>CM070537.1:25560165-26247610 GCA_036346415.1 Raddia guianensis | reverse complement strand
CTCTCCCTAGCCTTCCTTAGGACTCTTCGTACCCAGTGCTTATTACAGGACAAAGGCGGACTGCTTTGAGCGACATCACGTGATGTCGAGGTCGTGTGAATGTGAATCTTGAAGAGCACACGCTAAAGCTATGCTGATGAAAATCAGCGTCGAGCAGAGGCTCAACGGCGAAGAGCTTCGGTGAGTGTCCGGAGTAATGCGAGGGCTTGCGATCGACATGCTGGCTCGGTCGAAATATCAAAGTATCATCATTGCGAAGATGCATACTTTGTGGTGAGGCTGAAACTCCCAAGAAGTGATCACAGAGGCCCCAGATCCTTGAGGAACTCACGCGAAGGCGAGAACGGTCTTATCCAGAGAAGCGTCGAGAAGCGGTCAACAGACAATGTCATCCAAGTAGAGGAGAAGATAGATGCGATCCGCCGGTATACGGTGAAAGATAAGCGATGGCGTGTCGCCTTTGCTTCAACAAATCCCAAGGAGAGCAGATGAGAGGCAATCCTGCTTGCATGCGAGCTCGGGGTGCTCGCCTTGAGACTGAATAATGACTTGTTGAGCCGACACACATGATCACGGGCGGGAGGATCAACGAACCCGGTGGTCGAAAACCTGATACACTGTCTCTGTCGGTGTGCCATGCGTAAATGCATTGTTGGCGCCCAATTGGCGGATAGACCAACCACGAGAGAGCGATTGCGAGAACGGTCGATGGTGGCAGAATTGACAACTAAAGGTGAAGGTTTCATCGAAGTCAACACCGGTATACCGAGTGAACCTACGAAGGACCATGAGCCTTATACCGTCGAGAGAACCATCCGCATGCGCTTTGTGCTAAAGATCCACTTGCGATAACAATATTGGCACCATGGGGACGCTGAACAAGGTCCCGCGTGTGGTTGGCTGGAGAGCCTCGAACTCTGGCTCATAGCGTAGCCAATTGGGATCGTGGTAGCATACGGTATGTCTTCTGGAGAGGAGACAACATGAGCGTGAAGATTGAGGCAGCTCCGGGGCGAGCAGAGAGTCAGGCCTTTGACGAGTGACCATATGATGAGCTTGGTCGCTGCGGGGAGGTGGCACATCAGCGACTTGTGGAGAGAAAGTCAACGAGGCGGTGGCATGCATAGGCGACGATGCGGCTAGGGGCACCCATCTGGCGAGAGCTCGAGGAGGTGATCCTCTGAGCGGCAAGGGTGCTTGGCACCCCCTAGCAAAGAACTGAGGAGGAGATCCAACGAGGCGTGGTGCAGAGAGGAGGCGCCGAGCCGGATGCGAGGGCCGTGGCGATCTGCGCCATGGGAACACCGGAGAGAGAGGCCGAACGTGACCATTGGTGGGGGGGAGGATGTCGACCACGTGGGTGGCGGTAGAAATGATGTAGCAGTGGGCGGCGTGTGGTGATGAGTACTGTATGGAAAACACGGAGCACAGTCCCGGAAAATCCTCGGGGTCTGAAAGAAAATCGAGGTCAGAGGTGGGGTGAGATGTGGAGGAAACAAAGGGAAAGCTGGACTCATCAAAGACGATATACCGCGAGATGATGACACGGTTGGTCGTGAGATCGAGACAACGCCACCCTCTGTGGTTGGAGGGATACCCGAGGAAGACACAAAGAGTAGAGCGAGGGGCGAGTTTGTGCTTGGCGGTGCTAGAGAGATTAGGATAGCAAGCACAACCAAACACACGGAGATCGTCCTAGGTGGGGTGGGTGCCATGAAGGGCAAAGTAAGTGGTGGAGTGAGAGAGGGTGGAGGTGGGACGAAGATTAAGAAGGTGAGTGGCAGCGTGGAGGGCCTCAACCCAGTAGAAAGGGGGGAGGCTGGCCTGGAAGAGAAGAGAATGCACGACATTGTTAGTGGTACAAATGGCGCGTTCGACCTTGCCATTTTGCTGGGATGTGTATGGACATGTGTAAGATCAAGCCTCCCATGCGCTGAATGATTTTGGTAATTGATGGCAACTAGGCCGTACAGCTGGAACGCCAAGGATAAGGACCTTTTGTTTTTATAGTTCTTCTGATTTCCTTGTGTGTGTCTTTGGCTCGACTACATCTCTCTGGTTGCAGGGTCCCACTGAGCACAGGTCCAGAAACATCAGCCGTGGGTTTCATGGGGGTCCCGAGAGTGCCAGGAGTTAGTCTTGAGCGAACCATCTAGAACGAGTACACCTGTCCCAGGGTTGAGAAGGTTCGGGGTCCAGCTGTCCAGGGTTTTGTAGCCGCTAAGTCTCCAAAATACATGAGAGCGCGAAACTTCCCGCCCAAATGGTCTAAAGTTTTCGCTTGAACCTACCCAGGGTGTCACCGTGTCCACAAATCAACAAAAATGTTCCAAGACCTGAGGCGTGGTGACGAGAGGGGGCGAGAGGGGCTAAGTCCGAAGGGGTGTGCAAATTAAACCTCTGTCGGACGGCGTCCGATGACAAAGTGAGCACAAGAGACTAAGTCCCGAAAACACGCCCCTGTCGGACGGCGTCCGACCCTGTTCGGACGGGGTCCGACAGCGCTGAATTCTTAGCAAGTGAGCTCAAAACGACTAAGTCCCAATCGACATCGCCCCTACCGGACGGCGTCCGACCAAGTTCAAAATTGGCCACCAGACGGCGTCCGACGATCTCCGGACGGTGTCTGATCGACAGAGTGCGACGATGGTCATCGCTTGACGGCGTCGACCGGGGACCGGACGGCGTCCGATACCGGTGAACCAGCGAGCAAACACTGGCGGGCACTTCTCGCCGCGCGCCGAAGACCTCGCCGGATGTGTCCGATGAACCCATCGGACAATATTCGAATAATACTAAAATTTTGTATCGATTCTTACGGACGGCGTCTCGATGGGAACCGGACGGCGTCCGATGGATCGAAAGCTGGATCTCGCGAAAATGAATCGAGCCGCCCATCTCTAGGGTTTCGCCTTGGGCCTATAAATAGGGGCTTGGAGCACGGAGAAATGGGAGAGCCTCATTAGCGACCACCCTTACCCTTTCCACCCAAGAGAGCTCCTCCCATGGCACCCACCTCCATCTAGGGTTCCATGTGCTTGAGAGATTGAGAGGGAGAGAAGAGAGGAAGAGGAAGAAGAAGGTGCCCTACCTCCTCTCATCCATCCCAGGTTTGCCCTTCTCCCATGGTGTTCTTGTCCTAGTTTCCATGGTGGGAGAGAAGGGGTAGTGGTGAGAAGCGGTCTTCGATCTTGTGCTCTTGGGACTTCGACGCCAGCAGATCGTCACCACACCACGAAGCTTCATCAACCGCGATTACGCCAACAAGAAATCCTCCGTGTCGGGGTCACTTAGTGTAGATGTGAGGTGTGGCCTTCATCCTTGAAGGTTGTGTGCAAAATCCTCCGTAGCCTGGGGGTCGGTGCAGGTGTCGGCACCAGTCTGAAAAAGCGGTGAGCGTGCAGGAAGAACTCGCCTTGTGTGAAGGTTTGGGGCTTGCCCTCGCCGACGGCTGAGATATCGATCCCAAGTCGATGAAAGGTTCTTGATGAGGAGATAGGAGACACGCCGAACAACACAAACAAAGAACCGAATGACGAACAGGGAGACAGGGGTTTTATCCCGTTCAGCCTCTCAGAGAGATAATAGCCCTACGCCCAAATTTTCTTTATATCAAAGAGTTTTACAAAGTGGAACTCGGCGGGATTAGGTGTCTCGGCGTGTTGTATGCGAAAATCTATTGGCCGTGGTCCTCTAAACGCCGTAGGGCCCTGCTTATATAGTACTCTGAACAAACCGACCTACCGAGAAATATCGAGTAGGGCTAACTCACGAGATTGTAAGCGAACTCATACATGCCAAATATATCCTACGGTAGATAAGATAATCTCCTAATCTTGGGGATCACGACTCCTAATCCAATCAAGGAAACCACGTTCGGGTCTTCACTGTGCGTCTGAGAACTCTTGCTCGAAGTGGGACTCAAACATGAATCATAGGCCATTACACCGTGCTTCACCAAGAAAGCGTTTCGCAGATGCTCGTGGGCTGATAGAACCTTCTAGGAGCCGAGCCTGGTAGGTTATTCAAGCTGGCCGCCACGGAGCGGGCCATGGCAATGGGCCGTAATTCTATCCCGACACTAGCCCCCCGAGACTCAAGTGGAAGGGCTCACTAGAGTGGGTCTTCCTCTTGAGACTCAAGTCACGAAGAGGAAATTGTGCCGCTATAAAGAGGCGTGCAGCAAGCGATCGAGCAAGGTTATGGTTCAACCAGAACAAGACTTGTTGGGACCGAAACGAACCCGCCTTGGGCCGAAAGCAACTCTGTGCGTCGAAGCGAGGAACGACATCTGTCTGAAAGGCAGTACCCGACCCTCGATCTGAAATCGGAGGGATGAGGTGAATCATCTCCTTGAGGTGAACATCATCAAGGAGGATTGGATTCTTAGTAGTGAAGAGCGTACCACCGCATCCAGAAGATCGGATCTTCGGGAGAATAAACATAACAAGTCGCGAGAGCGGACTCGTCTTCTTGCATCCGGGCATTCAGATGCCTAGGAAAAATAGGGATCCTCTCTCGGGCTAGAGCTTGTCCGAGAGAAATAGAGATTGCTCTCGGCGAACGTCATGCTCGGGCGAAGGTGATGTGCCCCTGAGGCGAGATCGTGTGCTAGGAAGCGGCACAATGCATATGAGGGGAAGGTGACCCAGTCCGGCGTAGAGCTCACCAAAGGAACCAAGTAAGAGATCTAGTCCCGAGCACCGGACTCGTTAAAAAAACGAAAGTGCGACCCAGCGAAGACGCGTGCCGGTAGTAGCCAGCGCCGGGCGAAGAGTCGCCGGTGAGAGGTGAATCACAACCCGACGCAATCGAGTCGCAAAGAGCGTGTGAAATCAACGCTTTACCCATGGCGTATTCCTTGCGGCGATGTAAGCGTTGTCTTGGCAAGTGCAAAATCGACACTTGGAGTGCCGTTGCGATGAGAATCGACTACGATGGGCATGCCGTTCGCGATGAGAATCGACTTACGATGGGCGGGACTCGTTGGTGGCGCTACTGTAATGAGCAGTGAAGGTCGAATCTTCGGAGCAAAGGCAAGAGATCATATCTTGGTGAAGTGAATCATTCCCAGCAAGCGCGAGCGTGCCGGGAAGAGAGGATCTGAGACATTGGTTTTGGTGGGAAGCTTGGAACTTCGCGCGACCATCACCGGCGTCGATATTCCCGTTCTGTATTTCTGCAGAAGACAAACAAGAAACAAGCCGACAAGGGAAAAAAGAGCAAAACGAGGCTCTAAGAAGAGCAAAGCGAGTTTTGAAAACACGCTAAAGGCGACCTACCGTACAAGACATAATTTTTCGGATCGTCCCGATAAGCGTTAGTGTCACCTCGGCGAATCACGGAGCGAGGCGCTAGGAGTGCCGTTCGCGATGAGAATCGACTACGGTGGGGCGAGGACTCCGTTGGTGGTGCATTACTCCGGATTACCGTGCAGGGAAGGGCCGGCATGGATAAAAAAATGTGCGCGGGCAAGTCAACCAGCGTAGCTAAGACCGCTAACGGGGAAGGCGATCGGGACCTTAGCCCGAGCAAGACGTGCGAGCAAAATCTTACGGGCATGGACCCGTGTAGCGTTGGTGTCGCCTTGGCGGAGTGTGGAACCGGCGCCCGTGAGTGCCGTTGCGATGAGAATCGACTTACGGTGGGCATGCCGTTCGCGATGAGAATCGACTACGGCGGCGAGAACTCCATCGGTGGTGCACCGCTTTGTTAACCGGTGCATGTATCGTTGCGAGAAAAAAAGACATGCTCTGCAGCGAGGAGGCGCTCACGGGGCGAAAAAGCATAAGCGAGGTTTTGGAAAACCAGCACTAAGGAAAGGAATTGGAAAAGCGAAGCGTCTGGGGTTGCGAAATTCAGCTCAAGTCCCAGCCCGCCGGGAAAAGCGATCCTCAAGGCTCTTCGGGAAGAAGCCAACGAGCTTAGCGTGTTGGCCGTGAGGACTAGCATTGCGGAAGAAAGGGTCGAGGCGGCGCCGCGACTCAAGACCGCCGAGCGCCGCTTGAATCGAGCGAAGTCGTAGAAGCGGTGAGTCCCCACAAAAAAGCAAAGAAAAGACAAGGACGAGCAGGAAACCAAGAGCGAGGCAAAACAGCGCTAGAAAGTTTTAGAAAAAACGGTAGAACGCCTACCTAACTCCTAGCCCCCGTTGTGCATCGCTTTCGAAAACACGAGTTTGCGAACTCGAGCAGTGCACAAGCAAAAAGCGACGCTCTAGCCCCGTCTTAACGATGCTTGAAAACCCGAGTTTGCGAATTCAGGGCGTCGCGTAGAGAGGTAAGCGACACCCGTATCTGATCTATTCGTTCGAGGCGCTTTCGTTAACGTAAGTTAGGCGATTCTGAAGGTAACCGAACAAGGAAAGTGCCTCTGCCGCGGAGGGCTTACGAGACCGAGACTTTGCCAAGTGGTTGTGCCTTGGTGAGCGGTAAGTGCCTCTGCTGGCGGAGGGCTTACGAGAGCGAGCTTAGCCGCAAAGTGGTAGCCGTGTTACGCAACTCGAGTTTAGGAACTTCGTTGAAACTAGATACAGACGGAAAACCACGAAGATCGCGGAGCCAAGAGTTCGCAAGGCAGGCGACCATCAAGTGTTACGAGAGAAAGAGGAGAAGACAATGGTGAGAAGGGCCGCGAGGGCGCGAACATTCACCGCTTCAATGGAGTGAACTTTACATGGCGGCCCGAGATACTTGGACGAACTAAAGTAGCGAAGTTTGAGAAAAGCGAGCTAAGAAAACAAAAGACCTACACAAAGAACTTACGGAGCTCGCCGGCGTTCTAAGTGCTAAGCGACTCTCTCCGTCATCCATCGCCAGCGAACGGCCCGGGATCGGAAGAATTTTGATCCGATCCCGAGCACGGAGCTCGTCGAGGACGGACATCCGCCTTCAATCGTGGTCCTCGGGGAGAATCTCAGTCGCCGATAGAGTTCGACATGCTCGATCTACTAAATCCCGGACGGCGCCAAGCTGTCGACGGTTGAGATATCGATCCCAAGTCGATGAAAGGTTCTTTATGAGGAGATAGGAGACACAGAACAACACGAGCGACAACCAAATGACGAACAAGGAGACAGGGGTTTTTATCCTGGTTCAGGCCTCTCAGGAGAGATAATAGCCCTACGTCCAGCCTTTCTTTATATCAAAGAGTATTACAAAGTGGAACTCGGCGGGATTAGCAGGTCTCGGCTAGTTGTATGCGAAAATCTATTGGCCAGGGTCCCTCTAAACGCCGTAGGGGCCCTGTTTATATAGTACGGAGCAAACCGACCTACCGAGAAATATCGGGCCGAGCTAACTACGAGATTGTAACGAACTCATACATGCCAAATACATCCTACGGTAGATAAGATAATCTCCTAATCTTGGGGATCACGACTCCTAATCCAATCCGGGAAACCACGTCCGGGTCTTCACGCAGCCGTGTAGAACTCTTGCTCGAGTCGGACTCAAACATGAATCATAGGTCCGTGCATCGCGTCGCACTCAAGAAAGCTGATGGCGGGATGCACATGGGCTCGATAGAACCTTCCAGTTTGGGCCTGGTAGGTCATTCAAGGCCGCAGTCGAGTGGGCCATGGCATGGGCCGTAATTCTATCCCCGACACCTACCATGTGTTGGTGAAGAGCCACCACGAGTGGATTGAGGGCTAGGGACGAGAGAGTCCCGACTTCTCTGTGTGAGAAATTTTCTCAGCGGAGGCGAGGTGTTCATGTGTTGAGCACGAACTTCTAAAACAACTTCGGTTTGCTTTTTTGTCTCTCTCATTTACTTAGCATATTGATTTGATCGTTTGCATGTGAGCGCCATCGAGCCTCCTAGTAGTCGCTTGTGTCTCATTGTGATCGCTTCCACAACTAGACTCTAGATCAATCGATAGCTTGTGTTCCTAATTTGATTAACTTAGCAAGCGAATTGAGAGAAGTAAAATTTGAAAAGAGCCGATTCACCCCCTCCCCCCTCTCGTCCTAGAATCCTTACAAGTGGTATCAGAGCTAGGTTCTCTAGTTGCTTAACCGCATAGAGATGGCCGACGGGGGTAGTGTAGCCGCCAATAGAATCCCTTTATTTAGTGGCACTAATTTTAGCTTTTGGAAGTTGCGCATGAAAGTATTTCTCGTGCCATGGGAATGGATGTTTGGAAGGTCGAGAGTCTCCTCATGGTGTCACACACTCATCGATGATGTACCTCCCTTTGGGACAAACCAAACTCCTAGAGACCGATGCTAAGGCCATAAACGCTTTGTTTTGTGGCTTGAGCATGGAGGTCTTCGATAGAGTTAAGCAATCTCACTAGTGCACACGAGATATGGGTTACGCTTATTGAGATTCACGAGGGCACCTCGGTGTTAAGGAGGGTAGACTAGTGGTTGTCAAGGGCGTTATGATCAATCGAGAATGCTTCCAAATGAAAATGTCAATGCTATGTTTACTCGGCTTAACCCCATCCTTAACGAGCTTAAGGGGCTCGGTCCTGCTTGTTGCAAATGATGAAGTGTGCAGGAAAATGCTTGGATCCTCCCAAGAAGGACTAGGGACATCATCACATATCTCACCAACAATGGTGATGTGGAGAAGCTGGCACCCCTGACTTTGCTTAGCAAGATCACCGCACATGAGATGATGCTCCTCAATGATCCTGAGGATTCCCCTGCTCCATCAAAGAATCAAGTGATCGCCCTTAAGGCCAGTGGATCTAGGCAGTGTGCTCCCAAGTCAAGTCAAGCTGAGAATGAGGGTGAGATGACATGGAGCGAGCTCGAACACAGCTTCCACCACTTCGGTCTGTTCATGAAGCAAGCTGGTCAGTTCATGAACAGAAATGGCTATGGAGGCAAGAAGAGGATGAGCAGAAACACCCATGTGTCATACCGATGCTATGAGTGTCAGGAGAAGGGGCACATCGCTTCAATGTGTCCCCAGAAGGGCAATACCAAGTACAAGAACAAAGGAAAGGAGAAGGGCGATGGCGAGAAGGCAAGACAGAATGACTACAAGAAGAAGAATCCTCAGAAGTCAGGGTTCAAGAGTCGCTCATCACAAGGCAAAAGGCTAGCCTTTGTGGGAGAATGGGTGACCGATGAGAGCTCCAGCGACGCGTCAGCTTTAGGAGACGAGGAGGAGTCAGCTGATCAAGAGTTGGCCACCATGGCAATAGCTGAATCCGTGCCGCCTCCTCCTGTCCTCACTCCAAGATGCCTCACGGTGGTTGCTGAGCCTCGAGAGTGGTATTCTAATGACGATGGTTCTTCTTCCACCACTTCCTCTACATCGGCAAAGGCTTCACCAACTCCTGCTGACACTTCCAAGTGCCTGATGGCTCGACCTAGTGGCGAAAGTGGCGACTGGTTACGACTCAGATGTGGATGTTGAAGACATGCGTGATTGTCTTAGGGAAGCTTGTGAGCGCTATAAAAATGAGACACTTAAGAATCTAGAACTTGGTAAAACCCTGATTGCATTGCAAACTAAGTGCAAAAATCTTGCCACTAGATGTGATAGCTTAGAATCTGAGCATGATACTTTGCTAGGCTCTAACAAAAATCTGTCATCGAAGTGCAATGTGCTAGAAGAAGAACGCGATGCTTTGAATGAATCCCTAGACGATCTCATGATTACTTATCATGCACTTAGGGAGAATCATGAGACACTACTGGCTAAGAATGATGAGTTGGTTGCTTTGCCTCTTGCTCAACTAGTTGATACTACACTGTTGATCTTTGTGGATGTTGCTTGTCTTTGTGCTCGTTATTTCATTGCTATTACTGTTGTTGACTTGACTCTTGCTTGTCTGAAGTTGCACATGATTGCCTTTGTGTTGGCTTCTATTTCTAGCGGTTCCTCTAGCAACGCACTAGTGTGTACACCTGATAATTGCAAATTTGCACTAGCTGCTAGGGAGCTTGCTATTGAAAATGCTGAGCTGAAGTCTAAACATGAGAAATTTGATAAGGGGCTTGGGAAGTGCTATGAGGGTAGCTTAGCCTTGGACAAGATGCTCAAGGAACAACGAAAACCCTCCCAAAAAGGTGGCTTGGGGTTTACCCCAGAGAAGCCAAAAGGTAGGAAGAAATCAAGTGTTCCTCGAGCATCTATCGTGAGGCAAAGTTACTATCATGCCTATCCCAAGAAGAGGCATGGTAACAACTTGCACACTAGCAACAATGTTTTTAGGATGCACAATTGGCACAACACATGGCAATGACAAGATAGGCACTATAACTCTCCCACATGGCAACCTCAAATGCACTACAACATTTGGCATGCTCCTAGGTACAACACTTGGCATTCACCTAGGCAAAATTTCTGGAATGGCACTCCTAGGCACAACAATGGTAGGACAAACCTTCCTAGGAACCAAAACCGCAACACTCCTAATCACACACAGCCAAGATTCTCAAGAGCACATGCTGAGCTGTATGATCACTACCTGCTAAAGAAAAATTCACAGGGTAGAGTGATTGCTAGATTTGTTGGGCTCAAGTCTAAGAATGAGCACAAGGCACATGTTTGGGTGCCCAAGTCATTGATTGATCGTTTTGCTCCTGTTGCTTCTGGCTTGAAGGCTAACCCTCGGGGACCTCCTGTGTGGGTCCCTGAGTCACAAAAGTGATCCTTCTCATGACAGGTGAACTACCGGAGTGGAGGGTGCCATTGGATCATTGATAATGGGTGCACCCAACACATGACCGGCAACCCCCGATTGTTCACCTCAATAGGGGAGGAAGGTAAGATTCCCCCCAAGGTCACTTTTGGAGATGGAAGCAAAAGCAGGGTACTTGGAGCTGGAAAGGTAGCAATCTCTTCAGATCTTTCAATTGACAATGTGCTACTAGTGAAAACTTTGAGTTATAATCTTCTCGCTGTTGCCCAAATATGTGATTTGGGGTTCCATTGTAATTTCTCACCTGAGGGTTTGTTGGTTTTGGACAAAAATGAAAAACTTGTGTTCAAAGGCTTTCGGTTTGAAAACTTGTTTCTTGTGAACTTAGTGAGCCTGCCGCATCCGTCTCGACTTGTCTTGTCGCCAAAGTCTCTCTTGGTTGGTTTTGGCATAGGCGTCTTGGGCATGTCGGCATGGCAAATTTGAAGAAACTTTTCAAAAACAAGTTCTTGGGGTGCAAGATGTGACATTCGAGAAAGACAAGCTTTGCAGTGCCTGTCAGGCCAACAAGCAAGTGGCAAGTTCACACCCTACCAAGAATGTCATATCTGCATCTCGAACTCTCGAGCTTTTACACATGGATCGTTTTGGGCCAACAATCTATGTGAGTATCGGGGGAAATCTCTATTACTTGGTCATTGTTGATGACTTCTCCCGATACACTTGGATTTTCTTTCTACCCGACAAAACTCCAACTGGAGATGTTTTCAAAAAGTTTGTAAAGAAAGTCCAAAATGTTTTTGATTATACCCTTAAGAAGGTGAGAAGTGATAATGGAACGGAGTTCACTAACACTTCTGTTGAGCTGTTCTGTGATGAGTTAGGCATTGATCACCAGTTCTCAGCCACCTACACTCCTCAGCAAAACGGGGTGGTTGAGAGGAAGAACAGGACGCTCATTGAGATGGCAAGGACAATGTTGGACAAGTACAAGACCTCTGATCTGTTCTGGGCAGAAGCCATCAACACTGCTTGTCACTGCATCAACCGTCTATACCTCCACAAGCTCCTGAAGAAGACATCCTATGAGTTGCTTGTGGGAAGACGACCCAATGTCTCCTACTTCAGGGTTTTTGGCTGCAAGGTCTACATCAAGAAGAAAGGGGAGCACTTAGGCAAGTTCCAGAGCAGATGCGACACTGTGATATTTCTGGGCTACTCAGTCAGGGGATCATCTTTCAGAGTGTACAATGCGTCCAGTGGTTTGATCGAGAAGAGTTGCGACGTCATGTTTGACGAGTCAAATGGGAGCCAAGGAGAGCATGAGAACTTGGATGATATGGGTGGTGAGCAGTTGGCAAGGGCAGTGGAGGAGATACCTGCTGGAGATGTGAGGCCTGTTGAGGTTCCAAAGGAGAGTGAGACAATTCAATCTCCTTCCACACCTGAGCCAGTACTAGACTCAGGGGGAGCTTTGCCTGAAGATAGCTCAAGTGTGGAGCCAATTCTAGAGGCAGAGACAGCATGTGAGCCAGATGCAGAGTCAGTCGAGCTACCACCTCAGTTGATCAAGACCCATCACACCATTGCTCGTGATCATCCAGCTGATCAAGTGATTGGGGACTTGACTCAAGGTGTGCAAACAAGGTCAAGGACAGCCAGCATCAGTGAGGTCAGTGCTTTGGCAAGCTTCTGTGAGCACACGGCGTTTGTGTCTGAGCTTGAGCCAAAAAAAAAAGTGGAGGAGGCACTGAGTGATCCAGACTGGATCAATGCGATGCACGAGGAGCTGAACAACTTTGAGAGGAACAAAGTCAGGACTTTGGTGAAAAGACCAAGCGACTGCAATGTGATTGGTACCAAGTGGGTATTCAAGAACAAGCAAGATGAGTTTGGCTTGGTGGTGCGCAACAAGGCTAGATTGGTCGTTCAGGGTTTCACATAGATCGAAGGAGTTGACTGTGGTGATACCTATGCTCCCGTGGCCCGTCTGTATGCTATTAGACTGCTTGTGGCATTCTCTACATGTCACAACATCGTCCTCAAGCAGATGGATGTGAAGAGTGCTTTCCTCAACGGGTACACTGGTGAGCTGGTATATGTGGAGCAGCCTCCAGGGTTTGAAGATTCTCAGCACCCAGATCATGTGTTCAAACTGTCAAAGGCTCTGTATGGTCTCAAGCAAGCTCCCAGAGCGTGGTATGAAAGGCTAAGAGATTTTCTCATATCCAAGGGCTTCACAGTTGAAAAAGTTAACTCGACCCTATTCACCAAGGTGGTGAATGGAGACCTGTTTCTCTGCCAGGTCTATGTGGATGACATCATCTTCGGTAGCACAAATAAGTCCTTGGTCACAGAGTTCAGCGACATGATGAGCAAGGAGTTCGAGATGTCAATTATGGGCGAATTGAACTTCTTCTTGGGATTTCAAATCAAGCAACTCAGGACCGGAACATTCATATGCCAGGAGAAATACATCCACGACCTGCTAAAGCGCTTCAACATGAGTGATTGCAAGCCAATCCGGACACCAGTGGGGACAAACTGCCACCTCGACCTCAACGAAGAAGGTAAACATGTTGACCAAAAGCTTTACCGTTCAACGATTGGTGCCTTGCTCTATTTGATTGCATCTAGGACGGACATCATGTTTAGTGTGTGCATGTGCGCTAGATTTCAAGCCTCCCCTAGAGAAATGCATGACTGCTGTGAAACGAATCCTTCGATACCTAAAACACACACCTAGCATAGGCCTTTGGTTCCCGAAGGGTGCGAGGTTTGAGCTCCTAGGTTATTCTGACTCAGATTATGCCGGGTGTAAGATTGATCGCAAGAGCACTTCTGGGGCATATCACTTTTTGGGTAGATGTCTTGTGTCATGGGCGTCAAAGAAACAGAACTCCGTGGCGCTATCTACTGCTGAAGCTGAGTATATAGCGGCAGGGAGTTGCTGTGCATAACTTCTTTACCTGACAGAATCACTGTTTGACTTTAGGCTTAAACTTGACCATGTGCCTCTCCTATGCGACAACGAGAGCGCGGTGAAGATAGCGTGCAACCCGGTCCAACACTCATAGACCAAGCACATTGATATCCGTCACCATTTCCTTCGGGACCATGTGGCAAAGGGCGACATTATGCTTGAGCACGTGCGGACAGAGGACCAGCTTGCCGACATATTCACCAAGCCACTCGATGAGGCACGATTCTACAAATTGAGAAATGAATTAAATATTTTAGACAAGTCAAACATTGCCTGAGTCGGTCGTGTGGCTATGACATTCATTGAAAATCTTTTGAAACCAGTTTGAACATTTAGGTGCTTTGCTTGTTATACTGGATGTTATTCATTGCCTAAATGTTCATCACATGATTTTGATAGCTATAGCATATGTTCACTTTGTCACTAGCTAAACTTGTGTTTAACTCAATATATCATACAATTGGAAGCCATAAGCATGTGTTAGGAGGGCTATAGCTTCTAGTCTCATTTGAGTGCTCTAAACTCTTTGGTTGACCATGTGCTTCTAAGTCTAGATTGTTCTTCCTTTTTGCACATGTCTTTACTTCGCTAAAGTGAGCAACTTTGAGAAAATGTTGAGCCAAAATTTGCAAAATGTGCTAAAATGTGAATAAGGCCACAATTGGTCATACATGTCTCACCAATACCTCCTCGATGAAATAGCTTGTCATGGCACTGGGCATGAATTTAGGGGGAGTTTTGGATGACCGAGACGTTCATCTTCAGTGTCATGCTGGGTGGCGTCGCCTATGGTTTGAGACATGGCAAAATTTAAGAAAATGCAAAGTGTAAAATGTAAAATCTTTCAAAAATGAGCTCAACCAAAAATTGTTTTAGTCTCAAATAGGCTTGGTGATAATATGTGTAGCTTGAAGTGCATCTTCTAGTGCTATGGTGCATTGTGTGTCCACTTTTGAGTTTTGAAGCAACTCTTGATACTTCTAGCTATAGTTCACCTTATATTTTCTCTAGGTCATAATAACTTGAATTACACATCTATCAATTATGTTCTAGTTGATCTTGTGACATTGTGACCTTGAGATGGCTCGATTTTGAGTGTGGTGGATTTGTGGGCATGTTTGCACTCGTATAACTTCCAAAGCGCTTAAATTATCCGATCCTACTTTGTGGTCATTGATGCCAAAGGGGGAGAAATAATGGCAAATCCAAGTTTTGGGATGCAAAGGGTCCAAGTTTTAGATGCAAAGGGGGAGATGCTTACAAGTGGTAGGCTTAGGAGATGCGTTGCTCCTAGGACGAAGATTAGGATGGAGATGCTTTGCTCCATATGATGTGATGATACTCTCAAGTGGTATGCATTGATTTAGGAGGAGCTCATGTCTATACGTACATTGCATCTTATTCATTGGCCTTTTGCATTGTGCTATGCTGGCATGCAATGTTTCTAAGCTAACCCATTGCACCAGAGATTGTATTTGTGCCTTGTCATGTTGGATTTGCAGGTGTTGTCATCAATTACCAAAAAAGGGGAGATTGTAAGATCAAGCCTCCCATGCGCTGAATGATTTTGGTAATTGATGGCAACTAGGCCGTACAGCTGGAACGCCAAGGATAAGGACCTTTTGTTTTTATAATTCTTCTGATTTCCTTGTGTGTGTCTTTGGCTCGACTACATCTCTCTCAGTTGCGAGGTCCCTTTGAGCCTGTGTCCGAAACATTAGCCGTGGGTTTCATGGGGGTTCCGAGAGTGCCAGGAGTTAGTCTTGAGCAAACCATCTAGAGCGAGTACACCTATCCCAGGGTCGAGAAGGTTCGGGGTCTAGCTGTCCAGGGTTTTGTAGCCGCTAAGTCTCTAAAATACCTGAGAGCGCGAAACTTCCCGCCCAAATGGTCTAAAGTTTTCGCTTGAACCTACCGAGGTGTCACCGT
This sequence comes from Raddia guianensis, assembly GCA_036346415.1. NCBI lineage: Eukaryota > Viridiplantae > Streptophyta > Magnoliopsida > Poales > Poaceae > Raddia > Raddia guianensis. Next base: position 26,232,092 of record CM070537.1, on the reverse strand, counting down.
GTCCACAAATCAACAAAATGTCCCAAGACACAGGCGTGGTGACGAGAGAGGCGAGAGGGCTAAGTCAGAAGGGTGTGCAAATTAAACCTCTGTCGGACGGCGTCCGATAACCATCGGACAGCGTCCGATGACAAAGTGAGCACAAGAGACTAAGTCCCGAAAACACGCCCCTGTCGGACGGCGTCCGACCCTGTTAGGACGGGGTCAAGCAGTGGCTGAATTCTTAGCAAGTGAGCTCAAGCGACTAAGTCACAATCGACATCGCCCCGCGGACGGCGTCGAATAAGTTCAAAATTGGCCACAGACGGCGTCAAGCGATCTCGGACGGTGTCGATCGGCAGAGAGGTGCGACGATGGTCCTTGTCGGACGGCGTCCGACCAGACCGGACGGCGTCCGATACCAGTGAACCAGCGAGCAAACACTGGCGGGCACTTCTTCGACAGCCTTGACACCTCATCGGATCGTCCGATGAACCTCTACGGACGGCGTCCGAATAAGTACAAAATTTTGTATTGATTCTTACCGGACGGCGTCCGATGGGAACCTTACGGCGTCCGATGGATCGAGCTGGATCTCGCGAAAATGAATCTGAGCCGTCCATCTCTAGGGTTTCGCCTTGGGCCTATAAATAGGGGCTTGGAGCACGGGAGAAATTGGGGAGAGCCTCATTAGCAGCCACCCTTACCCTTTCCACCCAAGAGAGCTCCTCCCATGGCACCCACCTTCATCTAGGGTTCCATGTGCTTGAGAGATTGAGAGGGAGGAGAAGAGAGGAAGAGGAAGAAGAAGGTGCCCCCTACCTCCTCTCATCCATCCTCAAGGTTTGCCCCTTCTCCCATGGTGTTCTTGCCCTAGTTTCCATGGTGGGAGAGAAGGGGTAGTGGTGAGAGACGGTCTCCGATCTTGTGCTCTTGGGACTTCGACTTGGGAGATCGTCACCACACCACGAGCTTCATCAACCGTGCGATTCGTCAGCGAAATCCTCCAGGTGTGTCGAGGTCACTTCAGGTGTGTTGGAGGTGCGTGGCCTTCATCCTTGAAGGTTGTGTGCAAAATCCTCCAGGTGTGTGGAAATTCGGTGCAGGTGTGACGGCACATGAGTCTGAGCTTCGCGTGTGGAAGAACTCGTCTTGTGTGAAGGTTTGGGGCTCGCCTACCATGTGTTGGTGAAGAGCCACCACGAGTGGATTGAGGGCTAGGGGCGAGAGAGTCCCGACTTCTCTGTGTGAGAAGTTTCCTCAACGGAGCGAGGTGTTCATGTGTTGAGCACGAACTTGAAACAACTCGGTTTGCGCTTTCTTGTCTCTCTCATTTACTCCGCATATTGATTTGATCGTTTGCATGTGGCGCCATCGAGCCTCCTAGTAGTCGCTTGTGTCTCATTGTGATCGCTTCCACAACTAGACTCTAGATCAATCGATAGTTTGTGTTCCTAATTTGATTAACTTAGCAAGCGGATTGAGAGAAGTAAAATTTGAAAAGAGCCGATTCACCCCCCCCCTCTCGGCCTAGAATCCTTACAACATGACATGCGGAGTGCAATGCCATGTGCAAGAAAGAAGGCCCTAGATGCTGAGTTGTCGAACTCTTTGCCGTTGTCACACTTGATGTGTTTGACGGTGGCGTTGAACTGTGTGCGAGCGTAGGCGAGAAAGTTGGTGATAGTGGGGAAAGTCTTAGATTTTAGGCGTAGGGGAAAAGTTCATAAAAAATGAGAACAGTCATCAAGAATAACCCGATAGTATTTGAAACTAGAGACACTAGGAACAGGAGAAGTCCATAAATCACGGTGCAACAAACCGAATATCTGGGTAGCTCGAAAAGTAGAAGGCGGAAAAGGGAGGCGAACATGACGACCGAGTTGACAAGCATGACAAATCGGTTCGTGGTCGGCTTTATCTGAGAGATAGCGACGACACGCCAATCTAAGCGACTCATGACCAGGATGACGAAGACGTCGATGCCAAAACGTCGAGGAGGGTAAGCTGGCGGCGAAGGCTTGGGCTGAGGCAGAGGGTAAGCTGGCGGTGAAGGCTTGGGCTGAGGCAGGACCCGGAGTGAAGGAGTAGAGATCTCCAGAGCTATTGCACCTGGCGATCATGCCCCGACGAAGATCCTTCCTGAAGAAACCGGCGAGGTCAAACTCGATAGAACACTGGTTATCAATAGTGAATTTTCTAACGGATATGAGGTTCTTAATAATGTTGGGTGTAACAAGGACATTACGAAGAACTAGAGAACCGTTCATGGAAGGAAATAACAGATAACCAGTGTGTGTGACAGGGAGACGAGACTTGTTGCCAACAACAATGTCGGTCGGGCAAGAGCTAGGGGGTGGATGGGCAGAGGAGAGAGTACCAGCATCGGAGGTCATGTGCGAGGTCGCACCAGAGTCCATGTACCACTTCGAATCAGTAGGGGGCGGAGTCAAGGTCATGGTGTTGAAGGCGTTGACCGCCGCTCGCTGGTCCCACTGCTCTCGCCATCGGAGACCGTGCCCTCGGTAGTCTCGAGGAAGGGTTGATCGCACCAGTCTGCGCAGCTGCTGAGGGCATGAGGAGCCTGGCGAGGCGGCACTAGAGGCCGACCTAAAATCCCCGGACCCTGATGAGGCCACATTGGGTGTCTTGGGTCTAGGGATATGTTTGTGGTGATAGGAGCACCCCGCTTTGTGGGGGTAGAGCGAGGGCCACCTCCACCACCTGAAGTGGGAGGGCGACCTCCACCACCGCCGCCGCCACCGCTACCTCCACCACGACGACGATTGGGGTTATTGTTACCGCGACCGCCATTGTTGGTCCTAGGAGCATCGGAGGAGGATCCAGGAGTAGAACCACCAGATGGTGGAGGACTGCCACTGGAAGGGGTGGTGGCGATGAGGACGGTAGAGGAACCACTCGAAGCAGGAGTCAGAGTGAGTTCCTCAACCTGGACCTTATCTCGCACCTTGAGATACGTTGGGAAGGGCGTGGTGTTGCGAACAACAGTCTTCACCGTCTTGAATTGTTCAGACAGACCGCGAAGCACTTGGAGGACAGACGGTCGATGTTGGCCGCCAAGATCACCAAGTTTGTCTGCCAGGCCCTTCATATGGTTGCAATAGTCGGTAATGGAGAGGTCGCCCTGGACGAAGGAGTGGAGTTGAGCCTCAACGTAAATGGCCCGGGTCTCCTTGTTGCCGAGGAACTAGTGCTCCAGCGCCACCCACACTGAGCGAGCGGTGGTGATTGTGCTCATCACTCCCTCGAGCAGGTCGCTAGAGATGCGACCGTAGATCCAGGAGAGGACTACACAGTCCATGCGAGCCCAATTCGGATCATGCGGGAGCCTAGCCGAAGAGAGCACATGATCGGCCAGTGCGAACCGACCGAGAGCCACCAGAAAGAGACCCCGCCATTTGTGGTAGTTGTAACTAGCGAGGTCGAGAACAACCGGCACTAGAGAACCGATGTTCATGACACCGACAGCCTGTGCATGAAGCGCGACAATCGTGTCCGGGTCTCCAGGAGGAGCGAAGGCGGCCTTGAGGGCATCGGCGGAGCCAGCACCATAAGGAAGGGTGATGTGGGACCCACTGAACTCAGCCCCGGCACCATGGACGTTGGAGTGTCCAGGGACAAGACGTAGATCAGTGTTCTGGCCCACATCATTTGCATAAACACTGCTGAAGTGGCCCAAACCGGAGCTGAAGGGGCCATTCGGACCACCATTTATATGGCCCACTCCGGCCCAACCAGCCCAGCTCCGTTGAAAATCAATGGGGGATTAGGGTTCCCTTGCCCACCGCCGCCAGGGGATGCCGCCCGATGGCGATGCCGCCGCCCGTGGGAAGGTGGCGGGGGCGCCGGGCGAAGATTGCCGGTGCCATGAAAGAGGAGAAGTCGCCATGAGGCGCCTTGCGCCCTGCGAAAAAAAGGCGTTGCCCGCCGGTGAAGATGGGGCGCCGCCCTGCCGGGAAGATGGGAGCGATCGCGCCCGCTCGTGGGGTCGGGAAGATGGGGCGGCACTGCTGCGCCCGATGGGGAGGTGGTGGGGCGGCCTTCGCGCCCGCCATGGTCTGAAAGCGGCGCCGCCGTGGTGACTCTGCCGAGGACCCCGCTAGCAGGGCGGTGGCGGGGGGTGCCGCCTGCGTCACCAGCGAAGAAGGGGCCAAGTCCTCCTGCGCCGGAGAAGAGGGAGAAGCCGGTGTGGATGCCGCTGCGTCCGCCACCATCGAGGCCTTCGGAGGTGACGGTATGTCCAGAGGTGTCGCCGACAAGAGAGAGGATCGCTGACCGTGCCTCTGGAGGTAGGGCGGCGATGGCCGCGACCACTCGTGCGAGATCAGCCGGAACGGAGGCGGCGAGAGGCGATGAGGAGACGACAACAACCGGATTAGAAGTAGGGAGACTGGTGGAGAGCTCGCCGGTAGAGAGGCCGGTGGAGTTCTCGTCGTGGTTGACCATGGAGACCAGTGGGAAGGGAGGGTTTAGGGTTTGCGGAAGTGTGGGGGCAGAAAAGCCGCTCTGATACCATGAAGAAAGGTGGAGAGAGAATTGATCTTTCAATAACTCAAAGGAGGAGTACAAGGTACAATATATAGCCTGAAGGAGGGGACAAGCAGGCGTAGATTTGGCAGGCCATTAATGGCATTAATGCACGCGCAATCAGGGAATTACGCGTGACATATTCTACGGCATATTCTAACACCATAGTCCCATCAGGACACAGAATTCACGATAGTCGCCGCTGCCATACTAATAAGTAGTACTAGTCATCCATACAGGTAGAGTGCAAAAGGGATGGGTCGGCCCTTTGGTCCATTGACCCGGCACCACATTCTTTATCACCATGGAACCTTCAAAGATAAATAGGATCCGTGGCCCTCTGACCCTGGGTTGACCCAGGTTCCAAGAACAACCAAATCACGTCTCCACTTTCCGAGCTTTGCACCGTCTACGCCGCCACCCATTGCAGGATCTCTTGAAAACTCCGCTTCGAAAGCAGTAGCACATCGGAGACGGAGAAGACGATGCCAGCCATCGGTGACCCGTCCTGGCGTCCTGCGACCGCCGCGTGAAGAGCGCCGGAGCATCTCCCCGTACTGGCAGTCACTTGGTCTTTTCTCCGTGAAGATTAGCATTAGGGAGCGACTACACAACGGGATCCCGTCGGGAGCCCACCCCAACGGGATCGCCTCCTTAATTTCTCCGCCTCAAATCGCCCTCGGCGGTGCTCTGCGCCTCCGCCGCCCCCCGCTGCCTCCTCGCCATACGGCCGGTGGTGCCCTCGCCACGCGGCCGGCCGCTCACGCCTTGACCTCCATTGCCGTCTTGTCGCCGCCCACCCTAACCCAAGGGGGTGAGGTGTGGTCCCCTCTCCACCGCCGGTTGACCGCCTTCACCCCTCCCCCAGCTCCGACGGCGCCACGGCCGCCTCCGCTGCCGCCCCCAACGAACCCCACCCACCACTATGCCGCCGCCTTCCCTGGCCCAAATCTAAACCTGAACCCCACCCTGAACCCTAACCCGAACGGCCGGCGGCGACGGCGAGGTCGACGGCGGCGAGGTAGGCCTTCTTCTTCCTGCTTCGTCCTCCCTCCTTCTTCCGCCTTCCTCCTTCCTTCTTCCTCCTCTGCACAGCGCATGCGGGGACTGATCCCGTCCGGATCCTGCCCGGATCCCGTCCCAACAAATTTCTCTTAGTATTATCATTTCAAGATTTGATTATGCTTGAACGCTCAAGGTCTAGTCTGTCCATCACCTCCAAATAGTCATGTTTTTGTTGCATTCCCCAATTTTTCATTTGATTAAGCAGTTTTTCTCCATCTCCTTGTACCTTTCCATGTCCGCATTATCTAGCTATTTTTGTCGAGCTATCCCTCGAAGTGATCTGATCTCTACAAAATTCGGAGACCATGCATTTGGTCTTTCAATCTGATGCATTTGTGACATTTTTCTCTCCACATCTACACTGACATCCGAACGTCGTAGATTGGTAACAACCTTTAACCTTACCTATCCATAGGTAAAACATGCTTACAACTAAAAATAATCTTTAGAAAACAAGTCTTGAAAGGATTAACTGCGGGACATCTATTCATTTATTCATTCAAATTAATGACATATGACAGTTAAAAATGTTAGATGAGTTGGGATGACGATTTATGGTACGTGGTTGTAATGGTATGTTTGATCTAGGATGGTCGGTTGGTCGGGAATGGTTATGGTCGAGTGTGTCGGTGGATTAGGACTATGATGATGAATGGTCGGCTACGAAAACTCAAAGGGGAATGATGTAGACGATGTCTGATATGAGTGCTCAGTGGAGCCAATTATAAAAGAAATATGTAACTCAGAACAAGAATTTCCTGATGTTGGGCATAGCTAGGGTTAGCTCAAGAGGAGCGCGGAGTCACACACTGTCGACGGTTGAGATATCGATCTCAAGTCGCTAAGGTTCTTGAAGATTGAGATAGGAGACACGCCAAACGATGCGAACAGCAACGAACAGGAGACAAGGGTTTTTATCCTGGTTCAGGCCTCTCGGGAGAGATAATAGCCCTACGTCCAGCCTTTCTTATATATCAGAGATGAATACAAGAGATGGCTCGATGAGACGAACGAGTCTCGGCGAGATTATGGGTGTACAGGCGCGACAATGCGAAGATCAAGTGCCAGAAGCCCCTCTACACGCCGCAGGGGCTCTGTTTATATAGTGCTGAGCAAACCGACCTATCAAGGGATAATCGGGCCGGGCTAACTACGAGTTTGTAACGAACTCATACATGCCAAATACACCCCGAGATAGATAAGGTAAGCTCCTAATCTTGGGGATCACGACTCCTAGTCCAATCCGGGAAACCACGTCCGGGTCTTCACGTAGCCGTCTGCGTAATTCTGCTCGAGACGGACTCAAACATGATTCCTTGGCCATTACGCATCTAGCCACCAGAAGGCATTGGTAGGATGCATATGAGCGATAGAACCTTCCAGGAGCCGGGCCTGGCAGTTATTCGATTGGGCCGTCAGGAGTGGGCCATGGCAATGGGCCGTAATTTTATCCCGACAGCTAGCCGGAGACTCAAGTGGAAGGACTCACTAGAGTGGGGTCATCCTCTTGAGACTCCAAGTCACGAAGAGGGTATTTTTCCGCTACAAAGGCGTGCAACAAGGCGTAATCAACAAAGTTATGGTTCGACCGAACAAGACTTGTTCGAGACCGAACAAACCCGCCCAATGCCGAGCAACTCATTGCGTCGAGCAGAAGCAACGTTTGTCCGAAAGAGAGCACTCGGCCTTCTATACGTAATCGAAATCCGGTCCTAAGCGCAGAGCTCGTCGCGAGGACAGACGCCCGGCGAAGAACCGCCGGCGAGGCGAATCATCTCCTTAAGGCTGAACGTCATCAAGGAGGGATTGGTTTCTTGGTAGTGAAGAGCGTACCACCGCATCCGGTAAGATCAGATCTTCCGGGAGAATGAACATAGCAAGTCGCGAGACGGACTCGTGCTGCTGCATCCAGGCATTCAGATGCCTAGGAAAAGATGAACGGAAATAGAGAAACCACCTCTCAGGCTAAAGCTTGCCCGAGGAAATAGAGATTGCGCTCTCGAGCGAACGTCGTGCTCAGGAGCGAAGGTGATGCGCCTCCAGACGTAGATCGTGTGCTAGGAGCAGACAATACATACGAATGGGAAAGGTGACCCAGTCCCAGAGCGTACAGCTCGCCAAAGAAACCAGGTAAAGAGATCCAGTCCCAGAGCACGGAGCTCGTTAAAGGATCCAGAAAGTACGACCAGGCGAAGACGTACCCGGTAGGAGCCTGCGCTCGGGTGAAGAGTCGCCCGTGCGAGGTGATCCGGCCCGAACACGGAGCTCGTCGAGGGACGAATCGCGTTCGGACGAAGAGCCGCCCGGCGCGAGGTGAATCACAACCCGATGCGATCGAGCCGCAAGAGAGCGTGTGAAATCTCGCTCTACCCATGACGTATTCCTTGCGGCGATGTAAGCGTTATCGTGGCAAGTGCGAGAACCGACGCTGAGTGCCCATTGCGATGAGAATCGGCTTACGATGGGCTTGCCGTTCGCGATGAGAATCGCTTACGGTGGGCGAGACTCCATTGGTGGCGCACTACCTTGACTTAGCCGAACCGTGAAGGTCGAGACGGGCAAAGGCAAGAAATCATACGCGGGTGAAGTGAATCAGTCTCCGGGCATGCGCGGAGCAAACCCGAGAAGAGAGGGATGCAGACTTCGGTTTTGGTGGGGAAGCCTGGAACCTCGCCACGACCATCACCGGAGTCTGATGTTCCCCGCTCCTGTATTTCCTGCAGAAGACAAACAAGAAACGAGCCAGCAAGGGGAAAAAGAGAGCAACAAAAGGATCTAAGAAGATCAAAGCGAGTTTTAGAAAACACGCAAAGGCGACCTACCCGCACAAGACATAATTTTTTAAGATGCGCACGCCCTCGATAGCATTAGTGTCACCTCGGCGAATGCGGAACCGACGCTAGGAGTGCCCGCGATGAGAATCGACTTACGGTGGGCGGGACTCCGTTGGTGGTGCATTGCTCGGATTACCGTGCGGGAAGGGCGTAGCATGGATAAAAAGAGGCGTGTCGCGGCAAGTCTAACCCACCGTGGCTAAGACCGCTAACGAGGAAGGCGAACGGGACCTTAGCCGCAGCAAAAGCGCGAGGCGAAATCTTATCCGGGCATGGACCCGCGGCGTTAGTGTCGCCTCGGCGGCGCGGAACCAGCGCCAGAGTGCCGTTGCGATGAGAATCGACTACGGTGGGCATGCTGTTGCGATGAGAATCGACTACGGTGGGAGAACTCCATCGGTGGTGCACCGCTTTGTTAACCGGAGCCGTATAGGTCGTCGCCAGATAAAAGACATGCTCAGACGCGGGAGCGCCACGAGCGAAGACCAACGAGGTTTTGGAAAACCAACGCTAAGGAAAGGAACTGGCGGAAATGTACCGGGGTTGCGAAATTCAGCTCAAGTCCCAATCGACCGAGGAGAGGCGATCCTCGAGGAGCGGCCGAGCGACTTAGGACCGCCGAAAGCGCTTGAATCGAGCGCGAGTCGATCAACAGCTTTTCTCGCAAAAAAGCAAACAAAAGACAAGGACGAACAGAAACCAAGAGCAAGGCGAACAACGCTAGAAAGTTTTAAGAAAACCGCGAGCGCTTAGCCTAACTCCGGCCCGTTGTACCGCCGAGGACTGAGTTTGCGAACTCGAGCAGGTGCACAAGCGAAAGAGCGACGCTCTAGCCCCCGGTACGGACGATGCATGAAGACCTGAACTTGCGACTTCAAGCACGTGCGTAGAAGTTAGAGCGACACCCGTATCCCGATCGACTCGTGTGAGGCGCCGTTAACGTAAGTTAGGCGATTCCGAGGGTAACCGGACAAGGAAAGTGCCTCTGCCGCGGAGGGCTTACGAGAACAGGCTTTGCCAAGTGGTCGTGCCGTGAGCGGTAAGTGCCTCTGCCGCGGAGGGCTTACGAGAGCAGGCTTAGCCGCGAGGCTGGATGCCGTGTTACGCAACTCTGAGTTTAGGAACTTGTTGAAACCAGATACGGGCAGGGAAACCCTGAAGATTGCGGAGCCAAGAGTTCGCAAGACCGGACAGCCATCAAGTGTTACCAGAGAGAAAGAGTAGTCTGAGAAGACAAGTGGTGAGGAGGACGCAGGGGGCCGCGAGCATTCACCGCTCAATGGGTTGAACTTTACATGGCGGCCGAGAGACTTGGACGAACTAAGGCGCGAAATTTGAGAAAAGCGCGGCTAGGAAGCGAAGGACCTACACGAGGAACTTACGGCCGGTCGATGTTCCAAGCGCTGGTCCGCTCTCTCCGTCATCCTGACCAAAGCGAAACGGCCCGGGATCCGGAAGAATTTTGATCCGATCCCGAGCACGGAGCTCGTCGCGGGACAGACGCGCGCCGGCGAAGAGCGCGCGGCGCGAGGAGATCCCGATCCCGAGCACGGAGCTCGCCGCGGGACGAGACGCGACCGGCGAAGAGCTGCCCGGCGAAGAGATCGATCCCGAGCACGGTGCTCGTCGCGGGGACAGACTTGCCGCGGGCGAAGAGCTGCCCGCGCGAGGAGATCCAGCCCGAAGCACGGAGCTCGCCGCTGGGATCAGACGCTGGCCCCGGCGAAGAGCTACCCGGCGAAGAGATCCGGCCCGAGCACGGAGCTGGGAACCAGATCTCGAAGGCGATCAAGATCGAAGGATCGGTCCGATCTGGCAGGAAAGAGACATCCCGCCCGCCGAGTCGTAGTCCTCGGGGAGAATCTCTGATCGTGATAGAGTTCGACATGCTCGATCTGCGTATCCACCGACGGCGCCATTTGTCGACGGTTGAATATCGATCTCAAGTCGCTAAGGTTCTTGAAGATTGAGATAGAGACACGTAAGCGATCTGACGAGAACGAGCAGAGACAAGGGTTTTATCTGGTTCAGCCTCTCGGAGAGATAATAGCCCACGCCCGGCCTTTCTTATATATCGAGATGAATACAAGAGATGGCTCGACGAGACGAACGAGTCTCGGCGAGATTATGGGTGTACAGGCGCGACAATGCGAAGATCAAGTGCCAGAAGCCCCTCTACACGCCGCATGGGCTCTGTTTATATAGTGCTGAGCAAACCGACCTATCAAGGGATAATCGGGCCGGGCTAACTACGAGTTTGTAACGAACTCATACATGCCAAATACACCCCGAGATAGATAAGGTAAGCTCCTAATCTTGGGGATTACGACTCCTAGTCCAATCCGGGAAACCACGTCCGGGTCTTCACGTAGCCGTGCAGAATTCCTGTTCGAGACGGACTCAAACATGATTCCTTGGCCATTACGCATCTAGCCAGCCAGGAAGCTGTTCGGTAGGATGCATATGAGCCAGATAGAACCTTCCAGGGAGCTGGGCCCTGGCAGGCTGTTCGATTGGGCCGTCAGGGAGTGGGCCATGGCAATGGGCCGTAATTTTATCCCCGACACACACGTAGCGAAAAAAAGTTGTTATCAAATGATGGTTTCGACACAATGCGCGACCATCACGTGGTAGTACAAGTTTGGTGCGTCGGTAGCATGTGCTCTGCGAAGGCCTTGAGTGAAAAATGATCGGTTTGGGTCGTCATTAAAATGACTCAACCATATATTTTTAGAAGTTGTGAGATCGACAAGCTTGGGCTGGTAACCCTTCTAAGTTAAGACCGAACATATATGACATGTGTAGCCCTAATTTACATATTGAAAATGAAAAAAATACAAATATTGCCATATTTTCCCTGGTTCCTGCTGAAACTGTTTCCTACAGAAACACCTACCAAATTCTTCTGACATGCATCCAGCATGCCTGTGAAAGTCTTGCATCACAATCTGAACTCCTCTTCTGCAGATCGTGGATGAACATCAAGGAGCGGTAGAGCCTCGTGAGTTCGAAATATTTTACATGGACTATGGAAACAAAGAAGTGGTGCCTTACCGTCTCTTGAGACCCTGCTGCTCTATCCATATTCTCGATTCCTCCTCTTGCTCATCTGTGCAGCCTGGCCTTCGTCAAGGTGCCCAGTCTGAACTGTGAAGGATAATTTAGGTCAGCAAGCAGAGCTCGTGTCAGAACTCCCGATCCGATAAGCTATTGTGTTACATGTAATCGCATAAAAAAATTAGTGTATACCCTAGACACGGACGGTACAAAATAAATAAAACTGAGAGTATCAGCCTGATAATTTAGGTCAGCAAGCAGAGCACGTGTCCAAACTCCCGGTCCGATAAGCTATTGCGTTACATGTAATCGCATAAAAAAATTAGTGTATACTCTAGTCACGGATGGTACAAAATAAATAAAACTGAGAGTATCAGTTAGGCTCATGTTCAAACTCTCCAAATTTCTGGCTTCGCAGCGCGGTACCTGAACACGCGCACGGTCTGCACTCTGCAGCGGGTAAGAATTTACCAGCTACCATAGTCCTTATCGCGACTCTGCTCGATGAGACGACCGAGAGCAGCGTCAACGCCGAAATGCTGGGGGTATGCAATGATTCTGATCATTTCAATGAAAAATATAATACTTTCTCCGATCACAAAAAAAAGTCACCGTTGACTTTTAGACACGTCTTTCACCATTTGTCTTATTTAAAAAAAATTATATAAATATTATTTATTTTGTTATGATTTGTTTCAATATTAAATGTATTTTAAGTATTACTTATATTTTTAAGTATTTGAACTAAATTTTTGAATAAGACGAATGGTCAAAGGTGTGTTCAAAAATCAACGGCGACTTTTTTTAATGACCGGAGGTAGTAGCTTTTTTAGCTCTAGCACTTAGTTAGCTTTTCTCTATTAATGAAAAGTGCGTATGAAGCCTGCCCATCAACTGCAATTCTGCCTCTCTTTTCACCTTCAGTAACTTAAGAGAAAAAAATGTCTAAAAACTTCTAACCAGACGAATCAGATGAATCTATCCTGTTTAACATATCTGCATACACTTCTTTTAAAATAACGAATTCTATCGTCCTAAATAAACCTGCTCAAGCATCACCAATTCTTTACTCATACTATGCAATGCAATGTAACGTGACTGACACCCCATTGTGCATCTGTCTATGTGCAGAGAGGGTTAGCTCAGCTTGAAAAGAAGGGAGGAGATCACAGGAGCGCATGGAGGCGGGGGCAGAGCCTAGAGGAGTTGGAAGAGAGCGTGAGAAATAGGTAAACTTGCTCATAGGTAGCTCAGCCAGATGTACTTGATCCGACCCGATCAGTGAACCGGGCTAGGTCGGGCCTCAATTTGAAGCTCGATCGTCGGGTCGGGTTGGGTTCGAGTCTGAAAAATTACAAAATCATTCATGCGGATTCGGGTTTTCGGGTTTTGAATTGGATTTTGGGTCAAATTTGGATCCATATTTGTGACCCGATGCATCCGATCGGGTTAGACTCGGGCTGACTAATTTTTTATCGGTTTTGAAAAACCCGACCCGAATCCGTCCGAATCCGACACCTCCGCGTCTGGCGCCGTTGCGATGTCCCGAACAGCTCAGGGAAAGACAGTAGGCCCACTAGAGATTTGGACGACGGGGTCCCTCCGCCTCCGGCGCTAGCTCGTAGCATGCATGTTGTGCGCCTGCGCCATCGATCTCATCAGGTTGATTCCCTCTTGGTCTCGGCCGTGGAGAACCCAGTAGGGGGTTGATTTCTGTTGTGCAATAAAAACAAAACTAACATATGTCGCTTGCTTCTGTTGGCGTGCCCTGAAAATCTGATGCTTTTGTCTTTTGGAGATACGATGCTCCTTCGTTGAGAACTCAATTAGAGCATCTTCAATGGTGCATTATCAGCTAGCTATAAGTATTCCAACTCAGCTTTTTGCTTATGTGGAGGAGAGAAGGAGGGTGTGCTAGCTACTAACTTGCAGCTAGTCTATAACTGATTCCAATGCACCTACTATCTATTACATGTGGACCCATATTCAATATTATAGACAATGTTATAGCTAGTCCCATTAGAGAAGCTAATTATATGTTATCTATAGATGACATGGCACTTGTTTATAGCTAGCAGCTAGCTGGACTATTGAAAATGCTCTTAGACAGTTTCGATGGTAACTTATTAAGAAGAAAAATGGATGACATGCACTAAAGTCGAGGGGAAAAGGACTCCCACTTGTAGCGTGGCTTTTTTTTTTTTGAGAATTAGCGTGGCTTTTATGTTTTTCTGGTACGTTGTCTCATACCGCTAAAGTTAAAAGATGTGATGGGTGTCCAGTCACAACCAATAACTAGAGAGGATCATCAGCCTGTGGTTTTGCTAAGCTGCTCTGTTCTCTGCAACATCCTTGCCGGCAGCTTGGCGCCGGAGCTCTACGTACCCAAGAGAGAGCGTTCCCACCCCAATGTCACAGGACATCTATGGGCATGCCAAATGATACCTCTTTTTCTCCTCTATTTGACACTCAAATCACTGTAGCAATAAGTAGATATTAAAAATATAAGAGAGAAATGTAGGCAAGGATAAGGTAAAAATTAAAAGTGAATGAATAGTGATGAGATAGAGAAAATATAGAGCTGGCATTGAGCATGCCCTAAATAGAAAAGTTCTCGTTCTACGCAGGAGGCCAAGAATACATATATGTTACGGAATGCACTAAACATCTCTCTAAGCATGGATGCTTAGATCTTGGATGCTTAATTAAACATCCTTCGATCCAAGAAAAAAATGATTTTTCTGGTAAGCATTTTTGTAAGCACCTCGATTGTACTGCCCTAAGGTAGCGCCAAAAGTCTGACTATTTTCCAGCTCTAGTGGATTTATAATTTACTATAATAAAATAGGGTCATAAAATGAGCATGGTTAACGCCAATGGGTTTACTCTATTTTTTTTCAAAAAAAACGAACCCATTGTTATAAGTTTATTTTTTTCAAAAAAAGTTGGACCTACTGTTATCCTCTTTGTCCCTCTCCCTCGGGTTATAGCCGGCGGCAGCAGCAGCAGCTCGTGGCGGCAAGGTCGCCGAGCAGTCCGCCGACGTGCTCAAGGCGCTGGGCGAGGCCGTGAAGCCAACGCTGCCGACGCTGCGGGGCACCGGTGAGCAGGCCCTGAAGCTCGCCTCGCCGGTGGTCTCCAATGCCACCAAGCAGGCCACGGAGGCGTTCTAGGGCGCCGACGTGTCGCTGGGCCACCGACACTCGTCCCGCATGACCCGTCTGTGAGTGACTTCAAATGAACTAAGGGCATATTTGGTTGCCTGCATGCGGGCTGGTCCGGCTCACCGCGTGCAAGCAACCGGTGTTTGATTGTCTGGATGTTCTCTGGAGCCTGGCTCAACTGATACAAAAATACTGTACTGGCCGGGCTAAGCTCAAACGTAGGAATTGGCCGTTCCGGACGATGAAGGCTGGAGGCATGCAGTTACGTGGCAGGCTGGAGCCATGCATGTTAAGTAGCAAGACGGAGCATGCGCTATATCTTTTAATTGGTATCTCTGATTGCCGAACCGATTTCAAAAATGGGTTACTGACATTTTTTAAACAAAACTAGACCACACTTGCCATATAAATTTTTTTAAAAATAATTTTTAAATTTTTGAAATTTTCATTAGTTATTGTTAGGTTTATAATTCTTTATTTTTGTTTTAAATTTATAGATTTTTTAGAATTTATTTTTTAAAATTTGTTTGTCCTCGTATTGAATTTATGTATCCCTTCCTAATCTGCATAGTCAACCAAACAAAATCTCTGCACAGCCTGGCTTATCAAATATAGGATAACCAAGCAACATCGCTCGCTTCTGCTCAGCCAAGCTCATCTTAGCCTGGCTGACTCATACGGACCAGGTTGAGGTGGTTCGTGCAACCAAACAGCCCCTAAAAAATCCCCATGCACTGTGTGCTAAAAAAATCCCCTTACCAAACCGCACCGGCTCAGAAATCATCAAATCAACCTACAAGATGGGCTCTAAAATCTCCAAATCATCCTCCAGCTTATGGTTGAGAATCCCCAAATCAATCTGCATCTGTTCAAAAATCCCCAAATCAACAGCACGTGGGCTACAAAATTCCCAAATCAATCTACACCATGTGCTGAAAAATCCCTAAATCAACCCGCTCCATGTACTCACGAATCCCCAAAACCTGCACTAGTTCGAAAATCCACAGATCAAATTGTACCATAGATTCGCCAACACCCAGTATTCCTTGCCCCACCAATCGAATTAACCCATCCTTGCCTCAGCCAGGTCGATTTGGAAGCCAAGATGAGGACAGAGAGGCCAACGCTGCCTGTGAAATCTTCCCCGTCGCACAAATCCGGGAGGAGCGGCGATGCGCATGGAGGAGCGAGGAGACGATGTGGACCGTGGTCCGTGGACGGCGGTGTTCTTGAGGCTTAACCAGGACTAGTTAGCGTGCACGTGCAAAGCACGTCAGATAATATATCGTAGGATACAAATTGCAAGTTTGTATGTAAAATAGTTGTGGCGGCTTGACATAATGGGGTGTTGAGTCAACTTAATAATCATTATAAATAATAAAGGTTTTTAATTTACTAACGGAAGTCTTACCAATGTGAAATGTCAAAAGATAAAATATGTTTTCCAAGTGGAAAACATGGAACCACGAATTGAAAATTACATAGAAAAACATAAAATACAAAATAGTAAAATAAACATAGCTGAAATAGCAAATTACACCAACACGTCTCTGTATACAATGTTTTTGGTGCTTTTCCCTAGAGCGTTGATATCATTCCTTGGTTTTGCAAGAATTTTAGTCGTCTCTCTTAAAAAACCTCTCGACAATGCAACATAGAGTTGGCCATGTGAGAACACTGGCTCAGGAAGGTAAATTCCGACACGAGGGATTGTCTGTCCTTGAGCCTTAATGATAGTCATCACAAAACTCAATCGGATTGAAAATTGTTTCCTCTTGAATTTGAAAGGTAAAGAAAGATCCTCTGATGAAGACATCGGGATCCAAGGTATGAAAACCCTTTTTGCAGCATGATGCCCTCCAACAATCTCAGCATCAATTTCATTATTTTGACATGCTTTAACCATCAACCTTGTGCCATTGCAAAGTGCATTGTTGGGATCAAGAGTTCTTACTAGGATCATAGGGCGATTTACTTTAAGCCTCAGAACATGTGGGGGCAAACCATTTGGTGTGAGTGAGTTGAGAAAATCATTAGGGTAGATATTACATACATCATCAATCTTCTACCGAGTCAAAGCTATAGTAGGTTAGTTCTAGGTTACCAAAATCGCCGGTTAACCGTGCCTCCACAAGGCCCCGATTTGGCAAATCGAAGGTTTAGGGTTTAAGGGTTTGATCAAAATTCATTCAAATAAATTTTAAATGTAAACTATACATAAAAATCCAAAAAAAGCTATTAATCATTCTATGCATTTTGGCTTAAACAAAATTTAAAAAATTCAAATTTTTAATGTATATTTTAAAGGATTTTAGCAATTTTCATCGATTTTGACCTTTTTTACTCAGAAACAACGGTTAACCACGAAAAACCGTTGGCTAACCACGAACAAAACCAATGAACAATTCGTACCCTAGGACGTTAAATACAAAAAAGAGAGAATAACAGAACTTAGGGAACATGCATATCGGGCTAATTGGGGACAACCTGATCATGGGAAATTCGACAAAACAGATGTCCAACAACAAGAGATAATTACAAACGCAACACGATTCATCTACATATTTGCATTCAAATATACATGCAACCGAAAGAAGTCATTCTAACTATGGGCAACATGATCAGTCAAACCAAAATACACGGGAAGTATATGAAATCTCCTATCCAGTGCACACAAAAAGCACCATGCATAACATCCATCTCGATTCTCTATATCACTCTCACCCTCTCTCAAAAAAGGAGGGCTACAAACTTCATAAAACAGCAATGCCTATATACTTTATTCAAGTCAAATCAAGCACCAATCCCACAAACTATGCATTCTACCTTTGCCTGGGGCACTAATCCATCAGGTCCCAACCAGCTCTTGGTCGTTCTTAGGCACAAAATATGAGCTGTCGTGCCCTCCGAAGTTGGTCTTCCATGAATATGTGCGTAAAGACTTGAGTTTGGCATAAAATCATACACCAGAATGCGTTCAGGTCCATCAGCACAATACCCACGCAAACTCGGGGGGTCTTTATGTCTTACTCTCCCCAAATTCTCAACTTCTGAAACGAATTCCATTTATGTCCCCTTTTTTTTTTTTTATCATTTTTCAACTTCTTAACAGCAATCTGCATCCGAAATGATAAGCAAAATGACAATCAATTGGTGAACTTAGCTGATGAGCTTTGCTGTAAAGTGGAAAGAACAATATTTTGTCATTTATCTAATGATTGTCAAAATGAAAACAATAGTAGATACAGCGCAATCAGATACTTTGTGCAGCGCAATCAGCTTAGACATGGTGCAAATTTTTGTTAGTGATGAATAGATAAGAATAAAATTTTTATCTTCTTGGCAGATTGTACTATATCAAGTCCTAGGCAAGCAGAAAGAAATAAATCATATAGTAAATCAAATGACAGACAATAGAGAAAAGATGCAGATAGCAGGATAAGTGATTACCTTGCCTGTAAACTGTACAATAGTACACTTTGTTGTCTATCCCTGAGGTACCTTCAAAGACCTTAAGATGCTGGCAGATTAGTATCCAGATGTTGTCAAGTAACATGAAAGTATATCATATATAAACATGATATGTAAATAATGCAGGTTAAAAGCAGTGCCACTTGAAAACTTGATCAGCCATCAAGCATTCTTCAATAAAAAAGAATATGTCTATTATAAAGAAAGCAACCTGCACAACAGCAAGATGATGAATATATCTAAACCATGTATGTTTTGATCCAATGGTGTGGTACACATAAAGGCAATCTTCTACATCCAAACTTCAATCAACAGTTCAATTTACCATAAGTGGGCTTTGTAAAACCAAAAGTTCACAAACTACGAAAATTTGATATTCTGGTGTTAAAATGAACATCTTGGCACAAGATTAAAGTTATTCTGCTAAATATGTGGTTTAGCTTATACTCTTGTGAATAAATTTCTGGAAAGGAAAATGAGGTGCCATGGATGCTTAGGCTGTAACTTCTATTTAAAATGTTGCACGCTTAGATTTTTGTTTCAATTCAGGTAAATCTGAGACCATGTCAAGTGGAAAGGATACCATATCTCAAGCTTGAGGTATTATCAAATTGAAGAAGTGAGATCAACAAAGCATCTGAAGACAAATCAGTAGGACACCTTATGATAAATGCAAATCAGTAGAACACCTAAAGAAGTTCCATGGAACTAAGCATCTCAATCAGAATTTTTTTTAGTAAACATGAGGGCCTAAATTATTTGAATGGATAAAGTAGTGACAAAGCAGTGATATTCTGAGCTCTAGATAAGTGCATGTAACAATAGGCCATGCGTTATAGGATGTGGATAAACAATTTAGAATTTAATTTTTCATAGGGGAGAAAACCTACGGCGTAAAAATATCATTCTGAACAGACAAAAATGTACCAAACAAAATGAAATACTCAGGATGGGATTGAAATATCTAAGAGTAGTCCATGTTTGCTGTCAAGGAGGAGGATCCCCACATATGTCATCGTTATGGCCGCCAATCTGCAGCAAACATGGACTACTCTTAGATTGTAAATTGCTAACTTACCAAATTTTTTCCATAAAGGCTAAAACTAAATACATAGAGACCATTAAGAATGAAATAAAGGATTTATGAAACCGCCAAGAAAAACTGTATAGATGTATCACGAATCATTCTCCATCAGACATGTGAATGAACTGAAATTCAAAGAGAGAAACAAAAGGAATAGTAAGAGGGGGAAGTGATAACCTCAAAATTTCAGATTTCAATTCGAAACCAAATCATTTTGAAGGTGAAAATGTGGTCTTGGATCACTTCAATTTTCCCTGGTTGCGCTTACTACAATTTTTCAGCTAACAGGGTTGTGCTTACTACAATTTTTTAGCTTACTGTCCTTCAGAACATGAGCAACATTTAAAGGCACTGCTTGAGGTGTTAAGAGAACATAAGCTAACAGCTAAAATGAGCAAATGCTCCTTTGGGCAAGAGAAGGTGGAGTACCTTGAACATGTCATAAGCAAGGATGGGGTGACAACCGAACAAACCAAAATACAAGCAGTGTTAAAGTGGCCAGCACCTACCATTGTTACACAACTAAGGGGTTTCTTGGGATTAGCCGGTTACTACAGAAGATTTATACAAGGTTATGGGATAATCTGCAAATCTCTATTCAATGCTCTTAATAAAAATTCTTTTGTGGGGGGTCTTGAACAAGAGAAGGCTTTTGAAAAGCTAAAACAAATGATGGTTGATTTTCGTTACAAAGGCAGCACAATAAGGTGAAAATAATACACGAAATCACAATGTAATAAATAATTTTTTATTTTTGTTCTCCATTCTGACCATTCATGTTTGGTTATGCATTAGTAAACACAATGTAATAAATGGTGTTTGCTGTAGTCATTGATTTAAATATGGGAAAATTATGGTGATGCAGCTTTTCAAGCTAATCCTGAATTTGTGAAGCAACCATTGTCCAGCTAACACCAAAAACTCTGGAATCATCAACTTAACTAATGGTCATAATACAATTCTCTTCGGACCCTTTTAGAAATCTGACGTGTTCTTGTATGATTTCTCTCAAGCATGCGCGAAAAATCATGTTACAGATACGGGAATAACTTCTTGTAAGCTGAAAGTTCAAACGATACATGTTTGCTTGACCAATTCAGTAAATATGTGATCTGGAGTCTTGGAAGAATTAGTTAAATTTCTTCAATATGACTGCTGAGTTATTTCAATCCAGACAATACAGATGAACCAATAGAGATTTAACAAATCTCCTGTTCATTTTTTGATCAAAACATATATGCATGACAATCAGGCAGGAAAATGAAATAATGCAATTTTGAAGAAAGAGAAGCATAGCTAATGCATTGGGCAAAACATGCTAACTACCTTGACATAATTTCCATGCCATTGAGCCATTTGAAGCAGCATGCCTCTTCCATGCCATCGAGGCAAAGCAAAGAGGCCTAACAATCCATTCAGTAGCACAACCAGATCAGCATGTGACTTCAAAATGTATCACCCTCGCCAAGAAATCACTCGTATATACCTCAAGGAAAGTATTAGAATTAGCGAAGTCCTCAAACACACATGTGAACTCTGGTTTGGAAGGAATGCAAAACAATTAGCCCTGTTTACAACAAAGGAAATTTTATCTGATTCCTAGAGGAATGCAAAACAATTAGCCCTGTATTTAATTCCACATTTCTGTTCTCCATGGAAAATATGAATTACATGCCAGATTGGAAAGCAATTTATATGGTTTTGTGTTCTTGACGGCAAGAAGAGGAGTGTAGATGATGAATTACCCCTGGAAGTGAAGCCGATAGAAAGGCATTGGAGCTCACCTGTAGATGATGCGGCGGGAACAGGTCAGGAGCACCTTCTCCTTGTTGCGGAACTGCGGCGCCCCGGCTTCATCGTCTCCAGAAGCGGGCTCACCGGCGCCGGAGGCAGGTTGGTCCTTGAAGCCGAAGAGGGAGGGAGCGTCGGTGGGGTAGAGAAAGCAGGCGGCGACAGGGAGGGCGCGAAGAGGGGAGGAGGCGGTGGCGCTGGGAGGGGGTGGCGGCGCCAGGAGGAGGCCGCAGCGGTGTGGAGGAAGAGGCGGCGGCGGGGAGGGGGCAGCGTGGGAGCAGGAGGCGGCGGCGGCGGAGAGGGCGCGGTGCAGGGAGGATTGGCCGCGAGGGGGAAGGGTGGCGGAGCCGGGGGGAGGAGGTGGCAGCGGCGGGAAGGGGGCAGCGTGGGGAGGAGGCGGCGGCGACAGGGAGGGCGAGAAGAGGGGAGGAGGCGGGGGCGCTGGGAGGGGGTGGCGGCGCCAGGAGGAGGCCGCATCGGTGTGGAGGAGGCGACGGCGGCGGGGAGGGGGCAACGTCGGAGCAGGAGGCGGCGGCGGAGAGGGCGCGGTGCAGGGAGGAGTGGCCGCGAGGGGGAAGGGTGGCGGAGCCGGGAGGAGGCCGATGCGGTAGGAGGCGGTGGTGCGGGATGGAGGCGTGCGGGCGACGGTGACGGATGCGGCAGATCGAGGTGGGGCTGCGGTTGGGGCCTTGGGGGCTGACCGGCTGAGGCAGCGCGTGTTAGAGGCAGTCGCCGCAACAAATCGCGATTGCGGGCAGACCTGGCCAACGGGCCGGCCCGGTTCGGTTCTGGGCCGGCCCAATTCGTTTGGCCCGGTTCGGTTTCCGGCCCGGTTACTATGTGAACCGGGTCAAACGAACCAACGAGCCGGCTGTCCGGCCCAGGTTCGGTTCGCTGGGAGAACCGAATGAACCGGGCCGGCCCGGGTTCGGTTGGCCCGGTTGGGCCCTGTTGGCCCTTTTTCGTGTAAAATTTAAAAAAATTTAGAAAAATCCAAAAAATTCAGAAATGTGAACCATAATTCATGTAAATAATTTTAAAATTTGAAATATATATGGAGAAATATAAAAAAATGCATTGCAGAGCTTTTTTATTAACGTGTATTTACACGGCTGCCTCGTTAAAAACTTTACCAAGTAAAAACTCAATTTGGAAAACATTGGTAAAGAAAAAAAGAATACAGCCTAAAGCTCTACAATACAAGAATAAAAAAAAAAATTGGGCTCTTCTATTAGTCATCAAGTTCTAAGCCCCCGAATGAAGCCACCAACTCTTCATTGTGTCTCTCGGCGACGATGTTTTGTTGTCGTCTTTCGGCTAATGCCTAATCCTTTGTACTCAGCAGTATTTCGACCATATCAATATGGAGGGAAGTTCGTCTCTCCTCCAGTATTCTCCCAGCGAGGCTAAAAGCGGACTCGGAAGAAACTGTGGAGGCAGGACGATTAACACATCCCGTGCTAGTATGGATAGCACCGGATATGTTCCACCATGCTGCTGCCACCATAGAAGAATATTGAACTCTTCTTCTTGAAAGTCGAAGACGTCTTTTGCTAGATAGGAGGCAAGCTCGCCAACAGCTCTGTAGGATGCTTGTGTAGTCGGGCGAGTTGAACCGCCCGAAGAATTTCAAGTGTCCTTCCCCGTGATAGTCTTCCAAAAGGACATCTTTCTCCCCGTCTGTTGAACTGGTGGTGGTCGTGGTGGACGAACTCCTGCATACTTTTCTTCATATTTTCTATACAGATCATTAAGTTTACTTCTAACTTCTAGAAAATAATTTGAATAATCAATTTCAGTAGCAACACCAAGTTGTGCTAGAGCATTAGTTAATCCAATAAGTTTAGCTCTAGGGTCTAAAATAAAAGCAAAAGAATATAAGAATGGAACATCTCTCCAGTATTTTAAATATTTAGCTTTCATATGGCTAACTGCATCAAATAAAATAGGATCATTTTCAAACATTTTTAATTGATTAGTAATGTGATAAATGGACATAATAATGGAACAAGATGTAGGCTCATACACAGTAAAAGCACTAACGGTAGCTTCATAAAAAATCTCAAAAAATGAATTTAAATGAGTAAGTACTTGCCAAACCTGTGGGGTCAAAAGTGGTGTTCCATCTTGACTTGGATACTGAGTGTTAATAAAAACTTCAAAAACCTATCTATACGGTAATATGTGCTGCAACATAAGATAGGTGGAATTCCACCTAATAGGCATATCTAGACCAAATTTCCTAAATTTGAATAGATGGCCTTACGACAATAGTTTTTCCATGCAGCAATTTTTGTATTAGAACTATTTAAAAATGAGATGGCATCCCGAATAACTTGGAGATAAGGTTGCAATCTTTTTAAACCACATTTAACAATTTAATTAATAATATGACATGCACAACGTTGATGCATTAAAAATGATTCGGCGTACGTAGATAAAACAAGTTTCAAAATATTCATGGCACTAGTATTAGCAGATGCATTATCCAAGGTAATAGCAAAAATTTTATCGGTAATTTCAAATTCTTGAACAACATTCAAAATGCAATCAGCAATATTTTCGCCGGTGTGATTAACATCAATAAGGCGAAGAGCAATTACTCTTTTTTCTATTTGCCAGTTTTGATTAACATAATGAGCAACAACACTTAAATAATCTTCTCTTGCCCTACCAGCCCAGATGTCCAAGGTTAACGACACAGAAAATATACATGTTTTAAATTGTTCTTTTAACTTTAATTTATTGGCGGCATATAATTTTTTTCAAATCTCTAGTTGTTGTTTGACGAGAAACACTACTATATCTAGGATTATGAGCAGTTTTTATATATTCTTCGAAAGCAGGAGAATCACCAAAACCAAGAGGTAAATCTTCAGAAGCAATTAATCGGCACAACGCCTCCCTAGCTACCTCTGGATTATACTCCCAGTTACTTACCAAACCATCAGGGTTATAGCTCAGCTGTTGCTGCCTCATTTGAACACCTTTCATCTTCTTACATCCTATGGCATGCCTCTTCAGATGTCTCGTACCCGAGCCCGACACCGCCGACAACTCCTGTCCACACATTTTGCATTTAGCCGCATACCTCACTAGCCTCCCGTCCACGAGGTGCTTCAACTCCTCGTAGTCGTTCCACACTTCCGACCGGTTCACTCGAGTCCGCTTCGATCCGACGGTATCGGAGCCGGAATCACAGGTTGAACCGGAACCGGAACCGGAACCATAGGGATGCTCCTCGGTTCCGGTAGTCTCCGTGTCTTGAACCGGTTCCGGAAGACTTTGGCCAATTGGCACGTAGTCGTCCGGTGTTAATCCAAACTGGCTAAGCGGAAATTCGTCGTACGGAGAACGACCATCAGCCATTTCGAGAAGCTGCCTACACATGAAATAACATAACAACAATTAATTTACAATCACAATACTCAAATCAAACATATAGCAAACAAATATATGGAAATATATCAACCTCACAGGATCACACCAACAAATATGACGGTCTAAAATATTTCGAACTAAGCCCGAATTTGCAATTAACAACGCCTATTTAGCTCACAAATTGCAAAAACTCAATGCACAAAAGAGACTCAAGAGAGAATGCAGGCGTGGCGTGGGGACACCCGGCGAGTGTAGAACTGCCGTGCGTGGCGCCTTGGCTCTAGCCTTGATGGCGTTGCCTTGGCGCGCGCGCCTAGCGCTTCATTGGCCGTGGGCGGCGGGAGGCGAAGGCGTGGCGATGCATGATTCGATTCGCATAATAACGGCCGTCTTGGCCCGGACGGGCGGGTGCCAACCGAACGCGGTTATTGGGCGAGCAAGGTCGTACGGCACGGTTCGTTTTCGAAACGAACCGAACCGGGCCGGCCCGAAGCATAGTAACGGGCCGCTCGGTTCGGCCCAGATGATTCGGCCCATTTGGCCAGCTCTAATTGCTGGCGCAAGGATCCAATCGCAAAATTGAGCCGTTAGATGTAAACGATGTGTGGCTAAGATGAAGTGTGTCTGCCAGACAATTAGAGAACTGATGCTTTTAAAGGAGTAGAGATAGAGATAGAGATAAATGGGTGAAATGGAGCCGTTGGGACAAATGGGCATGCCATTTATTAAGATGGGTTAAAATATGGGTTCCCAAATAGTGATTTGATCGAGATAAATTTAAAGGGCACATCGTTGCCCGTCGGCCGTCTGCATCCCTATCAGGGGTATGGAGTGCTACAAACAAGTAACGGAGACATCTTTCGGTGCTAGATATGATAACGGAGTTTTTTCAGTGTTAGAAATGAAGTCAAGTGATCTTTCAATGCCATCAGATCAATTATTCCTTTTCCTTTTGGGCCTCTTAACTTGTATTCATTTGCACCGTAGCTAAAAATCGTTAGACGTGCCTGTAAATGTTGATGTGACCATTAGTTTTCTGTTAAATTCTTATTAGGTTTTCACGGAAGCATATTTAAAAATTAAATGGCATCGATGACCCCCTACCTACATCTCTATGTCTAGGGGTTGAAGCGAGCCGAGCCCAAGCAAGCCAGCCTCTGGCTCGGCTCGTTCAGCACGGAGCCGAGCTGAGCAAGGGGTTCGAGCTGAAAAACAGACTCAGCTCGGCTCAGCTCGACTCGGCTCGGTGGTATCTCGCGAGCATGAGCCCGAGCTTGAGTGAAAAATAGGCTCGGTGACTGATTAATGATGGCATACTAGCCACTAGTCGAGCCTGAGCCCAAGCCGAGCCAAGCTTGAGTGAGCCACGAGCTGAAAAAGGTGCTGGGCTAGTGCTCGTTTCTAAACGAGCCGAGCCGAGATGGAACCGAACCGAGCCCGAGCAGCTCGTGAGCTTTTGGCTCGTTTTCCAGTCCTACCTATGTCTTTTGAAAACATTCAATTTGAAAAATCCAAAATTCAACAAAAACAATTAAATGGAAAAGACAATTTCAAAATTTCAAAGAAAACACAAATTTGAAACACTCTAAAGTGAAAAAATCAGTTTTAATTCTTTAAAAGTAGGAAACTTCAAGAAAAAAAATCAAAAGTTTTAAAGCGAAGATACAAAATTGGAATTGAAGAAAATCTAAAGTTTTAATTTTATTTTATTATTTTGGATTTTCATATATAAAGGTATAAAAATACCAACATATTGGAATTGAAAATTGTGAGGCTTCAAATTCAAAATTCAAAATTCAAATCCCAAATTTTAAATTTGTACAAAAAATCAAATGTTTGAATTCAAAATTTGTTTAACTCAGAAAGTTCCAAGGTTGACTTTTTTCTTTATAGAGGGGGAGTGAGGTGACGCGATTCCATTGCATTTTAAAAAAGGCACGTATGCCACCACATAAGTAGTTAATAGAAAACTAACAACCTCCTCGCCATTTATTGGCATTTTTAATGGTTTGAAGCTGTGGTGCAGGCAGATACAAGTTAAAATGATCAAAAAATAAATTTAAGTTTAGAGGCTAAGTGAGACTTCGCTAAGTTTAAGTGCCTTGTTCCGTGCTTCAATCTGTATTAAAACACATGCAAATTTGTTATTTTCACATGTCAAACGCTTTTAGGCTAGTTCTTTTCAGCTTAACGGCTTAATGGCTTATCTACATTTTGAAAACACATATGATTTGAGTTTTTTAAATCCATTTTTTCGCTGTTTTGAAGATGGGTTCTAACGCTTTAAAAAGCAAGTTAAACGAAATGTATCCGAATCTCGAGACTATCTCGAGAAGCTCTCGAAGTTAGTCATTTTAGCCGTTCAGTCGTTCAGATCAGCTCAAAAGAACAGGGTCTTAGTTTCAATGCTTTTTTTGAAAGATCTGAAAGGTTGTTCTGAACGTTTTTGGAACCAATTACAACAAATTTTTTAGTCTTTTGAATCTGTCTAACAAAAGCCTATCTTTCAAATATCTCAACCGGATTAAGGCCTAGTTCTTTTCAACTTAACAGCTTAACGACATATATACGTTTTGAAAAGACATGTTTTGAGTTTTTTTAGTTTTTTTTTGTTTTGAAGGTGGGTTCTAACGCTTTAAAAAGCAAATCAAATGAAATGGATCCAAATCTCGAAAGTATCTCGAGAAGCCCTCGAAGTTTAGTCATTTCAACCGTTCAGCCGTTCAGATCAGCTCAAAAGAACAGGGCCTAAAGCTTGAATTAGAGCAATTTTAACAAAAGAAATTATTAAGAATTTGTCACTTCGGTAACTTCATTGACAAACTAAAAGGTAATCCTTAAATATCAATCTTTAGTGCTGGCAAATCCTTCTATCTATGTAAAAGAAATTATATTTGAAACAAAAAAATTCTTAAATCTCACGTTAGAAAATTGAGCGAGCAAGTCTGGTTAAAGGTCGGGATATAGTTTTAGAATATGTTTTTTGGGCTGATCTGAACAGATGAACAGATGAAATGATTGAATTTTGAGAACTTTTCGAGCTATTATCAGGTTCGAATCCATTTCGTTTGATTTTTTTAAATGTGTTAGGAGCCATCCTTAAGACAGCGGAAAAATGGACTCCAGAAATCCAAATCATATTTTTTTTTCAAAACGTAGATAAGGCGTCATGCTGTTAAGTTGTTAAGAAGTTAAGCCAAAAAAACATGGCCTCAGCCCATACTAATCTCTGTTTAGTTTGACGTAAGATTTGTGGTTCATGGCTTTTTATGTTTATCTAATCTAGACACTTCAATTTTTTGAAGTTATTTCTCCAATACTCATATCTAAAACACTTCTCGATGCCATGATTCATAAAGCCTAGATGAATCAATCTTTTTGGTTGAATTCTTGAAACTCCGAAAGCTCGGCATAACTATCAATATGAAAAAAAAAACAACATTGAAGCTATTTTTTAAGGCATGATATTTGAGCATCTACAATAATGTCAAATCAGTTGGCTATAAAAACTTAAACTCACGTTTTTTTACATGAAAGAGAGAAAGAGTGGAGAGATAAAAACTAGCTTTTAACTTGTTCTTTTACTTAACATATTTTGTTATTATTTTTAATTCTTATTACTCTTAAGATAGAAATTAAAATATGATATTTGTATTTTTTACATGGGTAGGATAAAATTTATAAGTAAATGAGAACACAGCCAAACTAATACTTATCGTTCGTAGATGCATGCATCTCCCAGCAAGTTTGCATGAATTTGATCAAGTATTTAGAGGTTAACTCAATGCATAATGTCGGTGGTCCGAGCCAGACAATAGATTTGTGAGGGGCTACCCCACGAAGCAACGTAGTTCACTTCGCGAAGCAGCTCAGGGAAGCTGAGCAATCTCAAGGTGGCTGTCTTGTAGGAAATTGTCGCTTGTCCATTATTAAGGGCCCCCTATTAATATTGGGGGGCCAAATTACATTGTTCCGATACAACCCTTCGCCGAGGGAATCACGCGGGGTAAAAGGGGTAAGGATAGGAAAAGACCTCGTAGACCCTAACCTACCCTTATGCTCGGCGGTACCGAAGGAAATACACCTTCAGGACCCAGTTTTAGACCTAACCTTATTGGGCCTTGGCCCATATAATTAAAATAATTCCTGAAAAATCTCAAAGGCCCATGTATGCATGAGGCCCATTTGGTGGAAGGCATGGTAGTTTAGTACCATATTGCTAATTGTGGGGGAGAGGCCCCTTCTCATCCCCTGTATAAGCAACCCAATACCTTCTCCTAAATGGATCAATACAATTAAAAGAAGGCTTAGCCCCTAGTAAGGAAAGAGCCTCTTTCTGAATTGTCTCTCTCTCTTTTTCTGTGCTACCACCGTTAAATTTGTCCGTTCAGCTGCGTCGGCGTGCAAGCGAGTGGGAGAAGCAGTCTCCGAACAGATTAGCCGAGAGCTCTGCATCGGGAAGGGCGAATCAGGTTTTTGGGAAGCGCGTCGCGCGACTGCTTGCTGCTTCCTCTGTAGCGATCTGCGTCGTCTACATCTTTATCAAGACGGCGTTCGACGCAAAGAACAAGAACCAGGGTGCGTCGCTGGCACCAAACGGCGACGACGACTACATCAAGTACGTTTTGCTTTCCGCTCTCCTTTTATTGAAGTTGTTTCTGTGCCTGCTGCTAGTGAGTATATCTAGGATGTACTTCTGTGATATTTGTGTGTTGTTATCTATCTGTCAGATGTTGTGCATGATTTATCTCATGATTAAAATAAACCTAAAAGTGCTAATTTCTCCAACAATCCAAAAACCTGATTCTAGGCGCTTTGGTTTATCGATGGCTCGTTTTGCTGAGGCACTGAAACCGGAGAAATTCGGTGGAGTGAACTTTAAGAGATGGCAAGTAAAGATGTCGCTGTGGCTGACTGCTATGAACGTGTACTAGGTTAAGCATGGCAAACCAGAGGGAGATCTTACTCCTGAAAAGGAGAAAGAGTTCCAGGAGACCACCACACTTTTCCTGGGTGCAGTTCTTAGTGTGCTCTCTGACCGTTTATGTTATGTGTTCATGAAAATCACAAACACGAAGGAGCTGTGGGATGCTCTGAATAATAAATTTGGTGCATCTGACGCTGGCAGTGAACTGTATATCATGGAGCAGTATCACAACTTCAAGATGGTTGATACTTGATTACATTGTCGGCGGGCTCTGAGATCTTGGTCATTGTGAGGAACTCGAACTCCTTAAGTGCAAATTACGATAAGTTTGTGGTAGGGGCATTATTGCCAAGTTGGCTCCTTCGTGGAGAAACTTTGCCCGTCTACGAAACATAAGAGACAAGAGATCTCCATTGAGGGTTGATCGCGTCTTTAGATGTTGAAGAAAACTCGAACTAAGGATGCATATGGGAAAGGAGGCGAGGACAATCCGGCGCCAATGTGGTCCGGCTGACTGGCAAGAACAAGGAAAAAATAAAATCAAGCAAACCACGCCTTTAAGAAGAAAGGGATGAACAAGGATGAGATGCCTTCTTTGGATTTGCGGTAAGGTTGGGCCTTTGGGCTAAGAAGTGTCAAGCGCAAAGACAAAAAGGGTAATCCTGGGCAGACTTCAAAATCTGTCAGTGTGACCATTGGCGACACTGGAGAGGGAACTAACGGGTATGTTATACCTACTGTTCTTTCAGTGAATCAGTCTACCGATTGGTGGATTGATACTGGGGCCAATGTGCATGTGTGTTCTGATATATCTATATTCACTTCTTATCAGGCAGGCCAAGGTTCAGCCGTTTTGATGGGGAATGGGTCCAATGCTTCTGTTCTTGGTGTTGGCATGGTGGATCTGAAGTTTACTTCGGGGAAGGTCGTGCAACTGAAAAACGTGCAGCATGTCCCTTCAATCAATAAGAACCTGGTTAGCGGGTCCCTTCTCTGTAGAGATGGGTTTAATTTGGCTTTTGAGTCCAGTAAGATAGTCTTGTCGAAACATGGTTTGTTTATTGGCAAAGGCTATGAGTCCGAAGGCTTGTTCCGTCTTTCCCTTTTTGATAACTGTCATAAAGTTGTGAACCATATTTGTGATCATGCTGTTGAGAGTGAGGCTGATGTTTGGCACTCACGTTTATGTCATGTTAATTTTGGTTCTATGTCTCGGCTTGCGAGTATGGGTTTAATCCCTAAATTTTCCACTGTCAAAGGTTCTAAGTGCCAAACTTGTGTCCAAGCTAAGCAACCTCGTAAGCCTCACAGGGCCGTCGAGGAAAGAAATTTGGCATCTCTTGAGCTCATTCATTCTGATATTTGTGAGATAAATGGTGTGTTGACAAAGGGTGGAAAGAGATATTTCATGATTCTGATTGATGATGCTTCTAGATATTGCTATGTGTATCTGTTGAAAACTAAAGACGAGGCTCTAGACTTCTTTAAAATCTACAAGACTGAGGTTGAAAACCAGTTAGATGGAAAAATCAAGAGACTTAGGTCGAATCGTGGTGGAGAGTATTTCTCTAAAGAGTTCGACTTATTTTGTACGGAACATGGAATTATTCATGAGAGGATGCCTCCCTATTCGCCCTAATCAAACGGGGTTGCCGAAAGAAAGAACCGTACTCTAACTGATTTGGTGAATGCCATGTTAGAAACTGCGGGTTTGTCCAAGGCATGGTGGGGGGAGGCCGTGTTGATTGCATGTCATGTTCTGAATAAAGTTCTAGCAAAGAATAAGAGAAAACCCCATATGAAATATGGAAGGGGAGAAAGCCATCACTTTCTTATTTACGCTCATGGGGGTGTTTGGTAAAAGTCAACATGCCAATCACTAAGAAGTGTAAACTTGGGCCTAAGACAGTAGATTGTGTCCATCTGGGGTATGCACCTCGTAGCATTAGCAGTAGATTTTTGGTGATAAGATCAGGGGTGTTTGACATGTCTTTCGATACGATCATGGAGTCTAATGATGCTACTTTCTTTGAGAACATTTTTCCTATGAAAAATGAGCATAGCAGTTCTAGTAAAACTCCTAAGATAATTCTTAAACCTACCACTCAAATTGAATATCCTGAGCTAACACTTGAGGAAAATCCTGAGGAGGATGACAGTGAAGCTCCAAGAAGGAGTAAGAGACGGAGAATTGCAAAATCCTTTGGTAATGATTCCACTGTGTACCTCATGGATGATACTCCCACGTCTATTTCAGAAGCCTTTGCATCTCCTGATGCGGACTACAGGAAGGAGACGGTTCGTAGTGAGATGGAATCCATTCTTGCGAACCGGATTTAGGAACTCACAGAACTACCCTATGGTTGCAAACCTGTGGGGTGTAAGTGGATATTCAAGAAGAAGCTTAGGTCTAATGGTACGATTGAAAAGTATAAGGCACGGCTTGTGGCCAAGGGTTATACCCAAAAGGAAGGCTTAGATTTCTTTGATACCTACTCACCTGTGGCTAGATTGACTACAATTCGTGTACTATTTTCCTTGGCTGCCTCACATGGTCTTATTGTTCATCAAATGGACGTTAAGACAGCTTTCCTTAATGGAGAGTTGGACGAGGAGATCTATATGGATCAGCCTAATGGATTTGTAATAGAAGGTCAAGAAGACAAGGTGTGTAAGTTGTTGAAATCTTAGTATGGCCTGAAACAAGCTCCTAAGCAATGGCATGAGAAGTTCGACAGAACCATAACTTCTGCGGGTTTTGTCGTGAATGAGGCTGATAAATGTGTATATTATCAGTATGGTGGAGGCCAGGGCGTTATAGTGTGTCTCTATGTGGACGACATATTAATTTTTGGGACAAGTCTTGATGTGGTTCATAAGGTCAAGTCTTTCTTGTCTCAAAATTTTGATATGAAAGATCTGGGAGAGGCTGATGTAATCTTGAACATCAAGCTACTGAAGGGTGAGGATGGGATCACTTTGTCACAGTCCCATTATATGGAAAAGGTTTTAAATCGCTTTGGCTTTGCTGATTGCAAAATTTCTCCAACACCCTATGATCCTAGCATTGTGCTTCGAAAGAACAAGAGAATTGCTAGAGATCAGTTGACTTATTCTCAAATCATCGGGTCACTCATGTACCTAGCTAGCGCTATAAGGCCAGACATCTTGTTTGCTATTAGCAAGTTGAGCCAGTTTACTTCTAATCCGGGAGATGATCATTGGCGAGCACTCGAAAGAGTAATGTGCTATCTGAGGGGTACTACAAATTTTGGTTTGCACTATCACGGGATACCCAAAGCGGTATTTGGAAGGGTATAGTGATTCCAATTGGATATCGTGTTGATGAGATAAAGGCCACAAGTGGATATGTATTCACTCTTGGTAGAGGCTGTCTCGTGGAGGTCTTACAAGCAGACTATCTTTGGCGCTCAACAATGGGCGAAATGCTTTGCTTTGGACACGGCCACTGTTGAAGCAGAGTGGTTGCATGAACTCTTGATGGATCTTCCGGTGGTTGAAAAACCGATTCCGGCCGTCCTTATGAACTGTGATAATCAAACGGTGGTTGTCAAGGTAAACAGTTCTAAGGACAACATGAAGTTCTCAAGACATGTGAAAAGTCGTTTGAAATCTGCCAGAAAACTGAAAAACTCCGAAGTGATATCGTTGGATTATATCTAAACGGCTAAAAATCTGGCAGATCCTTTCACGAAGGGTTTATCACGGTGTGTGATAGACAATGCATCGAGGGAATTGGGTATGAGACCCACGTGAGTTACACTATAGCGGTAACCCAGCCTATGTGATCGGAGATCCCGTTAATTAGATCCTGGGGAAAACAAGCTATTTGTTAACTGGATGAGAGTATATCCTAACCCATTTCATGTGAGATGCAATACTCTCGAAATCTGTATGGCGGGTTGGCATTTGCCTTAATGTTGTTCTGTTGGTTTTAATTAGCGAAGATGTCATCCTACAGAGCATCTTGAAAGAACACACCTATATGAGCCTGACTGTTGGAAGTCGTAGTCTATGAGACATGAGTAATCTCTAGTAAGCTCATGAAGAGACCATGAAGTACGACGTTTATGCTCCACCCGAGAGGTAGCCTATTGGCAGCCAAACTTGACTACGCCTTGAATTGCAAGTTTTGTGTGACTACACCTATATTCAACTGGTTTTCATTCAAAGCCAACTCATACTTTGCTGCCAATAGGCTACCCCTCGGGTGGGGCATATACGTCGTACTCCATGGTCTCTTCATGATTTCAAACTTTTTCACATGTCTTGAGGACTTCATGTTGTCCTTAGAACTGCTCACCTTGACAATCACCGCTTTATTATCACAGCTCATAAGGATGGCCATAATCGGCTTTTTCAACCAACCGAAGATCCATCAAGAGCTCACGCAACCACTGCTTCAACAAAGGGTCGGTCCAAAGCAAGCTTAATTTCGCTCCATTGTTGAGCGCCACAAGATAGTCTGCTTGCAAGACCTCCACGAGACAGCCTCCACCAAGAGTGAATACATATCCACTTGTGGCCTTTATCTCATCGCCGATATCCAATTGGAATCACTATACCCGATATCCCGTATAGTGCAAATCAAAATTTGTAGTAACCTCAGATAACAGATTACTCTTTCGAAGTGCTCGCCAATGATCATCAAATGATTAGAAGTAAACCTCACTTGCTAATAGCAAACGAGATGTCCGCCTTGTAGAGTTAGCAAGGTACATGAGGACCCGATGATTTGAGAATAAGTCAACCGATTCTAGCAATGCTCTCTTGTTCTTTCAAGCACAATGCTAGGATCATAAGTGTGTGGAGAAGTTTTACAATCAAGAAAGGCAAAGCGATTCAAAACCTTTTCCACATAATGGATCGTGACAAAGTGATCCCATCCTCACCCTTCAAGAGTTTGATGTTCAAGATTACATCACCTCTCCCAGATCTTTCATATCAAAATTTTGAGACAAGAAAGACTTGACCTTATGAACCACATCAAGACTTGTCCAAAGAATTAATATGTCGTCCACATAGAGACACAAGATAACGCCTCGTTCTACCATACCGATAATATACATATAGCAATATCTAGAAACATCATCAATAAGAGTCATGAAATATCTCTTTCCACCCTTTGTCAACACACCATTCATCTCACAAATATCAGAATGAATGAGCTCAAGAGGTGCCAAATTTCTCTCGTCGACGGCCCTGTGAGGCTTACGAGGTTGCTTAGTTTGCACACAAGTTTGGCACTTAGAACCTTTTACAGTGGGAAATTTAGGGATTAAACCCATACTTGCAAGTCGAGACATAGAACCAAAATAAACATGACATAAACGTGAGTGCCAAACATCGACATAAACGTGAGTCATCGTGCTCACTCAACAAAGATGATCACAAATATGGTTCACAACTTTATGACAGTTATCAAAAAGGGAAAAACGGAACAGGCCTCCGGACTCAAAACCTTTGCCAATAAACAAACCATGTTTAGACATGACTATCTTATTGGACACAAAAGCCAATTTAAACCCATCTCTACAGAGAAGGGACCCGCTAACCAGGTTCTTATTGATTGAAGGACATGTCACATTCTTCAGCCAGACGACCTTCCCCGAAGTAAACTTCAGATCCACCGTGACAACACCAAGAACAGAAGCATTGGACCCATTCCCCATCAAAGCGGCTGAACCTCGGCCTGCCTGATAAGAAGCAAACATAGATATATCAGAACACACATGCACATTGGCCCCAGTATCAATCCACCAATCGGTAGACTGACTCACTGAAAGAACAGTAGGTATAACATACCCGTTAGTTCCCTCTCCAGTGTCGCCAATGGTCACATTGACAGACTTTGAAGTCTGCCCAGGATTACCCTTTTTGTCTTTGCGGTATGGACACTTCTTAGCCCAGTGCCCAACCTCACCGCAAATCCAGTAAGGCATCTCATCCTTGTTCATCCTCTTCTTCTTAAAGGCAATGGTTTGCTTGATTTTATTTTTCCCTTATTCTTGCCAGGCTGCTAGACCACATTGGCGCTGGATTATCCCTCGCCTCCTTTCCCATATGCATTCTTAGCCCGAGCTTTCTCTTCAACATCTAGAGACGCGATCAACCCCTCAGCGGAGATCTCTTGTCTCTTATGTTTCAGAGACGTGGCAAAGTTTTTCCACGAAGGAGGCAACTTGGCAATAATGTCCCCAGCCACAAACTTATCGGGTAATTTGCACTTAAGGAGTTCGAGTTCCCGCTCGACAACAGAACTGTTATCAACCATCTTGAAGTCGTGATACTGCTCCATGACATACAGTTCACTGCCAGCGTTAGATGCACCAAATTTATTATTCAGAGCATCCCACAGCTCCTTCGCGTTTTTTATGTTCATGTACACATCACACAAACGGTCAGAGAGCACACTAAGAACTGCACCCAGGAAAAGTGTGGTGGTCTCCCGGAACTCTTTCTCCTTTTTAGGAGTAAGATCTCCCTCTGGTTTGCCATGCTTAACCCAGTACACGTTCATAGCAGTCAGCCATAGCGACATCTTTACTTGCCATCTCTTAAAGTTCACTCCACCGAATTTCTCCGGTTTCAGTGCCTCAGCAAAACGAGCCATCGATAAACCAAAGTGCCTAGAATCAGGTTTTTGGAATGTTGGAGAAAATAGCACTTTCAGGTTTATTTTAATCATGAAATAAATCATGCATAACATCTGACAGATAGATAACAACACACAAATATCACAGAAATATATCCTAGATACACATGCAGTAAAACTACACATATACCCCACTGATATACTCACTAGCAGCAGGCACAGAAACAACTTAAATAAAAGGAAAGCGGAAAGCAAAACGTACTTGATGTAGTCGTCGTCGCTGTTCGGTACCAGCGACGCACCTTGGTTCTTGTTCTCCGCGTCGGACGCCGTCTTGATGAAGATGTAGACGACGCAGATCGCTACGGAGGAAGCAATGAAGCATCAAGGCGACGCGCTTTCAAAACCCGATTCGCCCTTCCCGATGCAGAGCTCTCGCTGAATCTGCCCGAGACTGCTTCTCCCACTCGTTTGCACGCCGACGCAATGGACGGGACGACCCTAACGGTGGTAGCGCAGAAAAGGAGAGAGAGACAATTCAGAAAGAGACTCTACCCTTACTTGGGGCTAAGTCTTCTTTCAATTGTATGGATGCCCTTAGGAGGAGGTATTGGGTTGCTTATATAGGGGATGAGAGGGGCCTCTCCCCCACAATTAGCAATATGGTACTAAACTTACCATACCTTCCACCAAGTGGGCCTCATGCATACATGGGCTTTTGAGATTTTTCAGAAATTATTTTAATTATATGGGCCAAGGCCCAATAAGGCCCACCAAGGCCCAATAATTCCAACATTAATTGCCCTCACTTTTCTACTTAAAGCAGGGATAGAAGAGAGATTATAAGGGGGACCTATTTGTACAACGAACTCTGATACTTCTGCCACCTGATGCTGGTTGTTACAGTCAGTTGTCATATCTTCCTGACACGCGATACAATTCCTGGCGATAGTGGTAGGCCGCACTTGCTGCCCCCTAGCCTTCTTGGCTCCCACGCAACCGTCTTTGCTTTGCAACTTGAACTTAGGCTCTCTTGTCTCGAATTGAGTACTTCCTTATATGCTTCGCCTCGCCCCTAGGAAGGTTCGCGAGGCCTCCTGGGGGGTGGTTGCTCCTCTGATCCATTGTTGCTTCGTCCGGAGGAAGCGAAGCTCCCCTTTGGGGTAGCCTTCCCTGATCCGACGTTGCCTCGCCTATAGGGAGCAAGGCTCCCCTTGGTCATGCATCTCCTTCAACTTCACAGGTTGGTTTGATTCTCTCACTGATTCGTGGGGATGGATGTCCCCTACTACAACACATAAGGCTATCGAAGGTAGATGATTAGTGAAGAATACCGGCGGTGCTTTTTAGATTTATGATCCATCTATGCTGGAGTATTTGACATGCATGACTGGACGAGAGATGAGAAACTCAGTGTTGTCCGGCTGACACACCGACCCCACCTCGATCGGATCTTTATTCCTGCCGTCTCGCGAGGGCAAGCATGCATACTCCACGCGTCCGACGTGGCGTCCCCTCGGGCCCAGGAGTCATCCGATAGACGTGGCGACCTTCCATTGGCCGCCACCACGTCCCGCACCCTCCCATTGGCCGGAACAAGTCACGCCGCGCCCTTCTCTGCGCCGCACCCCGACCCCATGCCCCGATCAGCCGATCTCCACCGTCCCCTGTCCCCTCACCTCATCCCGGCCGTCCGTCCTTCCGCTTCGCCAACTTCTTATACCACTACCCGTCCCCGAGCCGCGGACGATTCTTCGTCTTGGCCGCGGCGCGCTCCACCTCCTCCCTGGGGATCTCTAGATCGATCGAGATGGGAGGGCGCGCGCTCCTGCTGCTGCTCGTCTCGGCGCTGCTCGTGCAGATCCGCGCCTCCGATCCGGTAATCTCAGCGAGCCTCGGCGAGTTCTGGGTGGGGTTTTGAGGGGTTTTTTGGGCGAGATTTGTGATGGTTTTGATGCGGCTTTGCCGGTGGTGCAGCTGTTCTACGAGCCGTTCGACGAGAGCTTCGAGGGGAGGTGGGTCGAGTCTGCGAAGGACGACTACAAAGGTAACCTCCCATTTCTGCGCGCGAGTTTGTTTTGCTTGGATCTGCGGGAGACGCCGTGGGTTTAGCGGGCGGTTTTGGGTTGCTGATCTGCTCGCGTAATCCATCTCCTAGCTTGTAAGTTCGAGCCACTGATCTGTGATGGCCGTGCGCCTAAGTGCGAATCGTAGTGTGTGTGGAGCGTTCTGGGCTTCGAGCGGGAGGTTGGATTGCGTAATTTCGAATGAGATCCACCAGATGCGTGCATGGTGGTTTGGTTCGCATCTTCAGCCAGATGCGCCTGGCTAGCAGCTCCTGCTTTTTTTAGTCAGATTTGATTGATGCGACTTCTGTTGTTCGGATCTGCTCTGCGATTTGTTAGCCAGATGTTTTTTTAGTCAGTTAGGCTTGCCTGCTTGTAGGAGCTGAGCCGTACAACTTGAAAGGTTTGTGCTTTGAAAATCATATAGATAACTGTAGAAGAGGCGCTTTGTTTTTGCGTTTTGGTATCATTAAAGGAACTATCTGTTATATTGTGCCTGGCTACCGTGCATTTGAAATCGCTAGCATAGTTGTTGCTGTGACAATTGCAAATATCGAATTTGCACTAACATGTAATCGCTGACGTGGTGCTGCATTTTGAGTATCAGTTTCATAATTCTATGTTTATTAATGCTTGTGATGGTGCATTACATTAATCCTAATGGGGGTGTGTTTCCATATACAGATTCTATCAACACCGATAGTATCTTTGTCCTGCCATCATCACTTGAAATATTCCTTACATGACAATAGAAAAATGCAAGCCTAGATATTATTGTTTACCAATGCGTCCATTGGTCTTTTGAATTGGCACTAGTTGGATTACACAAATCTGTTGTTTTTTCTTCTATATTCTGTTCTATGTGAAAATTGCTGTTTCTTTACTTCATTTTTAATTGTTCTTATCTAGCACATTCTTTTCAGATCCAATGTTGATGTTGATACACTTGGGCTTGCAGGTGTATGGAAACACGCTAAGAGTGATGGCCATGAGGACTATGGTCTCCTTGTTAGTGAGAAGGCCAAAAAATATGCCATAATCAAGGAGCTTGACCAACCTGTTATTTTGAAGGATGGGACAGTTGTCCTACAGTTTGAAGTGAGGCTTCAGAATGGCCTTGAGTGTGGAGGTGCCTATCTTAAGTACATCCGCCCTCAAGTTGCTGGATGGGATTCCAAGGAGTTTGATAATGAGACTCCTTACACTATTATGTTTGGTCCTGACAAATGTGGGTCAACCAACAAGGTGCATTTCATTCTTAAGCACAAGAACCCCAAGACCGGCAATTATGTTGAGCACCACCTCAAGTTCCCTCCTTCTGTACCGTATGACAAGCTCTCTCATGTCTACACTGCTATCTTGAAGCCGGATAATGAGGTGAGAATTCTTATTGATGGGGAGGAAAAGAAGAAGGGAAACTTCCTGTCTGCTGATGATTTTGAGCCAGCACTTATCCCATCCAAGACCATTCCTGACCCTGATGATAAGAAGCCGGAGGACTGGGATGAGAGAGCTAAAATTCCTGATCCAGATGCTGTGAAGCCTGATGACTGGGATGAGGATGCCCCAATGGAAATCGAGGATGAGGAGGCCACGAAGCCAGAAGGATGGTTGGATGACGAGCCTGAGGAGATTGATGACCCAGAGGCTGCCAAGCCTGAAGACTGGGATGATGAGGAGGATGGAGAATGGGAGGCTCCGAAAATTGACAATCCCAAGTGTGACGAGGCACCTGGATGTGGTGAGTGGAAGAGGCCAATGAAGCAGAACCCAGCTTACAAGGGCAAGTGGCATGCACCTATGATTGACAACCCGAACTACAAGGGAATATGGAAGCCGCAAGAAATCCCCAACCCTGAATACTTCGAACTTGACAAGCCTGACTTCGATCCAATTGCTGCTATTGGAATTGAGATCTGGACGATGCAGGATGGCATCTTGTTTGACAACATTTTGATTGCTGATGATGAGAAGGTTGGCACTTCGATCTTAGAGAAGACCTGGAAGCCCAAGTATGAAGTTGAGAAGGAAAAGGAGAAGGCTGAGGAGGCTGCTGCAGGTGCTGATGGTCTTTCTGAGTTCCAGGTATAACTCTCGCCCAGTCTTTTCAGCTATTCTGTTTGCTGAGTGCTTGAGTGCTTCGGTGGAGCAATGCTTGTATTTTGTAACTGAACTGCCGTGCATATTGCAGAAGAAGATCTTTGACATTCTCTACAAACTTGCTGATATCCCATTCTTGGAACCCTACAAGACCAAGATCATTGTAAGATCCATGACCCTATGCTGTACTCTTGTGTTCAAACAATGTTTCATCTGACGAAAGTGACATTTTACCCCTCTTATATTTTACAGGATGTAATTGAAAAGGGAGAGAAGCAGCCCAACGTGACAATTGGAATTTTGGTCTCGATTGTTGTTGTTATTGTGACTCTGCTATTCAGGATCCTGTTTGGTGGCAAGAAGCCAACGGTTAGTTGTTTTTTCATTGCACTCCTTCCATGAAATCTGAACCGAATAACCAATGATAAGCTCTGTTTGTAGCAGGCTCCGGTGAAACCTCCGACTGAAGCCACAAAATCCAAGGTCACAGAGACGGCCGCAGCTGGAAGCAGCGGCGACAAGGAGGATGAGAAAGAGGAAGAAGAGAAGGAGGAAACTAATGCCCCACGACGGAGAACACGAAGGGAGACTTAGACGTCAAATCACCACCCTTGGCGATCTTGGCCACTGTTTTTTTGAGATCTTGTTGGCTCCTGATGCTTTGATTGTATAATTGGAGATTCACGCCACCTCTGCTTCTTCCTTGCTGATATCTGTTACTCAGCCTATCTAAACGGTTAGAACTTCACGTTGAGTAGATTCTAGTCATGTTTGCTTTTGTTTTGTTCGTGTGCTGTGCCAGACATACAAAAACTATCTAAATCTGCTGAGTTATTTTTCCTGTTAGATCAGGATTCAGGTGAAACGTGAAAGAATCTTTGAGGTTTATTACTTGTCTCGCCAAAAGCATTGACCTAGTTTGCCGCAATGTTAGATGTTGGATGCTTCTGTTGGTGAATTTTATATTTTCTTCCAGTTAATGCAAGTAGCAGGAAGTTGTCATCGTACCATTTGCAATCGTCATCCCCTTAGAGCAAAGCTAGTAGAAGCTTTATATGGTGTTGTAAATTTGCAGGACGTATAGAGTGTCTGGTAGGTGAGGGAATCTTTTTAGAGTGTAGTGTAAAGTCTGAAAGGATGTTTGCAGCAAAGCTGTAAATTTGCAGCATGGGAATTTGCAGCAACTTTTAAAGCTGCTGTTGCTTATGCTCTTAAGCTGTTGAAAAGTGAACAAACTTAGCTGAAGAACATGCACGGGAGACTCAATCAATGATAACGCATTAATATTTGGAATCGTTATCACAGTAATCGTGTGAGCAATCAGCACGTGAATAAATTGAACTTGAGAGGCCTGCAACTGCGAGTAAATCTGTGACAGCAGAGTGCCTGCACGACATTCACCGGTCGCCCCTCGACGGCACTGTCTTAACTTTTAGGAGTCTCCGAGTCAGGGGTGATTGCGTACCACTCCGGCTAACCGGCTTCTCCCCGCCGTGATCGTCCGCGGCGGTGCATGACGCTGCAAAGGCAGGCGTAGAAGGACGGCGCGTGGAATGGGACCGCCGCCGGTGAGGATGCCCGGCGGGCGGCGGCTCCCGGCTAAAGGGACAGAGACGAAGATGAAATAGCTGAAACACTTGAGAAGAGTGACCTGGTATGATCATTAGTGGCAAACACAAATTACTGGCATGCAATTAACAGTACTCGCTATTCAGGCAGAGATCTGTAATATATTTATGCAAATCATTGTCGTCGTCCCAACCTGAGGTTCTTTAAGGGATAAACTTTGACCGGTCGAGCGAGAACATGCAAGCTGTAAACAGTGTCTTAAGAGGAAAGCACGCAAAAAAAAAAAAAACCGAGTAGAGAAAGAACAATAACCATATCAGCATCTTCAATCATGCTTAGTAAACAGCTAAAGGGACATTTTCAATAGTGTCAAATCAGCTAGCTATAAAAATTTCATCTTATTTGCTTGTGTGGACAAGAGAATGAGAGCAGTAGATCTTAACTAAAAGTCAATTTTTAGCCAATCATAAAACGCATGCATCCTATTGCATATAAGTTCATATTAATTTTACAGACAATATTATAACTAAGAAACTAACCCATTGAAGATGTTCTCTACATGTTATTTATAGATGACTTAGAACTTGCTTATCATTAGAAATTGACTCACTACTGCAGAACACTCCTTTCAAATTGCCTCACCACTATCAGTCTGTTGAACCAAGGTAGTGATAAAGGATCACCGTCGGTTGTTAAGCATGAAACTATGGGAAAATCATTTAGGGCGCGAGAATGTTGATAATCACTATCAGTTTACATAACGAACTGGTCTGCGCTAAACCGATAGTGATCTATCATTTATGGGTGGTATCTTCGACCGATAGTGCTGCCCATGTCACCACTATCAGTTTATAGCCCGAACCGATAGTGATCGGCCATATTGTCAGTTCATAAAAACAGAACATATAAAATAATTGAAAAAAAGAAAATCCGGTAACTTCTCGTCTATTCTCAACATATGAAACTAATTTAAAGATGCAAATTTGAAAGGTACAATTGATCATTCAGTTGATTCATACAATCCAATAACTTTCGCTACAGGTTTGATCCATCACCTGACATTGTTGCGTTGTGCCTACAAATAATTGAGGGGGAAGGATTGGTACTGCTATATATGACCAATGAACTGTAAAGTTCTTGTTCAACCACCTGTCCACCAGTGCAAAATCATCATTTTCTTCCTCCATTCCAAGCCCATCCTCCACTCAATGACCCTGTGCCACCACCACAAGGTGACCCCACATTGCCAACACTCGGCCTGCCGGTAACGGACTTGTTCTCCCAATGGGGCATGATTTCTCCTAAGTTTTAGATGATTACATTTACATATAAGTATAAATTGAATAAGTTATAAAATTCAGTTGGGGCTAATTCGGTAATGCCAGCGACTAAATTAAGCGACGTCGCTTGTTGCCTGCCGCTGCACCGATGTTGTGGCCACCATGACCACTATTATTGCCGCTAGAGCTTCCATTGCTACACGAGTGCACATCATCAAAGAGGATGAAAAGGTTGTTTGAATCAACGCCGACCTCACCATCCTTATATTCCTCCTCCTCCTGAAGCGTGAGCACAATGGCCTTATCATTGGCCACTTCTTCCTTGATGGGCACTTGCGCAAAGAGTTCTGCGCATGTTGAATTCCGCAAAGAGTACAACACTATGCCATAGAAACATGCGAAAGTTAGAAAAGGTTGAATAACTTCAAGTCGCGCTATGGTGCATAGGTTTCACCATGATCAAGACCAGGGATTTGTGTGAAACCTTGTGCCATGTTCAACTTGTTTGTTGTGGAAAACCCATTTTGTGGCAATAACATTATGATCCTTAGGCCTCTTAACTAGCTCCCAAACTTCGTTCCTTTTGAAATTGTTGAGCTCGTTGTGCATTGCTTCCATGCAATTTGGATTTTTGAGTGCTTTTTCAATATTTTTGTACTCTATAAGAGAAACAAAAAAGAAGTGCTGATAATAATTTGCATGACGAGAATAAGTTTGGACACCTTTACTAATATCACCAACGACTTGATTGGCTGAACGATCTTTGGCAATTGTATGATGAGTGTTGATATGTTGTGGTGCTTCAATTGGTACACCTCCATCACTATGTCCATATTTTCTCGATTGCTCACTTGGGGTGTCATGAAGTGAGCTGAAGTATCGTCTTTGACTTCATCGGGTACC
The DNA here is from genome assembly GCA_036346415.1 of Raddia guianensis. Lineage (NCBI taxonomy): Eukaryota > Viridiplantae > Streptophyta > Magnoliopsida > Poales > Poaceae > Raddia > Raddia guianensis. The sequence continues at coordinate 26,188,257 of CM070537.1, read as the reverse complement.
TTTGTTGGTTTCACCTCACCAATTACCATGTTCGCCATAGCTCTCGCCAAAGGTTCATCATCTACATCACTAAGATTCTCACGCTCTCCTTGTGAGCATTAGATTCGTCAAAGTTAACATAATATATCTCCTCAACAATGCCTTAGATTTATTAAAAACCTTGATAAGCCTTAGGTTTAAAGGAGTACCCGAGCATAATGCCTTTGTCACACCTTTTTTAAAAACTTACCTAAATAGTGCCTTTTATTGTAAATGTACACTTTGCATCCAATGACATGAAAATAGGAGATGTTGGGCCTCCTACCCACCAAAAGTTCATATGGAATTCTCTTTTGAAGCCAGTGAAGGTAGATGCGGTTGATAGCGTGGCATGTCGTGTTGATTGTTTCATCCCAAAAAGTGTCGAACGTGCCATACTCATCCAACATTATTCTTGTCATCTCAATAAGCGTCCGATTCTTTTTTTCACCACACCATTTTATTTAGGCGTGTATGTGCCGAAAAGCTCATGCTTTATCCCTAACTTATCATAAAAGTCCTTAATATTAGTGTTAAAAAACTCCGTTCCGCTGTCACTTCTAATTTTCTTGATGAAAGTCTCAAACTCATTTTGAGGCCTTTTTGCAAATTTTTTGAAAAATTTTCGAATAACAATTTTGTTTGACAAAAAGAACACACAAGTAAACCGAGAGAGATCATCTACCACCATTAGGCAAAAATAATATCCATCGATGCTTGCATATTAGTTGAATCAAAGACATACATATGCAATAGCTCAAGTGGGCGAGAGGTGGACATGACATTTTTTTATGGATGTGGGTTTGCCACTTTTTTGCCGGATTAACAAGCATTACACAGTTTATTCTTTTAAAACTTCACATCCTTCAATCCGACCACCAACTCATTTTTTAATTTGTTTTCAAATTTGTCATACCTACATGTACAAGAGACCAAGACATCAATGCCAAATCCAACCAAGTGAAACTTTAGTAATGAGGTACATCGAGATATATGGGGTACAACTTTTCTTCCTTCTCAAATACGAGACCCATCTTGAGCAGTGTTATCCTAAACGTGAAACGCTAGACGGTCGGTGACCCACAGTTTAGCGTTTAGATGGTTTAGACGATAAATTAAACGGTTTAAACAGTTTGCACTGTAGCCTTGAATATACATACAAATATCATAATTTCATACTACAGTTTTCTTCAATATGATTTGAGGCGTGCATAGAGTTGCACAATTTGGCATAAGCAATTAATATAGACACAATGACAACTGAGTAGATAGTAGATAAAGTTCTTCGTTCTCACATAGTCAAATCAGTAAACGTCATTACACAATATGAATTCATTAGACAAATGATAGTACCTTTTTATTTCCGAGACGACTGTTTAAACATGCAAACAGTGGTTTAAACGCGTTTACCTCAAGTTTAATTGGTGCGTTTAAACCGTTTTTTGACCGCGTTGACCGTTTAAACGTCGTTCCGTTTAATTTGGAGTTTAGGCCCTAAACTACACGCATACTCGCAGTTTAGCGTTTAGACGAGTGTAGACGACGGTTTAAACGCGTTTAGGCCAACACTGATCTTGAGAGAATAGACAATGAAATCCCTAATCACATATTTGGGAGACGGAGAGCAAATTGAAATTTAATGATTCAACTAGAAGGACATTATCAATGGATAGACGTTTGAAATAGCAATTTTACCATTTCCATTTACCTCGCCCTTGCGGTTGTTCTCAAAGGTGATTTTTGTTAGGCATTACCATCCTCTAATGAGGTGAACATAAGTGAGTCATCTCCTATATGTTGTGTGCACCCACTATCAGATACCAATGAGAGTTGCCACTCTTGTAGTTCTCCTACACAATAAGATCATTTTTAAAATTTAGGAACCCAAAATAAGTTGTATCCTTTGGGGTTAGTCTTCACAAAGGAATTTGTAGTGAAGCATTTTGGAACCCATATAGATTTAACATTCTTGTTCAAATTTTGGGGACCAACATAATAATGGAACCTTTTTTCACATAACTTGTTTACTCTTGACATTCCTATGAGTATTGTACTTAGAATCATTTTTTTTGTACAACATTACTCGGGGAAAAATGAACCTTGGGTCTTATCCATCCACCTCCCTTAGGTGCATTCCTTTGGGTGAAAACCAATCCCGTCGTGCCCAAAGCGACCCGGTGCTCCCAAGCATTTTGTCTAGAGCATCACTACCAAGATAGTTTTTTTCAAGATCTTTGTTAGATTTAGCAATTTTGGCCTTGAGTTTCACATTTTCAATCATTAATTCTCCATCACACAAAGTAGTTTTTGAATTCTCGCCATCACATATGCTAGAGAAATTTGATGAATTAAAGGCTAACCAACCAGAGTCATACAAATCATCATAAAAATTATTGGCATTCTCTCTAGTTTGCTAATCACAAGACATTAATTATCACTAGGTAAATCATATTTATGGAAGAATCAGTCATAGCATGATTATGAGATTTGCTAGCTAGTAACCTGACCAATTCAATAGCCATTTCAACATGTGGCTTTTTCAAAGTACTATGCTCAATTTCCAACATTCAAGCCTAGACACGAGAGATTCATTATTATCAATCATGGAAGACAAAGTTTTCTTAAAACCCTTAGTTTTGGAAGTTTCCTTCTTCAAAGCGCAAGTAAAATCATCGATCATCTAAATTAAATCATCATGGGAGAGAGGAGTGTCATCATCTACCTTCTCATTGTTGAGGCTTGACATGAGACAACTGAGATAGGGAATGGTGATGGTGGAGTTGACTCATCAATTACACTATGAAATCCCATCAAAGGTCCTAGTGGGTATGAAACCCTGCCGAATCCTACCGTTTGGAATGGCGGAAAAATGGGGTCATCTAAATCTTGTCATTTGGATTGGCGATTTAATGGGAGGACCGTGTCTTACTAGTTTGATTGGTGGCTAATAGCGCTGACTGAAATCCTGCCATTTCAAATGGCAGGTATTAAGCACCCAATGCTTGAAAAATGTACAATATGCTAGTTGAAACATGGGTTGTGAGTGTGTTCCTCGTTAGACTGAAATGCTATGTAGATTTTCTAGTTGAAAGCGATGAGTGCAACAGTTTAGTTATGGTCAATTAGCACATTTGGCATAAGTGGAAAAATTGGGTGGCTATTAAGCTCTCTTGCCCCCTTGGTTACTAGGGGTGTGATCGGATCGGATACTATCGGATAGTACCGGATACAAATACATATCCATATTTTTTTTGCCAGATGTAGAACATATATGAATAGTGCGGATATGGATACGGCACAAATAGTGTCGAATATGAATACGGATCATCAAAAATTGATATTATTGGATATAGTTCAGAACATATATTACTCGGTAATATATAAAAAATCATACTTGAAAAATCATTAATATAATATGTTTAGATTGGTGTTAACCAATGTAGAGTTGTTTTGTTTGCATGTGAGTCGCATAGTATCCATCGGATACTATCCATATTTTTTTTGAATATTATCCATCGAATATTATTCGTCATTATCCATATCTGTATCCGCAAAATAGCCGAATATTTATAAAACTATCCATATCACTATCCGATCGATTTTGGTTGGTCGGACAATATCCGCACCATTTTCACCCCTACTTGGTACAATACACCGGTTCGAACATTGGTGGGTAGCATGATCATTGTTAGACTGAAATTGTGATGTAGATTTCAGTTTGAAGCGAGTAGTGTCGAAGTTTATTATGAGCAGATAACATGTTTGACGTACGTAAAAAAAATAGTTTCCTTAAAAAAATGTGGAAAATTCGGTAACACGCGTCACACTATTTATTCGTAGAATGTTGTTGTTGCATTAGGTAGTTTAGTCCCTGTCCCTCACTACAAAAAATGCAAAATATGTAAATGGTCATAATGCGTCAGGTCTACTATGGTCAGTTCACACGTTTCGCGTATGTGGCAAAAATTAAATATCTTGGCTGAAAAATTGTGAAAAAATTCGGCATAAGCGTCACAATAAATTTTTCGTAGGATGTTATTAATGCATTAGGGGGTTCAATTTCCTGTCAGCTAGAACGAAAATTGCAAAACAGGTTTTTGGCATCCGTTCATGAACCGGAAGGGCGCGCATCCATGCTGGAATACTCGGTTCCCATGTGTTTTTTGGTAATTGATGTATGTATGTCCTTCGTCGTTGCAATGACTACATCTCTTCTGCGAGCGACCGCAACGTTTCGAATTCTGCGGTGTTGTTGTCGACCTAAAGAACACTTCAACATCTGCCTATCAGGTACATGATGATCGTGTGGCCCTGGTGTTTTGGTAAATGTTCGAATATGGCTTACCCGTATATCTCTGCATGCCAACAGCATAAAATAAATTTCTTGATGTAATATGGAGACACATACAGACTAGGTGTCACTAAACATTCTACATGATTACCATTTAACGATACTAATGTGTTAGTCTGCCTATCATCTAAGCTAGGTTCTTCAATTTACCTAAATTAAATTGTATTCTAACTACAATATTAGTTGTTATGGCTAGCCTATCTTGTTTTACGAGTTTAAAATTTTAATTTTAAAAATAAAGTCGTAGACCATTCGCAAAATACGACCATTTTCCTTTTCTTCTCTGTCTTACTTCCTCTCCTCTCCCTCCCTCTTTTCATTTCTCTCCTCTCCCTCTCTTCCCTTTCTCTCCCCCTCTCCTTTTTTTTTTGCTGCACGCCCAAATGGCAACAGTGTCAGCAGGGGCGGTGCGCGTGACTTATATATCAAATCTCTCCCGTTGGAACGGCGGGTTTTCTCCGCGTCCAAATACCGCTGTTCCAACAGGAGGATTTTTTTTCCACTCAACAAATATTGCCTTGCCATGTGTGGTTGGTGGATAAAACCCGCCAGTTCATTTGACGGCTTATGGTTGCCAAGCACTCCTAGCCATTGCATCTATAGTCCGCCGATTCATTTAGCGAAAATTAAATTTCCCGCCCGATAAAAGGGTGAGTTATATTTCCCGTCTATTGAAAGGGGGGTGGAGGCTATTTATTTAATTTTAGTAAACTAAAAATTATTTAATTAAATCAGGAAAATAAAAATAAAAAGTATTTAAAAATTATATGGCGCGCAGGGGTCAGCATGTCTAGTGCGTGGGACGGAGAGCGCCAACCCGGAGCCCTGTACATTTCAGCTTAGCGTATCGTAACATTTCACTGTAACAAAATTTATCTTTTTTATATAGCATATGGTGTAATAATTTGTAATGATTTTTCTCAGATTTAGTTGTCCTCTTAAAGATTTTAAAACTATTTTTAATTATTTTTCAAAATATTTAAATCTCTCTTTAAAAACTTAAATTTTACTATAGTGAAAACGATATGCTACGCTAAGCTAAAATGCACAAGCAAGCCGGAAGCCCAGTGCGGTAGTGCGAGCGCTGACGACAAGTTTTCTAGGCTAGACCGATGCAGGGCCAACGTGGTGGGCGTGACAGGAATTTATTAATATTTAATATTTTTTCAAATTAAATAAATATTTTTGTTTATTAGATTTAAATAAATCGACTCCTCCTGCTGCTATTCCAATCGGCGAAGAAAAGGATCGATGCAAAACCTGCCATTTTATTTGGCAAGAAATATTCGGGACTATTTTTTGCCATATAAATTAGTGGGATACAACATTGACCGAAATCCTGGCAATTAGAATGGCGGAAAATAGTGTTGAAATAAAACCAGTCATTACAAACGGTGGCTAAAAGGGCTAATTCAAAAATCACCAAATGAAACGGCAAGCTCTCTTGTCCCCCCTTATAAAATATACCGGTTCAAACATGGGTGTGTAGTGTGATCCTCATTGAACTGAAATTGCAATGCAGATTTTCAGTTTGAAGAGAGTATTGTGGAAGTTTTATTATGGGTAGTTAGCACGTTTGGCATACATGGAAAAACCAACTATCTTGCCCGAAAAATTATGGAATAATTCAGTAATTTGCATCACACCGATTTATTCACAGAATGTTATTGTTACATTAGATCGTTCAGTCCATGTCATCAATTACCAAAATTACAAAACATGTTGATCATAATGTGCTGGATTTATTATGGTCAGTTAGCACATTTTGGGTACGTGGGAAAATACTGCAAGGTGCGTCATACAAGTTCTTCATAGGATGTCATTGTTTCATTTGGCGGTTCGGTCCCTCTCAGCCACTACGAAAATTGCAAAACATACTAATGGCCATAATTGCATCACAACTACTCATTTTATTATTGGAACAAGAGGACTACACGGTGCAGGTAAACAATGGTATGTATTATGGGCAAAACAATCTACACTACTAGTGCATCGGATGTAAGCCTAACATGATGTAGGGAAATTAAAGATGTGGTACTCTACTCTAATCAATCTACTGTGTGCACAAGGGGTTTTCCCCTCTTAAAGGCTTTGGCACATATTGTCTTGGCTCTAGCGACCCTCTCGCGCTTTTTTGCACGACCTGTCTCATGCTCAGAGGCCTGCCGCTACTGGTTGACCTCCTTCTATGCTCGGAAATTCTCTTATAAACGCTTGTTTTTCTCTACCTTAGAGGCATCATGCCACCTCTCCTCCACCCTAGCTCTCCAAGACACCGCCTCTCTCAACATTTCCTACTCCTACAGGGGAGTCTGCTTGCTGTCCAAATAACATAGGAACTCGCATAATGGAGGATTAAAAGGGTAACAAGATTTAGATAAACCCGTGTGGTAAACACAATAATCCACCCACTTCCCTTAAAAAGCATGAATCCTCCATGGATAATCAGGCACCACACACTTCACATCGTACACAATCTTATTGGACTTTTTGACCCTGAATTCTCTCCTAAGACACTGACCAATGCTTGACGACAAAAAAAATTGAAATCTTATCTGTATACATTGCACTCTGCGTCACCTCATTGACCTGGTAGTGCTATCCCATATGAGTACCTTCATCCACCTCAAAATTATAGAAGTTCCACTCAACCGGCACCAAACGATCTCTGTAACCTCTCTCATCGTCTGACACGTCTTCTTCGGGGATTGGCTCGTGTTCTGCATCCTTCGCCTCCATCTGTTATACAATTTTTTCAATTTCTTCCCCTTCACCCGCCACACGCGTCGCCTCATGTGTTGCCCAACGGTCATTTCCTCCCTCTTAAGACAGAATACGGCCATCTAAGATATTCGCATTATCCGCTCCCTCTACATGGTCTACCACTTCTTCAACTGTGACCTCCATTTCTTCATTTCCTCCTCCCGCTTGATCCAGCATGTTGATTCAACTCAGCTCGAGCAAATAGCGCTAAGGGAAAATCGCATTCAATCATAATCTCCACATAACGCCTCCAATTTTGAATAGTCATTATCGGCATCAACATTCAATAATATCCTTCCGTAGCACAGCTCACCACAACACCAACCCTCATAACATGTTATTCCGGGTTTAGTCGAAAGGTCCGCAATAATCATTTTTCCAACCCACCAAACGTCATCTCTATTGGCCTAGATATCTCTATTATGACTGATTGAAAATTGGACAGACCTACTTCAGATTCACCATACAAAACCTCTCATCCCCCATAAATTACTTTGAAATAACTTGTGTGACATTATTTCTGCTCGAAAAAACAATCATAAATTTTTTCAATGTAACCATGATATGTACCCTACACAGGGTGTTAACAAAATCCTAACATGATATTTGTGCAAAGAGTCCGAATGCTATTACCTATAAATAACTCACATATATATATGTAATGCTATAAGTTATACTACAAATGTACTATATCCTAGATCTACCCTACAAATCACGCTATTACTAACTGGGTGTCACTAAACATTGTACACATTTACCACCTAACGATACTAAAGGACTCCTCTATCTATCTATCACCTAACCACACAATCCTCAATAAACCTAAATTAAGTTTTATATCTAACTACACTACTGGTTTGCATGGCTAACCTAACTTGTTTTCATAATTTTTAATTTAAATTTGCAAAAAATATACCTTGGAGGCACTACAAGAAGAAACCCCCTATGCCAACGCATCCATGTGTTGTTAAAAACTCATATAGGCGTTGGGAGGGCCTGTACCAACGCATTTCAGATCCGTGGCCATAGGAGCCGTTGCAAGGGTCTATCGTTATGCTTATCGATGCGTTGGTAACATGTATGAATATGTGTTGCGACGTAGCAACGCATACCAGCTATACTTTTATGCGTTGCCAACCATTAACACCAAGATTTATAAATTGTGATTTATCCCTGGCGTGCCAAGCGAGCTAGACGTATAAATTTATATTTGTTTACACCAAAAAAATTATGGATAAAAGATTAACATCACTAAAATGAACACACAACAATAGCTTTTGCATGTTGAAAATTCTCCATTAATAATTTATAAAATTTTATACAACAGTCATTCGATATCTCAAAATCTTTCCACGAGTCATATCTCGCATGAAGCTTACATTCTTTTTAAAAAAATTACAATATAGTAATGAACATCCATGACTTCTTCACAATACTAAGTCCAGCCTTCTTTTATAGTTTTCCTCCATCGGAGTTTATGTGGGTCTCAACTATCAAACTTTCGACCTTGTAAGTACCCTGCATACATGAGAAATACAGAATCATACATTCAATTCAACAAAAAATCAAATAAACTCTCGCATGTCACTACGCACTCCTAGCATTACCAAGCGCTCAACGGGTAACATAAATGAATCACCATCCTTTTAATTTTTTGTCATTGGTATTTTTCCACAACCAAAATTGTCATATCCAAAGCGTAATCGAAAGACACAATGAAATAAACTTACAGAAACTCCAATGTCTCCATGAAAGGAGCAATCTTTAGGAGATGAGCATAATCAAGGACATCAGTCATTCTAATTTCATAGCCGAGAGAACTAAATCCAACCTCAAATTCCAAAGATAAGTAACTTTGAAAGGCTCTTGGTACAATAGTTCTCTGCAATGAAATGAAAAACAAAATTGTGAATTTGACCTTAGTGATATATATACGAATAGGGCCATCGAGGACATATCATGAACCTCACGCTCAAAAGAGTAAGGTCGGACTCGAGTCTCGAGCCTTGGCGAAATCTGGGAAACCAAAGTGACGATGTAGGAGAGAGCGGTGATCAATCAATAACACAACACTAATATTTGTCAGCCTGGATGTTGAAGCAAATATCAATGGAACCATGGAGCCAGTGTACTTGAGTGTGGGAAGACAGCATTTTAGAGTTGTTACCGCTTGGTTGTTGTGTGTTTTCCGCTATGTGGATAAATGCTTGAGAAACTTAATTATCTAGCCATTCGGACCTGAAGACCAGTCTAAAAATGCAAATAAAAAACATCAGCATCATATAATGCAGCAAGGAAATGCAATTATATATAAAAATTTCCATGTATATAAATTTTCAGTGGTACCACGGTGGCCAACATATTTGTTGTCTGAAACAAGCAAGCACAAGACTATGAAGAAAATTCAGTCCTATAAGCAAATTAGTAGCTATTGAAGTTTTATTAGTGTAACCAACAAGCCATAACACAGCTTAGCTACCATAGCATTTAAATGAAGTTCGCTTGATTTCACATGGAAATAACCGTGCCAGTGTCTAGGAATTTAACCATAGAAAATGGTGCTTACCCACTTAAATCAAGCAATTCCAAGCTTGCATAAAAACGAACAATAGACGCAACGGCTGCATCTGTTATTTTAGAACCAAGAATCAAGAATAACTTACAAAACGCCCCCGAAAGAATAAGAAAACAAACCAAATAAGGTTGAGATCAAAATAAACTATAATCATAACAAAGCAATCTAGCATAATTCTTGAAAATACGAAAAGCATTCCAAGCAAGTCATTAAGTACTCGAGATTAGCACTCTCTAGAGCAAACATGGCTTCATTGCATAAATGAATTGAGGAGATGTGCAGGTTTTACAAATTTGAGCATGTACAGCCCAAACTATCCATCAAACTGATTAGATCAATAGGATTATTATTTTATTGCATAAGATTCAGTGAGAGCTGGTTCAAGTTATGACAGTTTATGACCTATAAAAAATGAATATCTCAATGATTTTTTGCATGAACAGATCAACATAACTGCAAAGAGTTGTACGAGTTGTTCAATTACCGATTTTGTAATGGAACAAAGACCTATTAGCCAAAGTGTTGGAAGGATTACAGAGCTTATATTAAGAAAACCACATTGCTGCTTATCTGAGATTGTAATTCGAATTCTAATTTGAGTAGGATAATACATGCGTTAGCCAAATACGATTATTCGAACTCAACCACGACCATTGGCTCGATCCAAGCTCCACAGATCGCAACCCTCGTGACTCGAGAATCCGAGCAAGAGTCGCGTAAGCGAGCTCGGATAGAACCACGCAAATTCTGCTCCAAACGTTTGGTGCCTAAACGAGCTAGCCTCTCCAAGCTAGCCACTTAGGGACACGCTGAAACCAACCGCCACAGTAGCAACACAATGAGCCAAATCAAGCCGAGGCCCGAGAGAGAAAAGTCAAGACAGAGGGAGCAGCGGTGGCGGCGGAGAGAGGGAGGAGGAGGCGGCGACGCGAGCACCGCCGGTGAGAGCGAGGACGCTGGGCTTGGCGAGGTGGCCGACCTTCGAAGATGCCGCGGCCCTTAGCGTCGCGGATGGAGAAGGCCACGTCCTCGCCCAGCGCCGAGGCCGCCACGGCGGCGGCAAGACGCGCTAGCAGTAGTTCGCGTCGTCGTCGCTCGACTTCGCCATCGCGACGGCTCGGCTGGCCCCAGCTCAGCTCGCCGTCGATTTGAGAGGAGGCGGGGCGTCAAGCGGTGGGGAGGGCGAGAGGAAGCGGCGGCGCGGTAAGCGGATCTGGTGGAGGCGGCGATCGGGTGGAGAAGCGAAGGAGAGGGCTATGGCGGCGGCGGTGGAGAGGAGGCGAGTGGCGGCGGTGCTAGGCATGAGGGAGAGCGGGGGGAAGGAGAGCGGGTGCGAGTTAGGGATGAGGCGGGCGGACGCCCGGGGCGACGGCAGCGTCTGCTGGCGTCTGCCGTCGATCTTAGATTGGACGGCCCTGAACACGCCGACGGACGAAATTTTTTGAGGGAAGAAGAAATCCTATTCTCTTTATTATTAGGTAAAGATAAAGATTTTTATTAAGAGTAGATCTAAAAAATAAAGCAATCTAATTTTACATATTGGCAACGCATCAATTGCAGCGCATGTATTTCGTAGTTTATCCACCTATCATACCACGGATTAGAGTTTGCAACGCAAAAATGCGTGGTTACCATATTTTTTACAACGCATAAAGAAAACGTTGTGAGGTATGCGTTGGGAAAAGGGGGGTTCTTCTTGTAGCGAGGCCACGGGCGAAAGATGACTCTCCTCCTTCATCTTCCTCTCCCACTCTCTCCTTTCCTCTGTCCCTATCCCTCCTCTCTCCCTCTCCCTCCCTCACCTCTCCAACTCTCTCTCTCTCTCTCTCTCTCTCTCTCTCTCTCCCCTCACCCCCCACTTGCCCAAATGCCCATAGTACCGTGCTGGGGCGCGCGCCAAGCCTTGTGTGATTGGCAAATCCCGCCATTTGAACATGCGACATTTGTCGACCTCCCAAATTCCAATGTTTGAACCGAAAGATTTTGTCCACCGCCGAATCCCATTGGTACAATTGGCGTATGGTGGAAACCATAAATTCAAACGATGGATTTTGCCTCCAACTGTTGCGGCTATAGCCTGCCAAATGTTTCAACAAAAATTCAAACTCTCACCAAATAAAATGCGGTTTATAGTTTCCATAATTTCGAAAGACGGGAGCATGCTATTTATTTAATTTTAATAAACAAAAAATTATTTAATCTAGAAAATACAAAATGTAAAATGTTACAAAATTAGCGTGTCATTATTTGTGGGCACGCGGCTCAGTCGTGAGTGGGACAAGAGGCACATAATGGGCGCGACTATTTGGTCGATAAGACAATGTTCAAATGGCTAAAGGGCCTCGGCGCTAAGGGCGGTAGAAATACCCATAGGCCTGGGTACCCGTGGGTACCCAACTCGATGGGTCCAATTTGGACCAATGGGTATGAAAGTTTGGGTACAATTTCTAGGCCGGGTCTGGGTCTAGGTCTAATTTTAGATCCGAATTTTAGCACTGACACGTGTTGCAAAGTTGTTGCATTATTGTTACTTTAAAGTTTTAAACCTTTATGAATTGTTGTTGGATTGGTATGTAATGACTTAAACGTGTGTGCTAATGGATTGAAGGCTCTTGTTACCTTGTATTTAAACCTTTGACTTGTGGCTGCTAGAGTAGCTTATATAGTCATATTTGTGTTAGCTTATTTGATTATTTGTGTTGTTTCCAGTTGGATGGCTAGATGAATTTTGTGATTACTTATATGCTCTTAAAATGCTACTAATTGCTACATCATCTTATCTTAAATATACAACTATGCGTTTAGGTGCTCCCTGGGTGCCAGGTGGCGCATTTTCCTCCCCCGCACGGGCCACGTCACCCCGAAATCGCGCAGCCGTCCGATTCCGCCCGACCGGCTAGGATGATCGGCCAGCTAGACAATTTTACAAAAAACCCCCTACCCTTTTCGTTTATCAACCCGCGCTCCGCGTAACCCTACCGATCCCCACCCCGTCTCCCTGCCTGTGCGCCCCCCTCCCCGCCGCCTCTGATTCTTCACGCTCCTCCTTCGGTTCCTCTCCCCTCGGTCCCGTCGCCTTCCACGTCGCGCGCCTCGCCGTCGTCGGTGGCCTGTTCCCCGCCGCCGGGCTGTGCTCGCCGGTCTTCGCCTCTTCCCCGACGCGGACCCCTTGGGGGTCCCCTCCCTTCTGCTCGACGTCGTCCCCGCCGTCGGAGTTGGCCGACCCACCGGTCGGCGCCGTTCGCCGCCGCCGCCGTCTCCATGGGCGTGGACCGTCGCTCTCCCTCTTCTTCTCTGCTCCCCTGGACCGACGGCGCTCTCTCCAGATCTGCGTGCTACGGCTCCCGTCGGCGGATGCTGTTCCTCCGCCCCCCCGCGTCCTCCACCCGGCAGCGCCCCTCGCCTTCTCCCCTTCTCCGGTTCGGTGCCATCGCAGCTTCCTCCCTCGCGTTTATCGGTTTCTGCTATAAATAATAATTTGTCGTCTGCTCGGTTTTCTACAGGCGATGGGCGCAGTGTTCGGTCCAAGCTTACTGTCTCTCCCCAGGCAAACAGGCAGAGTATCCATCGATTCGATTAAGCACGATCCCCAAGTGCTTTAAATTGTCTTCTTTGGTATGTTATCAATCGCGCCCATGTTCTTCCTATTTCCTCCTTAATTTATACAATGCAATTCGCTTTTGAACACTACGAACACGCCATGCATTCTCCCAGCCTTAGGTTTGGCATGGTTACAAAATAGCTCACACATAGATTCCTGCCGTATGTAACAAAATTGGCCACTGTATAGGAGTGCTGTACAAAACTGATCTCAACATTTCACGTTTTCGTGGTTTATCACCTCACTTATGCGTGTACTGAAGATCATCTACAGTTTTTAATTTTGATTGTCGGTAGCATGTCAGCTATCCAAATGGTCATGCTAAAAATGTTTTGAAGAAAGAGGTAAGATTTGGGATGTGTTTTGGTTGGCCTTCTAAAGGTTTTATGCTCATCAACACATTCCTCCACGGGCAGCAGCTTCCGACGCGCCGATGATCGATGGTGCCGAGGAAGAAGATGACAGAGAGTAATGGGTGACAATAGCGATAAGAAAATGGAACAATACATGGTTCCTGGGGGAAAAAAGTGCAAATCAGCTGAATTCGACATTGGCAATTTTTCTTTGCATTTCAATATTGTGGCCAGGTTTTTCAAATCATGTCAGATCGTGAAGGTTGAAAATAAATTCATGGCGTGCTTCAAAATTGTGCCGATTGAAAGTAATTTGATTTCATTTCTTTCTTGATTCAGTCCTACGAACTACAAAGCTGGCGTGCACCAATATTTCTCAGGTTATTTATTATAAATCTGTAGTATATGGTCTGCAGATGCAATATATGCTTGGTCATGTCCGGTTGTCCACAGAGCAATCTCTCTGATTTAGGTTATAAGCAATGAATTAAGAGCTTTGTGACCTTACGATTTTTTAGCATCACTGTGGTGGTTTTGTTTATAAGCAATGAATTAAGAGCTTTCTGACCTTGCAATTTTTTAGCATCACTGTGGCAGTTTTGTTTTATTGTTTAACTGAGTTTAACTATTTAACGATAGACATGTGCTACATCCATTTTTTGCATGTTTGTCTTATTCAAACGAATTATGCTAATACTATTTATTTTGTTATTTCCTCGCTTTACATTCAGTCTGACGGCTTGGGTGAATGTCCTAGACAGTGTGGTGGCCTTAGTCTTGGTCGTGGGCGTGCTCAGTTTGGAGGGGGGAGGTCTGCGCCGCCTAGAACGTTTGGACCAGGTAAAGGATAATAGACTATTCCTTACAAGGTCGTCTTATTCTCTTGGTTGCTTATTCCTACAAAAGGATGATTAACATCATGAAGTAATAAGAAAAACAAGAACATGATGCTTAAAAGAGGTTACAAAATATGTACTCGATCCGTTCAAATTCATTATGCTATCTGTTTTTCTGATATGTTTAAACTAGCAATGATGTTTGTTTAAACTAGAAGATATTTTTAAAAAGTTATTAGTACTTTTGCAATGTAAAAGTTTAATTGCCTAGCTGTTTTTCTGATATGTTCTTCTCTTCACCATTAACCCAGTGATGGAGATTAAGGATCTTTTGTGCTCTTGCCACCATTAACTTTTTAATATTTCTTAACAGGATGCTGTCGTCCATAGCAGCAGTGCATAATCTATTCAAGACATATTGCAACCTGCTATCGCTTTCTTTTGTTCTGTGGTTGTTATGAATAATCATTAATGTCTCTTCCTAGGTCAGGTCGTTCATTTATCCTTAAAGATTTAATTTATTGACCTTAAGGACTTACTCTGTTGGTTGGTACATGTCTGAGTACTCTGTTATCCAGAAATATAATTTATTAACCCTGAAAAGCTACTCTGTTAGTTAATACATGTCTGAGTGGTACTGCCTATTAATTAGTCGTTATAAGTGTTTAGTGTGCTTAATTATTATAGGTGTTTAATCCAGTCAACAATTCTGTTCTCTCTAATTTAGGTTATAAACAATGGATGGAGACCTATGTGACCTTATGATTTTGTACTATTACTGTGCCAGTTTTCTTTTGTTATTTACCTGAGTTTAACTATTCAACAATAAACATGTGCTACATCTGTTTTTACATCTTTGTCTTATTGAAGACAATTATGTAAATACTATTTATTTTGTTGTTTTCTCACTTCACTTTCAGCCTGATGGCTCAGGTGGATGCTCTGCACAGTGCGGTGGTTTTGGTCTTGGTCGTGGACGTGGCCAGTTTGGAGGGGAAAGCCTGTTACACTTAGAACGTTTGGACCAGGTAGAGGATAATCGGCTATTCCTTCCCAGACCATCCTATTATGTTGGTTGCTTATTCCTAGAAAAGGATGGTCGATATAACCTTGATTGCTTCGATGATTAGCATGATGGAATGATAAAAAAAAACAAGAACAACATGCTTATTTTTCTTGGTGCAGCACCGTGATTTCAACTTATTGAGCTATTGATATTTTTCCCTGTTTACTAAACTCAGTCATATTGACTTCATGCCTTTGTTCTTTGGTTGAATAAGATTGCTTTACAGACTTTACTGTTTTCATAGATTGTATTCATACCTGCAAAGATGCTCTACGTTTTTTTGTTTGCTATATTTCATTGTAAACTCGGTGTCGGCGGGCCCGTCAACCGTTATATAACAAACGCGCTAGCGTTTGCGTTCTCTGGCTGCCACGCGTCCCACGCGACATGTCTCCGTGCGTTTGGCTCGGTCCAACCCGCCCTGCCGCGTCCTCCGATCGCCCTTGCTCGCTACATCCGACGGCTGCCTCTGCGTCCTCAGCCGATGCGTTTTGGTAGCGACGCGTGTCTTCGGTGGCCTCTCGCTTCGGCTGGCGCTCAGCCGCGCCGTCTGATGGGCCACGGATGGCTACGGTTTAGCGGTGGCTTGCGTGGCCAGGGTTTTGCCACGGCTTTGCCCTCGCGTCTACCGCCTCGGCCCTGTCCCTCGCCTCATCGTCCCGCTCCACCTTCCACCCCCTGCCGCGGCGCCGCCGCCTCCGACCTCTGCCGCTGCCGTCCTCTGCCCCCCTCCCGGTCGCCGCCGTCCTCTCCCTGTGCTGCCTCCGCCGCCATCCGCTCCCGCTGCGGCCCTCCTCTCCCTGTGCCGCCTCCGCCGCCATGGTCCTCTCCCGTCGTCGCCTTCGTACAGGCTGGATCTGCCGCCGCCGGGCTGCAGCGAGCCCGGATTCGTTGACGGCTACGTCCTGTTAGACCGGACCTGCCGACGGCGGGGCTCTACACTGGCCCTCCCTCTTCACTGCCACCGCACGCCTCCCCACGGTAGCCCCAAGCCTCCTCCTCCTTCTTTGATTCAACTGCCACCGTGCTTCCTCCTCCGTCACCGCCGCCACGCCTGCTCACGGTAGCCCCTCGCCTCTTCCTCCTCTTCTCTATTTTGCTGACACAGGATTCATTTCTATCAGGATTCAACATTTGGAGCATCACTCATCACTCCGCTGATGTGCTCACGGTAGCCCCTCGCCTGCTTCTCCTCTTCTCTATTTTGCTGACACAGGATTCATTTGTATTGGGATTCAACATTTGGAGCAGCACTGATCACTCCGCTGATGGCGATATCCATATACCTTTTGACGTTTGCGGACGTAAGTAACGAGACGGACTCATAAAATCGATAGAAGGTAATTTATGTGAGGCCTTTACAGCTATTCTGCTATGTAGAGTCATTAACCTTTGGAAAGGTGTCATATTTTAATTTGCCTTCTCCTATTTTCATACCTATATATAGTTTGCTTGTTCTGTCATACGTTTTATGAGTACATATAGCCTGAAAATTATGATCTGCTATCTATTTTACCCTTTCCATGCCTGCTATATCTTTATCTGAGTTCTTATTATATCATTCAGTAATTTTCTTTTTCATGGATCATGATTTACCTATTATAGAATTTTAAAAAATGTGTGCAAGGGAAGATTTGGCCTTCTATTTTTTTTTCTATCAAAATGGTACTCAGTGGATGATAGGTGTGACATTCAACATATTTATATGAACTGGTATGTATCATATCTTTAGCACATATGTTTATGCACTGTTGAACCTTATAGCTTTGTGTTCTTTGTAGAAAAGTATACAAAGCTATTAATAACGGTAAATTATTGGATCATGGTCTATCAGTTCTTCGTTGTCAGTTTAAAGTATATGGTTGTGGTTCTATTTTCCTGAGCAAAAAATGCATACATAATTACAGATCAATAGCACCGCATTGTTTACAAGGATTTCTTCGTGTTGACTTTGATTTGGTTCAACTATGTGTGCTCGCAGTTGTTGAACCTTTTGTGCGGACCTGATGTATGGTTCACTACAAACGCATTATCTGTAGCTAATTCATTCTATTTCACATTTCTGTACATAAGTTCCTTCATGTTATAAAAATTCATTTCGGTTTTGCACATCCTACATGAAGCTGATTTAGATTAGTCTTACAAAGGTATACATCATGCTTATTTCAGGCCACTTCCCGTCTGTTGCATCTCCTTGCTAAATCAGCACTCTCTCAGTATTATCTAATCAGAGTATCTTTCTTTCTGCTATGTTAATACTTATTTAAGTTTTTGGTTTACTTAAATAAATGCTCATATTTGCATCCGTTTTTTCCTTATTTCAGCAATTTCTCCCTTCAATGTGCAGGATATTTCAATGATTTTAAGCATAAAATAGCATGGTGACACCATGCAAATCAATTAGCCCTGTTCCACTACCTATCTTTGAAATTTACAAAGACAGGAATGGATGATTGCAGATTGTCACATCATCAGTACGATACAAGGTTGTATTTACATATGCGGGCTTCTAAATGTTTTTAGCTACTGTAACTAGACTATCTCTTACTTTTATTTAATCTAATTTGAGCTATGATTTTTTGTTTGTACAGTTATGTAAAGCTTGTGGCCATTTTTTGTTGTTCATAACTGACTACATTCCACTGTCCCTATAGTGTCATTTGGTTTGCAAATTTAACTAAAGAACAGACCCTTATTA
The DNA here is from genome assembly GCA_036346415.1 of Raddia guianensis. Classification (NCBI taxonomy): domain Eukaryota; kingdom Viridiplantae; phylum Streptophyta; class Magnoliopsida; order Poales; family Poaceae; genus Raddia; species Raddia guianensis. The sequence continues at coordinate 26,169,996 of CM070537.1, read as the reverse complement.
TTTTATAGCAGATATAATTAACCTAAATAGTTTGTGTTGTGCCTTCAATTAACATGATTTTCATTACCTTCCTCTGTATGTATTTGCAAAGTTATGTGCAATACATAGCAAGGGATTTCCTGAACAAAAGTAGATAATTGCTCATTGCAGATTGACACTCTTTTTTCTTTAATTGCAGATCTGGTTATGGAATACTTAAAATATATAATTACCATCTTTATACCAATCACTGTAACATATTACACTAATATTTCAGACCATATAACATCATCCCATAACTACATTGTTCTAGCCTTTATGGTTGTATTATACTAGCTTTGCCTTCCCGCCTGTCTTGCAGATGTCGTGCTATCATGCTTTCACATCCATCGGCTAGGCACTGATCTCATTTAATTTTCCTTTCCGTTTATAAAGAGGTAGGCAACTAATAATGATATTGCATTAATAGATAGGGCAAAATTGGTTCTATACCATCGAAAGATCCATAGTTTTGATTTATACCACCGAAAGAACCTGGTTCACTTTAATACCATCCAAAGCTTCTTTTGTTTCTTTTTTTACCACTCCGTCGGCCTCCCCTCAGCTGCCGTTACTGCCTCCCGTTCCGCGCGATCTCCCCACAGGAGCGATCTGTTAGTCCCGGTCGCCCCAGCGTCGGCTCTTCTCCTCCCGAGCGCTGTCCCCTCCTGGCCGCCCCTTGCTGATGTCCAGTGCAGGGGCGCTTGCCATCATCGTTAGTACTAATCTGGTCAGCGGCATGCGAGTTCGTCCTGATCACGAGGAAGAAGAGCACGAGAAGGGACAGGGCGAGTGGCTTCATGGCAGCGCCCATTGTTGCTGGGATGCTGGTCTCCAAGCTCTGATCAACGGACGTACGTAATTAAGGACATATACATGTCAAGCAAACGCGGTATCAATGTTGTACTATATATATATATGGACGCATGAAGCAGAATTTTAAATTTTTGAACAGTCGCCGAGGAGATAACGGGAGGCAGTAACGGGAGTTGAGGGGAGGCCGACGGAGTGGTAAAAAAAGAAACAAAAGGAGCTTTGGATGGTATTAAAGTGAACCAGGTTCTTTCGGTGGTATAAACCAAAACTATGAATCTTTCGATGGTATAGAACCAATTTTGCCTAGATATTGATCAGGCTCAGATCTTTGATGAGCAGGGTTTTGTTCTACATTTTCTTAAGAAGGCGACATTTTTTGCAACTACCTAGGTATTGGATGACAGGCAGCTGCTCAGACATTACAACCCTTCTGGTTTACATTATTAGGTGCCTTATGTTTCTTGGTGATGAAAAAGATTTTATCCGAGGCAGGGAAGGTATGCAACCTTGTCGTGATCATTCCCTTTTTTTTCAGTTTCAAACATAGTCGTGTGGTGCAACAAAGCTTGGATGTACAATTAAGTTGCTTAAAATAGTTGCAGTACAGGATATATTGTTAGTTTTTCTTGCTCTCTTGGAAGTTGAAAATTCATCGCCAATTGAGTTGAGATAGTTTAGTTTATTTAGTAACTTTACACTCCTACAGGTCACACCCATAGAACTAGATTTCTGTACTATGCTGCTAGATTTGTACTATCATGGATGTTTTAGGTGGAGAAAATTTAATATCCTAATGAAATTCAAAGTATGTTTTTTCTTTGCAAGTGCATACGGATGAATCGTTGCGGTGCTGGTGAATGGCTGAATGCCTTTTGTTTTTTTACTTTTTGTACCATCGTGGATGTTTTACCTCGAGATAATTTGATATCCTAATGGAATTCAGAGTATGTTTTTGGCTTGCAAGTGCATACGGATGAATCGTTGCGATGCTATTGAATGGTTGCATGCCTTTGGTTTTTTATTTATAGTTTCTCATCGTTTGTTTTTTGGCATAAATGGTTAGTTTCTAAGCTTACCTGTCCACTTTGGGGTTTGTGTATTGTTTTGCGTATGACTCACTGACTCCTGGTTTCTCCGCTCCTTTAGTGTGTTTATAGTTCCCTAAGTTTGCTCCGTCAGTTCTTTAGCTCATTTTTCTTTGCTATGGCATGTGTTCCTTTTCTATCTGAAGTTTGTGCATTCTTTTTTAATACCGTCACTGATTACTCCACTTGTTGTGTTGTTGATCCCCTTTGCTTCGCTCTGCTAATTCTTTGCTTCCTCCTCTACTAAGGTCTATGGCTCCTTCTTTGGGCTCATTGATTCGTTTTATTAGAGTTTTCCCCTTTTTCTTATGTGTTATTTGTTTTGTATTACCCCTCAGCAAAGATGCCTTGCATGCTTCTTCCTATGCCATTGGCAGTACTTGTTTGCTTACAGTATTTTTGTTTTCCCTCTTATAGCTATCATTATCCATGGATGGCTCAGCTGATGGTTGCCGTCCATCTTTATCTTTTGTGTCACCTGAGTAGCTTGCTGAACATTCTGGTGCAGGAAATTATTTTGTGTGCACGATTGGTTTTCCTATTTCCCTATGCTTTCTACCTTTATGCATCCCCATTTTGTGCTCTTCTGACCTATGTGGTTTGCATCATTTTACGTTTGGTTTTCTGTCTATCGGATGTTAATCGCCGTCTGGTTGTTTCGCCTGATTGAGCTCGTGAGAATCGGCGTAAAAGACGGGTTGCCCTTGCTATTGGTACAAAAAGAAAGAAGGGCGGCCATGGCGCCTGTCTTCTGCCTGTTGATATATGTGTTGTTGAAGATGCTATGTGCGTTGTGTATGTATTGAGGCTAGCTCTATTTTTTTTTTTATAGTGTGACCTACAGAGATTTGATTCTCATCCTTTTTTACGGTATACCTCTACCTCTTTTAGGCTGAAGACACGTTCATCTATTAATTGGATGCATTCATACAGATCCAAGGCCTCTGAATTCAAGCCACTGATCAATGGTATCAGGAGCATGGATTAAAGTTGTAGACTTTATGATTTTCATATTAATCTTTTTATGTATGACCTTCGTGCATGAATATTGGTCTACATTATATCACTAAAATTTAATATCAAATATTTGACACTTTTGTCATTTAAAGTGTCTGTAACACATCGACGACGACTCCTTTTTATCAATGTGTAACTTAGCCACTTCAGTGCGTTGCAATAGCAAAAGAATGGGCAATTATATGCCATTCCTATGGAGCCCCATGAGCTGATGAGATGTATGAAGATGGATGAAGATGCAGTTAATTCACTTTCCTATATTTTCCTCTTATAGTCTATCCAGATTTTGAGAACTAGGACCAAAGCTAAATGTGTTTATTGCTTCCTTTCAACGTATTTTTTTGGGTGCCCTTATCAGGTTGGTAATTCACACTTACGGTTGTTGTTTGCATAATACCTAATTTGGTTGGAACTTTTATGGTGTTTACCACCGACGATGAACATGTACGCATTGAGGTATTCCTGATTTACCCACTAATAGCTTGTTGCAGTTTAGGTGCGTGTACATGTGCGCAGTGTTTATTTAGCATGTGCATGTGCAACAAAATCCATTTCATTGTGGATTTTCTGTATATATTTAGGTTTATCAATGTACAGGATTGTAGCCTTCTTGGTGTATGCTTTTTCTGTAGACTTGCAATGGTTTTAGAGATATATTATCTTTCCATTTGAAGCTCTGGCCAAAAGCAATTGGGGCCTCTGGTCATAGGCTTATATGTCTCCTATATATCCTTGATTCTTCCATTTCAGGGCTCTGGTTAGAGGCGTAGTTGTGGTTCATGGTTTGTGTCAAAATGTTTTTGTTTATTCCAACATAGTATTGTCCATTGCTTTTGATATTATGTAAGACATGGCGTACCTCTTTTAATATCATGCTGTTATTAATTATAGAGCCTTTAAAAATTTCAGCTACATTGATACTGATCCAAACATTCTGAATTAAACCCTCTGTTCAAAGGTGTGCTCGGGTTTCATGGTTTCTCTTGCCATGTCTTTTATAATTCAGTCCATTGCTTTAAAAGGATTCTCAGATTTTCTATACATTGGACCTGGTGACGGCGTGCTCTCCGCTCAACCACTGCGGATCACACCCCTATCAAATTTCTATCCTGCTAGCCGATCAGCTCGAGCTCAGTTTGATTCGAGCGTAGAACGCGGCAAGGAGCGACGCGCAGAGTTTACCTGTGTTCGGACCTCGCGTAATACCCCTACTCTCTGCCAAGCCTTAACTCTTTTCCGTGTTGTGGTTATGTGGAATATGATTACAGAATATTTCGAACCCCCCTTCTCTCCTCTCTTCTCCCCTTTTATACAAGCGTTGAACTAGCGGAGAGAGCGAGGGTAAGCGATCTGATATGCTTAGTATAATCGATAAGACGTAAGGGGACGGGACGGAGAGACGAAAATGTCTTTGCCATCGTGGTCGAGAGGTTTGCGTGGAGTGGGACCCTGCTTGCTCCTTCTGACATGGGCGGTCATCCTGACGACGGTGAACTCTTTCTCTGCCGGTCAATTCCTCTGCGCCACGAATAGCGATTGATCGACTGCGAGAGATCAACGTGGCGGTAATCATCTCTTCATCATCTGTCTATCCGTACGTAATGTCGCATTGAACGCGCTTTGTCTTCTTCGCAGGGGAGCCTTCGCCCGAAGACTTTTTCGGGCACTCGCCACGCTGGCCCCGCTTGATAGTGGGGGCCTTACTAACGCCGAGATGACCGAGGGCTCGCCACGCCATGGGGCACTGGTCGATCACCGACGCGCGTGGGGCCCGCTGATGCACTCTTGGCCTTCCTAGACTCTTCATACCCGGTATTTATTGTACCGACAAGAGCTCCGAGTCCACCATGATACGCGAACCGTCGCGCCGATACTCCGTCGTTTCTTTCAGCGGCGGAGAGCGAATCGTGGGGCCCGCCCCTGCGGCGGCCGTCGCTGATTCTCCACTGCGACTCTTTGGGAACCGTCTTGCCTTTCGCTGGAAACCGGCTGCTGGGCAATGATGGCGCATACATGATGGGACGAAATTCAAACCGTCGCGCTCGCGCCCCTTGCTTATAAATACTTCACCCCTTGGCGCCGCGACGAATCCTTCCGCGCGCCAAAGTGTTTTGGGCTGCCACCTGCTTTCCTTTGCCACCGCCCACCAAGCTTCTTCGCTCCTTATCTCCCGCCACCGCACTTCCGCCACTTTCCAATGGCTCCTAAGCGCAGCAAGGGTCGCCGCAGGGACGTCGCTCCAGCCGCGCCGTCACCTGGTCCAGCTTTGCCCGCCTCCGCCGCCGACGAGGAGACGGTGGCGCGACTCCAAGTGTTCGTGCCGCCAGCCTCCGCCCGGTTCGCGCCGCACCATGGCGCCAAGCCCCGCGACGGGAGATCATTACCTTCACTGGACGGTCTTTGGCGGGGCTCGTCCGCCATACTCGAGTTCTTCACGGGGTGCTCGTCTTCTACGAGATCCAGCGCGACCTTCCCCAAACTCCATCGTGATCTTGGCCATCTTCGCCCGCCTCTGCGAAATGTTCGCGGGCGGCCGAATCTCCGCTCTGGGCGCCGACTCTTCACGCCGCACACGAGCTCGCGCCGAGCGGGTTGGGAGCTGCTACTTCACGCCATGACGCCGCCTCCTTCATCCCGATCGCGGTCAAGTCCAAGCTGGAAGGATCGGGCGCGACAATGGTCATGCGTGGAGGATTCCGGTAGCTGCGATGATCTTGCCTCCCGAGGGTCTGCGAATCCTCGCCGGTGGGGTCTCTGTCCGACGACTTCGGCGAAATGGAGGCGATCTTTGGCGCGCATTCTTGAGCTCCGCCGCAACGGGCTCACCGGAACCCATGTGGCGGCGGACTTTTTTGGCGCCGCCCGCCTCTTCGCATGAGGGCGCGCCCCGGCTGGCAGTATTATGGCGACGACGATGGAATCCGCGTCGCCCCCGGAGGTGAGTGCTTTTTCATTCTTTCGGGTCTTCTCACTCCGTGGAACGTCCTTTTCTCTTTTTTGGTTGCTTGCCAATTTGCGGCTTCTTTTTATCGCCCAAAACGAGGAACGTCTTGGGAGGATGTGCTCGGCGATGGTAGCGGGACTATTGTCCGCGCCACGGCGACATTTCTCCGCTGCGAGCATCCGCCCTCTGCGGCCCCCACGGGCGCAACCCGTGCTGCGGCGCGCCTCCCATGGAGGTTTGGTCCCATGGTCCAAGTGGCGGGGACCCCTGCAAATCGCGATCCTCCGCTAACGACCGCGAAGCTCCTGCGGTGCCGCTCCTCCTGCCGTGGCGGCCGACTCGACGCAAGACTCGGGAAGCGCCACCATCCTCTCCCAAGAAGATTATGATGAGAAGGAGAGGCGAGCCTAAAAACTCCGTCCTTGAGTCTGAGCCGCCTCGCCCGGCCCCTCCGGTGAGGCCTGCTGCCGACGCCGCCGCTCGCCGCCTGGCGAGGCTGGGCGACTCTTCCGAATCGACGCCTCTGCGCGGCTTCTTCCGTGCAAGACCTCCGTGCGGTGCTTGCCGGACGGCGCCGCCGCGGTGACTTGTCGCCCTCCGCCTCCCCTAGCGGGAGGAGGCGGCGGCGCCGCTCCGCGACCAAGCGGTTTGACATCGCCTCTTCCTTTTTGGGCGCCACTTCAGTAACTTTCTGCGTTCATGTACATTTCGCGTTAGGGTTAGCATGCGGATGTTTTTCGATACCTGAACCCTTTTGGCTTTTCTTTCGGGGTAGAGCGGACGCTGGGCCTCAAGCTCCATCCCGCGATCCGCCAAATTTCTTACTGCGGCCCCTTCGACGAGGACGGCTCCTTCAGCTGCGGAGAGTGCGCCGGCGTTGAGGCTGGAGGACCTTCCGGCCACTGCCCCAGCCGACACCGACGCCATCTCTGCCATCGCCGCCGACGTCGGGCGCTCCTTCGAAGCGCTCTGCGCCCTCTCCCATACTTGGGCGGCGCGGGAGGGCGTCCTGGCTTCGGCGGAGCGAGCCGCCAGCGAGTTGCGGTGGGCTCTCGACCGGGAGACCGCTGCGAGGGAAACGGCGACCCGCGAGGCTGCGGTGACACAAGCCGCTGCCGCCTCGGCCACCAAAGACGTTGAAGACCTTCGCGCGGCGCACTCGAAGCGCCCGGTCTCGCCGATATGCCGCATCGCTTATCGCGACTTCCGGGACGTCCTGTACCCACTGGGGTTACTCATGACGCCTTCACGAGGAGACGGCGCAAGAAGATATCTTTGGCCTTGATGAAGCGCGCCGCCGAGGCCCTGCGCGACCTGCCAGTGGTGATGCGGACGCGGGCGATCGAAGATGGCCGCCACGGTGCTTTCGAAGCAGCGCGGTTCGTCTTGGGCAACTGTCTTGCCCAAGACGCGGCGTTCGACCTTAACGCCGCCACCGGGGAACCTTCGCGCCAGTTGAACCCGGGCGAACAATCTTGGGTCGAAATCGCCGCCAGCCGCGTATCCATGATGGGCGGCGCTGCTCCGACAGAAGACGATGATGACGAGGAGTAGCTGAACTCCCTTGTTTCTTTCGTCTTGTATATAGAACCTGTCAATGCAAACTTTTGCTCTTTTTGCCATGAGTCTCGATTAAACTTTTACGCAAATTCTCACTTGCGAAAAGAAGAACTGAGGCACCCGACCGCTGAAAGCTTTAGACAGAACGTTCTGCTGCAAGTGAGCGCTTTTTCCTTAGGCATCTGGTTATTTTAACCCTTATGGCCTCTCGGCAAACCGACCTTGAACGTTGCGTGGCGAGAACTCAGCTTCCGGAAGTGGTCTAGACGCTGGTGCCGTCGTTGGCGCATTGCCCAGACCGAGCGGACACACCAGGCTAGAACCCGCCTTCCGTCCGCCTCGCCTCGCCCAGCCGCAAGTTTAAGCGTTTGCCCTTGCAACTAAGGGGCCATCAGCCTTAAGTACTTTTTCGCTACCAGCTTTCAACAAATGTTTTCTAACAGACTTTTTGAGGCTAAGTACTGACCGTCAAAAGTTTTAGACAGAACGTTCTGCTGCAAGTGAGCGCTTTTTCCTTAAGCATCTGGTTACTTCAACCCTTATGGCCTCTCGGCAAACCGACCTTGAACGTTGCGTGGCGAGAACTCAGCTTCCAGAAGTGGTCTAGACGCTGGTGCCGTCGTTGGCGCATTGCCCAGACCGAGCAGACACACCAGGCTAGAACCCGCCTTCTGTCCGCCTCGCCTCGCCTCGCCCAGCCGCAAGTTCAAGCGTTCGCCCTTGCAACTAAGGGGCCATCAGCCTTAAGTACTTTTTCGCTACCAGCTTTCAACACAATGTTTTCTAACAGACTTTTGGAGGCGAAAAAGAACAGATGCCCACAGGGAGACAGAACTTATCTTTATTTTGTAGATGGCTTTGTACATCGTAGCCCCCGAGACGAGCGGAGAAGGAGGAAAACCTCGCCGCTCAGCTCCAAAGGGAGGCCAACAAAAAGCTCCTGGAACAGCTACCTACGGGTAGAACTTACTCAGCTGCTCGACGTTCCAAGTGTTCGCCAATTCGCGACCATCCTCGAATGCGAGTCTGACTGAGGCTGGGCGGGAGACTGAGACCACCTTAAAGGAGCCCTCCCATGTGGGAGACGATTTTGTTGCGGCCCGCCTACGCTGAACCTCAGCAGAACGAGGTCGCCCAACGCCGGTGTTCTCTCACACACCGCCTTGCTTGATAGCGGCATGAGCTCGCGATATCTGGCGGCTCGGATCGCCGTCCGGTCTCTGATCTCCTCCAGGAGATTTACTTCATCCTGACGCCGGTCAGGGTCTCCGTCTTCGCTGAACGCCGCCACCCTTGGGGACCCAAAGGTGAGCTCCGATGGGAGCACCGCTTCAGAGCCGTACACTAGGAAGAAGGGGGTCTCGCCGGTGGCTCTGTTGGAAGTTGTCCGCAGCGCCCACAACACGGTGGGAACTTCCTCCGCCCAGCGCTTGCCACGCTTCTTCAGACGGTCGAACGCCCTTGTCTTGAGTCCTTTGAGTACCTCCGCGTTGGCCCGCTCCACTTGCCCATTGCTCTTCGGATGTGCGGCGGGCGGCACGCACTTGGTGCTCAAACTCTTCGCACCAATCTTGAAAATCGGTACTTTTGAACTTAGCGCCGTTGTCGGTGATGATTCTGCTGGCGACGCAGAACCGGACGAAGATGCTTTTCATGAACTTTATGGCTGCAGCGGACGTGATCGCCGGGACTGGCGAGGCCTCAATCCACTTGGTGAACTTGTCGATGGCGGCGAACGGATCGTGTAGCCCGGTTGCCGCGAACGGGCTCAGATATCCGGCCCCGGACCACGACGGCCAGAGGCGGAATGGTTTGCGGCGCTGGGCGGTCGGTGGATCTGCTTAGCATGAAATTGGCACGCGCCGCATCTCCTCACCGGCTCGAAGGCATCACGGAGGGTCAGGCGCCAAGAAAGCCGTGGCGGAAGACCTTCCGACCAACGCGGCTCACTGAATGGCTCCCGCACATGCCTCCATGGATCTCGAGAGGATTGCACTCCCGCTTCCCGAGTAGCGCTTCAAGAGAACTCCGTTTGCGCCACGGGCGTCTGGTCCTCACCTACCAGGGCGTAGCGCTTGGCCTTGCGGCTATCTTCTCAGCCGACGCGTCATCGTCGGGGATTACTCCGTCCCGCAGGTAGGCTATGATAGGGTCCATCCACTGACCTTCCCAGACGAGAGTGACGACGTTAGCATTGTCGCCGACGTACTATGCCTGGCCTGGCATTTTCGCCTCAACCGCCTCGGCAGTTCTTCCGCATCCTCCCTCCGACCGGGGAGCTGCTGCGGGGACATCGACGTCTCCTTCAGACGTGGGAGCTGCGTCGAGCATCATGCCGTCCCCACCAGAATTGGGGGCTGCGACAGACGGCCGCGTGAGTCTTTCTTGAAAGACCCCGGCCGGAACAGGTGCCCTCGACGAGGCAATCTGGGATAGCTCATCCGCCATATAGTTGTCGCGGCGAGGGATGTGCGCGAAGCCCAAACCCTCGAAATGCCGTTCCAACTGGCGTACCTCCGCCAGGTAGGCCGCCATGGTGGGATCCGAACAGGTGAATTCCTTCCTCGCCTGGTTGATAACCAGGAGAGAGTCATCTTTGACTTGCAGCCGCCGGATGCCTAGAGTCGAAGCCACCCTGAGCCCGGCGAGTAGCCTTCAGTACTCGCGGACGTTGTTGGTAGGCGGAACTCCAAGACCACTGTGTGCGGACGATGTCGCCGGTGGGAGACACCAGGCGACACCAGCCCCAACCCCTCTAGCTGGAACGAGCCGTCAAGAAGAGAGTCCACGGCGAGGTCTTTGGTGCCTTCGGCTTCTTCGTCCGCCGAGTCCACTCACGACGAACTCCGCCAGGCTTCCTTTGATGGCCGTTCGGGAGCGAACTTGAGGTCGAACTCTACCAGCTCCATGGCCCCGGCAGCGTCGCGCCCGTCATCTCGCGGTTGAAGAGGATATCCGCAAAGTACTTAGTCAACACCGTGATTTCCGCCCCGAAGTAATGACGCGACCTCGGACGCCGTCAAGACTGGCGTAGAGCATCTTCGGTGTTGTGAATCGTTGTTTGGCGTCGTGGAGGACTTTCTTGATGTAGTAGATGGGACGCTGAACACCTTTTCTTTCCGCCACCAAGACCGCTGGCTGACCACTGGGGTTCGCGCGACATAAAGGATCGTGGCTCGCTTTGGGTCGGGCGACCAACACGGGCGGGGAAGTGATGTACTTCTTCAGCCCGTCGAACGCCTCCTGCGCCTCCGTGGTCCATTCGAATTGGTTGGTCTTCTTTAGGAGCCTGAGTAGAGGGAGACTTTTATCCCCAGGCGAGCTATAAAGCGGCCCAGGGAAGTCAGGCAGCTCACCAAGCACTGGATCTGGCGAAGTCGCGTCGGGAGCTTCATGTTCTCGATCGCCGCGATCTTGTCAGGGTTCGCCTCAATCCCCCTCTGGGAGACGAGGAAACCCAGCAGCTTGCCCGACGGAACGGCGAATACACACTTCTCAGGGTTGAGCTTGATGCAGTACTTCCTCAGGTTGGCGAAGGTTTCCTCCAGGTCGCCGATTAACTCCTCCGCCTTCTTGGACTTCACCATCAGGTCGTCGACGTACACCTTCAAGTTCCGCCCTATTTGGGGGCGGTGAGCAATGTGCATGGCCCTCTGGTAGGTTGGGCCTGCATTCTTCAATCCAAACGCCATCCTCGTGTAGCAGTAGACGCCCATGGGCGTCACAAAGGCTGTCTTGTCTTCGTCTTCTTCCGCCATGCTAATCTGGTGGTACCCAGAGTAAGCATCTAGAAAGCACAGCTGCTCGCACCCTGCTGTGGAGTCGACGATGAGGTCGATGCGGGGCAGCGGGTACGGATCCTTCGAGCACGCCCTGTTGAGGTCGGTGAAGTCGACGCACATCCTCCACCGCCCGTTGGATTTCTTGACGAGGACAGGGTTCGCGAGCCACCTAGGATGGGCGACGCTCCGAACGACCCCCGCCGTCAGAAGCTTGTCCACCTCCGGGCGGATAACGGCCTGACGCTCCACCGACTGCTTCTGAACCTTCTGCATAACCGGTCGCGCGCTGGGAACGTTGCCAACTTATGCTCAATCACCTGCAGGGACCCGGTCATGTCGGACGGTTGCCAGCGAACACGTCTGCGTTAGGATGGAGGAAGGAGACGAGCGCGCCTTCCTATTTGGCGCCAAGAGAAGCGCCCACCCGAACGGTCTTCGTCGGGTCTGACTCACTCAGGGAGATCGCCTTGACCTCCGCGGACAAACCGGGGGAGGCACGGATCTTCGCCGGAGGAGCTCCGAGAGTCGAAGCTTCACCTTCGACGGGCCCGCCCCGCCAAAGCGAGCATCCTTGTCGCGGCGGAGCGCCCCGGCGTCCACTTTCCGCGATGATGGGGCGGTGGCCGGAATCTTCACCACCATGAACTTGGTCAGCACCGGCCGACCCAGTATGGCGTTGTACGGGAGGTCGAAATCAGCTACCTCGAACTCGAGCATCTCCGTGCGGAAGTTATCGGAGCCTCCAAATGTCACCGGAAGGCTGACGCGCCCAAGAGGGACGGACTCAGCCCCCGGCGCGATGCCGAAGCTCCTGCTGCTGGATCTGGAGCGCCTTGGCGACTCGGGTGGATAGGAGGTTGAGAGAGCTTCCGTCGTCTACCAGCACCCGTCCCAGCTTGACATTCCGGACCGTGGGCGCAACCACGATCGGGAGATGACCCGGGCAGGCGGTGTGGCTGGGTGATCGGCTTGACTGAATGTGATCGACTGCTCCGACCACACCAGCTGCCTTGCTGACCCAACGCCGGGCACGGCGGCGCACACCTCCCTCATCGCACGCTTGAAACTAGCGTGGGACGGATAGGTGGCCGATTTGCCGTGGATAACGGCGACTTCGCGCTCCGCTTGCTGAAAACCAAGCGAAGCCGATTCCTTGCCCTTGCCGCTGCCGGATGCCTGCTGCTCGTGGACGCGCTTGTCCACCAATTTGCTGGCGATGTGGCAATCATCCAAGTCGTGGGAATTGTTGCGATGAATGGGACAGTAGGTCCTTCCGTCCCACTCACGGGGACGGCGGTCTCGCCCCTCGTTGCGACCACGGGGGCCGCCGTGGCCACGGCGGTCACCATGGCCGCCCCTACGGGACCGCTCTGCCGCCGCCGCCACCGCCAAGCGCTCACCGCGTGGCGGTCATTGTCGTCGTCGCCGTCGTCGCTTTCGGCGGCAGCCAGGACCTGTCCGGTCTCGGCCGCCTTGCGCTTCTTCTTGTCCTTGCCGCCGGGATTTTTCGAGGTCCCGGCCTCGCCGCCCGCAGCGGCCCCTGCCCTTGCTGCCGTGCGGAAGCGAGCCTCCGTCTGAAGGGCGCACTTGTGGGCCAGGGTGAAGAGTTCTTCCGTCGTCTTGATCTTTCGGGTGGCCATCTTCTCCTTAACCCTAGGGTCTCGGGCGCCCCTCCTGAAGGCCGTGACAACGACGTCGATGAAGATGTCAGGAATGGTGTTGCGAACCTGACTGAAGCGCCGGATATAGTCGCGCAGCGACTCCCCCTTCTTCTGCTCCACATTGTGGAGATCGTCTTCGACTCCGGGCTGCTCGAACATGCCCTGGAAGCTGGTGATGAAGAGCCCGAGAGCTCCTTCCACGACCCCACCGACCGGGGTTGGTTCATGAGCCACGAAGGGCTCGCCGGTGAGGACCGCGGGAAGTAGTTCGCGAGAACCTTCCCGACCCTCGATCGGCTGCATCACGGTGGTATAGATCTACAAAAATTCATCAGGGTTGGTAGACCCATCGTACTTCTCGATGGCGGTGGGCGGAACCTCTCCGCCATCGCGACTTGGCGCAGACTCCTTGAAAAGGCGCGGCAACCGACGCCGGAGCCTCTGCTCTGGATCGCCCGCCGTCCGCCGCGCCCGCCGTCCGGACGGCGCCGAAGAGGCCGCCCTCTCCGGCGGAGGCGGCCCCACGGGAGCCTCTGCTGGCCCCCGCGAACAGCGGCAAAGAATAGCGGTCGCGCTCTCGGTCGTGTCGCCTGCGGAGCTTGTCACGCAGGTCTTCTCCGTGCCGTAGATGGCGGTCCTCCAAGTGGGTCTGGAGATCCTGTCCACATGTACGCCTGCCCGGTCGAACCCCCGTAGGAGTTGCCTGGCTCCTGTCGTCCTAGCCCCGCTCCCTCTCGCCAGGAGATCCGTGCGAGGGATGCGGAGAAACCAAAGAGCGGGAGGAAGCGGAAACACGGTTCCGCACCCCGCAACTTGTACACACGCCATGGCGGCTTCCACATAGCGGGCCAAACCGCGACCATGGCGCCACGGAGAGTCCGGAGTTACGGAACCGCCGGTTGTCCAGCGAGGCCTCGCCGCATGGAGGTTTTATCGGAGTGCACTCCTCCAAGGCCGGCGCCGCCTAGCAGATGGGACGGCTACCGCCGGCTGATCCACCGCCATTACCCGCGGCCGCGCTTGTGCCGCGCCCTAGCGGCCGCTTCTGGTCCATCGCCGATCGCTCATCCGCCATCACCGCTCAAGAGAGGTCGAAAAACTTCGAACCGATGCTAGCGCTCCCCTACCTGGCGCGCCACTGACGGCGTGCTCTCCGCTCAACCACTGCGGATCACACCCCTATCAGATTTCTATCCTGCTAGCCGTTCAGCTCGAGCTCAGTTCGATTCGAGCGTAGAACGCTGAAGGAGCGACACTGTGAGTTTACCGAGTTCGGACCCCTCGCGGTGCGGTCCTACTCCTGCCAAGCCTTAACTCTTTTTCGTGTTGTGGTTGTGTGGAATGTGATTACAGAATATTTCGAACCCCCCTTCTCTCCTCTCTCCTGCCCTTTTATACAAGCCTTGAATTAGCGGAGAGAGCCGAGGGGTAGGCGATCTGAGACGCTTAGTACATCGATAAGGCGTAAAGGCGGGATAGGAGAGACGAAAAGCGTCGCCATCAGTGCACTACAAGAAATATGGCCTTCTGTGACGTTTTTTTTGTGACAAAAAGAGAGGTTTTAGTGTCACCGTATGCTATCTGTGACGCCCCTGTGACGAAAACGTGTCTGTCACAGAAGGTGCGTCTCTAAAGGTCTTCTGTGACAATTCAAGAAAAAACGTCACAAAATTAGTGACGAATATTTCATCGTCACAAAGATTATGACGCTACGAATCATCATAATTTAGAGCAGAAAACATCATAGATGGATGAGTAGGATGCTCCACATGGCATATGACATGGCAAGTGACATGACAAAATATTGCGAGAAATTTTATCGTCCCAATTTATCGAAAGTCCTAATTGTAGCTCACAAGAATCATATAAATAAATCCACAATTTTTGCACATAAATAATTTCATTATAAATTCACAAGTGACCAAGTAATACAAATATTCATAAGTACATAGTTCAGATGCCAACATAAATACAAGTGAATTTCAGTATCACCAAAACAAATATTCATAAGTACATAGTTCATATGCCAACATAAATACAAGTGAAATTCAGTATCACCAAAACATAGCAGTAAATATTAAGTCATCGCTTCATCTCTACTTGTTTATTTTGCTTTTAATCATCAAGTTCTTCATGATGATATTGGTATGTTGATGTGCAACTCCTCCTTATAAGACTAGCTACATTAATCTCAAGCATTGCTTCCGCTGCAAGTTAAGATGTCAAGGATTAAAAGGAGGAAAAAGATATATTGTGTTATTCAAAATCCAAATTTAAATATGTATCTAGTAATAAGCTCAATTTAGCACAAAACCAAAACCTGCTTGAATTAGTACACTCATACATGTTAAGAAGAGGGCCATCAGAGCTGCTATTCTTTTGACATTCTAAAAGTAAATTTCTGGAACATCTTCAGCAAACTCAACCCTGGAAATCCTATCCGGCAGGAAAGTTTGAAGCTTTAGACAATATAAATGAGGCAATTTTTATAACTGCAATATGAAAGAAGTATACATTCTTATAGGCACCAGTACATGCATAATCTGTACCCAAAGGAGAAATTCCTGTCGGAGCAGAGTTGGTTTGCAAGTTGCCAACTAGTTCGAAGCAAAGAATTCCATGGGAGATACAATTATTGGCCTTTCATGAAGGGATGAGATGTCCTTATGTACAGGAAATATGAAAAGCCTTGAATCTTAGACCTGCTCATGAAAGTTTGAACATTTAAAAAGTCAAATATTTTGCATGAATTATACTTTGCAAAAAGACTTAGAGAAGTATAGTGTACACTATGATACATTGGTCAGGAGCTGATTGACAACTAAAATAAATATGCCTCAAACCACTTTCATCTACAAACATAAAGGAAGAAGGACATATTTGATCATAACGTAAAAACTGGTCAATGCCAATTTGCACCATTTACTACAAAGCTGAAATAGTGTGGGTACAGAATACACACCCCCCCACCCTAAAAAAGAACACCGCACAAGTAAAAACGTGTATGAAATTAGAAGGCATAATGCACGGCAGGTTACCTTCAAATACCTTCATTGTATCGGTCTAGCAGTGCTAAAGTTCTCAAAATTAAGCAGGAAATACCTGGAAGAGGCCATTGATATGCTGGTTATTCATATAGAAAAGGAAACGAAATCATTGGCACCATTGTAAGCTCTGATCATTGCCGTGTACAAAGAACACCTGTGAAGCCTGATGCATCCAAAAGAAAATGTTGGACCATTGGTACTAATTAATGTCAAAAGGTTTAGCCAAGTCAGGCATGCGCAAGAAAGATTAAATATATCATACAACATTCAGGCCATAGCAATGCCATCAGTAATCTGACAGAAGCCTTTGGGATGAAAATTTTATACTGAAATATGACAAAGCAAATTCAAGACATAGTAATGCACATTTCTGAGTTATAGTAGCACATTCACATAATATCATGCTTACTGTGGTTTCTCCATTTCTGAGTAGTTTTTTTCTGATGCTTCCATAACAAAAGTTATCACACTTCTCTGGCTTCCTTTGATTGTAATAGAGCAATAACTTTCTGTAGAATAAAAAAGAATAAAATCAATATACTTTAAAGTCTATTTAACTCTTAGAGAACTACTTTCAAATGAAAAAGAAAGTGTGTGTATCTAGTTCTACTGATGCAGTATCACTCATTGCTGATACTGACAAATGGAATGTGAAATTGATTGGTAAATTATAAAAAGAAAGCAAGTTATGTAACCATGACCTAGACTTGTCCAGGTGAGACCACGAATCTAGCATGTAAACCCAATTCCCAAATGCATCTGAGTCTACTTGCATCTCAAATGTGTCCTGTATCCCAATTCCCAAATGTGATAAAGCCAAAAAGTAAAATGGGACGGAAGAGAGAGAGGGAGGCCGGCGGCGGCAAGGGGGTCGTCGGCGAGTCCGGCGGCGACCGATGGTGGCGTCTCTCGCTTTGGCAATGGGGTCGTTAGCGAGTCCGGTGGCGACCGATGGTGGCGTCTCGACGGCGCTGTGAGAGGTAGCACGGCTCAAGGCTAGGGTTGAGCCGGGGCCACTTTTGAGGAAGGAGGGCTTCGCGCCCAGGCTGGAGCTCGCAGCCTGCAGCTCGCCTCCTTCCCAACCTGCCGGGCGTCGCCCTTCCCCCTGACTAGACCTGGCGGAGGTTTCCTAGCCCCACGGTGGTGAAGCTCGCCGCCCGGCTCGGTTGTCGGCGCACCAATCCCGGCGCCATAGAACCCTAGAGAGGGATGTGGAAGGAGGAGATGTGAAATGAGGGGAGTAGAAGCACGACCTCGCCGATCCCGCACCCGATGGTCCTTTGTGTTTGTGGCGGCGATTTTTGGCGCCACACATTTCGTCAAAATGATAGTTCAAGGGAAGTGGCTAAATTTCAGACATTGAATTTTAGATTTATTTAGAGTTCATTTTTTATTGATTGCCTAAGGAATAAAAAATTACATTTAACTAGATTTCAAAATTTTGGCTTGATTTCAAAATTTAAATTTTCCAAATATAAAAATTATGGAAGGTTAAATTTTCCAAATTTAGTTAAATTTGAAATGTTAAATTCAAGGTGGATCTAAACATTTTTATATTTGGTCAACAGCAAGTTTTAAATTCAACCAAGATTAGAAAAAATTAAATTTTATTACATTTCAAATTCATCCAGATTTGAGTTTTTGAATTTTTTTAATCCAATCATATATGAAAGTTTTAAAGTTAGTTAGATTTCCATTTTTAGGTTCATACGTATTTTAAATATTTGAATAGCAAAATTTTAAACTTAAGAATCCTTATGAAAAATTATTTAAATCACAACACTTGTGTATTGGTTTGTGACATTTTTGGCTTCTCGATAGTGACATTATTTGTGACGTTTCTTTTATCCATCACAAAATAGTAGGGTTACACCCCTCTATTGTTTGTTATGACGATTTATTTTTGGGAGCGGCTTTGACATAGACGCCTGTGTGTTGGGGTTTTTGCAGTCGCCTGCACCAAACAAAGAACGCAGGCGATTTTAAAACAATCTGTGTCAGGTTGGAAAAAAGCCCACCAACATAGAGGCCCACGAACGGACAGAAAAAGACAAAAGCAACCCAAAACCCTAGAAAACAACGCACAACCTGCCACATTAATTCTATTCGACACGCACATACGCCTCGCGCCGTCAAAAGAACAAAAAAACAAAGATCGCCATTAAATTGGCGACCTGGCGATCTGGTGATCAGGCGATTTCTGCAGAAAATAAACAAGCTGATGAACAACACGCCAAAGAAATATAGTTTTGAAATATTTATGTAGTTTGGACTTCATATTTATTATGTAATGCGTAAATTTTTAATATATTTACAGGAACTTGTAATTTATATATTCAGATCACACCTACATATGGTGAAAGGACTCAAACCGAAGTCTACAAGTATGCACACAGCTTGCCCTATCTTCTGAACAATTTGCTAGTCTCCCTAGGTTAATAACATTGTAATACAACAATCTAAGTTGAATAAAACAAAAAATACATCCAGTACAATTTTTTTCACATAACTTATTAGAAAATTTCAGGTGATGATGCTACTGAAAAAATAACAATCGCAATATGAAAAAAACATGGTAAACATAGATTATTACTGGAACTATACAAATATATGAAAATCAAGTTAATTCAGTACCAAAAACAGCTAAGACACATATACAATTTTAAAAAAGAAAAAAACAGACATGAAATGAAACACAATTTGCTCATGCTAAAAAAATAAACAATATGCTCGAATTATTATTATGTTATTCCGTCACCCCTTTGTTTGTCAAAAGCTATTCATATCGATCTATCTGAACAAGTGGTCTAAAAACAACCTGCTTATAAAAGACAGTCCAGAAAAAGTACTAGTACAGGTGGACTAAAAACAGCCTACTTACAAAATACACTACTTAGAATCATAATTCCACATTGAAACTCTTGTGTACATAGTTGCACACAGCTTGTCCAGTCTTATGAACAATTTGCTAGACTCCCTATGTTAATAACATTTTAATACAACAGTCTAAGTTGAATAAAACAACATACACATCAAGTAGAATTTTTTCACATAACTTTTTTAAAACTTTCAAGTGATGATGCTACTGAAAAAATAACATTCGCAAAATAAAAAAAACATGGTAAACATATATTATTACTAGAACCGTACAAATATATGAAAATCAAGTCATTTCAGAACCAAAAACCACTCAAGACATATACAATTAAAAAAACAGCAGACATGTTATGAAACAATATGCTCATGCTAAAAAAAGAAATAATAGGCTCAAATTATTATCAGTGCTATTTAGTTACCCCTTTATTAGTCGAAGCTTTTCATACCGAACCTATATGAACAAGTGGTCTAAAAACAGCCTACTTACAAAGGACAGTCCAGAAAAATACTAGTACATGTGGACTAAAAACAGCTTACTTACGAAATACACTACTTAGAATTAGAATTCCACATTGAAAAGACAACAATAACAGATAAAAAAATATAATATACGATAACACTATATAATGGAATGAAAAGTGCATGTAAAATATACGATGTTCATAAAAATGTATGCAGACATAGTTAACATATTGATATAATTCCAAAATGCGTAACAACTGTTACATGGTGGGCACTGTTCTAGCGAAAAGGAAATCAGCAAAATGTCACGACTACGACAGAGCACATTGTCACCGGTTACAAATGAGATAGACTAGACGCCACTACTGCTGAGCACATTGTTACCTACAAAAGGAAAGGAAAATATATTGAGAACAAAGAAAAAAAAGGGACAACACAATAAGATCTGTAATAAAAAGGGCTACATACCAAGTGTAGTTACGAACACTCTCTTTAGCCAACTCATCCTTATTGTGAATGGAGAATAGTAATTGATTAGCCAAGTGCATACGGATGACAGGGATGTCAGGTGCACTAAATTTGTCCACTAGTTGATCCCTCACACTATTCCACAGTTCCATAAACTTTAACACAAAAATTCCACAGTCATGGCTAAAAAAAGAAGTTAGTTAGAACTTAAAGCAACAAATAACCCAGAATCAAGCAATAGAAAGCATTTACTTGAACACTTACTTGTTTTCTTGTTTTGGAACAACAGGATAAATGATGTCAAATGAATCAAAATTCATATCTTTCCGAGTTAGTTGAAACCAGGATTTCTTGAAGTTTGGAATCTTCAACAAAAAGCGAAAAAGATTTGAAAAATAGGACAGAGAACTCGTAGCATAGTAATACTAAAAAACACAATTAAAACATATACCATCAATTTCTTGGCGTAGAAGTGAAAATCCGATTCAGGGCTTTTGGAGGAATCCAAGAAAACAAACTTCTGTTCTTTCAAATCAACAATGAAAAGAAACCAGTGCTTCTCATACAAGCTGGGGAAATACAACTACACAAAGATAATAGGGAAATAAAAATAATAGCCACATGAGAAATTAAACAAAATATTAGACATAGATTTTGCAATAACAAAAACATACCACATCACTTTTATGCAGACGTAGGGATGAATGTGCCCCATTGAAGGCCTTCCTTGCTTCTCCCCAATAGTAATCTCGACTTTCAGGAAACTTGTCTAACCAGCAATCCTATTATTAATAGGAAAAATTAAGAATGAAGAAAGGAACAAGAAAAAGGAAACAATGATCGATTAAAAGACATATTGGGGAAAATAACTTACAGCAACTTTGTGAAAAAGAAATGTTTCTTTGATCTGAGGACGATAATCATTGAACAACATACGACAAAAGCGATTAATCACAAAATATCAACATGCCCTGGGGCCTTAGGCGATCACCCATCTGATCAAATCGATGGTCACTTTGTCAATATCAAGCTGCATTGTTGCTGTTTTTAACAAGAAACAATTAGAGAAAGACAAAAAAAATTACAGAACATATGTTAAAATATACAAAAAACATAAAAGAGGCTTACAATTTTGTAGAATGCACCTCTGACATCCTTACAATATTATTGTAATATTTTCTCTGTTGAGCAGAAACAACAAGTCTTGCAGCAGGAACACAAAACGGGGGCAACTTCAAACTATTTGGTTGAACAAATCGTTTCGAATAGTGATTGGCAGGTTTGACAAATGAAGAACCACTGGACATTGCAGTGTTGAAGATCTTGTCAACACTGCAAATTCGTTGGCATCCCAATATAACAACATCACCTGTGGGTGTTCTAATTGTTGTGGGTGTTCTAACTCTAGGAGAATCTTGAGAACTCTACACATTTGAAAAGGAAAACACTCATTCCTAGGAATAAAACTCAGGAAACAGATAAAACAAATAAAGTGAAGAAAAAAGACACTTACCAAAACATACACATCAACCCACGGAGAGCGTAATGCCATAGGGTGACGATCTTTGTTTAAAATTGCATTTCTGGGAACATGTGATGTCAACGATTTCCTCAGAGAAAGGCAACGAAGTCATAGTGATTGGATCCTAGCATTAAAAGGTAACAAAATGATTTCTGCTTTTCAGTGGTCAGAAAAGAATAAAAATGTCAATAAAGGAAACAGAACAACATACATTCAAAGCCCTTAGAGACGGAGAGGGTGTGCAATCTGGTGAGAAGCCCTGCAGTTGAAAAGAAAAAATAAAGTTAGACTCATAAAGTACAAAAACACAAATGCAAATAAAATTACCTCTTGAGCGGTAACTCCTATCCCTGCATTTCCATGATTTGAACTATCATTCCTACAAAACTCGCCTACTGGCACCCATTTGTTGGAATCTTCAATGATGTTTCCACAATTATCTAAAAAGTCAGCTAACCGAAAACTCAAGACAGCGGCATCGAGCAAAAGAGAATTTAGCTTTGTATTGTCTTCAATAAGCACAACTTTCTTTTGACCTATCAAAATAGAAGAAACATGAAATAAAACTATACATACCCAACATACCAAACAAAATTAGAAAGGACAATAGGACAGAATACCTTCAGATCCAGTGGAGTTATTCTTCACATTTCCTGCAAGGCTGTCATCTGCAACGTTCTTATGGCCATCAAGACTAGTATTGCGACCTTGCTCACCACTTACATTACTTTGCACAAGATATTCTTCAACATTTCCACCTAATTTGGCAAAAAAAAAATTAAAATAAGGATAGAACAAAAAAATTAAAATAAGGTTAGAACAAAGAAATGTGAAAAAATGCACTACATGCCTTCAGTGCCACTAAGCTGATTATTTCCATGTCCTTCTTCTGGATTAACAAGATTCTCACAATGATCTGATCCACACTTAGCGCCAACCTATTTTAAAAAAATACATTTCAACAATACATAAAAAATTACAAAGGAAATCGAAAAAAAAATAAAAAACATACTGAGTTAGATTCCATAACACCAGATTCTACAACCATCTTTGTTTTCAACCTGGTTCTACTTGCAATAGAATTATCCGAAGAATTTCCTTGTGAATTGTTAACAACAGATTCAAGTTTCCTCTTAGCACATACTGGAAAATACAAGAAAATAAACTTAATAAACAAAGAAATAAATAAAGCAAACATAAAAACAACCGAAAGTCTATTGAAATAACACAAACTTTCCATACCCTTTCTTTGAGTTCCTTTTTGATATATTTCCCCTGAAACTAAATTATCTAGCAAAGGAGAAGATGATGGTTTGAGCAACTTATCAACAACTACAAAGCCATCACTCTGAGTAG
Source organism: Raddia guianensis (assembly GCA_036346415.1). Lineage (NCBI taxonomy): Eukaryota > Viridiplantae > Streptophyta > Magnoliopsida > Poales > Poaceae > Raddia > Raddia guianensis. The sequence goes on along the minus strand of CM070537.1, from coordinate 26,147,381 downwards.
CAAGTACATAAGCATCATCCAACAAAGAATTTGCTTCTTCTTTTTCAGCAATAAGAATATTTGGAATGTCTTCATCCAGATGATAACTTTGATCAACCATATCTCTAATAAAAACAAAAGTAAAAGGAAACAATTTGAAAACACATAACATAAAAAAGGCAATATTTCATCTTTGGAAAAAGAAAAAACAGACCTATTTGATGTGTTGGTTTCAAATTCACCGAGACCCATTTTAACAGAGCACAAGACATCAATAACAAGATCATGAGCTAACTTTCTTGAAAAAATATCAACCTTCCCCTCAAATTTTGAAAACAAGTCAGAAATTTCATCCATAACCTGAAAAAAAAAGATGAAATAAATTCAGACAGGAAGACTAGGAAGAAAGCAATATCCCAGAAACAAAAATTACAAGGAGATCTTACTTTCTGAGGGAAGGTTGTTCCAACACAACTCTGAAGTGATTCTCTGAATGTCATAATAAAAGGAACATTACAATCTGGAGCTCCATAACAAGTTTGTGAAATATCCTTAACCTAACATAAATGATATTTTACAAAATAAGGAGCCAACATATTCATACTTATTTGGAATAAAGGATAAGCATGAAAGATATAGAAGAATCAACACTGCATAATAAAGAAAATAACAAATGAAAAAGAAAAAAGAGGTTACTCACTGGACGACAACCAAACTTATTTGAACCGCAAGAATCATAAGATGCAAACTCCTTCACCATGTCGCCCTGCCAAACTGAAATTCTTGGAAAAGTTTGTGGAATCTTTCTTAGTCCAAAATCAAGAAAATCAAGATAATAAACCTACAAATACATAGGAAAACAATAAATCCATAAAGACAAAAAAAATCAAATCAATAGAGAAAACAATTTTAAAAAGGAACATAAATATGAGAAGAATGAAGCTTACAGCTAGGAAGTAAATACATCCACCCAAAGTGTTGTTTCGTCGATTTTGAAGTTTCTGCTTGCGGTATTTTCTAATAGCATTGATCAGCCAATCATAAACATACTTTGCCCAGTTGAATTCTTTAACTTTGTCAACATCAATAAGACTCCCCAAATATTTTGTGCTAGGAAAAGCAGATGAATTTGCACACAAGAAAGACGAAACAGCAACAACCATAAAACACCTAAACATTTGAACTAAAGAAATCCCTTCCTTTGCCATGAGTGACCCAAAAGTTTTTATAGTTGGCATTGAACTTTCACCAAAAAGAGAGAAATGCCAACTTTTCGATTCGACTGATTTAGAAATATCAATACCACCAAATGGAATTCCAAGAACAAGGTGGATGATTCAGCTAATAGGCAAACATTTATTTCCAACAACTATATCGAAAGGCACAAGATTAACATGGTCCATGATCCATTGCGCAAAAGCTCTAGGAACACCACAACCCTTGAAGTTCAAGAAAGAACTAAACCCATAACTCCTTATAACTTCCTTATTATCATCAGATAACAAAGCAAGAACATCATGAAAATAGGATATGTTGCATCCGCTGAGGCAACTACTGTGGTTTGATTTAGAAGTGCATTTCATTTTCTACAAAAAGGAAACACAATATTACTACTAACCCGACTTCTCCTTGCGTTAAATGAAACAAACAAGGTTATGTGAATATAATAAAAAAGACCGCACACACAAGTACAAAAGGAAAATACAATAAAATAACAAAAAAAACCACCTAATAATAAAAAGAAACCCTCATAAATAATCAAAAAAATTCAAAATATACAAAACACTTATCATATAAGAATAAATTTCAACTAAAAAATAGAAAAAATAAAAAACCATATGTTCATATAGGACCAAAACCAAGAAGACACATATACAACTAAAAAAGGAAAAACAAACAAACATGACATGAAACAATATGGTCATGCTAAAAACACAAACAATAGGCCTGACTTATTATTAATGTTATTCAATCATCCCTACATTAGTCAAAAGCTATTCATACCGACCTATATGAACAAGTGGTCTAAAAACAGCCTGCTTACAAAAAGACAGTACAGAAAAAGTACTAGTACAGATGGACTAAAAACAACCCAGAATTCCACATTGAAACTCTCGTGTACATAGTTGCACACAGCTTGTCCTGTCTTATGAACAATTTGCTAGACTCGCTATGTTAATAACATTGTAATACAACAATCTAAGTTGAATAAAACAAAATGTATATCAAGTACAATTTTTTTCACATAACTTGTTAAAAAATTTCAAGTGATGATGCTAGTGAAAAAATAACATTCGCAAAATGAAAAAAACATGGTAAACATAGATTATTACTGGAACTATACAAATATATGAAAATCAATTCAGTTCAGTACCAAAAACCACTCCAGACACATATACAATATAAATAAATAAAAAGGGCGCATGTACAATCATCAATGAATTCAAAAAAGGGTGCATGTACTGATCAACCAATTTGATACAATCATAAATGAACTTTGCTTCCGAAAACTCTGTCATCTCTAAAGTCATTAGCATCCAGCAACAAGAAATGACTACTAGTCTGAATTTAATAGTTGTTCTTTGGTGAACAGTACAAAGATTTAACTATAAAAGGTACTACTGCAATGATTCTTAGGCAGATAGAACAACCAAACTTTAGAGAGAGAGAGAGAAGGTACCACAGTTAACAAACTATGCAAAACTTTGCCACATATAGAAACGTTATAATCTAAATAACAGATAAAAATATTAAACAAATAACAACCTCCAATTAATTAATACCTAACACAACATACAAACAAAATACCTTACTGCACTTTGAATTTCTCTTGGTTTGTGCACTCTTCCTGATTTCATTTTTTACCTGCAATATTTCTCCCATATTAAAACTAACAATAAATCCATAACAAAGACATAAACAATGTTTCATAACTATTTAATATAGAACAAAGATAAATAAACAACAAAAAAACTTACGAGCTCCAACAACTTCTCACAGACTAATCCATCATAGCGAATATTATCCTGCGTAGACACCTGTTCAGTAGAATCCTCGGCATAATAGTCAGAATCCTGGTCATCGCTATCATCACCAACACCTTCTTCATTGTCGTATGCAAAGCATCATCAATAGCGATTTCATTTTGTTTCTTCTACATAAATCTGTTTACATGGGACAAAGAAACAGAAAAAATTAGGACAAACATACAATGGATTACCAAATAGACAAATAAACAAAAATAAAATAAAAGACTAACTTTCATTTTCTGAATTCACTTCTTCAGCCCTAGAATTAAACTTCCTCTTTTTCATAGCTGAAATTAAATTAAAATAATTTAGAACAACATCCTATGTGAGTATATCAAACTGCCATGATATTAAAAAAGAAAAAACATGACATCACAGAAGTTAAAAAACCATAAAGCATGAAAATACTAGCACTGCAGTAAAAAAACAAAACAACAACCCACACTGTATAGCATTAAAATGACCATAAATTACACTAATTGAAAACAATCACCAAAAAACATTAACAAACCACCGATTACAAAAAACCATTAAGCAGTATAACAAAATGCTAAGTGCCTTTGCCTAAATCATCCAAGCAACTAGCATTAACAAACTAAATTTGATTTAGGGAGATGAACATGTAACACATATGAGTGAATACAAAAATGCTAAGTGATTTAGGGCATACCACAGTTTCCGAAACATTAGCCACGACCAACAAATCCAACACACGTTCTCCCCACCCCACAAAAAAAATACTAGCATCCCTCAGAACAATCTATGAAAAATCTGCAATCATTTTAGGGAAAAAGAGACAAAGATCTCAAGATAAAACCCAGCACAGATTTGCAAACACACCAATACCTACCCAGATCTGAACTGACAATACACTAATACATACCCAGATCTGACCTGACAATATTTGCAACTAGCCAAAACGCCTAAGCACTAGTCCAGTTCGACCACCTAATCAGATCTAAGAAAACAGAACAACAAACCATTTGCAACTAAGCAAAAGCAGTATGCACCATACACATTAAATGCGACCTAAAACGAATCCAAAAACAAACTAGCACTACTCAAAATCGAAGACCAAACCAGATCTGAAAAAACACAGCAATTAATTTGCAACTATGTAAAACAACTAATCACCGGATACATTTGACGATCTAAATTTCGAATCCAACGAACTACACTAGACAGAAATCCCCAATCTCGTATGTTGACATAGGATCACTAACCACATTTCTCCTTGCAAAACAACTAATGGATAAGCAAAAAAAGGTTGCAAACACAAACTAGATTAAGTGCAAAAAATCCACGACAGCAAAAGGCAACACACATAGAGTAGATCTACCAAAATATTCATGGCGACGAAAACTCACCGCTCGAATGCCGGAGACGACGACGAGAGGACGGGGAAAGTTGCGAGAGCACGAGACGAGCGCCTCCAAGTCCGACAGAAAAGCCTCGCTTTCCGTCTGTCCAAAAATAAAGACGCGGCGAGCAGCGCGGAATAAAAAAATTTGAAACAGTAGCTGCTCGCGAAACTCAAAGCAGCGCGGAATAAAAAAATTTGAAACAGTAACTGCTCGCGAATCTTAAAGCACACGTGTCAAGACCAAAAAATCGCCTGCACGCCTGTTAAATTGCAGGCGCCTATGAGGGAGTAAAACCGTTTTGAAAACATCACAAATCAATGACATATTACTCAGTTGTCACAAAAAAAACGTCACAGAAGGCCATATTTCTTGTAGTGGTGCCGAGAGGCGCTGCCCACGCAAACCCGCAAGTGGCCTCAGACTCGTGCGAACACGCCGGTGAGAGAACGAGTGGGACCCTGCTTGCTCCTCCTGACACGAGCGGCCATCCTGACGACGGTGAACTCTCTCTCTGCCGGTCAATTCCTCTGCGCCACAGTGACAGTTGATCAGACCTGCAGAGGTCACTGTGGCGGTAATCATCCCTTCATCTGTCTATCCGCGCGTAATGTCGCATTGAATGCGCCTTGTCATCCGCAGCAGGGGGAGCCTTCGCCCAGAAGACTACTTTCGGGACGCTCCCTGCCACACGGGCCCGCAGCGATGGGGGGCCTTACGACGCCGAGAGGCTCGCCCAGCGTTGGGGCTGGTCGCCACCGACGCGTGGGGCCCGCCGGATCTTGTTGAGGGCTCGCCCGCCATTGGGGCACTGGTCTCCGCTCGACGCGTGGGGCCCGCCGGATCTTGTTGAGGGGCTCGCCACGCCATTGGGCTTGGTCGCCCGCGACGCGTGGGGCCGCCCGATGCACCGATGCTCGAGGGCCCGCCCACGGCTGGGGCACTGGTCGCCCGCTTTGACGCGTGGGGCCCGCCCGATGCACTGCCGATGCGAGGGGCTCGCATGCATGTTGGGACACTGGTCGCCCTTTGACGCGTGGGGCCCGCCTGATGCACTCTTGGCCTTCCTTAGAACTCTTCATACCCCGGTATTTATTAGGACTCTTCATACCCCGGTATTTATTGTACCGACACCTGGCATAGTTGCTTTTAGTGTGATCATATTTTGCTTTCCTTGATTTTTACTGTATGCCTCTTTCCTCTTTTAGGTTGAAGACACATTCATCTATTAATTGGATATATTCATACAGATCCGAGGCCTCATAATTCAAGCCACCGATCAACGATATCATAATTGAGAATCTCTGTGCCGCATGCATGCATGACTACCCTCCCATCTCTCAATTCTTCTGACATGTATGATACGTATAGGGAGCACTTATTATTTGGTGGATAAACAATATCCGAGTTTTTGTGCAGATAATATTCGAATATAAAATATGGATATCATCCGAATGTATTTTCATAATTTTTTGAATGTATTTCTAAAATTTTTCATGATAGCTTCCCAACTTTTATATTTAAATTTTGAATTTTTAAAACCAGACTAATTTAATAATTTTTGTGTACAAACTTTCAAAGGTTTTGTTTTTTCTAATGATATAAATTCTCACTTTAAAATTTAAATTTTCACCATTTTTTAAAAAATTTGGAACATATTTTTGAGATTGAATTTTAACTATTCGACTAACAATATCCGTATCCTTGTCTAAACCGATCTGTATTCGCTCTGTATTCGTAACCGATGTTATCCAGTATTATTCGAATTTGTATCCATATTCTACATATTCGTATTCAAATCTATATCCGGTAAAAAAAAACGATGGATAGAACGATATCCGACCTTATCCGATCCGATCACATCCCTAGTATCCAGCCAACTACTTCCAAGTTCCAACCACGCTCCTTTCTTTTTATTTTACGCTTTTGACCGTTTGTTTTATTTAAAAAACTATATAAATATCATTTATTTCGTTGTGATTTGTTTTATCATCAAAGGTGTTTTAAACATGACATATTTTTACATGTTTGCACTAAATTTTTGAATAAGACGAATGGGTAAAGACGTGTCCAAAAGTTAAAAGACGTGAAATATAAAAAGAGAGGTAGTACATAGAAGACCAAAGAACACCGACTGCAGCACGAGCTTCCCGTTGGCTTCCGAGGAAGGAAAAATCCCGTAGCTTGGTCTGGCGGAATTCAAATTCCAACTAAACAGACAAGATGGGACCATAAAAGGAAGAATTTAATTCGCTCTATACCTGTAACATCCCAAATTTTTAAACCCAATTTGGCAAGTTAATAATTTTCTAAATTGCATAATTTTAAAATCACAAAATATTTCTTGTATATTGCACCATGGCATCATCATCATTGCATGCATTGCATTTAAATTGGAAAATTGATTGAAAACTTTTCAAAACATGCACCCTCGGTGGAAAATTTTGGCATTTGGTTAATATATTTATAATATTATCTTAAAACCAATACCCCTTGTGAAGTGTTTGGAATTATATTAATAAATTTTGAGAAGCAAAACTATTTTCCCTAAAGTGTTAATGTAATTATAATTTATTCAAAAATAGCTTTCAGAGGAAAATCAGAAAGTGTTTTATTTCCCTTTCGGCCCGAGCCGGCCCATTCCTTTTCCTCCCCTTCTCTCTTTTCCCCGCTCTTCGGTTCCTCCGAATGGGCCGCAGCGCCGCGCCTGGCCCATCTCCGCCGCAGCCCTCCTCCCTGCTCAACGTGCCGCCGCGACCTCGCCGATAGGTGGGGTCCACCCGTCAATGTCTCTCTCTCTTTCTTCTCCCATGTTTCTTCCTCCGCTGTTCGTGAGTCGCCGCCGCTGTTCTTCCCCGCTCCCGATCAGGTCTCGCTGGCTCGTGGGCGCAGTCTCCCATGCGGCCACTCATTCCGATCGCCTCCGCCGAACACCTCTTTTCCCCTGCCCCTTCCGTCTTGTCGCCGGTCTCACGCCTGTGACGCCGCCGATTCTCTCCTCACGCCACCGGCCGGAAAATCCGCCGGCATGGCCAACCCTACGCGTCGCGCCAAGGATTCCTGGGCGGGGCATGCCCTTATAACGGGAACTGCTTCCCCTTTTTGCTCCCCGTCTTGCGCCATCACATTTCATCTCGCCCGAGCCGGTGCGCCATCTTCGCCGCGATTTTCCTTCTTCTTCACTTCACCCCCATTTCTCCGCTCCATGCTCACTTTGGGCATGTTCCGCAGGTCTTCGCGGAGGAGCTCAAGCCGGAGAGGGGAGCCGTCGGACCATATGGAGCCGTCGCCTCCAGTGTCGTGACCTCGCCGCTGCCGCCACGCCGTCTGGTCACCCCTTCCATCCCCGGTGAGCTCGCTGAACGGTCCCCCTCGCCCCACTATTGCTCCCGTCCGAGTGAATCGCATTTTGATGCCACCCTTTGCCAGCTCCACGGTGTCCGTGTATCGCCGCCGCCGCGCCGCTCACTCCGTCCACCTTTCGGGGTGTTTAAACCGCCATTGCAGTCGCCTTGCTTGCACCTCGCTCTATGCGCGCCCAATCGAGCCCGATTGGTCGGAGCCGTCGCCGCCCGTTGGCCGCGCCGCCACTGGATGCCTCTCCCCTGTTTCCCCTTTGTTTTACCACTGCGGTGCCACCGACAGGTGGAGCCCACCTGTCGGGTCGCTTTGCCCCTCGCCCGCGCGGTGCCGCGCGCGCGTCGCTGTTGGGCCGTGTGCCAAGCCGGCCCATCGCCGTTTAAGCCCCCTCCTTTTATATATATTTTTTATATATAGTTCCGATTAAATCAGTACTTGGCATTAAAATATTTGATAAATATAGCCTGTGCATGCTAAAAATTCCGAAAAGATTCAGCAAAATACTTTATTAGTTTCTGGACCCTAGAAGACTATATATTTATGCATGTCATGCATGTAGCATCATTCCTAGTTAAATAAGGAACCTAGTAATGTCATTATTTCATGTGCATATGAAAAGTGGCCATAATATTTATTTTAAATGAAAATAAAATGCTTTACAATCTCTGGACCTTAGAAAATGTTGTTGCCATGCCATCCTTGCAGCATGTCCTTGTTAGAGGGATTCATGATCTAGGATTTGCATCATTTCATGTGTACTAAAACCATTTCATGGTATCTCCTTTAAACGAAAAATGCATTGAGGTTGCTGCATGTTTCCTTTTTCCTAAAACAGCAAGTCATGAAATATTTTTCTTATGTGTGTTGTATTGCCTTGCATATGCGTGTGCGCGTTTAGGAGGTCAAGCTCCCGAAGACCCGATCGACGACGTCCCCTTCGTTTTCCCCGGAACCGATCAAGGCAAGTCCCCCTTCGATCATATCGTGAAGCCATTTTCGGTTATTTAGAAAATGCTTGCTAGACTTGAAAACATGCATGCTAGTTTAAAAATAATAAATGCCGTATTTACTAGAATTAGATATCATGCCAAATAGAAAAGGTAAGAAATAAGGTAGGATTAAACCTAAGGCTAAAATTTAAATTGCTCATATTTATATGCTCTGTTGTGGTAGGATAAATGCTTAAAAATCTTTTATGCGGAATGATTCAATCATTTGTGTGAAATGAGATGTTGTTGAGAAATGTTTGGGAAAGGGTGATTTAATGATAGCGCATCGAGGGTGATGCTTAGTAGGAAATGAATTTCCTCTTACCCCTAAAACTTTCCGACTCGGGAGATATTTTGTCGGTTGGTGCAGTGTGACACCGTTTTGAAACTAGGCTAAAATATATCTCTCCTAGTCTAAGGACTGCTCATCCTATGATCCTATGAACTGAGCCATAACAGTACGACCTCGAGCCCCGGTATGGGACGGGCCCGATTGTTGGCCCTCGTGGTTGGCGGTCTTGTGGCGAAACACCGTCTGGGTGCGTAGCCTCTCGAGGGTAAGACGTACCCACTCTGCAGAGTTAAAACTGTCATGATAGCCGTGCTCGCGGTTATGAGCGCGCGAAGGGACTGATTATATGGTAGCTTCTTCATTTAAAAAAAACCAATTTAGAAAAAGGGTTTTGAACAAAGGATTTGAGAAGGATTTCGTTTGAGCTAGGTGCCACCGGCGATATTCCGGATTGGGTGACAGCCTACCAGAAAGTGTCGTGCAGAATGGACCTAGTCGGTTTGAGAAAAGAAAATGAGAAAGGATTTTGTTCTTGCTATGGCACTGAGGCCAAGTGGCGAGAACCGTTTGAGAAGAGCCCAAAGAAAATGATTTAGATTTATTGTTTCTAAATTGCTTTGCCAAAACTAGGCTAATAAATGAATTTCCGCAAAATATGTTAAGCTCTCCTTGTACTAAACCATATTTGCATAATTCCGGACTTGCGAATACAATTTGTACTCACCCTCCTTTTCTCCCCTCTCTTTTCAAAACTTCAACAGCTGGTTCATCCGAGTATGGCCCGCCTTCCGAGGAGGAGGACCCGGACTACGTCGAGGAGGTGTTTTCCGATGAAGAATATGAAGACTAGGGTTGCGCGTTCCTACAGCCCTCCTGCCTGTGGGATGGATAAATTTCTAGATGTTGTATTATGCCTGTATCTCCGTGTACTCTGATTTGCGGCCTGCGAGCCGTTGTATGTGTTGTTTGTACTGGACTATGTTCCCGCTTGTAATAATAAAATCGTTGGCAATGTTCCGTTTCTGTATATCTGTGTGTACTAGCCATGATCCTTGGGACTAGTACGAGTTTACGCAGGTGGAATCCGATCTTATAAATCGGGTGCCGACAAAATTGGTATTAGAGTCAGGTTCTTATTGGCCCTAGGAGGTAGCCCTAGAATTAGAGACCATATAATTTTTAAAAGGAATAGTTATGAAATAAATTCTCATTCTTCGCAATCCATTTTAAATTGATGATCTTTTGGAAATTTGTAGATGCCGTCGTTCGCGTCCGCCCTTGGAATTGGCTACGGAGGTTTAGATGCGTCACCGTCGCCGATCTTTGGACACACTGGTTTGGTGACCCTATGTACCATGGTGCCCTTGCTTGGCAAAGGGACTTTACATTTGGGTGGTGTGTGTCACTATCTTTGCAGCGGGTCCACCGCCTACTCGTGGACCGTTCCGCTACTCCGCCACCCGTGTCAGCTGCTCCGACGCCATCCAAGACGCGTCCAGACTTGCTCTACACCGACTCCACAGTCTGTTCACGCGTGAGCTGCATGTCTCCCCGCTTCGCTACTTCCCCTCTCGCCTACCGCATGAACTGTTCAGTCACGCTCGTACGACCGAGGGTGAGAGCGACTTGACGGTGTACCACCTTGCTGAGCTCGTCCAATCCCTGGACGACGCGTACACCATCGCCCCGCGGGAGTTGAACTCCGCCTACGACACCAACCGCCAGCTGGAGCAAGCCAAGAAGGAGAGCCGCAACCTTAAAAAGCGCGACTCACACCACTTGGTGGAGAAGGTCCATCTTCGCAAGAGAATCCATCAGTTGGTTCGCGAGAACCAGCGTCTCCGTGGGAATGCCGCTTCTTCCTCCGGGACTCCTACTCCTGCTGCTTCGTCCTCGCGCCCGAAGAAGAAGGAGGTCGGCACCAGCCCCGCGTCGCAACCTAAGGATCCTGCCGATCATCCCTTGTGCTCCTCCGAGCTCACCCCCAAGGATCTTAAGTTGGATCTGGGTCCTTTCGGAGTGAGGGCTCCGCCTCCCACTCTCGTCGAGCTCCAAGGCATACCTCTGATGGTCCGATCGCCACCGCCTGGTTGGCAGCCCGCTGTTGATGTCGATGATGATGATGATGACGGGGAAGACCCCGTGGAGTTGGTCTCCGAGTCCGACTACGAGCAGGTCTAGCTCGTAGCCCCCTGTATCCTTTGCATGGGCCGCTGTCACCCTTTTCTTTTCTTTTCTTTTCTTTTTCTTTTGCTTCCTTTCTTGTTCGCCGCTTTGCCGCCGCGTCCCAATAATCGGGCCGCCTCTTTAAGAGGGCCGCCCCGCTGCTGTTTTGCCGCCGCGCCTGTGTTGCCGCCTCGCCTGCCCCGCCGTGCTGCGCTGCTTCTCCAGCCGCGATGAGGAGGAGGTCGGAGATCCGTTCCATGAGCCCTCACCGCTCTGTGAGCCCTCGCCGCTCTCCGAGTCCCCCTCGTCGTTCTCCGAGCCCGCCTCGCCGCTCCGCCAGTCCTCGCCGTGCCGCAAGTCCTCGCCGTTCTCCAAGCCCTTGTCGTTCCCCGAGTCCTCGCCCTCGGCCCGAGCCGAGCGAGTTCCAACTCTTCCTCGAGGAGATGAGGCGTTTCCCCCTTTGGATCTATGGTGTGACCCTCCTGGTCTATTTGGTGCTTCTCTGTTGGTCGTATCTCCAGACCCTCTAGTCGTTCCGGCGTCTGTTCGTGTAACCCGTAGGTAGTTAGCTCGCGTTTTGGGCTGACGTACCGGCTTGTGGTATCGCGCCCCTGTTTGTACTCTAAAAACTATTCTGTTATGTTATATGTGTGCATTGTGCCAAATTTGCATATTTTTAACTCATGTTTTGGAAAATCTAGGTTTTAGCTCTTTCCCCTTATTGTCTCTCGTCCTCTTGTCAAGCAGATGGTGATTTCGCGCTGAGCCGGGCGTGGGGATATCACCCGTGGTCGAGTTCGTGGTGGTGCTGCTAGCAGAGCGAGTGGATCTCGCCGTCTTGGGAGGCAAGCCCAGTCAGTCCTGGTCCCAGCTCGTTCTTCCGTCGGAGGGCCACCCCGTGAGCTCCACCTTTTTCCCTCTCCAGCGCCACAAAGATCCCCCCAAAATCCACAAGAAAATCAAGCCGAGTCTGCTACCCACCTTCCGCCACCTCCTCCTAGAGATCCCACTCTGAGAGAGTACATGGATATGCAGTTCTAGATGTTCCAAAGCCTAATGAGAGAGAGAAACAATGCACCCAATCCTCTACCAGTGCCAAACCATCCACCAGCTCCACCTCCTATCTGTACCCGTGTCAATGATTTCCTAAGAACCAACCCTCCCAAGTTCGGTGGGTCTGCGGATGCCATGGAGGCAGCAGACTGGTTGATGGCAATTGAGAAGTGTCTGATTATGTTCCAGTGTGGAGACTTGGAGAGTGTCCAGCTTGCAGCATATCAGCTTACCGGTGTTGCGTCAGCTTGGTGGAATACATTTTATGAGTCTCATGATGCTCCTGAGACGATCACTTGGGATGAGTTTGTTGAAGCTTTTGAGGAAAACTATATCCCTGACAGTTCAAAGGAGGTTAAGAGGCGTGAGTTCCATGCCTTAGTTCAGGGGAACATGACGATGCACGAGTACCTCGCTCAGTTTACTCTGCTAGCTCGTTATGTGCCCTGCGATGTGAGAAGTGATGCTGACAAGATTTACTTTATCAAGAAGGGTATGGACCCTGAGATCCGTGCTTTGATCGATTCCACTGAGTTCACCACTTTCAAGCAGTTGTTTGCCAGTGCCGTGAAGCAAGAAGAGAACCGTCGTCGGTGTCTGGCTGCTAGGAAAAGGAAGAGAGCCCAGCAGGATGGCCATCCTGGCTCTCATTCCAAGGGACACCGCACCGTGGCGTCTTTCTTTGTTCCTTCACGCCCATCCTCGATGGGTGATGCCTCACCATGCATGATCGGCTCCGCCGGTCCGCACTTTTCGGATGTCAAGCCTCCCAAGAAGGACCTGTCAAGCATCAAGTGTTTTGCATGCCAGCAGATGGGACACTACACCAGCTCTTGTCCCAATAAAGGTGCCGGGTCTGCTCAGGGTCAAGCCAAAGTTGTTTAGCCGAGGCCCGCGAATTCCGTGCCAGCTCGTGGGAACTTTTCGCATGCCAGGAATGCTGCTTCTGTTGGACGTGGTCAGGTGAACCACGTCAGTGCTGAGGACGCCCACGCTGATCCCAATGCAGTGATGGGTAAGTTTCACGTCAACTCAATCCCCACTACTGCATTATTTGACTCTGGTGCAACTCATTCATTCATTGCTGCATCATTTGCTAAAAATCATGGTCTTGAAATAAGTGCATTAGAGAAACCGATGCTGATTAAATCTACGAGAAAAGTCATTCGCACCACCTTGATGTGTCCTGATGTGTGCATAAAAATTGAGGGTGTGGGATTTTAGCAGACCTAGTACGTGGTCATTGATTCAAAAGGGATAGAAGTGATACTAGGCATGGATTGCTTAGCCAAATATAAGGGTCATATTGACTGTGCCTTTAAAACAGTCAAGTTGACTAGTGATGATGGCAAGGAAGTTCAGTTTGTTGCTAACTTCGGTCCTGAGAATCTGATTGCCCTAAATAAGTTGGAAGGGTCTGATCTAAAGAATATGCCTATTTTGCGGGAATTTCCTGATGTGTTTCGAGAGTTGCCGTGCATGCCTTTGAGAGAGATGTTGAGTTTGTTATTGACTTAGCCCCTGGTACTGCGCCTATCTCCCAAAGGTCGTACCGTCTTTCTGCCAATCTAATGGCTGAGTTGAAGAAACAGATCGAAGAGTTGCAGGAGAAGGGATTTATATGCCCTAGTGCGTCACCTTGGGGTGCTCCAGTTATTTTTGTGAAAAAGAAGGATGGATCCCTAAGAATGTGTGTGGACTATAGGTCACTTAATGAGGTGACCATTAAAAACAAATATCCTCTGTCCCGTATTGATGATTTATTTGATCAGTTAAAAGGGGCCTCTATTTTCTCAAAGATTGACTTGAGGTCTGGCTATCACCAAATTAGAATCAAGGAGTCTGATATTTCTAAGTCAGCTTTTACAACTCGGTATGGTCTGTATGAATTCACTGTCATGTCCTTTGGCCTTACCAATGCTCCTGCTTAGTTCATGAGCTTGATGAACAAAGTGTTTATGGATTTCTTGGATAAATTCGTGGTGGTGTTCATTGATGACATTCTGATCTATTCCAAGTCTGAAGAAGAGCATGAGATCCATTTAAGGATGGTTCTAGAGAGGTTAAGGGAGCACCAGCTGTTTGCCAAGCTGAGCAAGTGTGAATTTTAATGAAAGAAGTATCTTTCCTTGGTCACTTCATTTCTGCTGAAGGCGTTGCTGTGGATCCTGAGAAAGTGGCATCTGTGGTTGACTGGAAGCAACCGAAATCTGTGACTCAAGTCAGAAGTTTTCTGGGTTTGGCGGGATATTACCGCCGGTTCATCGAAGGGTTTTCCAAAATAGCCCGACCGATGACCAATTTATTGAAGAAAGAGAAGAAGTTTGAATGGACCGCCAGCTGTGAAGACAATTTCCAAGAATTGAAAAAGCGTCTGACCTCAGCCCCTGTGCTGATTCTGCCTGATATTCACAAAGACTTTGAGATTTACTGTGATGCATCTCGTCAAGGTCTTGCTTGTGTTCTTATGCAAGAAGGAAGGGTGGTGGCTTATGCATCTCATCAGCTTAAGCCACATGAGCAAAATTACCCTACCCATGATTTGGAATTAGCTGCAGTTGTGCATGCCTTAAAAATTTAGAGGCATTATCTTATGGGGAATCGCACTGAAATCTTCACTGACCATAAGAGTCTTAAGTACATTTTCACCCAGCCTGACCTGAATCTAAGGCAAAGGCGTTGGTTGGAGTTAATCAAGGATTATGATGTGGGAATTCACTATCAACCTAGCAAGGCCAATGTGGTGGCTGATGCTCTAAGCCGCCGTCCCGCATGTAATCACCTCCGGAGTGAGGAGTTGTCACTGGATCTGTGTGAAGATTTTCTTAAGTTAAATCTAGGAGTTGTGAAAGTCGGTCATTTGAATTCGATGGAATTGCAGCCCACCTTGTTGAATCAAATAAAGGAAGCCCAAAAGGGTGACGAAGAAGTCCAAGAGATCAAGGGCAGAATGTTGAAGGATAAAGCACTAAATTTTTCTGTTGATGATGAGGGTGTGCTTTGGTTCAAGAAGAGGATTTTTGGTGCCTAACGTTAGTGCTCTAAGGGAGCTCATCCTCAAGGAAGCTCATGACAACCCTATATCTATACACCCTGGCAGCACCAAGATGTATTTGGATCTGAAAAGTTCATATTGGTGGACGGGCATGAAAAGAGAAGTCGCAGAATTTGTGGCCCGATGTGATATTTGCCAAAGAGTAAAGGCAGAGCACCAGCGTCCCGCGGGTCTGTTGCAGCCTTTGAAAATTCCAGAGTGGAAGTGGGAAGAAGTTGGAATGGACTTCATTATTGGTCTTCCGAGGACCCAAGTGGGCCATGACTCTATTTGGGTCATTGTAGACAGGCTGACCAAAGTGGCCCACTTTGTTCTAGTTCGCACCACTTATACCGGAGGCAAGTTAGCATGGTGTGCCTAAAAAGATCGTGTCTGATCGAGGGACGCAGTTCACTTCAAAGTTTTGGGACAAGCTCCATGAGTCGCTTGGGACTCGACTAAATTTCAGTACAGCTTTTCACCCTCAAACTGATGGGCAGACTGAAAGAGTGAATCAGATTTTGGAAGATATGTTGAGAGCCTGTGCTCTGGCTACGCCTACCAGTTGGGACAAGCAGTTGCCTTATGCCGACTTTGCATACAACAACAGCTATCAGTCCAGCATCCAAATGGCTCCGTTTGAAGCTTTGTATGGAAGGAAGTGCAGGACTCTGTATTGGCAAGAAACCGGTGAAGCAAAGGTGTTTGGGTTGGATATTTTGCAAGAAGCCGAAGAGCAAGTCAAAATGATCCAACAGAGGTTGAAAACAGCTCAGTCCCGACATAAGAGTTATGCTGATAACTGTCGAAGGGATTTGAAATTTGCTATTGGGGATTTTGTGTATTTGCGCGTGTCTCCTCTCAAAGGCATGCGTAGGTTCTGTGTAAGTGGCAAGCTGGCCCCAAGGTTTATTGGACCTTTCAAAATTCTTGCCCGTAGAGGTGAAGTGGCATATCAGTTGGAACTTCCTGAGTACCTGGCAGGTGTGCACAGTGTGTTCCATGTGTCTCAGTTGAAGAAATGCCTGCGAGTTCCTGAAGAGCAGTTGGTTCCTGAGGTTTTGGATTTGCAGCCAGATCTGTCTTTTAAAGAATACCTAGTCAGAATTTTGGATGTGGCAGTTCGCAATACCCGTAGTAAAGCTACGCGTTTTTGCCTAGTTCAGTGGAGCAATCACTCTGAGGCTGAGGCCACCTGGGAGCGTGAGTCGGATCTTCAGGCTGAGTTTCCAGAATTGTTTCCAGAAGAGTCGGAATCTCGAGGACGAGATTCACCTTAAGGGGGGCAGGTTTGTAACATCCTAAATTTTTAAACCAAATTTGCTGATGGGGAACGCGCAGGCTACGCTAGCCGAAAATCAAAATTTTGACCCAGGATCAACATGTAAGTAGGGGACCATGGATCGTTACCCTCGACGCGCGGATGCAGCGGAAGAAGACTCGCGCACGTAGAGGAAGTAGTCGTACACGCCCCGATCAGCGCGCCAACTGCTCGCCGAGGGGTCGCCGGTGCCGGGGAGAGGTCGCCCGTGCTCGGGTAGAGGTCGCCCGTGCTCGTGGAGAGGTCGCCCAAGCTCGGGGAGAGGTCGCCCAAGCTCGTGGAGAGGTCGCCGATCATCAAGCACGTCCGCGAAAGCGGCAGCGCCTCTAAGGTATCCACACGTCCAGAGTGGAACGTCACGCGCCGGCGTGCTAGCACCATGTCCCGCGGCTAGGGTTTCCTCGAGAGCGGGAGGGGCGTGGTGGCTAGGGTTTGGGTGGAGTGCATCTAACTCTCTCGCGCCGCCCCTGGCCTCCAACTTATATAGACGTGCTAACGGGCTTCTACACTAGAAAGCCCGTTAGGACTCTATCTCCTACGCGGATCCATATCCACGCGCCAAAACCCATTAACAGAAGTGAATCCGTTAAGCATGTTCCAAACCGTTAAGTGTGTGACCCGTTAGGTTCATGTGCAAGTCGGCCGCGGACCCGGAAACCCGTTTCCAGTCCACAGATCAATAGCGGTATCTAGCAACACATATTGACCCCCGAATGCACAGAATGATCTCATCGGTTGAACCTTGATACACGCGTACATACCGATCCCTTTGCCACGCGACACCAGTCAAGCTCAAGGCAAGATATGTGCCACCCTTGTGATAGCTCGACCCATTCACTCGTTCCGTGTAATGGATATAAGATGTGACTAACAATTAGTCACCTTGGCACGGCCGCGCACTTTCCTTATCCATCCACACCGAGGGGCCCAGAGGTATCTCTCCCGTTATCGAGGAGGGGCAAATTCCATCTTGATCTATCACACCCCTACGCCATGTTTCGCGGCATACCCGTAAGTTACCTTTATAACTACCCAGTTACGGAGTAGCGTTTGATAACCCCAAAGTATACAACTACGCATGCTGGGACTCTATGATGATCTCAAGTCTAAGGACCATATAGGTGTACCACTCGAGACAACAATCTGATGGCACTATTAAGATAACAATCTCAGCAGTGTCTCGGAGTAGGTCAATCCAACCATCCGTGTTCTCTAACACGTGTCCACAATATTGATTCGATATCCACAATATCTATGGTATGTGAAACAGTACCATCAATCAATATATGTGCTGATCAATCATTAATGCTCCTCATAATGATTCTGGATCAGGGATCAATTTAGAATAATGTCATACAAACAATGTGTCTTACAACCAAGTCATACTTGATGAACAAAGTTATGACCATTATTCATGGAACCTGATAAGCTAGTTATCGAAAAGTATATGAACAAAGACGTATTACACAATCATCTCATGATTGATCTAGGGCATATTCCCTTCATTTGGCACGTTAATAATTTCCTAAATTGCATAATTTTAAAATCACAAAATATTTATTGTATATTGCACCATGGCATCATCATCATTGCATGCATTGCATTTAAATTGGAAAATTGATTGAAAACTTTTCAAAACATGCACCCTTGGTGGAAAATTTTGGCATTTGGTTAACACATTTATAATATTATCTTAAAACCAATACCCCTTGTGAAGTGTTTGGAATTATATTAATAAATTTTGAGAAGCAAAACTATTTTCCCTAAAGTGTTAATGTAATTATAATTTATTCAAAGATAGCTTTCAGAGGAAAATCAGAAAGTGTTTTATTTCCCTTTCGGCCCGAGCCGGCCCATTCCTTTTCCTCCCCTTCTCTCTTTTCCCCGCTCCTCGGTTCCTCCGGATGGGCCGCAGCGCCGCGCTTGGCCCATCTCCGCCGCAGCCCTCCTCCCTGCTCAACGTGCCGCCGCGACCTTGCCGACAGGTGGGGTCCACCCGTCAGTGTCTCTCTCTTTCTTCTCCCCTGTTTCTTCCTACGCTGTTCGTGAGTCGCCGCCGCTGTTCTTCCCCGCTCCCGAGGTCTCGCTGGCTCGTGGGCGCAGCCTCCCATGCGGCCACTCGTTCCGATCGCCTCCGCCGAACACCTCTTTTCCTCTGCCCCTTCTGTCTTGTCGCCGGTCTCACGCCCGTGAAGCCGCCGAGTCTCTCCTCACGACACCGGCCGGAAACTCCGCCGGCATGGCCAACCCTACGCGTCGCGCCAAGGATTCCCGGGAGGGGCATGCCCTTATAACAGGAACTGCTTCCCCTTTTTGCTCCCCGCCTTGCGCCATCACATTTCGTCTCGCCCGAGCCAGTGCGCCATCTTTGTCGTGATTTTCCTTCTTCTTCACTTCACCCCCATTTCTCCGCTCCATGCTCACTTTGGGCATGTTCCGCAGGTCTTCGTGGAGGAGCTCATGCCGGAGAGGGGAGCCGTCGGACCATTTGGAGCCGCCACCTCCAGTGTCGTGACCTCGCCGTTGCCGCCACGCCGTCTAGTCACCCCTTCCCTCCCCGGTGAGCTCGCTGAACGGTCCCCCTAGCCCCACTATTGCTCCCGTCCGAATGAATCGCATTTTGATGCCACCCTTTGCCGGCGCCACGGTGTCCGTGTATCGCCGCTGCCGCGAGCCGCCGCGCCGCTCACTCCGTCCACCTTTCGGGGTGTTTAAACCGCCATTGCAGTCGCCTCGCTTGCACCTCGCTCTATGCGCGCCCAATCGAGCCTGGGTGGTCGGAGCCGTCGCCGCCGTTGGCCGCGCCGCCGCCGAGTGCCTCTCCCCTATTTCCCCTTTGTTTTACCACTGCGGTGCCACCGACAGGTGGGACCCACCTGTCGGGTCGCTTTGCCCTCGCTTGCATGTGTGCAAGACGCAGCGTCGTTCTTGGGCCGTGTGCTAAGCCGGCCCATTGCCGTTTAAGCCCCCTCCTTTTATATATTTTTTATATATATATAGTTCCGATTAAATCAGTACTTGGCATTAAAATATTTGATAAATATAGCCTGTGCATGCTAAAAATTTCGAAAAGATTCAACAAAATACTTTATTAGTTTCTGGACCCTAGAAGATTATATATTTATGCATGTCATGCTTGTAGCATCATTCCTAGTTAAATAAGTAACCTAGTAATGTCATTATTTCATGTGCATATGAAAAGTGGCCATAATATTTATTTTAAATGAAAATAAAATGCTTTACAATCTTTGGACCTTAGAAAATGTTGTTGCCATGCCATCCTTGCAGCATGTCCTTGTTAGAGGGATTCATGATCTAGGATTTGCATCATTTCATGTGTACTAAAACCATTTCATGGTATCTCCTTTAAACGAAAATGCATTGAGGTTGCTGCATGTTTCCTTTTTCCTAAAACAGCAAGTCATGAAATATTTTTCTTATGTGTGTTGTATTGCCTTGCATATGCGTGTGCGCGTTTAAGAGGTCAAACTCCCGAAGACCCGATCGACGACGTCCCCTTCGTTTTCCCTGGAACCGATCAAGGCAAGTCCCCCTTCGATCATATCGTGAAGCCATTTTCGGTTATTTAGAAAATGCTTGCTAGACTTGAAAACATGCATACTAGTTTAAAAATAATAAATGTCGTATTTACTAGAATTAGATATCATGCCAAATAGAAAAGGTGAGAAATAAGGTAGGATTAAACCTAAGGCTAAATTATAAATTGCACATATTTATATGCTCTGTTGTGGTAGGATAAATGCTTAAAAATCTTTTATGCGGAATGATTCAATCATTTGTGTGAAATGCGATGTTGTTGAGAAATGTTTGGGAATGGGTGATTTAAAGATAGCGCATCGAGGGTGATGCTTAGTAGGAAATGAATTTCCTCTTACCCCTAAAACGTTTCGACTAGGGAGATATTTTGTCGGTTGGTGCAGTGTGGCACCGTTTTGAAACTGGGCTAAAATATCAAATCTCTCCTAGTCTAAGGACTGCTCATCCTATGATCCTATGAACTAAGCCATAACAGTACGAACTCGAGCCCCGGTATGGGACGGGCCCGATCGTTGGCCCTCGTGGTTGGCGGTCTTCTGGCGAAACACCGTCTGGGTGCGTAGCCTCTCGAGGGTAAGGTGTACCCACTCTGCAGAGTTAAAACTGTCATGATAGCCGTGCTCGTGGTTATGAGCGCGCGAAGGGACTGATTATATGGTAGCTTCTTCATTTAAAAAAACCAATTTAGAAAAAGGGTTTTGAACAAAAGATTTGAGATGAGTAACAATTTGAGAAAGATTTCGTTTGAGTTAGGTGCCACCGGCGATATTCCGGATTGGGTGACGGCCTACCGAAAAGTGTTGTGCGGAATGGACCTAGTTGGTTTGAGAAAAGAAAATGAGAAAGGATTTTGTTCTCGCTATGGCACTGAGGCCAAGTGGCGAGAACCGTTTGAGAAGAACCCAAAGAAAATGATTTAGATTTATTGTTTCTAAATTGCTTTGCCAAAACTAGGCTAATAAATGCATTTCCGCAAAATATCCTAAGCTCTCCTTGTACTAAACCACATTTACATAATTCCGGACTTGCGAGTACAATTTGTACTCACCCTCCTTTTCTCCCCTCTCTTCTCAAAACTTCAACAGTTGGTCCATCCGAGTATGGCCCGCCTTCCGAGGAGGAGGACCCGGGCTACGTCGAGGAGGCGTTTTCCGATGAAGAATATGAAGAGTAGGGTTGCACGTTCCTACAGCCCTCGTGCCTGTGGGATGGATAAATTTCTAGATGTTGTATTAGGCCTGTATCTCCGTGTACTCTGATTTGCGGCCTGCGAGCCGTTGTATGTGTTGTTTGTACTGGACTATGTTCCTGCTTGTAATAATAAAATCGTTGGCAATGTTCCGTTTCTGTATATCTGTGTGTACTAGCCATGATCCTTGGGACTAGTACGAGTTTACGCAGGTGGAATCCGATCTTGTAAATCGAGTGCCGACAATACCTTAACACGATGGGGTGGTATCTCAGACTATTGTAGATAGAAGGGAAATGAGATCATAAAATAAAGCAAGATTGTGATGATCTGGGAGATAATTAATGTCACGTTTATACAAGTTGTAGGGGAGTGAGTTGTAAATTCTAGGTGCAAAGAGTACTGTTGTAGTTAGAGTCATTGTAAAGTCAGAGTTCACAAGATAGCGGTGTTTGTTCTGGAAAGGTGACATGCCAAGTCAAACTCGTTGGACAGCTCGATGTAGGCCACGCAATATTAATTCAAGTCTGAGTACACAATGTTTGCACGGGATGTTTTCAAGCATCTGGTGGTGAAGTCGTATTCGTCAAGGTGTAGTTTGTTAGAATTTGTGTCGAATACATGTATGAGTTGGTTACATGGATTGAGTTGTAACTAATATGCAGAGGATGATTGTGTTAGGTCGCACTCATATCCTAGTCTCTGATATAAATAGGGAGGCACCTCTGGTAACTGGTTATAATGGCCTAGCTGTAGTGCAGGATGCGTAGAGAATTGTACTAAACAGCGTTATCAAAAATCATGCCTCCAATGTCGTCTAGATTTGTACCATGATTAAAATTCTAAATTAACCCCTTTATTCTTCTTTTTTTAAAGATGCAGAGCTTCAGGTCCTTTCGACGTGTTACGTATGGACTTTAAGCTTTGGAATCTGAGAACATTATTCCTTGCTTGCTCCTGTGGCTAGAAGCATCTTCCTGATGTTCCTCGTCTATATAAGAGACCACTTCAGGAGGCTCATCCATCTCCCTTCCTGCCTGCCTACATACTGCAAGCTTTGCATTGTTCTTTCAAATTCACATTAAGTTCTTTTCTTCTAGTGGCGTATACACCAAAAAGGAAAGGAAAAAAAAATGTAGAAAAAATACAAATACAACCCCTCGGCCGCCCTCCCACCCACCCACCACAAAAAAAAAAAAAAAAACCATTGTTGTTTTATGATGTGCATAGTACGGAGTATATTTTACCAAATTCAGCAGCTGTCAGCTAGCTATCAGGTAAGCATTTGTATAGCTTCCTATTTTAGTCTCCCTAGTTGAGAAAAATGTAAATCCAGTGTCAATTATTTACTTTTTTTCATTTTTTCAGGAGTATATAAGCCCAATTTTTATAATACTGCAACATGAAGATCCAAAGAGTACTATTATCATGGTGATAAACCACACAATTTTTGATCGATCAACCATATATTAAATTACTTCAAGTTGCTTTTTTGGCTGAAAGTTTCCACTATAACAACCATCCCCAAGGCAGAGGTAACGAAACATAAGTCATCGCACTGGATTACTTATTATCAATAATATCATATAAGCTCATAGTAGTACCCGACATTTTAGATAGAAGCATACATGTACATGCGCGGCAAAAGCGTAGCCATGGTGTTAGAATAGGTTTGTCGTCAGGGCAAACCATTGAGAGCATCTTCAATGCTAGTTTGTAAACCCTATTTTTAAGTCCAACGCCATAGCAAAATTTCTATTGCTACAGTGTTGGAGTGAGAAACAAAGGTAGCATTAGTCAAAAAAATAAAGATTGGGAGGGGGAAAAATACATCAATTTTAAGCTAGATACCTAGCTACGGTCATCTTGGCGCCAATGTGTTTGACTACCTTTGCCACGTCCACATGGAAAAATTGCCCAAGGTCGAGCCCATGTCAACAAATTAACCAGGTGAGCCAAACCACCGTGGCCGATGATGTGATTCAAACTAGTTTTAAAAAGATGAAAAGGTTAAATAATCAGTTTCATTGCTTATATGGCGGTACGTTATGTGTATTTTTCAAATAGTTCATGGATGCAAAAAAAATTTTATACTACCTTCGGTCACAAAAAGAAGTCGCCGTTGACTTTTGGACACAACTTTGACCATTCGTCTTATTCAAAAGTTTAGTTCAAATATGTAAAAATATAAGTCATACTTAAAAAAAATTAATAATAAACCAAATCATAACAAAATAAATAATATTTATATAACATTTTTGAATAAGCCCAATGGTTAAAGGCATGTCCAAAAGTTAACGACGACTTCTTTTTGTGACCGGAGGGAGTATTTCTTTACGGTGTTTGAATTAGTTAACTAAATCAGTACATTTGATTTGTGCCACCCGCACTAGTCATGTAACATTTGCAGCGATAGAAGTGATGGATTTTAAAAAAAGTACTTAAGGAATGGCTGGCTTATTCTTTACTTTACTGCCATTGTCGTCTTATACTGTCGCACTTCTTCATTAAATTTTTGTGTGTTTTATCTCAATCTCAGGTTTGCTACCAAGACAACGTTTTTCGACTACACGTGAGATTTCATATTTGTTAAATGAAACTTTGTTTTATAGTACATCACATTAATTCTAGAAATAGAACTTTGGTAGATGGGAATAAACAATCCTCGTTACTGTGCTACAAGCCCATCTGTACACGTAATAATGAACACAATTACATGTAAGTACGATTTGTACCATGGTGTAACTTAAATACCATGTTTGAGAGCAGGAGGAGTTGCGCCACGGACACAACTGCCCTCCGCTCCCTTTCGAAGGGTAGCCCTGTTAATTTCATTAGAAAAGTATGTCGGTTAGAGAATTATAAAAGGGAAATTATAACTTAATTTTTAAGTGTCAATGCATAGGCTTCTAGTCCCTTATAGTTCATGCATGTTATCACTAAGCAACTTATCCCCTCCAAGCTAGTAAGATGTACCGAACATTGTCTGATTGTCATCTATGCAATCGATAAATTTTTTTGTTCAAGTGGTATAAACAACAAAAAAATGAAGTGTTATAAAATACGGCGTGGCTATAGACAACTATGGTAGCGCTCATGGAAGATGGATCCGGGAGACTAGATCCATCGTCAACGAGGCTCGAGAGGGCGGATCCGACGATGGTGGAGACGCCGGAGCCTAGGAAGAAAGGGAGGGGTGGTGGAGATGAACAGGCAACCAAACGCCTGTTTGTGCGGACCGAGTTTGGTGATTCAGTGCAACCAAAAATCGCGTGCTGCACCACTGCAGCTAGGCTCGTGCGTAGCTGGCTAGCCCATCCAGGTTCCGTTGAGCTCGTACGTGAACCAAACAACCTCGGCCCTTAACGATGACACATGAGGTCCAATGGCTTATACGTGGCATATAAAATTTGTCCCTAATTCAAATAGAACGAAAAAAATGGAAAATTAAATAGAAGTCATTCCTTTTAACTTTTAGTTACATGAGTTGTCGTACATAGGCATTGGGGGGCAAAAAACATTGAATGTCCAATCGTTGAGCACAAGTTGTATCACTTTGCAGATCATGCTAGGTATTCTTTTGGTTGCATACTAATATTGCAAGGACATGTTTATGTTTTATCTTATTTGCACTACAAAATTTGAAGTGACTGCGGCGACATTTCCATGGAACTACAGCATGCAAATCTATATTCAATTGTTGATACCAGGAAAAATTGACAATTCTTTTAAAACAAACAAATTAGACAGGAAGAATAAATTTTTTATTAACCTAGCTATTATTATATCATAGTCCAAATGTCATGTAAATTGAAAAAAAAAAAAGGGTATGTGTTCAACAGAAGTTCATTTTTTTATGCAAAAGGTGTTCTAATTTTTAGTTATTGGCCGATTCAAACTGTTTTCTGTGCTTACAGATCATATCTATATTGGAATTTTTATTTTTTCAATAAATATAAGTAATGGCATCATCTTCCCTGCACAAATGGCACGATGATTTAAGAGAAGTAGACTTCTGGTAAGTTTTATTTCTTCCTTATTTGCATGTATACTATTTTGAATACATGAAACAAAGGAATTTATTCACTACTAGAATTCTAACTTTTACCGAGTGTGCAAATACTGTCGGCCATTAGAAAATACCGTAGGACATGTATATGGCCGAGCGTATACCGTCGGTAACTTCCCCTCGGCCACCCATGGTGGGTAATTCGTACAATTACCGACGAAACCCTCGGGAATGAATTTAGCGACAGTTTTTGAAGCACTCGGAAAATGCATGGGTGAGTGACTTTCACTTATCGTAGGAAATAGAGAACACTCGAGAAAAGTATAAGTGAGTAGCTTTAACACACCGACGGAAATGGTAAACACTAGGGAAATGTGGTGGAATAAATATGACCAAATTTAATGAATGAAATAGAAAAAATATTTTCCTATCAGGATGAACCTCTCTATACATACTTGAACTTTGACATCATTTTTTTCCCATTAAATCAAGTTAATTATAAATGTGTGTTGCATAGGATTCGAACCCATGACCTATTGAATAAAACTCTCCCACCTAGCCAACTCACCTCACACACTTGTTGTTTAAAATTGTACATGCATTCCTTTTTAAGTCCTATCATTTTGTATACAATGGTCGAGTGTTTTGCTTTAAACCTTCGGTCATTCCTTGAATGGTCGAGGGTTCTCTCAAATCGCCGAGGGTTTTATTTTAACTGTCGGCCATCACCATGAATGACTGAGAGTTTTATTTCAACCGTCGGTCATTCCCTTGAATGACCAAGGGTTTTCTTTTAACCGTCGGCTATTCTTTTAGATGACCGAGAGTTTTAGTTCTACCGTTGGCCATTCCCATGAATGGCTAAGGGTTTCCTAAAAACTGTCGGTAACTGTTTGCAATGACCGAGGGTTGTACTTCCACACACGGTAAAGATTTCCCCTTGTCGGTGATTTCGTCAAATGGCCGAGAGCCACTAACGCACTCTAGGTAAATGGCCTGCCCCGTCGGAGAAAGTAATAATTACCGAGCGTTCTCAAAGTAACCGTCGGAAAACTACAAACCGTCGGCCACTTTTTTCTTTACTGAGGGTCCGTAGGATTTGCCTCTTTACGCTCAATAAATGTTACATTTCTAGTAGTGATTGCTTATTTCCTCCTCCATCATCATATTGATTAATTTTTTACTACTCAATTCAGATAGTTCATTAAATACAAATATTTATTTTTGAGTAGGTCCATATGGAAAAAAAATACACAACAAAGATAAGATTGCGATTTGTTTAGAAGTAGAATCATAAGAGATTGACATGGTGACTACTCCCTCCGTTTTGCTATATTTGTTCATTTGCCTCAGAATATGTGTTTCAAACTGTTTATCCATCGTGGTAACGAAGCTTGTTTTATGATCCAACTTAATGTTATTGCTGGTTAAAATGTTGTTTTCAAAATATCTTAAATACATGTATCCAACCAAGTCATGCATACAACCTCAGACCTTCATAACATATAGACACCAAAGTCTAACACACCTCCAAACATATACAAACACCTTACAGTACACTAACCATCCAACAACATAGAACCAAGAGAAGGATTGTAGCTCCAAACACTATAGTATCATGTTAGTCAAAAGAAGCATAGTTTGCCACAAGCGATGATGCTTACCTTGGCATCAAGAGGGAAGCTGGTGACAGGGCCTAGAGAGAGGAGCAGGAAAGCAGTGGCAGGAGGTGGTGACCTTATCTTCTGGATGGCCCCTAGCCGCCGCCGGCTCAGCCTCTAGTCGACGGGGCTGAGTCTGCAGTAGTTCATCCCCTAGACGGCAGCGGCATCTAAGCACGTCGGCGGTCGGTCAACGGTGGATCAGCCCCTAGGACGACGAGGGTGGCGTCTAAACCCTAGGCCAAGAGAAGGCGGGGAAGGGGGATTCTCCTAGGAGAGGATGTGAGTGAAGGGGGATTCACCTAGGAGAGGACCTTGGGGCGAGCAGCGGCCAGCAGTGGAGCAAGTCGGTCAGTGGTGAAGCCGGCGGTGGTGGATCGGAGTAGTGGGTGGCAACGGAGTCATTTCATCCGTTTTATGGAGAAAAGGGCATCGTAGTCATTTCACAATACATTTTCAAGCAAAAAAGTTAACAATAGCCTTACACAGCCTCGATTATAACAAAATGTTAAAAAGGAGAGAAGATGAGAAAAATAGGATAGAATAAGAAAAGAAAAGCCCCAATTAGAAGGGAATCAAACCTTCCTAAAGAAGAGAGGAGAAAGTTTCATGACAACTTTCAGGCTTTCTTAGAAGAGAAGGAAGGATAGGAATTATTTTTGGCAATTTTCAGGTAGCTTCTAAAGAGTTCCATAAATTTTCAGAGAATCTCATATGCTTTGGAGGATTTTCGGGGCTTTTTAAAATTAAAATAATATATACACACATGCATATACACATAAATATATGTTATTTTAAAAAAAAATACTTCATGTTAGAGTACTAAATTAATAAATTTATAGTTAACAATAGGAAATTAGTTTCGGCAATAAGTCTAGTTATTAGTAATATAGTTTTATATTTTCATCAATCTAATCTAATATATATAGATTTAAAATGTTGGTGCCTATAATTTGGAAAGTTTTATTTTAGACCAACACTTTGAAGAAGAACGGAGGGAGATTGTTTGTTTTCAGCAACGCCGTCCGCCCGTACGTAATATAATTTGTTATCATTCCCGGCCGTAGCTTTGATTTGACGTAGCGGATCGAGTGACTTGCAGTGAAGTCGTTTTTCCTAGATTTTCTGCGCAGCCGTCCATGCACGCCACCATTAATTAATTTATTTAACCCGGAAGTTATACGATGAATTAATCAATAATTCGCCTGTGTTGGAACGACGTCTATGTGCGTTGGAACGTCGGGGTGCAGCCGGCGGGTTCCTTCACACGGACCATCTCAGCCCTCGCTGCGGAGGCATTCTTTCACTTTGGCTACAAATTCGATCCCGTGATCAAGGTGGAGCTGAACCAAGAAGAAGCGGAGCGAAGAAACCTGACGGTGGAGATGGCGCTTGCCGCCGCGGTGGCGGAGGAGCTCGGCCTGCTGGACCAAGAACACAGCTGGCTAAAGCAAGCCGTCGATGAGATGCACCACTCCTCCTACGGGATGAAGAATCATGCAGGTGACATGAGGAGTCGTTTGAGGGGATTAATTTTTGATGGTGAGATCCTCGTAAAGCTTCTCGAAGAGGTGCCAGCTGGTGGTGGAGAACCTCTACGCACCATTGAGTTTGACAAACTTGGTAGGGCGTTGTTGGGCAGGATCTATGTGGTTAATATCCACCACCTCCCAGGATGTCTGTGAGCTAGAGCAAGGAAGAAGGAGATGTGCTTTATGGATCCTTCACTAATGATGATATCTTGATGATCATCGTCTCCGCACTGCACCAATCGGCCAAGTACATCTTCCATGAGATCCAGCAGGAAGACGAACGACATTGGCACCTTGTAGTCCTCAAATGTTTTCACTATGCCATGTTGCTCCTTCCCCGGCATCCACCACCACCCCATGGAGATGGAGACAGAAACGGAGATCACCATACCACTACCACTTCTAATGCACCATCCGTTGACTCGGATGAACTCATCCACCAGTGGGCTGCCCAAGGAATTTTTAATGTCACTAACCCAATAGTCCAAGAAAGCATCAAAGAGGAGGTTAGCAGCTACCTATTCAACATTTACAATGATGTCCGCCGAGTTGGAAATGCTATTCTACAAGCCTTTCGGGAGTATTCCTTATGAGGCTGATGGGGCTACCAAAACCGCTGCTCACTTCTTGGCATACCATAGTCTCATTTTAGATAGCCTCCCCACAGTAGATAGACTTTTTGATGAAATAGACCACAAGAAATGGATCTCGTTCATGGATAACAAAGGATGGCATATAAGTAACAAATGGGTGAGCCAAGTAACCGATGGCCCAGTCACACTTATTTTGAGGCATTGCTCACATATACCACCAATCTTGTTATCTCAAGCTAATCATTTCGTTTCTAAGCTTTCTTATCTTCGTGCTCTTGATCTCTCCTATACTCCAATAAAAGCACTCCCTCCTTCAATTGGCTGTCTAATAAACCTTCATTTACTTTCACTCAGGGGATGCACTAATCTAAAAACTCTATTTGTACCCCCCCATTACTAGTATCACCGACTCCACAACCAATGGTAGTTCCTATTCACCATTGTCCAGTCTAAATTAGCTTCAAATTCTTGATATGAGTGCAGTTCCTTTTTCTCATTTGACACAAGACATAGGAGATCGAAAGAGCCAATTGGTATACTTGGACATGTCTGGTTTAGAATTAGATATTTTCCCGACAAGTTTTTTTCAAGACATCTCAAATCTTCAAGTGCTTATCCTAGTTAAATGCCCAAATCTTATGGAATTGCCGCCTTCCATGGCCTTACTTCAAAACCTAACAACACTTGAGGTCAAAGGGACTCAAATAAAGTCTTTACCTGACAACTTATTTGCACATATGCATAATCTTCAATCGCTGAGTCTTGTTAACAATAGGCTATTGATGTCAGTTCCTAAAACCCAAGGTCTAATGGAGCTACACGTTGAAGGTTGGGAGTCAAGCATAGTGGAAGGAATTAAATTGGATGGGCATCCTGCCCTGAAATCCTTCTTGCTAATCTCTACACCTCACATAAGGCTCTTGTCCTTGCGAGGATGTACAAAGCTAGAGTCCTTGGAGTTAAAGGACGTTGATGCTTTGGAGGAGCTTGATCTATCTGCTACAGCTATCAATGAGCTCCATGTTGACATCCCTAATCTGCCCCAGCTTAGGCAATTGCTCCTCGTTGGTGTTCCTTTTCTAAGACGATTTCCTTGGCATGGATTGCAACGGGTCCCGGATGTTTTTTTCTTGGAACACAATGCGGAAGGAAACAATAATCATTTTGATGAAGTTACTCAGGTACGCATTAGTGATTCAGGGATGTTCCATAGCTTCAATGAATCTCCTATGAATTTAGTGAGGGGTGGAAAGTTTTTACAATCTTTCTATGTTCGAGTTGCACCATGCACAGACAAATTTAAGATGATGCAAAACAAGGAGGGCATAGTAGCCGAGAAGGTGCGAGAGTTGGTTCAAAATAAGTCACCATATGATGATGTGTACCATCACTATATGGCAAGGGGAGTTAATTGTATGGCATCAATGGTCACACCTCCCATCCGTCGAACCGAGCGTCACATGGAGATCTCATCAACGGATCAATATCCTGATGGTTTGAGATTTCTTCTACGAGTCACCAAATCAATATCTGTGACATGTGATACTTCTATTTCCGATCTAAGTGATCTCAGTGAATTCGATGAGCTGGAAGAATGTGAGCTTTTGTGGTGCCATCAGATGGCGGTGGCCTTTTCAAACTACTCACCCGACCCCTCATACCACAAGTTTGATAATCTACGAAATGTATATGGTAGTAACTGTTGTAAATATTGCGGTATAAGCAAGTATGATAAATAATCCACTTGAAATATAACAAATAAAACACAGCCAAGAATTAAGTTCAGAATCATGAATTCTCCATATATAAGCATTAAAGCGAATAAATTCATGATCAACAATAATTCAGAATACATGGCAGTGACAAAACCAATATAACCAGCAATAAGCTCAGGTTAGGATGGTGTTGATTTGCTTTCAGATTGCAAATTAAGGGTTGCTAATTAAAATTAGCCTTCCAACAATTAATTTGGGCTTGATATCACTGGTTATATAAACTGTAAATTAGGATCCTAAACCTTAGAACAGCACTGCTCAAATCTGATCCTTATAGATTATCAACCAGCAAGTAAAGCAATTAGCAACTCAGTAACAGCAGGTTAAAGGATCATAGATTGAATCGGCCATAATGCAACGACAGCACAAAACAGCAACTAGTACATAGCAGCGTGCTGTTCTCAGGCCAATCACAAATACTAATTTTCTACACAAGTAAGACCGCAGAATTAGAGATATCCAGTAAGCCACACCGAGTGCTAATGCATGAGATAATAATCAACGACACAGATTATGAGCAGTACTTATCTAGGTAAAACAAGATCCTTAAAAACAGATTAAAATCGCCTCAATTTAGTGCAATCATCATCAAGCAGATTAAATAGCCCACAAAGATCACAGTGCATATATCCTAATTGGAATCGGTTCCTATTCAAAGAATAGGCCTCCGAAAATCAATTGGCCTCTGCACAAAGAGGAACAGAAATACTCACGTAGTCCGGACCCGAACCAGCAGAAAGAAGAAGCAAAGCGCGCACGAAGCCTTGTCCCAGAAATCAGATCGCCGTGCTATAGAAGCACTACCGGCGAAGAGACCGGAGATACGATGCCGTCGCCCCACCACGGCCGAGCCGAGGAGAGGACCCGAGGAACAAGAAGGAGCAGCGACGAGCTCACGGCGACCACCCGTGGCCACCGGGAACCAGAGCGAAACCCAACACCACCACCACGGACGATGCGGCAGCGAGCTCACAAGCCCACGGCGAATCGCAGCAATGGAAGCACTCAAGGTCAGGAAAAAGATGGGAATGCAATGCTTATCTTTAGAACAGAAAGAGGGCTTCCCTTTATGCGATGGCGAACGAACCCCGAGGAGTCCGCCACCACGCCACGCAGCAGCAGCGCTCCGTCCCATGCGGAGTGGCCGTTCTAGCCACTCCCAACGCCGCCGCCGTGTTAACACAAGGAAGGGAAAACCCTTCCTCTGCGTGCTGCTCGCTGCTAGGCAGCTGCCTCCTCCTGTTAATCAACGGGCTAAGGCCCAAAGGCAAAGGCCCAGTGGCAAAAGCCCAACAGTAACCTCAAAGGTCTTATTCTCTTCTGCAATCCAAACACCTATTTCAAAGATTCAAGCTTCAACAGACTAGAGCACCTACACCTGGAGTACTGCCCAAGATTGTTCACTATGCTGCCATGTGTAGCCACGCTACCATGCCTCGAGACACTCGACGTCAAATTCTGCTACAACCTCTACTCAATTTTCTATAGCTCATCAAGCTATGGTGGCAATTCCAACCATCAACTGCCTCGCCTCCGAAGGATCTGGCTCCAGGAGCTGCCGCGGCTGCAGCATCTGCACGAGGACGACGACGACGACACCGTCACAACATGGGCTCCCGCGTGGAAGGAGCTCTGCGTGCGCGGGTGCTGGAGCCTGCGCCGCCTCCCGCGCCTGCGTCGGGACGATGGACGTCGGCCGAGCAGGGTAGAGGTGAGCGGAGAGAGGGCATGGTGGGGCAAGCTGTGGTGGAACCATGAGGAGCCCCACCACCGCGACGGCTACGAGCCTAGGCTTCCTCCGACGTTTACCTCCTTCGACCAGCGCACCAAGGCGAATAGCTACCTCCGATGAACCAGCTCATCAGCCTCTCTGCTCATCCAGACACCACATCTCGTGCTGGTATGTGGTTAATTTCCCTCCGCTCTCACCTATATATTATTATACTAGTTAGCGTGCACGTGCAAAGCACGTCAGATAATATATCGTGTTATAGAAATTGTAAGCTTATATGTAAAATAGTTGTCGCGGGTTGATGTAATGGGGTGCGGAGTCAGCTTAATAATCATTATAAATAATAATAAAAAATTAATTTACTAACGAAAGTCTCAACAATACAAAATGTCAAAAGATAAAATAAAATAATCAACATGGCATTAAAATTTGTTATGAAGTCCATGAGGACACGAAAGCGAGCAATACATTTCAGGAAAGCGAGCTGAAATTTTCATTATTTCTTTGAAAACCATTTTCAATTTCATTATTTCTCTGAAAACCATTTTTATTGTAGTATATCAGATATATTTCAAAACCCCCGCAGCAGATATTAAGGCACATTTCGTAATATATGTTACATGAAGTATATAACCACATAGAATTAATTTGAAAGCAATCAAGCAGAAATTGTGCATTTACAAACATGAGGTGAACAAACTACTCATAAAAATACAAATAAAATCACTGAGGTGAGTGGCACTAAAACAAACATACAAACAACTGAAAATATAAAGGAAGAAGATTACATATCAACACATGAACACTATACCATTACCAAATAACAAATGAAATACATGAAGGACAAAGTCTACAGGTAACCGACAATATAGAATGTTCAAACTACACAGCTGATTCAGTAGCATGACTACTATTCAAATTACACACTTGTATGTAAACAACAATGACTACATCTGCTGTCACTACAATGTTCCTTCTTGCTCTTACATCTGTTGTTCTATAACCTTTATTAAATTTAATTTTCTAGTGGAATGGCTTAAATTTGTTTGATACATGGAAATTTTAATATACCTTGTTTCCCAAATTACCGCACTTTCGCCTCTGCAGAGAAAATATTGAGAGTTAAAATGTCAGTTTGATCTCAAGTAATATGACCTAGCATTATTTCAGAACAGAGTTTAGCAAAAATGAACATCACAAGGTATTATCTTATGACATCGAGATGATATGGTTAGTTTATCACGTTCAGCTTCAGACTGGACCGATAGCTATATTCTATCTATACATTAGTTAGGTGAGCTTGTAAAGAAACTTGAACAAGACCTAAACTTGTGGAGCATTTTCAAGTGTCAATTATATGTTTCCCTCAATCAATTCCTAAATATCTCACATGACATCACTTAATCTTTGTTTCAAAAATGAAATAAACTTTTATAGTAAATTAGAAATTAGCTATTTGCCAAGTACATTGGGTGAACCGATGATAACAGATTTAAATTATTATACACAAATCAATCCTAATGACCTCCATTATCATCTAGATTAAACCTTAAAAAAAAACAAAGCCAGATGTTGTCCATTCAGGTAAAGGGGTTTTATTTAGGAATGTATCATTGTTAACAAAGGACCGGCCAAGTCCTTATTCATTTTATGGCCAGTATCCCAACAAATAGAAATCAAGGGAGAATGGCAAGGCATATAACTTCAGGGAATCTAGAAGTGTTTGACTCTCCAGGAACTTCTCTATGTGGTGGGTTTTAATATTGCTCACAAAAAAAATTGTAAACTAACTTATTGCTTATCTCATAAGTCATAATAAAACCAACATGGATATTTGTGCCAAATACGCTATAAGTTGTTGTGCAAGAAGCCTAAACTAAACCAGTATTAAGGCTAACCCAAAAACTGTAAACTTCATTAGTCCCATAAATATGATAAAATATTATAAAATAAAATTGGCCACTTTAACGCACGCAAGGAAGGGCACCAATCATGTAGAACAAAATAAACTCTAATTCCTATTAACAGATCATATCACTAAACCTGGGGGCAGTACAAGAAAACCCCCTTCCCGTCTTATAATTTGTATCTTATTTTAAGATTATTAACAAAGAGAATGGACAAACCTTTCAAATCATTATCATCCTTGATCCAACTGGAAAGTCATACATTTTCACAATTCCATTTTGCTTGCTACATGTAGCAACATACATACTCACAACATTTTATTATTTCGGTCAGTTGATGAAATAACATGGTACTGTTTCTACAATATTGCTATAAAAAGGACATTTATCGTCTAGTTCATCACTTCACCTTTTATGAAATTGGTCTCTCGGGAGTACACTACCAAAGCACCAGCCAAAGAAGGAATGGAAAGAGGGGCGGTACCATTACGGTTAGTGTTTTCTACTGATGCATTTTATTTTTTTGAAGTAAAAAAAATAAAAATGCATCAGTAGAAAACACTAACTGTAATGGCATTTTTATTTGAAAAAGCAGTGAGATATAGACCAAGCATAAGGTTGCATCATGATGCCACCATTGAAATTCCACGGATTATCCTTGAAACTGTAGATTATTCAGGATGCTTACTAATTCCTACATTAATGCTTCCACGCTACCAAAAGTAAAACAGCATGAATGAACAACATGAATAATAGTTTGTTTTCAACGAAATTACACCCACCGAGTTCAACATTGAAACAGCTGGAACTAAATCGAACGAAAACACAACACTACCAAAAGCATTCCGTGAAATGAATGATTATGCTAGCATGTGCAAAGTTCAAGATGCAGATGACATAAAGGGAGATTCATCAAAGTAGCACATATCAGGGAACCATCTAATCCAACTTCAAACTATAACAATTACAATTAGTTAACCCAATCATCAATAGTTGGAGGTATATGTAAGGTTTTATTTGGCCTAAAAGAGTAATGACCACATGTACCAGGTGATCAATTATTTATTTCTAATACCAGCGTGACTTGCTTTGTTCTTCTCATATGATAAGTTCATGGAACAATTGTTTTCAAAATTTAAAGCAATGACCTGACAATTTCTTAAAATGTATAATATATCACTATGGAACATCCAAAACATCAATGCATTTTTGTTCATGTACATTACCAAATTGTGTGCTTTGACTTAAGTATATAAAAGGCATTATAAAAGGTTAATAGGGAGAAGACCAAATATATGTATATGCCCAGCAAAATATTCGCATTCTTTAGTAAATAAAAAAGAACAACAGTTTAAGTAGGCCTTTACACACACCTTAATTCATCCAAGTGATCACATCAAGCTCTACCCTGTATATAGAGCTTCACCGCCTTCAAGTTCCAAACATGTTTTTCATCTCGACAAATTAGATAATCTAGATGATGCTCTTCTTTGGGTTAAAATTAATCTTTTGTGCACAAGTAACTTCGATTTATTTTTTGCAGCTCATGCAACCTAAAACAATATATAGATTCATGAGAGTGCTCACGTATTGATCCTTGAAGGATGTTTTGGATGACATGATCACAACCGGATGTCCACGAGACGATGATTCACGGGGAACAAGTCAGTTAAGCATAATTATGAATTATCACTCCTGTATTCAGCAAATCAGATCAATGGATGGCACCGAGAGTTGAAGATTACCTTGATCTTCTTGAGCAGATCATATCCTGTCATGCCGGGCATGCAGTAGTCCGTGATGATCAGGTTCACCTCAACATCCTGATCATCCACGCATGAGTGAAACCAAAAACACAAAATCCATCAGAACTCATCCTTCAGGGATATTTCTAGCGACATTAAATGTTGGGATTGGTTCCAGTATCAAGTAGAGCCAATTTGAAACCCACACAATTTGTCAGGATTGGATTTTTAAACACTTCGGATCAAGAATACACGCATGCACATTCTCTTTGAAACCCACACAATTAAGCAGCAATGGTTCTAAATAAATACCACGCACACACACTGCTTGCTCCATAATACTACGGAAGGTAAAGCAAAGAAATTTACTCACTAACAACAGCACGATCGATTTTGCGTCTGTCTAAGGAAATCCAAGAAGCTTCTTAAGACAATAACACTCTTATATTGCCAAATTAACAGTACACTTGAGAGAAGATGATTCGCATCATGGACAAATGGTCAAATTAACATGCATTATGAACACCGATTAGGAAAGAAGTAGGAATCTCAATATTGCCAATGTGCCAAGCACTACAACAGTACAAGTAGAATATTTCGTCGTTAAAAGTACGGTGAAATCTTGAGTGCAACACATGTTGTCTGTATTACTCTCCACGTTATTTAGAAAAATTAATCACAGAGTTACCAAAAAAAAAAGGATGATTACGTTGAGGATGGTAAAGAATAATCAAACCTCGATGTTGTGTTGGTGCGGTGGGGGGGCGTGGAGGAGCGGCGGTGGCGGTGGGGAGGGACCGCGGGGGGAGAGAGGAGGGGGGCGAGGAGGAGGCGGCGGGAGGAGAGGCGGCGGGCTGGGAGATGGCATGGGAGGGGCGTGGAGGGCGGCAGGTGGGGAGGGGGGCGTGGAGTCTCCGGCGGGAGAGGAGGAGGCCGGAGAGGGAGAGGGTGCAGGAGGAGGGCTGCTGGCAGGAGGGCGGTGGAGGAGCGGGGGGGGGGGCGGCAAGACGTGAGCGGCGGCAGGGAGGTGGAGAGGTGGGAGGAATGGGTGGTTACCGTGGTTAGTGGTTTGGTTCTGTAGGATGTGGGCTGCTGCGCGGGATGGAGGTCAGCAAGGATCCAATCAGCGATTTGGACCGTGGGATGAAAGGGATGAACGGTTTGGATTAAATGTGTCTGCCTGGATTTTGTAAAGCTGGTGCTTTTAAAGGAGTAGAGATAGAGATAGAGATAGAGATGGTTCTATCTGCAACATGTTATTACCAGCTGCTAGAGATGATCATCCCTAATCGCAATTAACCCTGCACCTCGCCTGCATATTCATGTGTTCCAAAAAAAATTCTGTCAGCTTCACACGTGTCTGTTCGTTTCACAGGTAATGGGTGTGCCAACGTCTACGTGTTATACGTCTTCTCTAAACAATAACTGCCTGTTGGTCTATCAACATGCAGCTAAACCAGTTTGCATTTCATTCCATATTAAAAAAGCCAAAAAAAAAGTTAACGATTATAGTTTGCTATGCAGCGTTTAATTGTGTGCTCGTGTGAAACCAAGTCTGTTTGCTACACATTTGAGTGTGGGTTTGTGTGTGCGTCAGTGTCTGAATTTTTAATTGTATGTAATGCACTTAGGCAGTCTGTTATGTGTTTAATCTGTTGTTTGAGTACACGCTCGTGTCTGTAACTTGTACCAGAGAGAGTATGGTGTTGTTGCTACTAGTTCAGACTTCAGATGCATCCAGTGCTTCGTTCCATCATCGTCTTCTACAAATTTTTCCATGCATGCTCCTTGGTCACAGCCTCACAGGCCAGTTTACTCTGTTTACTTATACAGTTTTCATCTCTGCTTTCTTATGTAGTTATATAATAATTTAGTTTTATCAAGTCAATGTAATGAAATAAATATGCAAAAACCGAAGAAATTATAAGAGCATTACCAATAAGAATAGTATTCCACTATTGCTGATGGATCTCGGTCTCTATGCTCTTGTTTGTTTCAGGTTAAAGTTGCAACAAGTTTTAATCTGAAAAAGTTATGACCTTTTGAGAGATGCCTTGGAGAGTTTAAAAAAATTATATACTTTTTTTGTAACTCTAAGAAGAACTATTTAAACCCCACAAAAATGACTATAAGTAATACTCCATCCGTTTCAAAATATAAGGCGTATAATTTTTTGGCACGATCTTCAATATAAAACTTTGACCATTAATTTATTTCACAGTATATCATCAACAAATACAAAATTAGCATAATATGAAAGTATTTTTAAATACGAATCCAACTATATCACATGCACAAGACTAAACATATATGCTTTTAGCTTAATTACTAGTCAAAATTTATAAATGTTGACATTTTGAAAAACATGCACACCTTATATTTTAAAACGGAGGGAGTACATGTTTAGCTTGTAAAAAAAATTCATTTAATTTAACAAGGCCTATAGCGCTTCAGCATAGTCCATTCTTGAAAAGTTGAGAATGAAAGTAATCCTCTATTGTCCTCCAATGGTATATAGCCAACCACTGTCATATATAAATAGTAGATAAACAACCTCTCAATTTACCTAGCTATAATATACAGGGGTGGGCAGAAAAATCCAGATACCGAAATCCCAAACCCTATCGAACCGAAAATACCAAAAAATACGGTATTTTCGGTACGTGGTATTCGGTTTGGTAGCTATTTTAAAAAACTTTGGTATTACGGTATCGGTTTGGTATTTGATCTTAAAAAATCGAAATACCGTACATACGGTATTATAGTGGCCTCCTTTGGCTCCCACACCGCATGAGGGCATGGGCCAGCACACGAGACATGGTCGGCCCATCAAATCATCACTAGTCATACCCCCACTGCTCACTTCACAACAGTTGTCTCCCATTATTCCCCGTGCCTCCGCCTAACCTAGCCACCAGCCACAAACCCTAGGTGTCCCCCGGCACGGCATCCCGCGACGGCCGGCGCGGATCTGCAACGTATATTTTTGAAATCTTGGAACTTTTTGTTTATATCTTTTTTCTTGGTTGCATGCGCTTTTAAATATGGTATATGGAATCTACCATGTGGCTTGGTATTCCAAAAATACCAAAATCGATAGCTAATTTTCCAGACAATTTTGGCAGATATTTTCTAAATATCGAACTTTTTGAATGCCGTAAATACGAAACCGAATATACCAATAATGCCGAACACCCACCCCCTAATAATATAGTCTATAAGTTTATGCACAGTGAGTATCCATAGCAATAACTCTAAAATATTCTAGTTTTGAATAGAGTAGCCGATTAAAGGAAGAAATCTTTTAAAATGTAGTGTAAAGTGTGAAAAAATATAAAAAAAAAGATAGAAGGACCAGCTAACAGTAGAATGCAGTGGGGATAGAACCATGGATGTGGATGCTCTTATGCGCAGGAAAAATTAGCTAGAATGTTGGGTTGTTATTTTTATAGAGTCGAGCACTGGTGATTGATGATCAATCGCAATGGTATCCTCGGCGGAGATTTACGCACAGGCCACCCAATTAGATGACCTTGACCCAGACGCCATTAATTTAGCCTGCCTTTACGTGCACGACACCGGACACGTGAATTTCTTACCTCCACGATATTTTGGCTATTTCACCCCCATTTACTAATCAATTATACCATTTTCCACACCTAACTTGACTGTTTTGCCCCTAACTCAACCACATATTTTGCCCCTACCCATTTTATGCTGCCCCCTTTTTTTTCCTTTTTTTCCACATCTTTTCTTTTCTGCCTCCAACCGCCGCCCTCGGGCCTCCTTCCCGACGACCCTGCTCCCTGGCGCCCCCTCCTCCGCGCCTCCTCGTGCACCTCCCTTGCTCCTCCTCCCTAGCGTCCCCTCCCCAGCTCCTCCTCCCTAGCGCCCCCTCCTTTTCCCCCTTTCCCTCCCCCTCTCGGCACAACGACTGTGGTGGGCGAAGTAGGCGAGGTCTTCTCGCCGGACGCTGTCATTGTCGTCTGCCGCCATGAGCGTCGCCGCCTTGTTGCTCAAGTACGCCATGAGTGCCACCGCCTTATTGCCTCAGTACGCAGCGTGGCGAGGGCGAAGGGGTGAGTGGTGACAAACATTGCGGTAGAGGAGACCGAGGCCACAGTCGGAGCTCTTGCTGCTGCCGGCAAGGCGTCAAGCCGGCTGCTGCCATCCTTCGCCTCTATCTTTCTCTCTCCTATTTCTCTCCCTGTAGGGGTAAGGGCAAAATGGTAGAGTAGAACCACATGAGGTAGGGCAAAATGGTCAAATCATGTGGAAAAAATGAGCTGAATAATTAGTAAATAGGGTGAAATGACCAAAATGTCATGAAGGTGTTGACACCCAAATTTGGCAGAAAATCGGATAGGGCCGAATATGTTGGAATTATTAGGCCAAACCGGAAATGGGCTTTATCGGCAAAGAAGAAAGGGCGAATACCTATACTTGTAAGACTTCGGGAGAAATACGATATGATCAGGAACGCGTCGCAGAAAATTAGGTTATATCGGTATCGACTTTGTAACATTATAAATAGGACTTTAAGTCTCGAGAATATATATCTAATACTCAATACACAAACACTTTCTCGAATCCGATCGACCTCGTCGAAAGGCTTCAACTCGCAGGTAGAGCTATCTCGATGGGATAATCGATTCTCTCCTTGTAACCCGTATGCATGGCTGTATCATATTGATCTCATGTATACAAAGCATGTCAGACTGTCTCGGGGTTTCCCGATCTTTGATGTGTTCTCGCATATTACACTGTCTCGATGTATTCGATCTGTAATATGTGTTTATCCTGCAATACTGATTATCGGATATTACACATGTTTTTTCCCGAATTCGATGTATGCAACTGTCTCGTTTAATCGATCTTGTGTATGCCTTGTTTAGGATTCCGCATCTGTAAATATTTACCGATTGGTATTGCATTTATCAAGTATTAGCCTTTGAATCTTTATATCGGTTTATTAGTTTATATCTAGATTTAGATCTGAATATTGTCTTGGTTTGACCAATCTATTTGATCTACTTCTTGGTTTAATCCGATGCGCTGATACGAAGGTTTATTGCTAATATATTATAAAAAATACCAAAAAGAAGTATAAGATTCGAATTTAATTGTTATTCCATATTTGCTAGCTCTATCGGACATTAAGCCGATAGAACCTATAATCGGGTATATTAAAGCCGATTATAGAAAACCT
Organism: Raddia guianensis; assembly: GCA_036346415.1. Lineage (NCBI taxonomy): Eukaryota > Viridiplantae > Streptophyta > Magnoliopsida > Poales > Poaceae > Raddia > Raddia guianensis. The sequence goes on along the minus strand of CM070537.1, from coordinate 26,105,887 downwards.
GATCTGGCTATTTATAAAGCCGATTAGGGCTATATTACTGACGATTTCCTCCTTGTCAATTTACAGGTCAAATTGACTGGCACGCTTGGTTTTCTTGTTGCGACACAACCACAGAGTTGACGCTTCAGCACGTGTGTTCGCAAGAAGCTAACTTTTCGCGTCAACATACTTTTTGGCACGCCTGGTGGGACCCGAAAGATCGAAATCGACTACATGACGCGTACCGATGCCGAGGCAGCATTGGAGGCGCTCAAGCTCGCTGCCGAGCCAGTGACATTCGACGAATTGAGCCCAGATCAAAAGAAGGAGATTGAAGACAGGCTCGCGGAAATTCACGAAGAAAACAAGAAAAGAATGCTCACTGGGTATCGGAAGACGCGCAGTGGTCAAGTTACAAAGACTTCCATCGGAGATCCTTTGCTCACGGGCGATTTTTCCGAAGTTATCAGGGATCAGATCAACAGCTCTGTTTACCGATCGATGCTCGATCAATCATCGGTTCTAGGGCGAATCGTCCAGGAAGGGGCACATGCTATGTTTCATAACATGATGACTGGGCAGACCCACCAGATGAATCGGAATATTCACGGGGTGAATCCAGGGGCGATGATCCGCTTACGCCCGACCGAGGCGTCAAATGCTGGGACCTCCCAATTGAGTTCCCCATTAAATATCAATCCAACTCCGATTCAAATGGTACCAAATAATCAGGCTATGGTCCCGGTCCCAGATCCGGTTTATCAACCGATGAATCATGGAGTGAACGGGAATCTAGAAGAGATGACAAAGAACTTGGTCTACAACATGATGAAGCAGTGCGGGTTCAACACTCCCAAAATTGCACCGCACTATACCATGCCGTATCCATCGGCTTTCAATGAAACGGAGTATCCGCACAAGTATCATGTTCCCGATTTCGCAAACGCCAAGTTTAGCGGAAGCGATCACACCTCTACGCGCGAACATATTGCTAGATTTCTTGCGCTCTGCGGGGAGGCTGCTTCCAAAGACACTATCAAATGCCGATTGTTCCCACTGTCGCTATCGGGATCGGCTTTTAACTGGTTCACATCGTTACCACCAAACAGCGTCACTTCATGGCCAGATTTGGAGAAGAAGTTTCATGAATATTTCTATTCGGAAGAACGGCGAGAATCACGATATCATGATGATTAAGCGAAATTTGGTGAATCGGTGAATGATTATCTGCGTCGATTCGTGGAGGTGAGAAACCGATGCTCTGACCTTTCAACGCCCGACAGCGAACTGGCGGAATTGGCTTTCAAGGGTTTGTTACCGTTAATCAAAAGAAGGTGGGCAACCGGGAGTTTGCCGATATCTCACATTTAGCCCATAAAATCGCTACCGTATGAAAGGCGATTCTCCGATAACTCTTACCGGGCGGAAGAGTATCGAATAATAATAACAATTACAAGGGTAAAGATAAAGCTGTCAATATCGTTGAAGCAGATGATGTTGAAGATTCTGATAACTCTGACACTGAAGAGGTTGGAGCTTATATCGCTGAATGGGTGAACAACAAAAAGAAATTCGAGCTTGGATGGATCAAGCCGAAAGGACCTGAGAAAGGTAAATATTCCTTTCATACATCCAAATGTGATCGGATTTTCGATCATTTGTTACAAGAAAAACAGATTTGGCTTAAGCAAGGGCATGTCATTCCCCCACTTGAAGAGTTAAAAAAGCGCAAATATTGTAAGTGGCACAACTCTTATTCGCACGCCACCAATGAATGCAATGTGTTTAAGCAAGTGGTGCAGAAGGCGATTGAGAATGGGCAACTGCGATATCAAGGTAAAAATTCGCAGATCGATACAGAGCCGTTCCCAATCGGTTTTGTCGGCATGGTTGATGCCAAGAGGAAGGCCGACGATCCTGAAAGTTCCAATCGGTTCAAAGTGCTGGTTGGTGATAAAAGGATCGTAGTGGAAGAGAGACCCGAACTAAATTTCCGATCGTCAGGCCGACGTAGTGGAAAAATTGGTAAGTGGCGCGAGGTGAGGCGTGGCCATGATCATAATCCGATTTCAAAATCGAGGCCGAAGCCAACCTTCTATCAATTGATGGAAAAATACGACAGGATGGCTAAGGAAACGCATCGCAGGAGCGTTGAATCAGGTACTCCAGATACTATTCAAAGGGATCCAAAGGATCAAGGTTGGGAGATGGAACATTGGGATTGTCCTTTTTTTCGATATTGCTGGGAAGAAAGGATGTCTTTGCCTAATTTGGAGGATTGTCAGATGAACCACACGTTTGTTCCTCCCAAGAGGATATCGGTAAAAGATCGGCTAGTATTTCCTAGTGAAAGGGCCGATGACGTGGGGGACAAAAATGCCGACGTGCATAGGCCTCCTAAGGTGCCGTTGCCACAGTGGTGCCCAAGCGGAATCACAAAATCTCAGAAACGGCGCCTACAGCGGATGAGACATGCGGAAGCTAAAGAAGCGGAGGCCGAGAAATTTAGGGACACTCTACTGGAGCAAGTAAAACCGATAAAGCCAGCTAGGGGCAAGCAGGAATGGAGGCCCAAGTTGAGATCGGCTGTTATCATTGAGAAAGATTCCGATGAAATTTCAATTGCTACCAATATGGTGTGTATGCTACTCCGGGAATTTATGAATGATTATGAAGAGGCCGCTGCAGAGCTGGTGGTTGGAGCGGAAGATGCCATCTTTAAGAAGCCAGAGAATTTCCGATTACATCTCAAGCCATTGTTCATCATGGGGTATATGAATGGTAAACCTATTTCCAGGATGATGGTGGACAGCGGAGCTACGGTAAATCTGATGCCGTATTCTGTTTGCGGCAAAATCGGTAAGTCTACAGAAGATCTTGTCAAGACGAATATGGTCTTAAGCGATTTTAATAGAAATCCGACCGAGGCCAAGGGAGTTCTGGTTGTGGAACTCACCATAGGAAGCAAGACAATCCCGACAGCGTTCTTCGTAATTGAAGGGAAAGGAAGTTCTAATGTGCTGTTGGGAAGGGATTGGATACACGCCAATTGCTGCATTCCATCAACATTGCATCAAATTCTAATTCAGTGGATTGGCGATCAAATAGAGGTGGTGAGAGGAGAATCTCTGACCGCTGAAACCGATTGTGCCGATATACATCATAATCTAGAGGCACTATCGGGAAAACCCTTAGAAGATTGTGATTTCCTCAGTGTTAGTAAATTGGGGTTCAAACCAACGACTTTGGAAGGACAATCGGTAACCCAAGGATGTGAGAGTTTTTTATGGGAACCGCGGCTCTAGAAGGCATTGAGTATAAGATGGGCCAGGGTTTTATATCGGTTGATGAACTTGAAAAGGTCGATATTGAAACCGATGGTAAAGAAAGGCCCACTTACATCAGTAAAAAGTTGCCGCGGGAATATAAGGATCGGCTTATCCAGATACTCAAGGATCGGGTTGATTGTTTCGCTTGGGAATATCATGAAATGCCTGGTCTAGACCGATCCATAGTTGAGCACAAGATCAAGATGAAGCCTGGGTTTCGGCCAGTAAAGCAATCGCCAAGAAGGATCAATTGGAAAATTTACGATCAAGTGAAGGCTGAAATCCAGAGATTGTTAGATGCGAAGTTTATTCGGCCATGCAAGTATGCCGATTGGATTTCTAATATAGTGCCCGTTGGTAAAAAGGATTCTGATAAAATTCAGGTATGCATCGATTTTAGGGACTTAAACAAAGCAACATATAAAGATGAATATCCGATGCCAATTGCCGATCGTCTGATTGATGCTGCTTCGAGAAATCGGATTATCAGTTTTTTGGATGGCAATGCTGGTTACAATCAGATCTTTATGGCCGAAGAAGATGTCAACAAGACTGCGTTTAGGTGTCCTGGAGCTATCGACTTGTTTGAGTGGGTTGTCATGACCTTCGGGCTGATCAGCGCTAGAGCTACTTATCAAAGAGGGATGAACTTAATTTGTCACGATCTAATCGGTAAATTGGTTGAAATCTACATTGACGACGTGGTAATTAAATCTCAGGAGGAAGAGCAACACTTGGCTGATATTGTGACCGTGTTGGATCGGTTTCGAAAATATGGTATGAGGATGAATCCAAAGAAGTGCGCTTTTGGGGTATCAGCCGGCAAATTCTTGGGGTTTATGGTACATCAGAGAGGAATTGAAGTTCATCCCGATAGAGTGAAGGCGATACTAAATACGAAGCCTCCTGATTCAAAAGTTCGTCTACAAGAACTTATCGGTAAAATTAATTATTTGAGGAGGTTTATTTCGAATTTATCGGAGAGAATCATCCCGTTTTCTCCTTTACTTAAATTAAAAAACTCCGATAAGTTCGTTTGGGGGCCAGAGCAGCAAAGGGCGTTTGATGATATTAAAGAGTATCTTGTTAATCCACCTGTTCTGATTGCCCCAAAGGAAGGATTGCCATTCAAGATGTATCTATCGGTATCGGATAAAACTATAGGAGCGGTTTTGGTCCAGGAAATCGATGAGAAGGAGCATGCCATCTTTTATCTTAGCAGGAAGCTATTGGACCCAGAAACCCGATACTCGGTAGTGAAAAGGTGTTGCCTTTGTTTATACTTTGCTTGCACTAAACTAAGGCATTATTTGTTGGGCGCTGAATGCAAAGTGATTTGCCAAACCGATGTGGTTAAGTATATGCTTAATGCTCCAATTATCAAAGGCCGTCTCGGGAAGTGGGCGTATACTCTCATCGAGTTTGACCTAACGTATGAATCTCCAAAAGCCGTCAAGGGGCAGGTATTAGCCGATTTCATCACGCATCATCAAGACGTTAATATTGCAACTCTGTTGCCATGGGTAATGTTCTTTGATGGATCGGTTTGCGAGAAAGGTTGTGGAATCGGTATTTTTATTGTCTTTCCTGGTGGTGTTCCTTACCGATTCAGTGTGACAGTAGATTTCGGGTTGACCAACAATCAAGTGGAATATGAAGCTTTGATTCAGGGATTGGAGTGGTTGATTCAGGCTGGTGCTATCACTGTGGAAGTATTTGGGGATTCACCATTGGTGGTTTTCCAAATGATCGGCAAATATGAATGTCACAGCGACCTGCTTCGGGAGTATCTGGAAAGGGCTTCTGATTTGGCTAAGTATTTTAGCATGTTTACAATTCATCATATTCCGAGGGAACAGAATTGTGAAGCCAATGACTTAGTCCAGGAAGCATCAGGTTACAAATTACCGATTATGGAGTTAGAAATTATTCTGATTCCATGTCCAATTCCGATTGGATGGCAGGAGGAGATTATCGGTTATCTTAAAAATCCGCAAGGGAAAACCGATAGAAAACTTAAAAGGAAGGCTCAGAGGTATGTATTAGTCTCTGATAAGCTGTACTATCGGAGTTTTGATGGTTTACTGCTTAAATGCTTGAATGAAGAAGAAGCTAAAGTTGCAATCGGAGAAGTACATGAAGGATTGTGTGGAACTCATCAATCGGCCTATAAGATGAGATGGATGTTGAAGCGTGTAGGGTATTTTTGGCCGACAATGGTAGATGATTGCTTCAAGTATTATAAGGGTTGCAAAGATTGTCAGAAATTTGGGAATATCCAACATGCTCCTGCATCAATTTTGCATCCGATCGTGAAGCCGTGGCCTTTCAGGGGATGGGGGATTGATATGATCGGTGAAATATTTCCCTCCTCGTCCAAGGGGCATCGGTATATTTTGGTGGCTACGGACTATTTCACTAAGTGGGTTGAAGCTATACCATTGAAGAAGGTAACTGCTACTGAAGCGATCGAATTTGTTAGAGAACATATAATATACCGATTTGGAATTCCCCAGACGATCACTACAGATCAAGGATCGGTATTTATGTCAGAAGCGTTTCAGGATTATGCTCGAAGCCTAGGAATCACAACAATAAATTCATCGCCGTATTATGCTCAAGCCAACGGCCAAGCAGAATCTTCGAATAAAAGTGCTATAAAGCTGATCAAGCGGAAAATCGATGAAAGGCCGAGGGGTTGGCATAATACGTTGGCGGACGCACTTTGGGCGTATCGGATTGCTAAGCATGGGGCTACAAAGGTGTCACCGTTTGCGTTAGTCTACGGTCAAGAAGCTATTCTGCCAGTTGAAGCCATCATCGGTTCTACGAGGGTTGAACAACAAAATAATGTAAAAGCCGATGATTACAACAGATTGATGGTGGATAAGCTTGATGACATGGTGGCGGTTCGATTAAAGGCTCTGGAACATATTGAGCGCGATAAGCAAAAAGTTGCGAGACATTACAACAAGAAGGTTGTACCGAAAATGTTTGAAGTGGGAGAGCTTGTATGGAAAACATTTTTACCGATTGGCTCTAGAGATCCTAAATACGGAAAATGGTCGCCAAACTGGGAAGGACCTTTCAAGATCAATCGGATTATTCCTGGAAATGCGTATATCTTGGAAGCGCTTGATGGAGAAGTTTTCGGTAAAGCAATTAATGCCAAGTATTTGAAAAAGTATTATCCTAGCGTTTGGGTTGGAGCTTGAGCTGGGGTTTGTAAAAGCCGATTCAGTGAATCGCCTATAGTTCAAAAATCTTTTCGCACTTGGCGCATTGGTGATAACTTTACTCAACACGTTGCTGTTGAGCGAAAGCCGATTCTTAGTGAATCGCCTATAGATCTAATTACTATGCAATTTTACTCAACGCGTTGGTGTTGAGAAGATTGAAATGCATAAGGAAATTAAAGGTTATTACAAAGGCAGAGAGACCTTAACTGTTTTAGCCTCGAGGGGCAGACTAGAGCATTGTTTTGTAATCGGTACAATACCGATTCGCACATTACAAAGTTTTGAAATTTGGCTCGCAGGCCAATTACTCATGAGAACTCATGAATGGCGGCGGTATACTGGCGATCGTGTCCGGATCTGATTGATAGTAGTGGTATCGTCTTGGTGATCCGAGGATGATCGGTATTTTCTTTTTCGCTTCCAACACCGCTAGGCGCAAGCTTTTACTACTGTTGTCTTGCTCCTTGGCGCCGATTTGGTTTCCTCGAAATCCGAACAAGCGGTACGCCGGCTTTCTTCGCTTTCTCGGTTCTAGTTCCAAGGACTTAACCCTTGAAATTGCCTTGGAGGTAGCGATCTTTGCCGATTCGGCCTTTTGTTTCAGATTGAGGAGTTTGTTATTCTATGAGTTGGCGTCTTGGATCAGCCCTTTGAGTTCGACTTGACATCTTTGAGGATTTCGTGATGGAGCCGATCCGGTATTGCGTCAAAATCGGACTTTTGGCACGAAAGGGATAGCAGTTTTTCGATGGCCGCGACCACTTGCTCGGGAGGATCTCCTTGTGAGTCGACTATTTTCCGGATAGCAAGAGGATTGGCCAGGAGAGCCGATTCATTGTTCACCAGTTCCCACATTTGCTTGAGTTTCCCCAGAGTGTCTGAAGAAAGCCGATTCTTCTTGGACGGTTCGGGGGCAGGCGAATCGATGATGGCAATTGGGGGCGACGACGGACGTATCGGCGAAGATAGGAAATCAAGCTCGTCGTCGAGCCAATCCATACTGGACGGGTCGAAGTTGAGTTCATCGTCTTTCTTGTCGTTGTTAGTGATGACCTGCGTAGACACCACTGTTACCCGGGCTGGGCTGCGAGGTTGAAACATGTACTGGACAAAAATATTTAAAGTCACAAGAGTTCGGATTTTAAAGAACTTGTGTTAATACAAGGAAGGGAAAGCCGATTACGTCTTGTGGATTGAAGGTCGGTTGAGTTTGTGACGCTGGCGGAGGAGCAGGTGTGCCATCTTTCTTCTTGGAGATGGGTGAAGTGTCCTAAAATTATAATCCGATAAGTAAGAAAGCCGATGATGGTCAAGAGTTTGAAGAAAATCAAGTGCTTACTGTGTCACATACTGATTCCGTACTATCGGGAGTACGCACCTTTTGGGGCCTTGGTTTCTTAGTAACTACCTTCTTCCTCAGGCCGGGTTCGCCTTCGGGTTTCCCTGTTAAGCAAAGTCAGTAAATAATTGAGTATTTCAGAATTGTATGTGTAAGCCGATTGTACCTCATTTCTTTGGCTGGGAAGAGCCTTGAGTGAAGGCCGATGCTGACTTGGCCGTCGCATGGATCCGGCCAGCTTCTTCTCCAATAAGTTTTGCCTTGGGACGCTTGTCGCCGCTCTAAAAGGGAAGTAAGCAAGAGGTCAGTAATCGGCAAAAGAACAATGTGAGTTAGCAAGCACATGCAAGTTAGTAACCTCGCTGCTAGAAGACGATGCGTGGTTCTGGGAGTTTGTTCTTTCATCGTCTGAGTCTGATGAAGAAGGTCCCGACTCTGAAGAATTTTCCTCTTTATCTTCATCAGAATTATCGGAATCGTTATTACTTGAACTGCTGGTTTCCGATTCCGATGGCTCTTCAGCTATGCCAGCGATCTTTGGCCAGTTAGGTCTGCAAGTTTCTTTCTGGCCAATGATCCGTTCGATCAAGGTTGCAGCTCCGCCTTTGGTCGCATAAATATTTTTGGCGATAGTTTCCCACCAGTTATCGAATGCTGATGAGGTGTTGGCCCACATAATGAATTCTGATGGCACTTCAAAGTCCAAGTGGGCAGCAAACAAAATACCGTAAGTCGATTGGGAGTTTAAATCTTCTCTGGCGTTCAGTTGGCGGTATATAAAGAGATCGGGAATTTCCTGCCCAAGGTTAAACTGCCGAGCAACCACAGCCGGGTGATAGAACTCGTAGGAGGGTTTCCTGATATGGGTTCTCGTGCTCATAATAGCGAAGAAGATGCTTGGAGAAATGAATTCCTTGAAAGCAGATAAGGCTTCACCCTTTAGGGTGTCGGCCAATCGGAAAAATGAAGGTACTGGGTATTTGTCCAGATTAGTGTACGGGTTAAACTGCTCTGCCCCATATTCCGATTCAGACATGGTGTAGAAAGCGACCATGGAATGGGAGAAATCATATTCGTTCAGGCGTTTTCTGTTACAATTTAGCGATATCATCTCACCGTATGATCTACAGGGGCGATCATTACTATCGGAATCTTTTTCATTCGGGAATTCTAGGCTGAAATCTAGTTCCCCTAGAGAATTGTATATTTGGAGCTTCAAGAACATTCCGATAAACCAGAAAGGGCCACCTAAGTTTCCGACCGAATAGTCGGCTTTCCTTGAACAGAGGCCTTCCCTGATCTCATGCATCATACGATAGGTGGCTCCAGCGGTATTTACCGATTGCTAACTTGCGACTTCTTGCTAGCGTTTGGCTACCTTAGTAAACCTTCAATGAGGATTGCCCGCAGAAGAAAAATATGTCAAGCCACATGTTGAGAAAGGCGATGTGCTCTTCATCTTCTACATCGCCAGTTTGCTGATGGGTATTGATGTAGCATTGCCAGCCGAAGTTTTTCTCGGGAACCAGCTTTAAGGTGGCAAGCATATCAAAAGCCGATAGCATCTCGCCGTCGGGACTGAGACCGGTTAACATGGCTACGTCGAGGAGCGTAGGGCTTATGGGTCCAGTCGGGAAAAAGAAGGCATTGGCTGTGTCGCACCAGAAGTAAGATGATGCTGCCATAAATGGTTCGTCTGCTGGTGGGGGAGACAAGGAAAGAAGGATGGCATCGGTTATTCCTAATTCGTCCCATTGCTCTTGTTTCTGGCTGTAAACCCGAATGAGCCAGTCCTTATATCCCTTGATTGGGCTAGGCCAAGATCTAAATGCCGATTTCCAACTGTTGACACTAAACTTATCGGCAAATAAAGGGAGTCTGCTTACGGAATGAAATATGAAATCCGATGGGTCTTGGTCTCCTACTGGTCCCAAAGAATACAAAGCTTCAGAGTCCGAGCATTGAATCAGTACCTGAGACATGATGCCGATTGAGAGTTGGAGGAGTTGGTTGTGCGCTGACTGCTGAGGGCTCTGAAATGCCGATGCGAGAGCCGTGCGCGAGTAGGAGAGCGTGAGAGTGACGGCGAATGGTGCGCTATTTATAGCTGTGGTAAAAACTAGGGTTTTACCGCGCTTTTCGGCGTTCTGATTTATTATATTATCTGCTTTGGTGACACGTGTTCTACAAATGGGAAATTTGAAAGCGAAAAGTTCTGAGGGTAGAAATATGAAATATTCTGGCATGGTAAATCCGATTTTTACTTGAAAGTTCGGCTAATGAAATACTCATTGCCAAACTTAGGGGCATGTGTTGACACCCAAATTTGGCAGAAAATCGGATAGGGCCGAATATGTTGGAATTATTGGGCCAAATCGGAAATGGGCTTTATCGGCAAAGAAGAAAGGGCGAATACCGATACTTGTAAGACTTCGGGAGAAATACGATATGATCAGGAACGCGTCGCGGAAAATTAGGTTATATCGGTATCGACTTTGTAACATTATAAATAGGACTTTAAGTCTCGAGAATATATATCTAATACTCAATACACAAACACTTTCTCGAATCCGAATCTCGTCGAAAGGCTTCAACTCACAGGTAGAGCTATCTCGATGGGATAATCGATTCTCTCCTTGTAACCTGTATGCATGGCTGTATCATATTGATCTCATGTATACAAAGCATGTCAGACTGTCTCGGGGTTTCCCGATCTTTGATGTGTTCTCGCATATTACACTGTCTCGATGTATTCGATCTGTAATATGTGTTTATCCTGCAATACTGATTATCGGATATTACACATGTTTTTTCCCGAATTTGATGTATGCAACTGTCTCGTTTAATCGATTTTGTGTATGCCTTGTTTAGGATTCCGCATCTGTAAATATTTATCGATTGGTATTGCATCTATCAAGTATTAGCCTTTGGATCTTTATATCGGTTTATTAGTTTATATCTAGATTTAGATCTGAATACTGTCTTGGTTTGACCAATCTATTTGATCTACTTCTTGGTTTAATCCGATGCGCTGATACGAAGGTTTATTGCTAATATATTATAAAAAATACCAAAAAGAAGTATAAGATTCGAATTTAATTGTTATTCCATATTTGCTAGCTCTATCGGACATTAAGCCGATAGAACCTATAATCGGGTATATTAAAGCCGATTATAGAAAACCTGATCTGGCTATTTATAAAGCCGATTAGGGCTATATTACTGACGATTTCCTCCTTGTCAATTTCTGAGTCAAATTGGTAGCACGCTTAGTTTTCTTGTTGCGACACAACCACAGAGTTGACGCTTCAGCACGTGTGTTCGCGAGAAGCTAACTTTTCGCGTCAACAGAAGGTAAGAAATTTTCGTGTCCGGTGTCATGTATATAAACGCAGGCTAAATTAATGTCATCGGTGTTAAGAGCAATTCCAACTCCGCCTCTATATTTCCCCTCTAAAACACTATTAGGGTCCTCTCTATCTATCCCTCTAAACTTTTTCACAAATTACACTACCCTCTAAAAATTTCGTTCCTCCAGCAGCCCCTCTATGTAGCAAGTATTATAGAGGGACCATTGAGACATCGAATTGGTAGCCTACCTGTAAAGGGAGATTGACCTTACTGAAACCCAATTCGACGACCTCGTTGCAAATGACATTAAGTTCATTAGCCTTGATGCGTATGACACCGGGCACACCTATTTGTGATCTCAGTGACATTTTCCCTTTCTTTCCAATTTACCGTCGATTTTCTCATTTTCTATATTTGACTTGAACATATTGCCCTCATGTGGCCCACAAGTAAATGAGAGGAGAGGGTGCTGCCGGCGTTGGGGAAGGAGGCGGCGGCGGTGTTGAGGTGGCGGCGGCGCTGAGCTCGAGGCGACGGTGCTGAGCTCGAGGCGGCGTTGGCGGTGGCGAGCTCGCCGGTGTGCCATGGCCACCGGAGTAGGAGAAGGAGGAGAAGGGATGCTAGTTGAAAAAGACAGGGGCAAAATGGTCATCACACTAGAAAAAAATAGTGTAAATCACGGGTAAAATCCAAAAAATAGTCAAAACATCACTGAGATCACAAATTCGAGTGTCCGGTGTCATACGCGTTAAGACGAACAAACTTTTAATATCACTAGTCAAAACATCATTGAGACACGACAGGAGAGACGAAAACGTGCTGCTGCTCACGCCGAGCGGCGCCGCCCTCGCGTGCTTCGCAAGTGGCCTCTGGCCTGCACAGACACACCAGTGAGACTGCGGGCGGGGCCCATCCTGCTCCTCCTGACGCGGGCGGCTATCTTAAGCAAACCTTCTCTCTGCCGGTCAATTCCGGCTGCGCCCGCGATGGCAACCGCTTTCGGACCTGCGAGGGTCATCTATGTGCAGTAATCATTTCTTCAGCTGTCTATCCGCGCTTGATGTCGCATTAAATGTGCTCATCCTTCGCAGCAGGGAGAGCCTTCGCCCAGAAGACTCCTTCCATAGCGCTCCACGCCACGCTGGCCCCCCGACGCGTGGGACCCTCGCCTGGTCTTCAGAGTGGGCTCGCCCACGCGCTGGGGCCTGATCGCCCGCCTGACTCGTGGGGCCCTCTTGGCCTCCTGAGGAGCTTCGCCCATGGCTGGGGCTGATCGCCCTTTGACGCTGGGCCCTCTTGGCCTCTGAGGAGCTTCGCCATGGCTAGGGCTCGATCGCCCCGACGCTGGTGCGTGGGGCCTTCTTGGCCTCCTGAGGAGCTGGGGCCCTCTTAGCCTCCTGCTGGACTCTTCATACCCCGGTATTTATTGCACCGACAAGTATGCTTATGCAGATCCAATACACCTAGAGCAGGAGAGAGTGAAAAATTGTACCAATTTACAGCGATATATGTAGAAACTTGTGTTTTCCTTTTAGGCCTGTTCTTACTCTTTGGGGGGCCAAGCGTACACTCAAGGATTGGATGCCAAAATCTCTATCTCCATCAACATCAGGAATGTCCTGAAACATAACATAAAAACGTGTGATCGATTAAAAGATAAAGAGGGAAAACTATTCTTGGAACATACAGGAACCTGCATTGGATATTAGTATTTACCTTGAATAGAGCTATGACTGCAGCGAAACAACCCATAAATAATGTTGCAAAGACCAGTGATTTTGTTGGTTCCAAGGACCTCTTCAGAACATGTTGCTGTCAAAAAGAAACATCGACAATACCTAATAGGGAGTCAATTACTCTGAACGATGTTGAGTACCTACATGTGTGCAAAGAAGGCCAGCTGAACCAATATAGCTCTCACAAATAATATAGCTGAACCAATATAGCTCTCACAAATAATATGCAGGATGCAGCTAGAAATGCGTGCCTTTTCCACCGGAGCAATGGAGCCTGAAAAAAAAGACCAAATGGATTGAAATGTGAAAATATAGGAGTTATTCTATGGAACTCAGTTCAAATTTCCTACTTACATGAATAGAGTATGCACTTCCAAGGAAGAAGCTGATGAGCAAAGCACAAATTAATGGAGCCGATTTGGATCTTATTCGACGCTAAAGCTCGAGAAATGGAGAAAAATGTGAGAAGCTGGGAACAAAATTTCTTGAACTGGAATGGCGGATCATCTATCTTTGTGGTGAACTGCGGCGTCAACGAAGCTTGTATGATGGAATAAGGAAATTCACTGCGGCGTCAACGAAGCTTGGCGTCCTCCTTTCGAGCTTAGGGTGCAGCGACATAAAGTAAATCTTCGAAACACCTCTCGCTCATGTGGTGAGGCGAACTCAATCCTCGGATCAGCAAATTCGGCGCCATCGCTCCACTGTCGGCCGCACAATTCAAGCGATCACAGTTCAGCGATGCCAAAGAGAGAGAAGGCTTGCTCGGAGCCAAGAAACGCGACTGCCGTCGAATCCACGTCGTCGGGAGGAGGGATGTCGAGCGAGTTCGGGCGCGTGGCGGCGTCCGCGAAGGTGGCCATCTCCTCGGTGACCTCGCGACAACCGTCGTCCGTCGTCCTCATCCGAAGCAAGCGGCGAGGCGATCTTGGCGAGATCCGCATGACAACTGGCGACCGGCCGGTGGCGTCGCCGTCGAGCCGTCGCTTCGAGGTCAATAGGGAGCACGGTGGACGGTGGGAGGACGGCGGCGACAGGAAAGGCGGTGGCGGCGGCGGAACGGAGGCAAGCGGCGGGGAAAGGGAGGCGGCCTTGGGTGAGGGAGAGGCGGTGGCTTGAGTGAGAAAAAGAAGCGGCGGCGGCGGTTGGTGGTGAAGGAGATGGAGGCGGCGTGAGGGCGGGTGAGGAGGGCACACGGCGGCGGGTGAGGAGATGAAGGGGGCGGGTGGTGGGTGAGAGGGAGGCGGTGGATGAGGAGATGGAGGGATGGGATCGTGGCTAGGGGCGTGGTGGGAACCACAGGACGATGGGCGCTCGGTGGGATGACAAGTCGGATCGGACGGAGGAGAGGAGACATCAGCGAGATGAATGGTCCAGGATCGTAAGTTAGACTATTCACCACTACTGATATAAGGTCTTTAAGATAGTAGAGATAGAGATTTAGAATAAAGTTATCCAATTAGATGTCAGTGAGGTCAATCTCCCACCTACGAATCTCCCCAAATCCGATCTTCCCACGCCCTGTGCCCAACTGCCCATTGCATTCCCCCGCCTCCGTTTCCTATTCCTCTTCCCGCCGCCGATTTCAAACCCGCCAATGAGGATGGCCGCCGACATCGCCGGCGACGCCGAAGCCAGCTCACCCATACCCTTGCCGGGCGACGTCGACGACAACGGCTTCCCCCTTCTCTCCCCCCACACCGCCACCAGTAGCTTCGCCGACGACTTTTACCGCAGCGGCACCGATTGGTCGTCCCTGCAAGCCCCTCTGCGCCAGACGGGGGCGTCCTCTGGGACGAAGGCGAAGGGCGGCGGCTTGCTCGTGCAGAGGAGCATATTCCAGGCGTGGGGGATTGAGAAGCCGTCGGCGAAGGGCGGTGGCTTGCTCGTGCAGAGGAGCCTCTTCCAGGCGTGGGGGATCCAGAATCCGCGACGGGAGGAGGCGGCCACAGGGGTCCGGGTTGGGGCTGGTGATTCCTCCTCTCCCTCTCGTTCTGATGGTTGGACGGGCAGGAAGCGGCGGCGGGGAGGCGCGGAGGAGGTGGGGGCGGCCAGAAAGCCTCTGGTTTGTCCCTTCTATAAGAAGATTCCCGGTAAACGCCGCTTCTGCCCCCAAGAATTGATAAAGGAAAAATACTCCCACACTTGTACAAGGATTTCTATGTCCCTTAAATTGATGGAATTGGTCAATTACTCTTTTGTAAATGGCTCCTGAGTAGTTAGGAATATGATTCGTCCCTGGAGTAATCTGCCTATTGAACAAACATAGGTACATCATTCACGGTTGATGCATTTAGGTATGGAGAAGTCGAGAGGTGCTCCGCCTATTTTCTCAGCCATTTTCACCATGATCACTACGTTGGGTTAACCAAGAAGTGGTGTCATGGTCCTATCTATTGCACTGCACTCACTGCTCGCTTGGTGAAGATGTGCTTATCAGTAGATTCTGAGTAAGGCTTCTTTTTGAGTGTTTGATGATGTTCCCTCTAATTTTGCAGCGGCAGTAGAGGTATTAGGACTAACTACTATGTGTTTGATTGGATGTTTGGAGGTATATTCGTCCATTGGAGCTTGACATTGAGTATGTCATAGAGGGAGTGACAGTCACATTATTGGAGGCCAATCATTGCCCTGGTGCAGCTCTAATTCATTTCCGTCTCAGTGATGGAAAGACCTACCTTCATACTGGGGATTTTAGAGCATCAAAATCCATGCAATTGCACCCACTCCTCCAAAGAGACCGGATAAATTTGCTTTACCTGGACACAACATATTGCAATCCTAAGTACAAGTGAGTATGCAACCTTGAACTTAAATAATTTTATCTTTAACAATCTTTATGTTACATCAGATACTTTTTTAGGTTCCCACCCCAAGAGGATGTTATTGATTTTGTTGTGAGGACAGCTCAAAGATATATACAGAAGCAACCAAAAACACTCATTGTTGTTGGTGCATATAGTATTGGTAAAGAGAATGTGTACCTAGCAATTTCAAAAGCTTTAGAGGTACTATTACTAGGGTTGTCTTTCAGTTTGATGTTTTCCTAGTGTCGTGCTGCTGAAGTGGCCAGTAGGGTCTTCTTGTTCTGGGATAATTTATTTGTATGCATTCTTTAAAGGTCCCTCTATACACTGATGCATCAAGAAGGAGAATTCTTCACTCATTTGGCTGGCCGGACCTATCCAAAAGGATATCTTCATGCAATCAGAGTTCGCCACTTCATGTTCTACCTATTGGATCTGTGCGACATGAGGTTTGTAACTTGTAAGTGAATATCAGATGGATTTATCTAATGACCTCCCTTACCAGGAAACAGTTTTTGTTAGAACTTGAAGAAGTACTTGGAGACACTTAACCATAGATTTCTAGCAGTGCTTGCTTTTCGACCTACAGGTGAACGATATTAGGGAGACAATATTTTTTTCTTTTAACAATCTAGAATCACACGATTCTTAGTTTTCTTCTCTAATGTTTTATCAGGCTGGACTTTCTCTGAGGCAACTGGAGATCAACTTGATCTAATTAAACCAAGCTGTAGGGGCGGAGTTACTATTTATGGTAGGATTTTTTTAGTTTTTTCTGATAATGTTATTTTTGTCCCTTTTGTGTTTCCCTTTATAGTTGAAAAGGTTGAGAACCAACAATGTTCTTTCAGAAAAGAAATCATTTATATGCTCAGTGGGGGACTTCATTTTCAGCTAGCAAATATAGATCTGCTGAAGCTGATCATCAAGATATAGTTTCAAATGTCTTTCGCTAATTACATAGCTATTCGTATGTCTGATATTACTCCGATTGTCTCATCCTCCATATCCTATTGAGAGCTGATCAGCTGCGGCCAAAGCCAAAAGAAAGTGCACCCAACCTTAGCTTGTTCAACATAAATTTTGTGCTTCGTTGAGCTATCTTAGAACTGCATCCTAGATGAAACAATAATTTCGATTTCTTTCGAACTGTTCGCTGATCTCATCTCGGGAATACCTTTGGTTTCAAATTGAGTCTAACTGCAGCATGATCATTCTAAGTTTGCCACATTCTTGTCTGGTGTATGTTAGATGTGGATGATTAACATTATGTTTTAGCCCTTCCAAACTTGCACACAATTTTTTCCTCATTGTGTGTTCCTTCAAATTAATTTTTTTCTTCTTTTAGGTGTACCTTACAGCGAGCACTCAAGTTTCACTGAGCTTAAAAATTTTATGAAGGTAAATCTTCAAATGTGATGCTACATGATTGTAGCCTTTGCTGTGATGCATTCTAATCATACGTCAATATTTCTTTTGCTAGTTTCTAAGACCTCAAAAGGTGATTCCCACTGTTAATGTCAGCGACAGGGCAAAACGAGATAAAATGCAAACTTATTTCCGGGAATGGCTGAAGGGCTTGTGATGGATGAAGCGTTACCTGTGTCAGGCTCAGCTGGGGGATTTTCAACATGGTATTGTTTTATAACATTCTTGCATCCACAATTGTTTTTAAATTTCCAATGCTTCTTGTCTTCACCTATTTTTTTTATTGAACTTGAATACATGCTTATTTTTGTGCTAGCAACATCAGGATGGTGCCTGACGAGCTGCTGAGATATTGTGTAAAGGATTATGTTCTGCACTGAGCTGAAAAAAAGATTGGGTCAAAGCGGTCTGACCTTTTCCTACATTTTCGAAAGGCACGTATGTTAGTAGATTAGATTTTGTTTTATTCTCTTGTTTGAGAGGCAACTCAGTTGTTTGTTGTTCAACTAAATACATTGTTGTGCACTCTGGTCCTGCATGGATGATGAAAATTTTGCAACGCATCTATTTCTTGTTGAATCAAAATACAAGGTTTACTTAAATAGCAGCGTTTCTTGTATATAATAGTTGAGATTCAGGTTTGGTGCCTTCAGAATTTCATGAAAGAAACCAGCTAACTCAATAATAGTTGAGATTCAGGTTTGGTGCCTTCAGAATTTCATGAAAGAGACCAGCTAACTCTATTTCTAATAGAAAAAGGTTTACAAATACAGTTCGACATCTTCTGAGGCAATTTTTACATGTAACATCATCTGAAATCTGAGCTATTGTAGTAACTAATATTGAAGTGTTTGGGATTTTCAGTTGTAGCCTTATTTGAGTAAATATAATAATATTTTCCACTCCAAAGATGTGTAATTTAATGTTTGCCACTCTCAAAACATTGCCAATTAAGAATTGTCAATGTTTGAGAGCGACGAATATTAAAACCCTCTATTTAAAGTGTTACGGCTGCAGACCGTGTCTACGTCCGTCGCCGAGCTTGTTAGTGCTGGCCAAATGGGTCGGTCCGGTCGAACCGAACCAAGCCGGCCCGTACCGTTCACGAAGCGGGTCAGCCTGGTTCGGTGAACCGAATCGAATTTGGGCCGACACCTTGGCCCATCGGGCTAGCCTAGTTCGACTAGCATAGTAGTGGCTCGGTTCGGTTCGGTTCGGTTCAGCCTGGTTTGGTTTGGTTCGCTACTATTGTATATTTATTTAATTCAATTTATGCATTTTTATATATTTTTTCTTTCATTTATAATGTATATTTGTGAAATATAATTTTTTCTTAGTTTTTTATATATTTTTAAATAAGATAAACCGACCAATAAAAAACTAGATCGGCCCGGTTCGGTTCACTGTTTGAAACCGAGCCAACCGGGCCTGAACCGGGTCGGCTCGTTGGCCAGGTCTGATGGCACGTGCGGTTGGTGTAGGAGGCCGAGCCTCTCGCTAGTGATTAGCTAGGCGGATCCTTGTCTTGTTTGTTAGTTCCTTTGCTATCATTATCCTTTGGTTGTTAGTTCCTTTTTAGTTTGGAAGTTGTTAGCATTCGGTTGCAGTCCAGAGCACGGCGCATAAATAAAGAGAAGAACAGACAGCAAAAAAAAAATCACGTATTGTTACTTCCAAACAGTATTCTTTGGCGTTGCCATCATTAATTGGATATCATACCGCCACACTTCTGGGTGTGGTTGTCGTCTGGCGTTGCCGCACCTCGTCAATTTGATACAATGCGACAATAGGGTGGACGATTACGGCCGATATTGTAATCAGAGGGCGGTTTAGGCTCTCTCCGACAGCAATATCTAAATTTGATACACTATAGCTTCATATACAGGCTCTCTTTAAAAAAATCTCTCTTTATATTTCTCTCATCTCCAACAACATTCCCTATATGAAAAATTGTATAGGGGAATGAGAAAGAATCCCTACATATAAGGGAATGGAGAGAAAATCTCTATTTTAGAATGGAATAGGGAATGCTATTGAAGCACATAGGAGAAAATCCGTCCTCTATTTTGGGGTAGAGGGCGTTTTAGGGGAGCTTGTTGGAGACAACCTTATGGTGGCAGGAGTTGAAGAAGGGGATAAGATTTGTGATGTGTTATGGTGACTTCTAGTGACGACGAGTTCGACGGTGACGATAGTAGTTGCTCGGTGGCGGGTGCTCGGTTTTGTTTCCCTCATTAGCGGCCATGACTAGCATGTAAGTTTTTAAGTTTATTGTTGTTGTAGAAGCCCGCCCCATTTTCTAAAAGTTTAAGGCAGGAATCTCGAAGGTACATTCTAACAGTTAGGCAATACCCCGAAGGCACCAGACGGCCTGGGAGGTCGAAAGGCGCGGGCCTCAAGGCTCGCGTATGTCAAGAAAGCGGGGTTGAAGACAGGTAAGACATCCTAGCGAAGACTTCACTATTGGAGACGACATGGGGAACTCGAAGACACCCAGTAGTGACCCGAAGATGACAAAGCCCTCTAGGACCAGGAGATCTAGTTAGGAGGCGAGGCCTAGAAGACATCTCCTACTTTAGGGGGGCCAACTCCCAATGGGCCAGCTGCTGGGTCGTAGGACCCTGAGAGGCCCATGGGGGCCTTCGGGGGATTAGGGTTACAGGGGTAGTTTGGTCTGTGATCAACGGTCTAGAAGCAGGGACGACAGGGTCTTTTCGTATCATTATTGTAAACCCTAAGCACTTGCTTCCTCTATAAATAAAGAAGCACTCACCTCAGGAGGGCCACACGATTCCTATTCACGACCATGCGCTTCTGGTTCCAAAACCCCAAAATCTCTATCGTTCTTCCCATCTATGTGAGGAGACGCACCTTACACCGTCCGCGAGACTCTCTACAACAATTATTGATGCTAATCTTCCTTACTATCTCCCTGCTAGGATGGGGCTTGGAAACCCTGATTATTGTGGTCCTCAACTTCCACAATGGCGGCGATTTAAGTAAAGTTGTATGCATTGGTTGCTTTAATAGTTAGGTCTTTAAGGATTTGTTGATGATTTGGTTGTTATCCGGGAGTGTTTTGCAGTATGAATGAAATATTAATCCCTTTCTAAGAAACTCTAATGTTACGTGTTACGAAACCTTATCACAAATGATCAATGATAATTTCTTAGAGATTAATAAGAGAGTTAACCTTGTAATTATCTTCCAAACCAAAAGACACCTCTTCGGAACTGGCACTCACCACCAAAGGGTACCTTTTGGGGTTGTCATCATTACAAACTATATATAAAAGAGTATGGTCCTGTGTTTTCGATGTACATAGATCAATAAAGCAAATATGCATTTTATTCATTCCACTACTGTACTAAAAGACTCAAACATTAATTACCTAAAATTTTTGAAATAGTTATGTATTCCTAATCTATTTTTCCAAAGCCGATCATAAAACGAATCGTTTTTTTATAAAGCTTTCCAATTCACTAGCTAGCTGACCTAAATTTATGTCCAATATGGATATTTCTAGTACCTTCTAGAATTCTTCATGTTGGTTCTGATAAGGTTTCCATTTATCCAATTGTAACGCTAGAAATCTTCGGCGTATTATTCAATAATCTGCTATTTTTCAAAATACGGTGTCTACAAACTTGTTCAATCTCACAAGATATACAGAAGAAGGATAACAGGATTGGACTGCTGGTAGTAATTAAGGCAGCCGTTTCAATCACTGCTAGTCCTTTCTCCGCATCAATTACAGTATAATATAGGCATGCAATAAGAGGCTGGGTAATCCGTAACCATGTCTCTGTTTTTCACCTAGACAGTGCCAAAAGCAGTGAACTCCCCCAGTGCATATTTGGAGAATAAGATCAGCACACACCACCAGTCAGACTGTTACTTCCAATATCACCCTTACATCTGAGTATCTGACACACACACATAAAAACTACACTATACATGCAAAGCAATACAAAAAGGAAACCTTCAACCCAAAAGGAAATCCTCCCTCCACAGTCCACACACACACACACATCCCTCTTAAATCATTAGATCAACAATGGCCCTTTGCCCTTTGAAATCAACACCAAGTTTTTTGGCGCCAAGAAACCCCATTGGGTCAGGCTCACCTCGTGCTCGATCTTTGGCACAGCAGAGAGAAACGGCCTATTATATCTCGTACGTGATGCCGACCTTGAGTAGCTGGTCTTTGGGGATGGCCAGCGCCCTGTGCCCCTCCGTCAGGTTCTTCCTCAGGAACGTGTAGATGTAGTTCACCACGATCCTCTTCAGGATGGACGACCTCGGCGCGGCCGTCACGTTGGCCTCCCCCATCAGGTACACCACCCCCCGCTCCACCTCCCTGTCGATCAGCTGCTTCTCCTCCTCCACCGAGTACGTCGCCGCCGCCGCGGCCTGGAAGCTGATCCTCCCCGAGTGGCTGCTCGCCCGCGACGACGCCTGCACGATCGCCTCCTCGCTATGCACCGCAAACCGCCTCGGCCGCGCCACCTCGCCGTTGGCGCCGGCGGCTGCGCCATCGTCACCCTCCGGCGGGGGCAGCGCGGGCGCGTCGCTGTGCGCGAAGGCGCTCTCCTCCTGGATGAACATCTTGAGGCGGTCGGCGAGGAAGGCGGCGAAGTCGCCGGGCTCCTCGAGCGCGTCGCTGTAGCCGTAGCGCGCGACGCAGCGGAACACGCGGTGCGCCGGGGCGCCGACCTGCCGGAAGAGGAAGCGCTCGGCGGGGGCGACGTGCGGAATGGGGAGGTGCTTGATGGAGACGAAGGCGAAGACGGCGTGCATGGAGGGGATCTTGCGGATGAGGCGCGGGAAGACGGGAGGGATGCCCTGCACCAGCTCCGAGTAGAGGAGGCCGACGCCGGGCACCCGCCGCACGTCGTTCGCCTCCAGCAGCGCCGTCACCTCCTGCGTCGGCACGATGTGGTCCAGCTCGTACCAGTACTTCTTCACGTGCACGTAGTGCCACGTCGCCATGAGCGTCATCAGCACCAGCGCGAAGCAGAAGGGCAGGTACCCGCCCTGGATGAACTTGGACAGGATGGACGACAGGTAGATCAGCTCCGTGGCCCCGAACACCACGTAGAACAGCGCCACGAACACCACGTGCTTCTTCCATATCAGCAGCATCACCACCGTCATCAGGTGCGTCGTGATCGAGAACGTCGTCACCACGCAGATCCCTGCCTCCAAACATATACGCAGTCCGTCCAAATTGAGACACCCACACAAGGCCATGACATTTAAATATTACGGCCAATAACCATTGTTCCAAGAGTTAGACAAGAATTGAGCCGCACATATTGTTCATTCTTCGATCAAAATGGTTAGCACATTAGGTAACTGAGAGTTGTTTAACTCTCGGTCGATTTTCTGGGTCGTAGATTAGACACCTCTATACGGGATATAAAAGATCAAACAAGAGCATCTAGATATATACGAAAATCGACCGAAACTTCTCTAATAACAATCGTCTAATGATTAGCAAAAGCGAAATGGTTATCAAAGAAACTCCTTGAGCCAATGTCCTAATATTTAGTCCATCATGGATTGGATTAGATCAGTTGTTGCTGCTTACCGTAGGCGTTGCCGATGCTGGTGGTCGTCCTGAAGGCGATGGTGACGATGATGCTCGCCAATCCCATCATGAAATTCACCTCGGGGATGTACACCTGCCCCTCGTACTTCTTGGAGGTGTGGATCACCCGGACCCGGGGCATGCAGCCGAGGGACAGGGCCTTGGAGAGGATGGCGAATGCGCCGGAGAGCATGGCCTGGCTTGCTATGATGGCCGCGAGAATGGCGACGATGAAGGTTGGCCAGAACAGTGGTGCTGCATGAGCAGGGACAGACTCAGAGAGTTGGTGCTTATGCTAATATATTTACTGAGTGAGTCTATTCCTAGAAGAAGAAAGAAAATTTCAGTGTGAAATTTTGGTTACTGTACCTGGGATAGATCTGTAGAAGGTGTCCCCGACGTTCTCTGGGAATTTCCTCAGGTACGCCGCCTGCCCGATGTAGCATAGCACGACCGATGGGAACAAGATACCGTTGAAGCTGATCTGCAAGAGAGAAAAATTTCAGGAAATATTGTAAGACGATTTTATCCTAACTGCTGACACCTCAGGAAGAATGTTATGCACGGAAATGAAAGTCCGCTTGTACATGTGGTTTGCATGTTCGCAACCACTTGATGTGCTTAGTTTGCAACCACTTGATGTGTTTCAATATTCACGCTCTATCTCCACATGCTCTTTTATAAAAAAGAAAAAAAAAATTTTAGCAAATAAAATCATGCCGTCTTCTTCCTCTTCTTTCCCTCTCAACCGTACAAAGGAGAAAGGAGAATACATGGGAGAAAGAAGAATCCGTTTTTTTTTAAAAAAAAATGTAGTGTTTTTTTTCTTTTCAAAAGAGCATGCGAGGAAGGAGTGGCTCAGAGCACATCATGTGGTACAAACATATATGGATCGACACATGACACATACATGGGGAAATCCTCTTACTATACTGGTCGATCATTACCTGAACAGCCCTGATGTTGAAATGTCCTAGATCAGCAAACATACCTTCTGTGCCTGTTACGCAGGACATTTGAGTCAGCGGATTCAGACCACACCCTTGCCGTGCAGGCTAACACACCTCTTTAGTTGCAATTTTTTTTTTTTTTTTGCAGTCAGAAAATTTTACCTGTGACACAGAGGATAACACCCCCAAGCGAGACCCATCCGTCCTTGCCGTTCCTCCGGAAGTAATGCACGATGTACATCGGGTTGAAGGCCCGTAGGACGCCGATGTCGTGGACGACGAGGTTGTACATCCCGATGCCGGCGATCAGGAGGAACCACACCGAGATGATCGGCGCGAAGGTGTACCCGACCTTGTCGGTCCCGAACCGCTGGACCGAGAAGAGCATGAACAGGATGGCCACCGAGATGAACACCACTTGTGCTGCGCATCAGGAAGAATCAACACTCAGAAACATGCATTCGACATGACGAGAACAGAGCAAGAATCCAGCTTTGAACATGCTGCCGATTCCTCTTTCACTTACTTTGAGTCAAGCTTGGCGCTTTCTCTCTGATCCCACTCACCGCGGAGAGCACTGTGCAAGGCATCCATGGACACCAGACATGTCAGTACAAACTGATTTCAAGTATTCAGGTAATTAAACGCATTATGATGCTGTTTGATTGGCACAGCTTTTGGTTTGCCGCTAAATCATTACCAGAGATCGCAGGGGTCAAGGTCCCGTCGCCCATCACCATGGACGTGCCAAGGATGGTGAGGGTGAAGAGCACGATCTTGGCGGCTATGCTGGACTCGAGCTTCTGCTTCACCCACTGCGCCCTCCTCAGCTGCGAATTGGGCGCCTCGATGCTGTAATTGGACACCATGGCGTCCTCCGCCTGCTGGTTCGGGATCAGCCTGATCTTCGCGTACCGTGAGATCAGCGAGTAAAGCGCAAACGTGCCACCTGCAACAACACGTACATCAACAATGGCGTAGCTGTCATCACATACCAACGGCGATCAGATCGTCAGAGACTCAGAGCACTGCAGGTTCTGGTTATGGTGCCGGAAATTTTCAGAAGCAGGAGAGGATGGGCTTGATTACCGTCCCCGTTGTCGTTGGCGTAGAGCACGATGAAGACGTACTTGAGCATGGGGATGACGATGAGGGTGTAGATGATGAGCGAGAGGACGCCGAGGAGGTCGTCGTTGTTCTTGATGCCGTCGGGGAAGGTGCTGGAGTAGACGTAGAGCGGCGACGTGCCGATGTCGCCGTAGATGATGCCCACGCTCTGGAACGCCAGGTGCAGCGTCCGGATCCAGCTCCCCTGCGCCGCCGCCACCACCACCCCAAGAAACACAACAAATCAAACCACCGCAGGGAGAGCATCGCCGCCGGTGACACGATCACCACCAGGTTGCAGACTCGCAGGACAGGGAGGGAGGCGTGTATGTACCTCGGAGCCGTGGTACTTGGCGCCGGAGACCTTCTCGGCGTCGCCGAAGAGCGAGTCGTGGCGCTTGAGCCGGTTCGTCGCCTCCGCGCCCGGCGAGCTCTCGACGGCGAGAGACATTTCCTGCCTTCTTGATGCTCCTCAGGTGTTGGAGTGGCAGCAGCAACACCAAACTCTAGGATGCTGCAGCACTTACTGCCTGCATCAAATGGTTCGAATTTCTAGGGGTTTAGGGGATGATGGTGTGGAAACCAAGCATAACTTCTTTACATATACAAGAAGATACCGAGATGGAAGCTTTGGAAAGGAACCACGAAAAGAATGGAGAAAATCTGCGACCCTTTGTTGCTAAGCAATTGAGGTGTAAAAATAGCCAGGATTTATTGGGTAGTAAATCACCAGCATAGATATGATCGACGAGGTGCGATGCAACGGATGCATGGGAAGTAATTGAATTATTGTCATTTTCTTAGACGAATGAATCTCCCTTGTATTTGTACACTGGGATGACCAATTGACCATCAGTCAAGATACTAGTAGTAATGCATGAGTAAATCGAGGCTAGTACGAGATTAAGTAATTATTAATTCATTCTCCATTTGTTGGATCCAGCAGAGAGATACTACGGAGTACTACCATAAATTGACAGCAGAGCAGGCTCAGATTTATTCTATGCTATGCTATTTAGGTATGCAAGCAACTCTTTTTAAAGATTTTTGTAGTGAACTGTCACTGATACGTGGGTCCCAACTCCCAAGCATCAGTAGGCTATTCATATCAAAACAAGATGCTAATATCCCAATATCCTTTGTCCTAGAAATAGCATGCACAGGTTGATTTTCCATTGAAAAAATGAAGATGGTTTTACTCTGAGAAACCAAACAGAAGAAACAAGCACAATGGAGTGGGAGAATTCCAGTTATTCCTACAAAATAAATCCAAATGATTTGAAGAATATATTTAATGACAGAAGATCTCTTTTTTCAAAGAAACGGAGGGAGCCTCATTCCAGAAGTATATTCCGGTATATTATTGACCTCCAAACCACACAGATACACCAACCCTGAGTTTAACTGATGTACGAAATTTTAATTTTAATTAGGAGCCTCACATGACGCAAGGTAATATTTTATAATTCTATTACAGATCCCCTTGGGTTATGTACACCGGCCTCACTCAGCTCCAAAGGCCAATGCGATCATAATAATGCCATTTGTTTAAGGGCTAATCCGATCACTAATCAACCTCATTAAATATATATAGAAACCTGTACAAATTATGAAACTTCCGCTAACACTTACTGACACGTGGGTTCCAGCAGACTAAATTCATCGCGCTCATTTTTTTCTGTTATTGAGCGCTAATCTCCCACGGTGTCTCTGCGGAGGCTATGTTTTCTTTACGAAGAAATTCTACTTCCTCGAAATGCTTCAACAGAATTTCTTCGTAGTTTTCTTCAAAAGAAATGTTTTCGGGCATTGCCTTCGGAAGAAAATTCTCTCCACTTTCTTCGCAAAATTTTTTGAAGGGGTGTTGTTGAAAATGGTAGAAAATAAACGAAGAGAATGTTGGAATGGAATGGGGGAGGGAATGAAACGAAGGAAAAAATGGTTGGAGATGGTCTTGCTAATGGTTTTCTTCCAAGTTCCAATTCTTTTTCCAAGAGTAATACAGATATTTACATATAAATAGAAAGGACTAATATCTTTATATATTCACAAATTCTCCAAAAAAAATGCAATTTCAGTTCAACCAAATTAACCGAGGATTACATACTACTAATATGCATATGCAATTCAACAGAAGGAGATGGTGCCCTCTCTTTTCATGAGAAAGCCAAACCATTATATAGGATATATCTCTCCTCGATTATACGAGAGCAGAAAGCCTCTATGGAACGGAAGGAGAGAGCGAGTGAGTACCTGGCCAGCTAGCTAGGCAACTCCGACGACGGCCGGCGGCCACGTGCAAGGCGGCGAGGTCCACCTGATCGGCCGGCGGCCGGCGGTTTGGCCGGAGCTGGAGACGAGGGACAACGAAGGAGAGCAACAAGGAGGGAGGAAGGTGTCATATGCTAGCTTCCTCCTTGCCTTGGAGGGAGGCGAGGCTTCTTTAAAAAGAGCGGCATGCAAAGGGGCAAGATGACACGGGGACGCAGCGAGAAGGCAGAGCTCCCGTGGACTGAGGCCCATAAAAAAATGCGAATTATTCAGTGAGCTGCATTATTGAGTGCAGACAAATGGAGCAGGAGTATGAGCGAGTTGCAGGGCGTGCGAGAGTGCTTGGTCTTCGGCCGCCGAAGACTTGCGTTTTTATTGGCGCTCCCTTTAAGGGTTTGCTAGATTCATCGCCGTGCAATACTCATTGATGCGAAAATCCGGATTGTCTTTTTTTTTTCTTCTTCTACAGGAGTATACTGGTGTTTTTCCTCGCCTGTTGCACATTTTCCTTGGGGGGGATTTCACATCCGGGAAGAGGTTGGAAAAACCGCGGTGATCGACTGACCGGTATACATCATTGAACCATCTCCAATATAGTATTTTATAAGATTATTTAAAAAAGATTCTAATTCCGTACGGCTGCTTCAATAGATTCTCTTCACCATTATTTTCAGAAAAAATTTCTTCGTGTATTTTCTTTAAAAGGAAATTCTCTCCGTTCTCTTCACAAATTCCTTCGAAGGGAAACTATTGAAGATGATGGGAAATAGAAGAAAGAATGTGGGAAAAAGAATAATAAAGAAAATAGAATAAAGAAAAAATAATCGAGGACGATCAGATACTCAGATCCCATGGTAGAACTCTGCATCTAAGAATTTCATGGTTATAATGATCACAGCTATGTATGGTTAACCTGATTTCAAATGTAGAAGGTATGGGACTTTTTTTTAATAATGGAATAATATTCCAGCCTTTATAGTTGAAAATGTATAAGACCTTTCACGCCAGAACCACACAATATCGTAATGCATAAATAAAAAAACTAAAATCGTTCCAAATTAATCAGGCATTACATTACCTATATTTAAGTCTCCTTCCATAATGAGCAAAATAAATTAATGGCTAGGCTTTCCAAGTGATTGCATATTTGAGCATCGCCTTCTTTTCATCCTTTCATCCAATTAATACTCCAATAAAAATGGCCAACGGAAAGAGAGAACATATCATGTGCAATCAAGCATACGGTGCAACCATCATGCAACCGAATTATCAAAAGTTGTAAAAAAAATTTAAAAAAATTATAAATGTACTTCATTGTTTACTCTACCTACGATGAAGTTTCAACGAAATTTTTTTTATTAAAAGTTATAAAAAAAAAGAAAAAAAAACTAACTTTGATGAGTTCAAAATTGATAAAATTTTATCATTTTTGTAACTTTTAACATAGGATACATTTGAACTTGAAACTTTATACAAAAGTTAGAGTAAGTTGAAGAGTACATCTACAATTTTTTTTAGAATTTTTTATGACTTTTGATAGTTCAGTTGCACGGTGATTGTGCCGTAAACTTGATTGCACATGATATGTTCTCATAAAAAGGTAGTCCCTCCGTCGTGAAATAGTAGTCATTTTAGATTTGTTCAAAGTTAAAGTTTTAAATTTTATTCATAGAGAGCTTTTAAACTATTTTTATTGAGAACATAAAAATTGTATATAGATAGATTCATTTTGAAAAGAACTTTCATAATATTATATTTTTTAATGCATTATAAATAAACATTTAAAGGTTTTTTATGGTCGAAGTTCTATTTTACAGACTGTGTCCGTTGTACAGGGGAACATCCATCCCTTACGAACTTGGAGTAAGCGAACCAGAGCAGAGCTGGCGAATCAAAGGGGCGATGGACCAAAGGAAGCTTCGCCTCCCGAAGGCGAGGCAATGGCGGACCAAAAGGGCGGCGGCCCGAAGGAAGCTTCGCCTCCCAAAGGCGAAGCAATGGTAGGAACAACACAAAGGGGTGAAGTCTCCTTGATCGCCAAGAAGGTTAGAGACAACAAGTACTGAGGGCCCCGCATGTGCCAGGAATCATATGGTGTGGCAGGAAGATACCCGTACGAAGCATAACAATCACTACAGAAAATGATCTCTGTGTCGACGGCCGCAAAAAGCAATGTTGGCGGCTGGAATCCCGACGACAGGCTGTGATGTCGGCCAAAAGGAGCGCCGACGACAAAACCAGCATCAGGGGACCAGTGACGTCAGCCAAGGCTAGACCGACGACAATTCCTGCCCTGCCGCCAGCACGAGTTCAGATTTTTGAATTCTTGTTCCCGCCTAAAGGGTTTTGTCCGCGGCCGAACAAGCTGTGTTGTCGGCTATAACTCGGACGACAATCTGTGGCCACCAGTGACGTCGGCCAAGCAAGGGCCGACGACAATTCCTGCCCTCCTGAGAGCATGTTTCCAGACTTTTCAATTTCAGTTCCTGTTAAAAGAGTTTTATCCACGGTCGAAAAAGCTCTATCGACGGCTTTAACCCTGATGACAGTCAATGTCGTTGGCCATGTTAAAGCCGCCGACACTTCCTTCCCTGTTGAGAGCACGTTGTGTGCGGCCGGGGTGGTGTGGAAGGAGCTGTGTCATCGGTTATGCCCTGGCTGACGTCAAAGGGGTCTCTGTAACGTCGGCCCAGTCGCGGCCGACGTCATAGCCCCTCACCCCTCCCGGCCACGCCGGCCGATATGTTTTCGGGCCCTCCGCCGCAAACCTCATAGGCTTTATCTAGGGTTTTAAAGCGTATGTAACGCAATAAAGATCATATCACGCTCCTCGTTTCGGCCGGGGAAAAGTCCGAGCTATGTGCCGGATGGTATACGGTACTAGCTACTCCGATGTGTTTGTTACAAGTGTGTGGATTGCAAGCCCATCGAACCAATATGCCGTGCACATTTCAAAAGAACCACGTAGATTATCGAATGACGGGCGGAGAGGAGCGTGTAGAGATGATAGCTCTTAATAATTTAAAATACGAGCAAACTTCTTATTTGAAAACATGTACAGAGGAGTAATTATCCGGCGGGAGAGAACCGGCGTTTTGGGGGGGAGGGACTGTGTCGTCGGCCGAAGGGAAGCCGACGTCAAAGATGAGAGCTCTGTCGTCGGCCCATGCCCTGGCCGACGTCAAAGGTCTGTCTGTGACGTCGGGCCAGCCTCGGCCGACGTCACAGACCCTCCCCCCTCCCGTCCACACTTCCTGCCCTGCCGAGGGCACGTTTTCGGATTTTTTAATTTCAGTTCCCGCCAAAATAGTTTTGTCCGGCGAGAGACAACCGGCGTCGGTGGAAAAGATCTTTGTCAGCGGCAGAATGGATATCGACGTCATAGTCAAGCCAAGCCAAGGCCATGGCCAAGGCCAAGGCCAAGCCAAGCCAAGACGGCGGCAGCAGGGGGCGGGTTTTGTCGTCGGCCAGGAGATGGCCGACGTCACTAGTTTGGTATGACGTCCGCCTTGTCTTCGCCGACGACAGAACAACTTGGCTAGGCGGATTTGCAGGGAAACTTGCTGTGTCGGCGGGAGAATTGTAGCCGACGTCACAGGTGTGGCTTTGTCGTCGGTGATGACGGTGCCGACGTCACAGGGTTGGTCAGTGACGTCGGCCTTGGGTTGGCCGACGAAACAGACCCTCCTCCCTTCCCGAGGGCCACGGCCAGTCGATATGTTTCCAAGCCCACGACCCCTCCGCCCCAAACCTCGTAGAGTCTCTCTAGGCTTGTAAAGGGTACGTAACGCAATAAAGATCATACCGCGCTCCTCGTTTCGCCGGCGATAAGTCCGAGCTAGGTGCGTGCTCGTATACGGAACTCGGACACGCGTGTTTGCTAGAAGTGTGTGAATTGCAAGCCAATCACCTGATACGACGTGCACATCTCAAAGGAACCCACGCAGATCATCGAATAACGGGCGGGGAGGAGCGTGTAGTGAGATGATAGTTTTTAATAATTCGAAATATTACCAAACTTTTTATTTGAAAACTTTTACGGAGAGGCAATTAATTTTCCGGTCAGAGAGAAAAGGCGTTGGGGGGGGGGAGGATCTGTGTCGGCGGCGACGTGTTGGCCGACGTCATAGGTGATGTCTATGTCATCGGCCGTTCCACGGCCGACGTGATAGGTAAGGTTTTTGACGTTGGCCTTGGCTTGGCCGACGACAAAACCCCTTCCCCTGGCTTGGCCTTGGCACTTGGCTTGACGTGACAGCTAGCACGTTGGCGGTGCACATGCCGACGGCACAACCATGAGTTTTGACGTCGGGAACGTCCTGGCCGACGTCAAAGTTAGGCATATATGCATGCATCTGATGGAGCGCACGTAAAGCTAGCACGTTGGCGGTGTAGTGGCCGACGGCAAAGACAAGAGCTTTGACGTCGGGGATGGCCTGGCCGACGCCAAAAGGTTTGCGTGGTAGACAGTGACGTCGGGGTTACGTGGCCGACGTCAAAGGGTTCAGGACCCCAAAATATACTATTCCGTAAGTCATGATTTCCTATCCCCCCTCATACCTCCTCCCGAGACAACTCTGCCCAGCCGCCACGCCCATCCGCCGCGCCGCCTCCTCCGCCGAGCCCACCGCCGCCGCGCGCCATCTGCGCGCCGCCTCCTCCGCCCTGGCAGCCTCCTCCGCCGCTCCTCCGCCGCCCGCTTGCCCGCCCGCGCTGGCCGCCGCGCCGCCTCCCTCCGCCCCATCAAGGCCCTCTCCGCCGTGCCCATCCCGCCGCGCCCGCCTCCCTCCTCCTCGCTCCGCCTCCTCCTCCGCCCCATCCCGCCGTCCCTCCTCGATGCCGCCGCTCCTCACCGTGGACGCTGCTGCGCCACGCCATCCCAGCGTCGCCGCCCCCTCCCCGCCATCGCTGCTCCTCGCCTCGCCACACCCTCCTAGCCTCGCCTCCTCCTCCCCAAGCTGCCGCCTTGGTCTCCGATTGCCGCCTTCTAAGGTTGTCCCCCCTCTCTCCGTCCAGCCCCCGCCGACGTTGCATCAGCCACCCGCCGCTACATCGGCCCCTGCCGCCCCCCTCTCCTCCTCCCTCGATCTCTCCGCGCTTTGGTGAATCGTTCCATCGATTTGGTGATTTCAGGTAATTAGTCATTAGTCATCAATAAAATTGCAGCTCTTGTTGCGACATTGCCACTATCTTTATCTTTAGAAGAGGATCAATTGAAAAGAATTCATTTTCTATAGGTATTCACAATCAATTTGTGTGCGAGAAAGAGACCGTCTTCTACTGAAATCAGTTCGTGGGCAAATTGCATGATGTGTTCTGTAAATTACAGTTCAAGGAATAAAAGTAGATTTTTTAGTTACGTGCATATTGTAGAAATCCGGTTCATTCTGAATATATGCTCAGTTCCAAACATTCATGTGCCATTATATGTCTGTAGAACTTTCTCAGCAGCTTCATGTGTAGTGAATTGTATGAATACATAACCCTCAGACATTCCTGTTAGTTTGTTGCATTTTTTTTTTTACATTGTGTTCCTGCAGTTTGAAAGGGGGTATGAAACTATCTTTCTAGGTTAATTTATCCGTTCCATTTTTTTTTTGGTGATTTCAGGTAATTGGTCATAAAAAAAATTTCAACTCTTGTTGCAGCATTGCCACTAAGAAGAGGATCAATTGACAAGAATTTCATTTCTACAGCTATTCACAATCATTTGGTGTGTGAGAAATAAACCGTCGTCTACTAAAATTGCATGATGGGTTCTGTAAAATAACCAAATAATTAAGTAGCTGCTAGGAAGTTATGAAAAATATAAGGATCCCAAATATGCTACCTAAATTGATAAATATTGAGCAATTCTGATGATATCTTGATGTATTTATTCAGTCTTGTATTAGTTTTTGTCATGAAATACAATGCTTTCTTGTACAGGTTCAAAGTTCAAACAGGATTCAATAGAGCGATGAGGTTGTTCCATCAAAAGCTATAGAAAATGTATGATGGTTTCTTCCTTCAAAATAAATAGGTACATCATTTCATCTTGAAAATTTCCTGATCTTTTATTTGTAGGGACATTAATTCATTCTAATTGAAATGTTTATGTTTATTTTATGGTATGTTACTCTATCTGTAAATTAAGATCTGATGCATTCTAATTAAGGGTTTTGATGTGAAATAAGAGTTTTGCATAATTTGGAGCTGTGTTTTGATTGTCCTGATCACACTATCGTTTATAGTTTTTTTTTTGTGTGTTGGAATGAATGTCTTTTTGTCCTCCTAGCTATTTTTGAAGCTTGATTAATACATACATGCATCATCTATAGTTATTTTTTGCCGGTTTACTAGTATATTATTTATGGACCACGAAGAAACAACAAAGCACATATAGCCCATCAATAATGCACCCTGAAAAACCCTAGCAAGTTACTACATGTTAACTATTGACTTCAAATTAAACTGCAGGAAGCGGAGACGGGAGAGCCGCCCGATGCGTTCACCTTGTGACAGCGCGCGCACACGCTCCGTCCTCTGCCCGACGGCACACTGCAACCGATGGATCCCGCTGTCCAGGCGAAAATCGTAAGTTCAGTTTTTTTACTTGTTCTTAGTTACTACGACTTTTATCGAGCTAATCGGCCTTATAACATGGTTGTTTTGCAGGATGCATATGGTGCGCTCATGAGGGAGAAGCACGGTGACCAGTGTGACCCCAGGGCCATGGGGCCAGACATCGCCGTCATCTACGACGGGTTCGGTGGGATGGCTCACAGTCGGCTGGGCTTTTTGGACTCTGTGCTGCCTCGCGACGCCTTCAGGGAGCGGTCATGGGAGCGTCGAAAGATGGGCTCCTCTTCGATCCAAGCACAGCTACAAGCTCATCAACAGCTGATCGAGCAGCTGACACAACAGAGCGAGCTCCAAAAGAAGGCAGAAGAGGAGCGGAGGTAGGCGGAAGAGGAGCGTGAGCAACGGAGGCAGGAGGAGGAGTGGAAGGAGAAAGCATATCGCTTTGATACATATCCTATATGTATTAAAACTCACTCCTATGTGTGCTTTGCACTATTCTAGACTTTGAACCATATCGTCGCGATTTTGCCTATTTGTGATGTATTTTGGACTCTTTGGACCTTATGTGACGTAATTGGACAATTTTAAGTCTTATCGGTGAATTTTTTGTTTACAAATGATGTGAATGTGTATGTGCTCGAAATTGTGGTATCGAGCAGCTGATTATATGTGGATATTGTGAGAAAATTTGTGAATTGGAATTCTGTTGTGTAATATGAATTTTTGCAGGTTGAAATTGGGTTTTCATATCAATTTTTTATAATTTTTTCTGCAGGAATAATAGCAATGACGTCGGCCTTGGCCATGCCAACGTCATTGGTGGTGACCAGGGGGCAGGGAGGAGGAGGGGTTTTGTCGTCAAAGATAGCTCGGCCGACGCCACCGATGGGGAGGCGATGTCGGCGGCCTGCTTTCGCCGACGCCAAAGAGGGGTTGGGGCACGCGGTGGCGGGGAGGAGGAGCAATGACGTCGGCCGAGATGTGGCCGACGCCACCGAGAGGGGTTGTGTCGGCGGCCCTTGTGTGGCCGACGCCAAAGAGGGGCAGGGAGGGGGGAGGGAGGGAGGCGTGACGCCGGCCACATCTCCGCCGACGCCATCGACAGGGGGTCAGGTCGGCGGCCTATGGTGGCCGACGCCAAAGAGGAGGGGTCAGGGGCGGGGGGGGGAGGGGAGGAGCAATGACGTTGGGAATTTGCTTGGCCGCCGACAAAAGTGAGCAGTGTCGTCCAAGCAGTGTCGGCGGATCTGTGTCGTTGGCCAGCCGCCGACATAGGCCTATGACGTCGGTTTTTTGGACCAATGACGTCGGTTTTGGCTGCCGACACTGAGTTTGATTCCTGTAGTGAATCCGATTTCCCTATAATCCCCTTTGTAACCCCGCTTTTACGTAAGTCAGTCAGGGCACTTAGGTCTTAGCCTTAGGCGTTGGGGTGTTTTCCCACCAAAGCCTCTGCCACAAGGAGCAGGTCTCACTTTTCCCATGGTTAGGGGAGCAGCTCAAAAAAGCCATGCAAGGGAGGGGAAAACTTTCCAGGCTAGGCACTATTGGCTCTGTCCCATTTCCCTTGAGTTGCTCCACGGGCTCATCAGATCCAAAACGACTACAATTTTATAATAGAGAGAGTAATATTCTTGTGTTTGTCCTTAAAACCAAATAGTCCAAAGAGAAAGATGTAATGTCACCCAACTTTTTTTAAAAAAACACGCCCAACAACCAATCACCACTTACATATGTAATACTCCCTGTAATCTTGCTAGTGAGTCTAGGCTCAATGCAATTTGCCAAACTGATTTAGAGAAATGCCATTCAAAGAATAGATGATGAATGGTTTTGTTGTTATCACAAAATTAAACTACGCTTTAGACTGCCCCTTCAACCGCGGTTTGCTAGATTGTTTTTGGTTAGTATGATTACTTTGTCTAAATACTAGAGGAAGATTTTTATTTGAGAATATTGCACCATTGGTCTTCAAACTTGTCCCGCCTAAGTATCAAAACCTCTTATTTAGGTACTCAAAATTGCGAAACCATTACAATCAGATTCATAGGCTGGTTTTTTAGGTTATTTTAGTGATATGGATTGCCATGTCAACGCCTACGTGGCTTTTTTATTTTTTTCTTAGCTTTAATGTGGGACCTACTTTTAATGGAGTAGAGAGAGGCAGAGAGGTGAGAGGGGGAGAGATACAAGTAGGTCCCACAATAAAAGTAAGAAAGAAAAATAAAAACGACACGTAGGCGCTGACATGGTGGTCCACATCACCAAAACAGCCTAAAAATCAGTCTATGGATCTGATTGTAACGATTTCACAAGTTTGGACATCTAAATAAGCGGTTTTGATACTTACAGATTTATGTGCACAGACGGGACAAGTTTGTGACTAATGGTGCCATTTTCCATTTTTATTTTGGGACAAGTATTAATTTCCATAAGTACTTGTTTGAAAAGTGAGCGTTTTGATTAATGAATCTTGTCGGTGTAATAAATACCGGGGTACAAAGAGTCCAGAGAAGACGAGGCGGGCCCCACGCGTCAGGCGGGCGATGAGGCCCAGCAAGATGGGCGAGCCCTCAACACAAGCAAAGGCGGGCCCCACGCAGCAAAGGCGTCAGGCCCAGCCAGCGTGGCGAGCCCTCGGCTAAAGAGGGCCCCACGCCAAAGGCGGGTGCGTGGTGAGCCCCCTCGAAGACCAGCGAGGGCCCCACGCGCCAGCGGGCGCGTGGCGAGCCCCTCTCAAGACCAGCGAGGGTCCCACGCGTCGGGTGGGGCCCAGGCGTGGGAACGTTGCGTATGAGTCTTGAGCGAAGGCTCCTCGCTGCGAAGGACGCGCGATTTAACGCGACATCAGCGGATAGACAAATGAAGAAATGATTACCGCTTCTGATGACTTCGCAGTCCGGCGGGCCATCACTATGGCGGAGAAGAATTGACCGGCAGAGAGAAGGTTTGCTTAAGATGATCGCCGCGTCGAGGAGGAAGCGGGCCCCGCCCTCAGCCTCACCGTGTGTCTCTGCGGGTCGAGGTCGCTATGGCACGCGAGGGCGCGCGCACCGGGCGCAGTGAAGAGCACGCTGCCTCTCTCTGTCGTCTCACCTGCCTTGTCCGAATCTTGAGAGTATCAGACGCCTACCTCCCCGCTCTCTCCGTCGGTTTGAGGCTTGTATAAAAGGGGGAGGAGGACGAGCAAAAGAGAGGTTCCAAACACACGCAGTTCACAAGCACCCTATAAACACATTCCCATTCAACCACAATCAGAAAAGAGCTAAGGCTCAGCAGGAGTAGGACTATTACCCGCGAGGGGTCCGAACTCAGGTAAACCATGAAGTCGCTCCTTGTCGTGCCCGACGCTCAAATCGAACCGAGCTTGATCGAGTTGGCTAGCAGACTAAAAATCTGACCAGGGGTGTGATCCGCAGTGGTTGAGTGGAGAACACGCCGTCAGAGGCGCGCCAGGTAGGGGTGCGCTAGCATCGGTTCAAACTTTTCGACCCTTCTTCAGGCGGCGATGGCGGAACAAAGCGATCGCGATGGAGCAGGAAGCGGCCGCTAGAGTCGCGGCCACGGAGTCGGCCGCGGCGATGGCGGTGGATCACCCGGGCGGTAGCCGCCCGCCTAGGGTCGGAACCCTGGCGAAAGCACCGCCCGGCCAAGCTAGGCGGCGCTCGCCTTGGAGGAGTGCACTCAAAGCCTGAGAACCTCCATGCGGCGAGGCCATGCTAGAGAACCCACCGTTCCGGTGACTCGGACTCCCGGCGGGCGCCGTGGTTGGCTGCTTGGGCCGCTTCGTCGATGCCGCCTTGGCGGTGGTGCAAGTTTGGGGCGTGGGAACCGGTGTTTCCGCTTCCTCCGTTCTTTGTTGCCCTCGCACCTCTCGCAGATCTCTGGTGGGGCGAGGCCAAGACGACAAGAGCTAGGCGACCCTCACGGGGCTCGGCGGCGGCAAGCGCAGTGGTGGCGCGATCTCGGTCCCACGGAGGACCGCCACTTGCTGCATGGAGAAGACCTGCGTGACAAGCTCCGCAGGGCGCGACCGAAGGCGACGATCATTGCTGTCGCCGCCCGACGCTGGGACCAGAAGAGGGCTCCGCAGAGCTGCCCGGCCAGTGAGGGTGGCGCTTCTTCGGTGCAGCCTAGGCGACGGGGGCGTCGGGGCG
Source organism: Raddia guianensis (assembly GCA_036346415.1). Lineage (NCBI taxonomy): Eukaryota > Viridiplantae > Streptophyta > Magnoliopsida > Poales > Poaceae > Raddia > Raddia guianensis. The sequence goes on along the minus strand of CM070537.1, from coordinate 26,068,037 downwards.
AGTACCGTGTCCAGGAGCAGAGGCTCCGACGCCGGGTGCCGCGCTTTTCTAAGGAGCTGCGCGCGTCCAAAGGGTCGAACGGTTTCGTCCGCCCCATCGAAAAGTATGACGGCTCCACCAACCCCGACGAGTTTTTGCAGATCTACACGACGGTAATGCAGCCGACAGGAGGGTCGGGGAAGGTTCTGGCGAACTACTTCCCCGCGGTCCTCACCGGCGGAGCCCACTCGTGGCTCATGAACCTGCCCCCGGAGTCCGTGGGGTCATGGAAGGAGCTCTCGGAGCTCTTCATCACCAACTTCCAGGGCACCTTCGAGCAGCCCGGAGTAGAAGACGACCTCCACAACGTGGAGCAGAAGAAAGGAGAGTCGCTGCGCGACTATATTCGGGCGCTTGGCCAGTCCGCAACACCATCCCCGACATCTCCATCGACGCCGTGGTCACGGCATTCGTGAGAGGCGCCGAGACCCCAAGGTCAAGGAGAAGATGGCCACCCGCAAGATCAAAACGACAGAGGAGCTCTTCACCTGGCGCACAAGTGCCCCTTCAGCGGAGGAGCCAGATCCGCCTCGCTTATGGCGGGACAGCTGGGTGGCGAGGCCGGACCTCGAGGAACCCCGCGGCAAGGACAAGAAGAAGCGCAAGGCGGCCGAGACCGACAGGTCATGGCTGCCGAAAGCGACGACGACGACGACGACGACGCGCCACCGACCGCGCAATGGGCGCGCGGGCGTAAAAGAGGAGGAGGTCGCGGCGCCGGTGGTACGGTCCCCGTAGGGGCGGCCGGGGCGGCGGCCATGGCGATCGCCGTGGCCGCGACGGCCCCCGCGGCCGCGACGAGGGCGAGACCGTCGCCCCCGTGAGTGGGACGGAAGGCCTTACTGTCCCATTCACCGCAACAACTCCCACGACTTGGCGGATTGCCATGTCGCCGCGAAGATGGTGGACAAGCGAGTCCACGAGCAGCAGCAGCAGCAGCAGCGTCCGGCGAGGGCAAGGGCAAGGAGGTGGCTTCGCTTGGTTTTCAGCAGCGGAGCGCCGGTTGCCGCCATCCACGGTGGTTCGCCACCTATCCGCCCCACGCCAGCTTTAAGCGTGCGATGAGGAAGTGTGCGCCGCTGCGTTCGCTTTGGGTCAGCAAGGGCCGTGGCGTGGTCGGAGTAGCCGATCGCGTTGATCAAAGCCGATCACCCACCAAGATCGCCGACCTCGACATCTCCCGATCGTGGTTGCGCCCACGGTCCGGAATGTAAAGCTAGGGCGGGTGCTGGTAGACGGAGGGAGTTCCCTCAACCTCCTGTCCGCCTGGTCGCCCAGCGCCCAGATCAGCAGCTGGAGCTTCGCCCAACACTCCTGTTCTTCGCATCGCGCGGGCCGAGTCCGCCCCCTGGGCGCATCGATCTCCGGTGACGTTTGAGGTTCGACAACTTCCGCACCGAGATGCTCGAGTTCGAGGTGGCGGACTTCGACCTCCCGTACAACGCCATACTGGGTCGGCCGGCGCTGACCAAGTTCATGGCGGCTTGCCACTATGCGTACATGGTGGTGAAGATCCCGGGGCCAGCTGGCCCCATCGTCTTGAAAGTGGACCGCCCGGAGGCGCTCCGCTGCGACAAGGACGCTCTCGCTTTGGCGGGGCGATCGGTGCCCAGAAGGCCGAGGCTTCGACTCTGGGAGCTCCTCCGGCGAAGACCCGTGCCTCCCCCGGTTCGTCCGCGGAGGTTAAGGCGGTCTCCGAAGCGAAGTCGACCAGCGAAGACCGTTTGGGTGGGCGCCTCTCTCGGCGCCAAATAGGAAGGCGCGCTCTCCTTCCTCCAGCCTAACGCAGAGCGTGTTTGCGTGGCAACCGTCCGACATGGCCGGGTCCCTGTGAGGTGATTGAGCACAAATTGGCGACGTTCGCCGCGCGCGACCGTCATGCGAAGGTCCGGAAGCGATCGGTGGAGCGCCAGAAGTTATCCGCCAGAGGTGGACAAGCTCTTAGGGCGGGGTCGCCCGCGATGTCGCCCATCCTGTGGCTCGCGAACCCGTCCTCGTCAAGAAATCCAACGGGCGTTGGAGGATGTGCGTGGACTTCACCGATCTCAACAAGGCGTGTTCGAATGATCCAGACCGCCGCCCGCATTGATCTTATCGCCGACTCAACAATGGGTGCGAAAGTAACAGAGCTTCGGATGCGCATCGGGTACCACCAGATTAGCATGGCTAAAGAAGATGAAGACAAGATCGCCGCGGACGCCCATGGGCGTCTCATCGCTACACAAGGATGGCGTTCGATCAAGAATGCAGGCCCAACCTATCGGCCGGGCCATGCATATCGCTCACCGCCCCAAATAGGGTGAAACCTGGAGGTGTCTGTCGATGATCTGGTGGTGAAGTCCAAGAAGGCGGAGGAGTTGATCGGCGACCTGGAAGAAACCTTCACCAACCTGAGGAAGTACTGCATCAAGCTTAATCCAGAGAAATACGTGTTCGCCGTTCCGTCGGGCAAATTGCTGGGATTCCTCGTCTCCCAGAGGGGGATAGAGGCGAACCCTGACAAGATCGCAGCGATCGAGAACATGAAGCCCCCGACGCGACTTCGGCAGATGCAGTGCTTGGTGGGCTGCTTGACCTCCCTGGGCCGCTTTATAGCTCGCCTGGGGGATAAGAGTCTCCCACTGCTCAAGCTCCTAAAGAAAACCAACCAGTTCGAGTGGACGGCGGAGGCGCAGGAGGCGTTCGACGGGTTGAAGAAGTATCTCACCTCCCCGCCCGTACTGGTCGCTCCAGACCCGGGCGAGCCGCTGATCCTTTACGTTGCGGCAAACCCCCAGGCGGTCAGCGCGGTGCTGGTGGCGGAAAGAGAAGGCGTTCAGCGCCCCATTTACTATGTCAAGAAGGTCCTCCACGACGCCAAACAAGGTATTCACAAAGACCAGAAGATGCTCTACGCCAGGCCGACGGCGCCCGAAGCTGCGCCACTACTTCTGTGGGCGAAGTCACGGTGTTGACCAAGTATCCCTTGCGGAGATCCTCTTCAACCGCGAGGCTGTGTCGACGCCAAGTGGGCCATGGAGTGGCGATTCGATCTCAAGTTCGCTCCCGAATGGCCATCAAAGGGCAAGCTCGCGGAGTTAAATCAAAAGTGGACTCGGCGGACACAGAAGCTGAAGACACCCCAAAGACCTCGCCATGGACTCTCTTCTTCGACGGCTCATTCCGCCGGAGGGCTGGGTGGCGTCGTCTGGTGTCTCCCACGGCGATGTCGTCAAGCACCGGTGGAGCTGGACTTCCGCGCCACCAACAACGCCGCGGAATATGAAGGATCGCCGCCGCTCGTGGTGGCTTCGACCCTTGGCATCCGGGCGGCTACAAGTAAAGGCGACTTTCCGGTCATCAACCAGCGAGGAAGGATTTCTCCGCCGGATCCCGCTATGGCGGCCTACTGGCGGAGGTGTGCCGTTGGAGCGGCACTTTGAGGGTTTGGGCCGTGCACGCCCTCGCCGCGACAACTATATGGCGGATTTAATCGTCCCTGCATTGCCTCGCCGAGGGCACTGTTCCGCCGGGTCTTTCAAGAAAGACTTACGCTGCCGTCTGCCGCAGCCCCCACTCGGGCGGGACGACGCTTCGACGCAGCCCCACTTCGAGGAGACGCCACCAATCTCGCCGCAGCCCCGGCTGGAGGGAGGAGGCGAAGAACCGCCGAGGCGGTTGAGGCGTAAATGCTCGCCAGCAGAGTACGCCGGCGACAATGTACGTAACGCCGCCACACTCGTCCGGAAGGTCGCGGATGGTTCCGATCCTAGCCTACCCACGGATGGAGTGATCCCCACGATGACGCGTCGGCCGAGAAGATAGCGCGCAGGCAAGCGCCACGCCCGGTAGGTGGGGACCAGACGCTGTGGCGCAAATGCGGTTCTACCGGCGCGCCACTCGAAGCGGGAGTGCAATTCTCTCGAGATCCATGGAGGCATGTGCGGAGCCATTCGGGAGCCGGGCGTTGGTTGGGAAAGCTTTCGCCACGGTTTTATTGGCCATCGCCTCCGTGATGCCTTCGAAGCCGTGAGAGATGCGGCGTGCCAATTTCATGCTAAGCAGATCCACCGACCGCCCAGCGCCGCAAACCATTCCGCTCTCCGCCGTTCGCGTCCGGGGCCGGATATTCGGGCCCGCTCGCGGGCGACCGGAGGTTACACACATCCGTTTCGCCGCCATCGACAAGTTCACTAAGTGGGTTGAAGCCTCGCCACCCCGGCGATCACATCCGCAGCGGCTATCAAGTTTATGAAGAGCATCTTCGCCCTGCTCGTGTCGCCAATGTAATCATCATCGATAACGCGCCGCTTTAAAAGCGCCGATTTCCAAGATCGGTGCGAAGAGTTGGGTACCAAGCCGTGCTTTGCCTCCGCTGCGCATCCGAAGAGCAATGGGCAAGTTGAGCGCGACCGCGAAGTACTCAGGGGCTCAAGATAAGGGCGCTCGATCGCCGAGAAGCGTGGTAAGCGCCGGGTCAAGAAGTCCCCATCAGGTTGTGGGCGCCGCGGACAACTCCTAACAGAGCCACCGCGAAACCCCTTCTTCCCGTGTATGGCTCGAGGCGGTGTTCCCATCGAGCTCGCCGCTCCCCAAGGGTGGCGGCGTTCAGCGAAGACAAAGACTCGACCGCGCCGGACGGTGAATCTCCGGAGGAGATCCGAGACAGGCGGCGATCCGGCGCTAAGTATCAACAGCATCGCGCCGTTACTAAGCAAGACGAGTGTGTGCGAGAACACCGCAGATGGCGACCTCGTTTTGCGCAAAATCCAAGCGCAGCGGGCGCAATAAACCGTCTCCCCTGTGGAGGGCACCTTCAAGGTGGTCTCGCTCCCGCCAGAGCTCGGGCCAGCTCGATTCGAGGATGGTCGCGAATTGGTGAACACTTGAACGCCGAGCAACCGAGGAAGTTCTACCCAGAGGTAGCGCCTGCTTTTTTTGGTTTTCCTTTGGAGCCGAGCGGCGAGGTCTTCTTCCTTCACCGCTTCGCCTCGGGGCATTGTACAAAGCCATCTTCAATAAGAGATAAGTTCTCGTCTCCTCGTGGGCATCCTGCTTTTTTCGCCTCAAGTCCGTTAGAAAGCATTCGCTGAAAACCGGTAGCTAAAAAGTACTTAAGGCGATGGCCCTTAGTTGCAAGGACTAACGCCACGACTTGCGGTTGGGCGAGGCGGCGGACGGAAGGCGGGTTCTAGCCCCGTGTGTCGGCTCGGTCAGGCAATGCGCCAACAAATGCACCAAATGACCAGACCACTTCCGAAGCTAAGTGCTCGCCACGCCGACGCCCAGGGTCGGTTCGCAAAGAGGCCATAAGGGTTGAAGTAACCAGATGCTCGAGGAAAAAGCGCCACTTTAAAAGTAAAGCTCGTCTAAAGCTTTTTGGCGATCGCTGGCTTAGCCTTAAAAGGTCTCATAGAAAGCGCTCACGAAAGTCGGTAGCGAAAGTACTTATGGTCGATGGCCCTTAGTTGCAAAGGCAACGCTATAACTTACGCCGGTGCGGTTTAAGCGGACGGAAGGCGGTTCTAGCCCGTGTGTCGGCTCGGTCAGGCAATGCGCCAACAGCGCTAACCGCGACTAGACCACTTCGAAGCTAAGCGCCGCCACGTAATGTTTAAGTCGGGTTGCGAGAGGCCATAAGGGTTGAAGTAACCAGATGCCTAAGGAAACAGCTACCACTTGCGGCGTAATCGCTCATCTAAAGCCTTTGGCGGTCGATGCCCTATTCAATTTCGCAAGTTAAAATTGTGCGGTTCAAGTGAGACTCACAACAAAAGAGCAAAAGTTTGTTTGCATTGACAGCAACGCTATAAGGCAAAATAGACGGGGAGTTTCGCTACTCCTCCTCGCCTTCGCCTTCGCCGGAGTGGCGCCCCATCATGGATACGCTGCCGGGCGGCGGTGTCAACCCGCTACCGCCAATCCGGTCCACCGGGCGCCAAGGCTCCCGGTGGCGGCGCCGAGATCAAACGCGCGCTCGAGCAAGACGATTGCTCAAGATGAACCGCGCCGCTTCAAGAGCGCTTTGGCAACCGCTTCGACGCTTCGCGTCCGCAACGCCACAGAAGATCGCGCAAGGCTTCGGCGGCTCGTTCCACGGCGCCGCATACTACGCACCGCTCTCCTCCGGGAATACAAGGTAACGCCTAATGGATGCAGGCGCCCCGAAACCGTGGTAGGCGGCGCGCAGATGTCGGCGAGGGCTTGAGGCGCCAAGTGTTCTGTGCGGAGGTTCGATTTGCTTGGCGGCCGAGGCGCGGCGGGCTTAGCCGCCGCAGCCTCGCGAGTCATCGCCTTCAAGGCGGTTTTTTGGCCAAGGGCCCGCCGTAGCTCCCGGCGGATCGCCGCCAGCAAGCGCTTCCTCCGCGCTGCTCAGTGCGGGAGAGGTGCGGCGCCGGCGAGCGCCTCACGCCGGGCGGTCACGGCCGAGATGGCGGCGGCTACGTGACGCGGTGGCGAGGGTTCTCCGCGGCGGCGCCGGGCGAACTCTCACCATGAAGCGCTTCGCCGGGAGAGCGGGCGGCGGGCCGGGTAAGTCGCCAAGCGGAGCTCGATGCCCACCGCCCGCCTGCTCCAAGAAGGACAAACAGGTTCGTGTATGCAAAAACGTAGCATACTAACCCTAACGCGAATGTGCGAAGCGCAGGAAAGCCAACTGAAGTGGCGCTACCGAAGCTTAAAGTCGAAGGGGAGCGCCAACTCGCTGATTGCGAGGCGGTGGTGGCGCTGTCGCGTCACCGCATGCCGTCAAGCAGTATTGGCGCTGGTGAAGCCGTGCAGAAGCACTAGCGCTGGCAATGAGGCCTTCGTCGGCAAGCGCCGCAGCAGAAGCGCCGGGCGTAGAAGGAGCGGAAGAAACCGGCGCAGCGGCGCCAGCTTGAAGAGTCGCCGCGCCTCGCCCGTGGCGGAGCGGCGGCGTAGTAAGCAGGCCCCTCGCGGAGGGGGCCGGTGGCGGCGAAGCTCAGATTGGAGGGCGAGCCCTCTTGGCTCGCTCTCCTCCTCTTCGCCGCCGCCCACGGCGAGATGAGGCGGCGCTTCCGGAAGCGCTGTCGAGTCGGCCGCCACGGCAGAGGTAGCGGCGGCCGCGAAGCTTGGGCGGTCGCCGGAGGCGGATCTCGGATCTGTAGTGGCCCCGTGCCACTTGGACCGCAGACCGAGACCTCCATGGGGGGCGCGACGCAGTGTTGGTTGCGCCCCGTGATTCGGCCGCAGAGGGGAGGATGCCTATAAGCGCCGGTGTCGCTGGTTGGTGGGGCGAGAGTCCCGCCACCAGCCCCGAGCACGCCGTCTCGCACGTTTCTCGCGGGCCGGGCGAAAGAAGAAAGGAAGCCGTAAGGTCGGCAAACAAAAGATTCCAAGAAAGACAGAGACCCAAAAGACTAAAAGAGCACTCACCGTCGAGGGCGACGCGGACTCCATCGTTGTCGCCATAGTACATCCAGGCGAGGCGAGTCCTCAAGCGGAGCGGACAGAGTCGGCGCCGCAAAAAATCCGCCGCGACGAGGGTTCCGGTGAGCCCGCGGCGGCGAAGATCGACGATGCGCGCCAGCATCAACTCCAGCTCCATTGAAGTCGTCGGGCGAGCCCCTGGGCTTGGCGGTGGGCTCGCGGGACCCTCAGAAGAGAAAGATCGCAGCTGCTGGAGTCCTCCACGTACAACCATTGTCGGTGCCAGTCCTTCTAGTTGGACTTGGACGCGACAGGGATGAAGGCGGCGGCTTCGCGGAGCGTGAAGTAGCAGCTCCCGATGGCCCCGCTCGGGCGCGGCCTCGCGTGCAGCACGAAGAGCCGGCGCCAGAGGGGGATGCTTGGCATCGTTCCCACGAACATCTCACAGAGGTGGACGAAGATGGCGGCGAATGATGGAGTTGGGGAAGGTGCACCGCTGGATCTCGAGAAGGCGAGCACCCCAAGAAAAATTCAGAGTACGGCGGATGAGCCCGCCATGCCGCCAGACGAAGATGATAATCTCCCCGTCGCGAGGGCTCGGCGCCATGGTGCTGTGGCGGAACCGGCGGCGGTTGGCGGAACGAACACTTGAAGCCGCCTCGCTGCGTCTTCGCCGACGGCGGAGGTGGGAAAACTCGCCCAGCGACGGCGCGCTTCACGGCGATCCTTGCTGCGTTTGGGCGCCATTGAAAGCGGTGGAGAAGTTGGCGAAGAGAAAGAAGGCTCTGTGGTGGCGCGAAGGAGGCAATTGGCGCTTGTGAAGACTTAGCGTGCGGAAGGATTAGCCGCAATACCGAGAGAAGTATTTATAGGCGTGGGCGCGAGCGCGATGGTTTGATTCCGCTTCACGCGCTGCTGGGCGCCATCATTGCCCCGCGTTTTGGTTTCCCGCCAAAAGCGCGTAGTTTCCCAAGGAAGATCGTGCGAGATGGAGAATCAGCGACGGCCGCGCGGTGGTGGACCCCACGATTCGTCTCCCCGCCGCACAAGAAAATGTAGTGTCTCGCGCGACGGTTCACAGATCATGGTGGACCCGGCCACTGTCGGTGTAATAAATACCGGGGTACAAAGAGTCCAGAGAAGACGAGGTGGGCCCCACGCGTCAGGCGGGCGATCAGGCCCCAGCGCGTGGGCGAGCCCCTCAGCGCTCAAAGAGGGCCCCACGCGCCAGCGGGTGCGTGGGCCAGCCCTCGAAGACCAAGCGAGGGCCCCACGCGCCAAAGCGGGTGCGTGAGCGAGCCCCTCGAAGACCAGCGAGGGCCCCACGCGCCAGCGGGTGCGCGGCGAGCCCCCTCAAGACCAGCGAGGGTCCCACACGCAAGTGGGGCCCGCGGCAGGAAACTGCGTATGAGTCTTCGTGACGAAGGCTCCCCCGCCGCGAAGGACGGCGATTTAACGCGACATCACGCGGATAGACGGTGAAAAAATGATTACCGCCATAAATGACCTTCGCAGGTCGGCGGCCACACATGGCGGAGAAGAATTGACCGCAGAGAGAAGGTTTGTTTAAGATGATCGCCGCCGGGAGAGCAGCAGTCGGGCCCCGCCCGCAGCCTCACCGTGTGTCTGCGGGGTCGAGGTCGCTATGGCACGCGAGGGCGGCGCCGGGCGCAGAAAGAGCACGCTGCCTCTCTCCGTCGTGTCTCACCTGCCTTGTCGAATCATCAGAGTATCAGATCGCCTACCCTCCCGGCTCTCTCCGCCGGTTTGAGGCTTGTATAAAAGGGGAGGAGGACGAGCAAAGAGAGGTTCCAAACACACGCAGCTCACAAGCACCTCAGAACACATTCCCATTCAACCACAATCGTAAAAGAGCTAAGGCTCAAGCAGAGTAGGACTATTACCCGCGAGGGGTTCCGAACTGGGTAAATCCATGAAGTCGCTCCTTGTTGTGCCCGACGCTCAAATCGAACCGAGCTTGATCGAGTTAGCTAGCAGACTAAAAATCTGACCAGGGGTGTGATCCGCAGTGGTTGAGCAGAGAACACGCCGTCAAATCTATCATATAAGGATTGATTCTTTTGTAGAATCTAGAGGAATATGTCTTGGTCTTGATACGATTGAACCGCGGATTTTCTACATACTAGTTCGTGCCATTCCAAAAGTTGAAGCCGTTAAGGCTCTAGGGAAAGATATTCCAAGGAGGTTGTTGTAGCGGTAGTCCCCTATCCCAGGCAACAAAACTTCATGCTGAAGACGTCCCAGATGCCCATGCCACGCGTCTCGAAGACCACTCAAGGCCGAGACCTCGCGTGTGGTCCTTCATTGAGCACAATGCGTTCCGGAGACCACTCGAACCGAAGCCTTGCGTGAGGTCCTTCCTAGAGCGCTAGGCGTCTCAGAGACAACTCCGATCTAAAGCCTCGCCCAAGGTCTCTCTTGGATCACCACGCGTACCCGGAGATCACTTCGGGCCAAAGCCTTGCACGGGGTCTCTCCCGGATCGCCACATGTACTGGAGACCACTCTGAGCCGAAGCTCCACCAAGGACGCTGCCGAGCAACTCGTGTAGCAATCATGGCCCTTGGACAAGAAGTCCAGGATTCCCGCCCAAGATAATCAATCGGACAAGAAGTTCTCAATTCTATCAAAAGCAGCCAACAACTGCAGCTACAAGACGAAGGAAGACGCTGATGACAATTAGGGACAAAGGAGAGATGAACAGGAGAGTCGTTGTTTTGTCTCCAGGTGCAAAGGCTATGAAAGGGAGGCAGACGAAAGGAAAAGACAGGCATGCCCCTGCTTTGGCAACCCGACCAAGGGCAAACAGCAGAAGTTAGACTAGGATTACTATTATATGTGTGCTCTATGTTCCCTGTGCTTGTGAGGCCGGCAAAGAGGGTAAGAAAGCCCGGCTGGCAACATATCCCGTTGTAACTCGACCTTAATCAAAATCTCAAAAAAAATTCCTAGTTCCTCTGCATCTTTATCATTGGCAATTCCCTATAAAGTTGTCCCGCCTGAGGATGTCTCATCTTAACCTTGGGATGGGCATCTCCCCCTTGAAATCTGTAGTCCGAGACACGTACCCCCGACAATAAAGGTATTGAATTAAGGGTTTATTATGAAAAAAAATGGAAAATAGAGACCAATAAGTTTTGACTACTGCTGTTAGAACTTACTGCGATCCGACCATCTCATGGCCCATAACCATTTGCCCCCCACCTCCCGAGACAACTCATAGTCTAGGGCCCAGGTCTTGTTGAGCTCGTTACATCCACAGTCCCAACTAGAGTCACAACTAAGGTCCAAGGGCCACTCAACCCAAAAGGCTAGCCAGATGATGATGGCCACCCCTACCTTATATGTTGTGCTTCCTCACAACCAATAACTAATGTGGGACTAAACCTAACAATCTTCCATCACACATCGAGTAACCTAACCCAACAACATGGGACCCTAGAGATATTCTAGGTTTCAAACCTGGAGCTTTGATACCACTTTGATACGGCCATTTCATGGCCCCCGCGGCGGTCTAGCTCCCCTCGAGCTCAGGTTTCATTGGGCATGCTACATCCAACGGCCCAATCAGAGTCACAACTAAGTTGCAAGACCTACTCATCCAAAAAATTTAGCCCAATAGGTGATGGCACCCCACAACTGATTAATTGATGTTGGACTATCCGACAACCGTGCGACCCTGGAGATGTTCCAGGCTTTAGACCTGAAGCTATATACCACATGTTAGAGCCCATTGTGATCTGGCCACCTTATATGTTGTGCTTCCCTCACAACGGATAACCGTGTGTAGGAAATTTAACAAAAATGAATACTTCACTTAAGGTTATATCTTCCTATTCTCACCCTAAATAAAGAATACTTCTAATTTCAACTTTAAATTTAATTCAAGGGATTTTTGCAAAACACTAAAACGTTGATATCGATAAACAACGCATGCAGACTATACGAATGTATGCTTCTATCTTGAAATATATAGATTTAATGAAATGATATCTTTTGACTTTTGTTCTAAATGAACCTTGAACGTTTACTTGGGGCATGCCATCATCTAGGGGAGTAACTCCTTGTTCACGCAAAGAAATTTTGGTCGAAAAAACCTTCAACAAGAGACAGTTTGTTGTCCGGTTCATCGTCGTTCATATGTTGTCCCCATGTAGAGAAGCCGGCAAAACCATCACTTCTGCCATTGTTTATATTCAGGAGATCAAGAAGCTGCTTAAAGTTTTTACTAGTTAAGTACTACCACTACCATACATTATGTGGTTCAGAATGTCCTTGACGATCATCAACTGGTTGCTAATCTAGTCCATGTGCCGTTAAACCATAGCTATATTCAGTTTCTCTATCAAACTATTCCCTAGGTTCCTTATCAATTATTGAGATTTGATTACGAGACCTCACTTAATTACTCATTGATTGGATAGTATGATAGTAACGCTAACAAACTCAAGCAGTTTGTTGTTTGTTAATTTTGATGCTTGCACTTTGGTGCCCTAAAAATATTTTCCTTCTGATTATTAACATGCCTTTCCTCTTATTCTTGATATGTACCAAGTTAAAAATTATACATGCATTTTTAGGTCACATTAGTATGTTGAATATATATCATGCTATATCTTCAAGGCAATTTTCTTAGGTATTTAAATTCAACTTAGCAATGCAGGTATAGAATATTAACCTTTCAAGTGGTGATCGTTAAAATTTATGTCAAGGTATTAAAAAAGTTCAGTTGTCTCTTGGCTCCCTGAAAGGTTAGAACGAATTCCCACTATGTTCAGCGACTTCCCCAGCTCATGCATGCTGCAATTATAATGTGTTCTCCTCCTGATAAAAAAGTGTACATGAACCTCAAAATTGTATAAATCCAGATAGCAAGCATTCTTGAATAGTTGAACTTAGGTGTACGCAGTGCCAATCGCAGGTAGGCAGTTAACTGTTGGAAAAGGTATTGATTTTGTCATAAACTTTCAACGTAGCATCAAATTAGTCCTCACGGTGAAAATCTTAGTTGAAACGGTCTTTTTTTAGATAAACACGGCACTTTACAGATTAAGAAATATCATTACAAAGTACTGCTACGATACACTCCGGGGTTACAGAATGAAGGACATTAAAGCAAGATTGCTCGGCAGAACGAGCAAAAGTGTGTGCCGCAATATTGGACAAGCGATTAACATGCATAAAGGAACAATTCGTGAAATATTCAACTGATTCTTGATGTCCCCGATCACACAAGCGACAAACGAGCGGTCTCTAGTCAGAGACCGAAGACGTGAGATGATCGAAAGACAATCTGATGGTCGGATGATTTTTTGGAAGCCCTCCTCCTTAGCCAGCGATCAATTCCATGGCAAAAACCACTCCCCAAAACCACTTCCATGTCACCCTAAAACCATTCATTGACCGATCAAGGGACTAAATTGGGATTTTCACAATACCACGAGGACCGATTTCATCCAGTTTTACACCCCAAGGAGGCGAGGACCAATTAGGTGCTCGAGCCATAGTTCAGAGACCGAAATTGACACTTTTCCTTAACTTTTTAATTGCTTGTAGCCTCATCATTCACATGCATTAATATTCTCAAAAAAAAACTCATGCATCAATTTTTCCCGTTGACTTTTGGATTTGTTCATTAGCACATATGACTATAGGAGCAATGGATCGCAAAGTATGTCACTGAACGATGTGATTATGATCCTTGTGCATTTCTGGTAATATTCAGCATTATATTGAATTATAAACAATGGTCATTTAGTTAGTCGATCACATTCACATGATCTGAAACTGAGTTTTTTATCAACTGGAAATGCAAATTGTCCAATGGTACGGTGAGACCATGGAGAGAGAAAAGGATAAGGTCAGATGCTATCTGTTTGGTTTGTTATTGCCTAGCCTAATCTTAGCTGCGTCACGCATTCTAAGGAGTGTGTTTGGTTTGTTGCCACAACTGTGGCTTGCCATATTTTCTTAGCCTCTAACCCACATGTCATAAACTCATTTTTTTTTGTCATACTTTGTCACAAGTGTGGCATTAAGAGCCTGATTGGTTTGAGTACTAACATTGTCACAAGTCACAACTAACTTGGCAAAGTTGCCTAAGCATAGTTTATAAAAATCTTAACCACACTTTAACTAGCCTAAAGAAATATTGCCACACTTTTCTCACTCACTTACGTATAGGACCCACATAAACAAATAGAAATTTTGCCACAAATATGGCTATGAACCAAACACATAGCTACCTTGATCAAATTTTTCTAACATAAGGCGTGGCAAGTTGTGGCAACCTTTGTCACCAACCAAACAGGCCCTAAATTTATCCGTCATACTTTTTGTGTCTGCCACACTTTATCTAAAGTTAGTTGTGGAATAGTTAGTAAAGAACCAAACAGACTTAGGGCCTGTTTGGATCCCAGGAACTAAACTCAAACTAACTAAACCAGTGACTAAAAGTTTAGCTACCCCTGTTTGGATCCATGGACTAAACTAGGGACTAGAGGCTTTATTACTCTGGAAAATGACTCAAGTGCCCCTGTTGGATACCCCTGCATGCGTCGGTGGGGAGGGACCAGGGGTTGGGGTGGGAAAAGGGAGTTTAGCACCGTTTAGCTCCTCCAAGAAATTTAGAAGTGCTAAACGATTTTAATTGCTTTTCTAGTCCTTGTGTTTGGTTTTCTAGCCCTAAAGTGACTAGAATCTAGTCAGTTTGCTCTAGCACATGAGATCCAAACAGGCCCTTACATGAGAATTGTTTATGCAAAGCATTTCTTGATCTGTCCAGCCAAACACAGATCCCCCTAAACTAATATCGTCAGAATGTACAGGTGTAATGCTTACAGAACGACCTGATGATTTATGCTGATTAAAATTAATCTGAACTCCGTTCGTGGTATGGATTGTACTGATGCGTGATGCACGGATTGCGAATCTAGTAGTGTAATTATAGGTTTCTTTTTTGGAAACTAATGGTTCGCTCCTAATAGTTGACTTTGAAACTTTTGTTTGAGGCTCTGACCTTGAAGCTTTTGACTAATGCATTTCTTCAGACTAAACAACAACTGATGATTGGTATTATTTTAATCAGGGAGTCAGAAAAAAAAATCATATCCGTCTTTATCCTATTATTAAAATTTGAGGTCGGATGAAATAATTGTGCTCTCAAATGTCCACGGAAATTGATTGTGGCTTTAATTTCTACGACATGTAAGGCAGTGAAAATAACTATTCATCCTTCCAATAGGTGGTTCAGAACTTCAGACTAGATTAGTGCTATATTGTCAGGTGACATTAGGATAGTACTTTTATGCTGCATAATGTTCAATCATCTGTCTATTTTTAGTTGGAAGTTAAGTAGATTTCTTCCCTTTTCAAGCTCAGTCAGCACAATAGAAATAACCTACACCCACCAAATGGTACCATCGTTCTTTCTATGTCATGTCATCCGTATGAACTCTTCCCCCAAACACGCAAGTAAAACTGGAAAATATTTGTGTGAAAACCAAGAAATCCTGCTATGTGAAAGGTAAGTTCTGTAATTGGCCGCTTGGCATAGCAAAGAAAGCTGTCCACTGAATTTTCTTTCTTTCTGCCCTTTCTTGCTAGTAAGAGGAGTCCTACATTCCACAGTTCAGCTCAGCTCTCATTCAAACTTACAGACAAAAGGCGCAAAGCTATAGTCCTAGTTTGGTCCTGTTGAAGTGTTCTATTTGTTTTTGTCTCCGTTGCTTCTCTGAATCAACCTTGGTTCAACCTACAATCCTGCCAGCAACACATGTCTTGAAATTCCAGAGTTGGAAGGGAGAGATTCTGTCTGCTGGGGAAAGATGATTTGATTGATGCCTGATCAGCAGCACCAGCACATGAGCCACAACTACCATAACCTCTCTTGTCCCTATTGTATACTCACAGATTCCATCGCTTGCATCACTCCCATATCATCTGACCCCTACATAGGCACCTTCCATTTAGGTCAGAAATGGAGGGCTTGAAAGTCCCCCTGTCTTCTTGTGCCACTTTCTTGTCAGGTTCCAGATAAAGTGAAAACTGAATTGGATAGACATCACTGACATCTTTCTGCATTCATCAACAACATTTCCTCCGCAAAATTCACACTCCCCAAAGTCACAGCAGATAGTAAACAGAACAGGGTGATCTAAATTCGGTGATTCACACACGCCTTTCTGCATGTGAGGCTCTCCTCCCTGAATCTGCTTGGCCGGGCAGGCAACATCAGCACGAGAACGAACAAGGAAGTCCATGTGCACGGCTTTCCTGAACGGAATATGGTTTCTTTATTGTCAATTATAAAGGATTCGTCAACTCGACCATCGCTGCAAGCGCATCCATTGAACCCAGCTTGATACTGGTAGTTTTTATCTGATCCTGTTGGTTCAGTGATCCCATCAGTACCACCCGTATACAGCCAGTTGAGACCGTGACGGGCAACGGCAGCGACCCATGCCACGAGGTATCCGCAAAGTCAATGTGCGGCCAGAGCTCATCCTGTCGTGCACTGCACATTCACTGTAAAACGCCCCACACAGGCACCGCTAATTTAGCACTGTACGTAATACTACTTTATCAATACAAAATACAACTTTAACCGTTGTTTAGTTTTGTAATTATTTACAGGGCCTAATAAAATTATAGTATTATGGCATACGGATCTAAATAACATACATGGTTCTTCACTAATCTAAACATGTAAAAATGGAATCCGCTTTAACGTCAGCTATCTCAAACCTTTTTTTTTTTTTGAGGAAAGCTTCAGCTATCTCAAACTAATCGTATGTATTTGTAATAGGATGAACATTTTTTTTTACCCCAATGATTGGAGCAGCGACTTGTGAGTATATTCATGGCATTATTGCATTATTTTCTTATGCAGCTGCGGCACGCATGTTGATTTCTCTGATGGCGCTAGAAGCCAGCTGACTTTGCGGTTCGTGCCCGGTAATTTTACCATTGTTTACTCTATCTATCTATCTATCTATCTATCTAGGCAATATATCTTATGTACACAAATCTATCTATCTATCTATCTATCTATCTATATAAAGCAGACTTAAACGGAGCCACCACATTAATCCTAAAATCCTAGAAATTCCCACGTTAATCGAAAAATAGTAGAAATTCTCACATTAATCATAGAAAAAAGAAATAATCTTCATCGTTGAATATGGATATTATTATGTAAATCTAGCGGTCAATATTAACCTCTATAACAAACTAAAGCAGAGTTAAACGGAGCCACCACATTAATCCTAAAATCTTAGAAATTCCCACGTTAATCGACAAATAGTAGGAATTCTCATGTTAAGAGCATCTTGTGAGAGAGCTCAGATCGCGAGCTGCATCATCATCTGCATCATCGCGCGCCTCCGCTACCGTCCATTGGTCACCGTGGCCGAGCGACGCGCTTGAAAAAAACTCCGCCGTGACGATCGTTGATGCAGCCATACTGATAGCGGCTCTCCTGGGGATGCTCTAATCATAGAAAAAAGAGAAAATCTACATCGTTGAATATGAATATTATTATGTAAATCTAGCGGTCAATATTAACCTCTATAACAAATTAAGCTAATCTATATATTAGAGATAAACTCTAAATCTAATCTGATATATTATCTATACCTTAACACAAATCTAGCCGCGCAAACGCGCGGGTCACCTTGCTCGTTATATATATAAAGGAGGGGAAAAAGAAGCCACCACGTTCGTCCACATCATCTAAATTATTTCAGCCGTTCGATCAACGATAGGACCAAATTATAACGGCCAAGATCAATCAAAGAAATTCTCACATAAATCAAGAAAAATAAAAGATATATGCCGTTGATTTTGTGGGGCCGGATTATAACGGCTTAGATTAAAAGAAGAATATTAGAAGTTCGTATTAAATACTAAAGATGATATCATATGGTTATTTTATCCGTTCAATCAACTGTGGGACCAAATTATAACGGGATAGATTAATCAAAGAAAAAATAAAAGATCTATGCGGCTTAGATTAAAAGAAAATATTAGAAATTCATATTAAATACTAAAGTTGATATAATATATTAGAGATAAACTCTAAATCCGATTTAATATGTTAGAGATAGATTATGAGATAGAGATAAACACTATATACTAAAACAAATCTAACCGCGCAAACGCGCGGGCCACCTCGCTCGTTCCTGCGTAAACCAGTGTACATCAACTACTCCATTAATGTACACGGGGCTTACACGGAAACCTATGTGTACACATAATTTGTTGCCATCCATCTATCTATCTATTATATATATAAATAGAGATAAACTGAGCCACCACATTAATCCAAAAAATTTACACATAAATTAAAGAAAAAGGAAAAATCTCAACCATCGTTATGGTGGGCCCAGATGGTAACGACTTAGATTGATCAATTATCATAGAAATTCCCATGTAAAAAATCTCAACCAACGAATATGGCGGGCCCAGATTTTAATGCCTCAGATTGAATGTATTATCAGAGAAAATTCCTTTTTAAATCAGATTTTAAAAAAATATCTCCACCATTAATTGATTACAGTGGCGCCACCTTATAACGGCTTAGATTGAAAAGAAGATTTCATATATACTATAATAGAAATATAAATAATATAAATTCAAAAAAAAAGTCGTACATTTGAGTCCATATTTTCTTAATTGTACATATAGGAAATCCACACCTGTGTTTGCACATATGAGACGGTAAGTTTCTTGACAGTGGATCAACAATCCGTATATCTTAGGCTTTAGCAAATTCTCCTTAAGAAGTGATGTCTCGGAGCTACAAGCATCAATTCCGTAGCCTCTTCTAGTCAGGGCGAGCAGATGCATCCAAATAATTAACATTGATCAATATAAAAACTTTATATTGTCAATTATAGTGCAGCTAACTTATAATGTTATAAGTATGAAATATTATTGTGTGATTGGATTATAATGGATTATATTAAAATAAATATTTCATATGAATAAAAAAAGAAATTTGAAATTAAAAATAAATAAAAATAAGATTTCATGCCTTATTAAAAAAAAGAGTTTACAAAACAATATACAAATTTTGAATTAAAAATAATATAAATAAAAGTCCATATTAAATTAAAAGTAAAATTTTATATTCGCTACAGAAAAAAGCTATATAAGTTTTAAGTAAAAAATAATAAAATTAACATCTATCTACTATCTATATAAAGCAGAGTTAAACGGAGCCACCACATTAATCCTAAAATCCTAGAAATTCCCACGTTAATCGAAAAAGAGTAGAAATCCTCACATTAATCATAGAAAAAAGAAAAAATCTGCATCGTTGAATATGGATATTATTATGTAAATCTAGCGGTCAATATTAACCTGTATAACAAACTACCGAAATTGATTTATATATTAGAGATAAACTCTAAATCTAATCTGATATATTATCTATATCTTAACACAAATCTTGCTTTAAATCTAATTTGATATATTATCTATATCTTAACACAAATCTAGCCGCTCAAACGCGCGAGTCACCTTGCTCGTTTAATATTAAATTAAAGAACTAAGATAAATCTAGACGCGCGCAAACGCTCCTTTGTTAGAAATATGAAAAGGGAGGCACTATTTGGCAGGCGCCTGCAATTTCAGCATTTGTGCAGGCACATGCCGTGTAAATGCGTGCAGACCTCGCACAAAAAATTCCACTATCGTAAAACATATTTTTTCCAATATTGGAAATGTGGAAAACCAGTAGAAAATTAGTGAAATTTTTTGCGTCTACATGATTTCGCAAATTATACGAGAAAAAAATCTCTCGACGTGAAAAACAGAAAACAAAATCAAATTTATAATATACAGAAAATAAGAAAGTTTATAATAAACATAAAACAAAATAAATCTATAATAAACATAAAACAAAATATATCTATACAAAAATCGACCTTGCGCAGAAAATTCCACTATCGCGGACCGTTTCTTCCATAAATGCAAATATGGAAAAACAGTAGAAAGAAAGTGAAATTTTTTGCGCCTACTCGTTTTGGCTAATTGCAGGTGCCTGCAAAATAGCAATTGCGATATGAAAATAGTAGGTGTTTCTCTCTCTACTTTCACCTGGTCCAGATGCATGCGCCATGCGCGCGCGCGTTAGCGCTACATATTTACGTCCTACTGGTCGGCGCAACATACGCGGCAAGATAATACTCCCTCCGTTTCAAATTATAGGTCGTTTGAATTTTTTAACCCGTACTTTGACCATTCGTCTTATTCAAAAAAATTTATAATTATAATTTATTTTTGTTATGATTTAGTCTATCATGAAAGGTACTTTAATAATGACTTGAGTTTTTTCATATTTTCACTAATTATTTGAATAAGACGAGTGGTCAAAGTTCGTGTGAAAAAAGTCAAACGACCTATAATTTAGAACGGAGGGAGTATTCATTACTGACTTGTTGCATGCAGCTAGGTTGGCTGTTGCAAATCATATGCATCATCGAGTCATACAAGTGACATTTGCATCATGGATTAGCTATCGTACACCCAAAGTACGACCGTATGGGCATCTCTCCTGTGTGCGGTTGGTTGTTCCTGACATGCACCGTATATATTCCACTTGATAGAAATAAATAGGGATATCAGGATACGGTATACCATTATAATAGGATAGATGTGTGTTGCGTGTTACATGGTATGTTATGAATGTATCATAATGTCTGTCATATCTTGTACTATCATGGTGTTCTGGTTGTTGGTAATTTGGCCTTTGTCTTTGTCTTTGGATAGAGAATTAGATATGTCCATGCTCCATTTAGATTTGAATCATCTCATTTACAACCAACCTTTCTTCTCCAAATCTCCTTCCGCATAGGACACTGCCTCCATGATCTTCCACACCTAGATTCCTCCAAGTCTCCCTTCTTCTCATTGGATCTAGCTGAGGAAGGAAGGAAGCGAGCATTCACTCCTTCCCTTCCCCTATGTTGTCCTAAGACAACTACTCCTCCCGAGTTATATCCCTCTCCTTCGGACATGGGCGCGACGACAACTACGATACACTCAGACAAGGATATGTTTGCGTGTCTCCCTAGGCCATAGTGAATTGTGGTGGCAACGTGGAGACTCATATAGAGCTCAAGCTTGGCGGCCTCCTCAAAGACCATGGTATCATGAGATTGCTTAAAGGGGAAGGGCCCCAAGTCTGGGTTGTCGAACCACTGATATGTGGGCTTGGATATAAAATAAGCCACGTGGCACTACCGACTATTTTTTAAAAAAAAATTAAAAAAAACTTTCATCCGTCAGTGGTTGATGTACATAATTATACATATTTTTATTTTATATTTTCGTTGACCAAAGTCAATAAAATAATGTAAAAAAATTGAATCTTTCCCAAAAGCCGCCTACGGCTCTAATTTCTTTGGCCTTAAGAAAAACCGATGAATAAATGCATTTAGTTTCGTCGTTCGGCATCGATCCGGTTGATGAAAGTAGCAAATTATTTGTGTCGGCTTTTTCCAGGCCAAAATGAATTCATGTTTGGCTGACGGATGATTAATTGATGGATTTTTGTAGTGAATCTACGTAGCAGCAAAATTAAAATTAGCTAATTGTGGTACCTACGCAAATTACCCCTTTCCTTTATGACCGGTCGTGTAGTGGCCGGACACGATTCGGTGGATCATATGCATGCATGCCCATGACTCCATATGAGCCCAAAACGATCAGGTCCATCACTTAACAATCTTTTCTAGGCTTCTAGCTAACACCCTCGTGCCCCTTAGCTAGGCTCGATTCCCAATCCCCATCGAACCAGGCTGCATTATAGATGGCCAAACGTGTCAGACGGCACAAAGACGGCCAGAACGACGGTGGGCACGGCACTATCAGCACGGCTAACTAACTGCGTGCCGCTGCAAGACGACACTAGTGCCGCCATGCGCCCTGCACAAGACTACAAAGTTTAACTGCGTGCGGGCAGCACGGCAAAGTTTCGGCTTATCGTGTCTGCCCGACCAGTAACTAAAACTGAACAACATCTCAAAATAGAGAGCTCATGTTCCAGATTTCAAATATAATGTCTAGAATTTCAAAATAGCTAGCTAAAACTGACCAAAAGTCTAAAACAGATCTCATATCATATCATTATATCATATATTCACAAGTTCACATGTAATAGATAACAATTTTAAAACAGATCACAAGTTCAAAATACTAAAACTTAAGCTCATATGATCATATCAGACTTAGTCACCCAGACCACCAAAACAGACCAAAATCACATAGTTCAAGCTTCATATCATATATAAGGTTGAGCTGTTGTGCAATGGCTGCCTCATTAAAAACCTATCTAGGTAAAAACTCACACCTCGTGAGAAAACCCTAGATAGGAAAAGAGTACAGCCCAGCTCCAACTCCAAATGTTCAAGTTACATACAGATACAGTCCATAGTCCATACAGGCACAGTTCAATACAAAAGATTACAATAACAGCCATCAGGCATTCTCAGGAGCTTCATCAAGATAAAGATTAGAGAAAGCATCTTCAAGTTCTTTGTCCTCCAAGTTGTGCTGAGCCCTTGCTTCCCCTTGCTCCCAATCCTTGATGCAGGCCAGCATCTCCACCATATCAGACGTCAAGCGACGTCGCCGCTCCTCAATAATCCTGCCAGTTAGACTAAATGCACTTTCTGATGATATAGTAGAAACAGGCACAGTCAAAACATCTTTAGCCAAGATAGAAAGAACAGGATATGTAGGTTTGTGCTCATGCCACCAGGCCAAAAGATTGAAATCATCATTATACTTCTGGACAGTGTCACTGTCCAAGTATGATGACAGTTCAGAACCAACCCCAAGAGATCTTTGGACCGATTGCTTTGTGCTTGCAAAGAAGGCACTGCGACGTTCTTCTAGAAAGATTAAGAGAAGCAGTGGAGGGAGAAGGAGAACCAACTGAACCAATAGGATCATCATCACCATATATCATATCCCAGTTAGTCCTTTTCTTACCAGTTTTGGGTGGATCTGAAGGCCTCTGCAATCCGACATCACCAAACTTGATGTCATATTTGTTAAAGGTTTCGTAAAGTTGTGCTCTCACATAAGTTAAGTATGCAGATAATTAGATTGTGTAAGATTAGACAAAATAGAGAGTACTCTATTGAAACCCCTCAATTTAGCTCTAGGATCCGTAATGAATGCAAAGGAATAAAGAAGTGGTATGTCCCTCCAATACTTAAGGAACTTAGTTTTCATAGGGACCACCACACTTCTCAAAGATTTCATCATTCTCATAATTGTTTAGATGTTTGGCAATCTGAATAATATGATGTAACATTAGTGGAGAAGTTGGATAGTATACACCAGCAAAGACACATGTTGAATCATAAAACAGTTCAAGGAATTCCAATATTTTTCAGCAACATACCAATGTGCATCACCAAAAGAAAAGCATTATCACCTTCACCCCTAGGGTAGTATGCGGATGAACACATCAAATGTGTTCTTGTAAGGTACCAGTGCTTACATAAGGTAGGTGGAGTTCCACCTCACATCCATATCTAAACCAAACTTACGAGGACATTCATTCATAGCCATGCAAGAACTTTTATATAAAGCAATGCTATTTGGTTAGAAGAGTTTAAAAAGAAATTGCAGTTCTAAATGCCTCAAGATAAGGCTTGAGCCTCTTCAAACCAGACTTGACAATTAGGTTAATTATATGGCAAGTACATCTTTGATGCAAGAACAAATCACCAACATAACCGACAAAGAAAGGGGTGAGTAATGACATAGCAGTTGTATTAGAAGATGCATTGTCCAAAGTGATAGAAAAGGTCTTATCAGATAGACCAAACTCAGCTACCACACCATGCACACGCTCAGCAATGTTCTGACCACTGTGAGAGACATCAATAAGCCTTAAGCCTATGATCCTCTTCTCTAATTCCCATTTATCATTAACATAATGTACGACCACACTAAGATAGTCTTCCTTAGCATTGCCAGATCAGATATCAGAAGTTATAACAATAGAACTAACACTGGTTTCCAAAGTTTCCAAAAGTTTGCAACGTTGCTCACTGAAATACTTAGCAATATCTCTAGTTGTGGTTTGTCTAGAGACAGTAGAAAATCTAGGGTTATGAGATTTCCTAACATACTCCTCAAATGCAGGATGCTCAGCCAAACAGATAGGAAGATCAAGTCTAGCAATCAACTTACACATCTCAGAACGTGCAACATCAGCATTGTACTCCCAAAATTTAGGTGTACCATTAGTGAAAGAGGATCCTAAGGCCTAGAGGGGGGTGAATAGGCAATTTTAATTTTTCTTTGATTAATTGTTGATTAAGCATCAAATTAATAGTGACCCAATTCTAGTGTCAATTGATACGTAAGCGGAAGCGATAAACAAGTTAACAAGCAACTAAGACATGACATCACAATCAACACATTCAATGCAATGGTAGTAAGTGCGGAAAGTAAATAAGAGGGCGACATGGTGTTTGTTTGACCGAAGTTCGAGCCGAACTCCTACTCTCCGCTGAGGCTACCCCTTGCGACAAGGACCGGCTCGCCTCGAGCCTCACGCCTCACTTACTCCCGGTAGTCGTTCACACTCCGCGAGGTGGACTCGTCACCAAGACACCGACTCAAGAGTAGCCACACGCCAAGGCCTACTCTCAAGCCCACGCCCACGAAGGATGTCTTCAAAAGTAACAAGTTCAAACGCCTGATCATGCCGGATCGAAGGACTTCCATGAAGCTCGGTATTGGGGTTTTATGAATTTGTGGCTTTGGATGACTTGTGGGTGGAGGAATGGCTCTAGAACACCTAATTGATGAGCTATGAATGTGGTAGGTGAAGTGGAGCAGCAAACCTCAAAATAGCCAGCCACTAGGTAGGTATTTATAGCCCCTAGAGCAAAACTAGCCGCTGCCCCTGTGAAGGAGACAAAATAACTAGCCGTTAGCCTCTACCGGACGCCGTCCGACGGGCACCGGACGCCGTCCGACAGAGACAATAGCCACGAAGAAAGGTTTATCGGACGCTGTCCGGTCCCCACCGGACGCCGTCCGACAGTGCGGTGTGCACAGGTGTGCGGCTGACCGGACGCTACCCAAATGCGCCCAGACGCCGTCCGATGGGAGAAACTCAGAATTTTGAACTTTATCGGACGCCGTCCGGTAATTACCGGACGCCGTCCGACAGTGAGCGTGCAAAGGACCGGACGGCCACCCAGACGCCGTTCGACCGGAAAGTGCCTCGGATTATAACCTTACCGGACGCCGTCCGATAACTACCGGACGCCGTCCGACAGAGAATACTGTTTGGTGTTTGGCTAGTCGGACGCCGTCTGGCTTTTCCAGACGCCGTCCGACAGAAGGGAATTTTCGAGCTGAAATTTGGGGGGAATTTAGGTGGGTTTCTCTCTCTCTAGAAATCTCACAAAGGATATTTGGGTATTTTAGAAGTGGTGGACTACGAAACCGAAGTTTTCGAGAATTCGCAAAGATCCGCATAGTCCGAGATATTCAACCCTTTTGAAATCCGACGAAAAATAGGAAATAAACCTAACTACTCCTAATCTATACGTGACCTCTTCTCTCGTCCGGTCACGCACTTAAAACCTTGGAGCAGCTCAGAAAATTATCGACGCTTCAAATTAGGGTTTATGAAAAATCGCCGAGTCTTCGCTAGGGTTCCGAGAAGTCCAAAAAACCCCCTAGCACTTAATATTTATTTATTTTGTCATCAATGCCACTAATAAAAATTAGGGGTCAACGATGCTCACAATCTCCCCCTTTGTGGCACTTGATGACAACCAACGAGAGAGTAAAATTTTTGAGCTGCAAAAGGGGTTAGTGCAATACAAATATGCAAGCAATTTCAAATTTAAGACAACCACAACTCCACCACGAGGATGTGCAAATAAAAGAAGCTCCCCCTAAATTCATGCATAAATTAAGTTCAGAATCCAACAAGGTTCAAAAGTCATAAAACCAACCAAGGTAACAGCCACAAATTTCAACGAGTATCGAGGCAATAAATAATATTACAGGCAAACACAACCTCGATCTCACTATCCACTACTAACCCTCTACTACTCTCTAACTACTCCCCCTTTGTCACCAAGTGACACAAACGGGAAAAGGTCCTATTCTTGCTGATCTTGGTCCATGTCGTCTCCTCCGTCATCTCCCTGGCCGCCGGAAGAGGAGCCCTGACCTCTGGGACGCTTGAACAAGGGCATATGAGCTGCAGAGGGTACCGACCGAGGTGAGGATGGATCATCATATAGCTGGGTCGGTTGAGGGTTTGGCAAAGAAAAAGTTGAGATGGCGAGCGACTTCTCCACCCGTAAAATGAATCTTACCAGGAGGAGGATATGACTGTGGTGGAGGCACAAAGGAAGGAGCAGGCCCGGAAGGAGGGTATACCCAAGGATGAACCGGTGGTGGGTAGGTAGGTGGGCGAGGAAAACTCTGATTCTGCTGGTAAGCCTGATAGCTGTCATGAGCATGAGAATACCAAGCATATGGATTTGCCCCTTCTGGTACTGGCATAAACATTGCACCTATGTACTGGACCGCTGACTTGAACTCTGCAAATTCATCATTTAAATAAGTCTGCTGCCCTGCCAGTTCTGTCATCTCCCTGCGGGTGGCTGCCAGTTCTTCTTTCACCTCAGTGTGAAAATTTCTCATATCTGTGCGCAGCCCCCTCATCTCACCTATCAAAGCATCATACCAAGGAGGAGGTGCAGCGGCAGAAGGCCCCGCACCAGGTGCTGGCACAAACGGCTGCATTGGAGCAGCAGGAGCAAAGACAGGAGCTGGTGGAGGAGCATCGTCACCAGGTCTATCCAACTTGGGCTTGCTCCTAAGTGAGTTCAAGAAGTTCTTCATTTGATGCTTCTTAACTTTGTTATTCCAACTCCTTACTTCATCATTGGTTACACGCTCTGTCTTGGAAAGAAGCAGGCCAACATATGGAGCTAGTGGAAGTGGTCTATTAACCTCTCTGAAAATGGCGTCATCAAACTCTCCCAGAATGGTAGCTCCAATGTTTATGGTCCTGCCTGTCAGAAGATACAACATAAACCAACTACAAATTGGAAGAATTCTGTCCCGGTTGCCACTTCTAACAAATAATGTGCTTCGAAGAATGAGATTGATCAGGGCAGGCTCCTGGCGCAGTTGATTGGCTTGTCCCACATTTATTTCCTCATCATCAAGATCAAGGTACATGAATCTCACTTCTTCAAGTGGAGGATATTTGGCTCTCCAGAATGCATCCTCATATGCCATCTCATTCAAATCAGCACCAGTATCCGGAGTGCCCAAAGCAAGATTCATGTTTGCCACAGAGATTCCCGAACAATTGCATCAACTCGAGTGGTAGTAGCTAAACTCGACTCATCCTCGCAGATAGCGAGGTGGCAAAGAATTCACAGTTTCTTTCTTTAGACCATGTCAACTTTTTATTTGAGACCAAAGCTGCCAAGCCTGGCGTAGAACTGAAAATGGTGAAGACCTCAGGTCCTGCGGCTGCGGTGATCTCATCCCAGTCAATACAGTGAGGGTCTCTAGGACCAGTCTTGGGAGCGGAGAAACACATATAAAGCTGCTTCTGAAATTTTGTGTGAAACCTGAAATCCCTGGTATCCTCTCGCCGCTGAGGGAACCATCTGGCATAAGAGACAGACCTTTTCTTCCTCAATGTCTCCATGGATAATTTCAGCACTTGATCATCCACAAGGTCGTCCTCTGCGACCACTGTCTCAGTGACATCCTCATCTATGGGGTACTCAGCATAGGTGTCATCGTCAGCATCCTCGGCGGTGGCAAAGGAAGATCCCGCCACCCGAGTCCAGTGAAGTCCCTGATTAGGGCCGTCAGATATCTCGCTCTAGTCACTCTACTTGGGCGAGGAGGAGCGGCACTGCTAGCCGTCTCATCTATGTAATCAGGATCACCCTTATCGCCACGACATGCCGACCATCGAGGGTCCCGCCGAGCCTTCCCAAACTTCTTCAAAGATTTCGACATCTCAATTACTTCCTCGACAATGAAACCACCGACTGTAACAACCTCACCGCCAACCGCCATCGACCAACGATCCATCGACACGGTGCCAACCCACCACGGTTCAACCACGAACACGAACGCGAAAAACCTATTCAAAACCTAGAACTCGGTAAACAACGAAATTTGACGGGAAGAAAGGCGGGAAGCCGTTACCGAGCCCTAGAAGCGTAGGGGGAAGACGCCGTGCGCGAGGAGATCGCCCCCAAGGCCCTTCCCGGTAGGGGAAAGGAGGGGAACTCGACGGAGACGAGACGCACGAACAGAGCCGTCCACTTCCAATCCACGCGGAGGGAATCGAAGAGGACGACGAGGGGAGGTCGCCGGTGGTGGTGGAGGTCGCCGGAGGGCCTTCCCCGGTGAGGAGAAGCAGCAGGGGCGGCGCCGGTTTGGGAGGAGAGAGGAGATCAAATGAGAAGAGAGGGAGGCGGAGAGGTAAGTTATAAGCAGTTCCGCGCGATTAGGCCCTGTCGGACGGCGTTCGACGGTGATCGGACGGCGTCCGACAGCAAGGGTGCAGCGCACATGAGCCTCGTCAGACGGGGTCGCGGAGCGGCCAGACGGCGTCCGACAGCAGTAGTGCAGCTCGAATCGACCTTTATCGGACGGCGTCCGGTGGTTACCGGACGACGTCTGACAGTACGAATTCAGCCCGCACAATACCCTGTCGGACGGCGTCCGAGACTGTCCGGACGGCGTCCGATGAGGACAAATTTCGCAGCTGCTGGCTCTTCTGACCAGTGGGTCCCACCAACGCGAGAATTTTTATAAAAATAATGTTTTGAAGGATGATCTCCATTTTTGCTCAAAATTCAAAGGAAGATTCAAATGTGAGCAATTTGAAGTGATTTTTAAAATTTTTAATTTTGAAGGGATAAGATACTAAGTTGACAAATGAAACCAAATTAAATTCAAAAACCCAAATTTTGATCTTCGGGATCAAGAAAATGTTTGAACCCAAATTTTGCCTTGATTTCTCATATAGGCATGAAAATCGCGCATAAGGGTTCACTTTAGAGTTTAAGCACATGTTTTTGAATTTTGGCTCCTTTTCAAATATTTTCAACAAGTTTGATGCCATATGATTTTCAAGAGAAGAAATATGCATATGGAGCAAATTTTTCAAAGAGGGATAAGATTTTCAAAATTAGAAGTTTGAAGTGACAAGACGATAAGGATAGTCTATTGAGTTCAAATTTGTTTTGGCTTGAAATATGGGACAAGAATGTACTAACCCAAAATCAAATTTATCTTTTCACCACTAGAGGGAGTTTTGAGACCATGAGTTGAAACTAAACTCCCCCTAAATGTGACAAGGGTCAAAAGCAAATGGAAAAATTCAAATAAGACCCAAAAATCACAAAATCCAATCAACACGCATTTGACCTATCTAGTATGTTGAGTTCATTCCTTAATTTGCAAAACCGTGCCTCGTCTAAGGGTTTGGTGAAAATATCCGCCAATTGGTCTTCCGTTCGCACGTAGGCAAGCACAACGTCACCCTTTGCAACATGGTCACGAATAAAGTGATGTCGGATGTCGATGTGCTTTGTACGGGAATGTTGGACCGGATTGTTGGCTATTTTCACCGCACTTTCATTATCGCATAGAAGTGTCACTTTTTCAAATTTTAGCCCAAAGTCACTAAGCATCCGAGTCATATACAAGAGTTGAGCACAACAACTCCCCGCCGCTACATATTCCGCTTCCGCGGTAGATAGCGCCACGGAGTTTTGCTTCCTCGAAGTCCATGACACGAGTGAGCGTCCTAGCAAGTGACAACCCCCCGAGGTGCTTTTGCGATCAATTTTACAACCGGCATAATCCGAGTCGGAATAGCCAAGAAGCTCAACACGCGCTACCTTGGGGTACCAAAGTCCTAGGCTAGTAGTGATTTTTAGATATCTCAAAATACGTTTTACGGCGATAAGATGCACTTCTTTAGGGGATGCTTGGAAACGAGCACACATGCACACACTAAACATAATATCGGGTCGAGAAGCGGTGAGATAGAGAAGCGAACCGATCATGGAGCGATAAAACTTTTGGTCCACGGGCTTTCCATCTTCATTCAAATCAAGATGCCCATTAGTGGCCATTGGTGTTTTGATCGATTTGCACTCGTCCATTGAAAACCGCTTGAGAAGGTCCTTTGTGTATTTCTCTTGACAAATGAATGTCCCTTCCCGAAGTTGCTTGATTTGAAATCCAAGGAAGAAAGTGAGCTCTCCAATCATCGACATTTCGAATTCCTTGGACATCATTTCTCCAAAGTCCTTGCATTTAGATTTGTTAATGCATCCAAAAATAATATCATCCACATATATTTGACAAATAAATAAGTCATTTTCAATTGGCTTTAGAAACAATGTGGAATCAATCGCACCGGTTTTAAATCCCTTTTCTAATAGAAAGTCCCTAAGACGCTCATACCATGCTCTAGGAGCTTGCTTGAGACCGTATAGCGTCTTAGTGAGCTTATAGACATGATTTGGGTGTTTGAGGTTTTCAAAACCGGGCGGTTGCTCGACATAAACAAGTTCATCAATAAAACCATTTAGAAAAGCACTCTTGACATCCATTTGAAAGAGAGTTATATTATAGAGAGAGGTGAATGCCAAGAGTAACCGTATGCTTCAAGTCGAGCAACGGGGGCGTAGATTTCTCCATAGTCAAGACCTTCGATTTGAGTGAAACCTTGCGCCACCAATCTTGCTTTGTTTCGTACCACTTCACCGTTCTCATCTTGTTTGTTGCGGAAAACCCATTTGGTTTCAATGACATTGTGGTCCTTTGGTCTTTCCACAAGTTCCCAAACCTCATTGCGGGTGAAGTTGTTCAATTCTTCATGCATGGCGTTCACCCAATCCGCATCCGCCAATGTCTCATCAATGGTCCTAGGCTCAACAATAGATACAAAGGCGTGATGCTCACAATAATTAGCGGTATGAGAACGGGTTCTTACGCCTTGATTGAGATTGCCAATGACTTGATCTAGGGGATGATCCTTGGAGAGAGTGCGGTGTTGTTGGACGGGTACTTGTAGATCAACGCCTCCCCCTTGAGCTTGATCAATTTCAAAGTTCGCATCTCCGTCCACCGCTTGATCTTGAGTTGTTGGAGAGGTGTCTTGAACTTGATCATCGATGGAGGTGGTAGGGGTAATTACTTCATCTTTTGGTGCCTCCGGTGAGGGTCGAATTTCCTCCAACTCTATAGCATCATGCGGTGGCTCATCACCTACATTTCTTGTCAAATCTTGCTCATTTTGCGAGCCATTAGTTTCATCAAACTTGACATCATAGGCCTCCTCAACGAGCCCGGTAGAATTATTAAAGACTCGAAAAGCTTTTGAGCGAGAGGAGTACTCTAACATAATACCAACGTCATACCTCTTTTGGAACTTACCCAAGTGAGTCTTTTTCTTATATATGTATACCTTGCAACCGAAGACTCGAAAGTAAGAGATGTTGGGCCTTCGTCCCACTAATAGTTCGTATGAGGTCTTGTGAAGGAGTCGGTGGAGGTAAAGGCGGTTGATGGCATGGCACGCCGTGTTGATGGCTTCCGCCCAAAAGGCATGCGGCGTGTTGTACTCGTCAAGCATTGATCTTGTCATCTCTATCAATGTACGGTTTTTCCTCTCCACTACTCCATTTTGTTGGGGAGTGTATGCCGCCGAGAATTCGTGCTTCACACCTAACTCATCACAAAATTCTTCAATATTTGTATTAGTAAACTCGGTGCCATTATCACTCCTCACCTTTTTAATAAAAGAGTCAAATTCCTTTTAAGCTTTTAAAGCAAATCTTTTAAACACATCACCGGCAAGAGATTTATTTGCAAGGAAAAATACCCAAGTGAAGCGAGAAAAATCATCGACAATCACAAGACAATAAGAATTACCGCCTATGCTCGCATAGGTGGTTGGGCCAAATAAATCCATATGCAAAAGTTCAAGTGGTCGGGATGTAGA
This sequence comes from Raddia guianensis, assembly GCA_036346415.1. Lineage (NCBI taxonomy): Eukaryota > Viridiplantae > Streptophyta > Magnoliopsida > Poales > Poaceae > Raddia > Raddia guianensis. Next base: position 26,036,551 of record CM070537.1, on the reverse strand, counting down.
CATAAAAGTTTTAGTCGGATGAGAATTAGCCACTTGCTTGCCGGCTTGGCATGAGCTACATAAGCGATTTTTCTCGAATTTGACATCCTTCACTCCAACAACCAAATTGTCTTTAAAAACCTTTTTCAAAGTGCCCATTCCAACATGTCCAAGACGTCTATACCACAACCAACCAAGAGTGGTTTGAGCAATAAGACAAGTCTTGATTTGAGAAGATTCATGGTTTGAAAAATCAACCAAATACAAATTTTGAAACCGGGTGCCCTCAAATGCAACACTTTGATCCTTAGTGGAAACGACACGAACTCCGTTGATCGAAAAGAAGCAATCAAAACCCAAATCGCACACTTGAGCAACGGAGAGGAGATTGAAGTTGCAAGCTTCCACCAAGAGCACATTAGAGATGGATAGGTCATTGGATATTGCAATTTTACCTATACCCTTTACCTTTCGCTTGGAGTTATCCCCAAATGTGATCTTGTGTACGGGGTCCTTCTCCTCTTCTAGTGAGGTGAACATACTTGAGCTACCGGTCATGTGTTGGGTGCAACCGCTATCAAATATCCAATGCCGGACACCGCTCTTGTAGTTCACCTACACACACAATCAAGCTTGGGTTTTAGGTACCCAAGACTTCTTCTTGGGTCCTTTTGAGTTAGTCATCAAGCATTTGGGCACCCAAATAGCCTTCACATCTTTCTTTTCATTGGGTGCACCAACATATTTAGCATAGGTAGAGCCATTCTTCCTCATAAGCATGTAACTAGCATTAAGCACTTGAGTTTTAGACATGAATTGAGAAGATTTTGCGAGAGGACAAGCAATGGCTTTATGTTTCTCATTTTTGCAAATATGACAACGGGTCCCTCCCTTAACAAAAGTTACCTTGGGCTTACCCCAACCTCCCTTGGGCAAATTCCCGGGATGAAATCCCAAACCATGCTTGCCCAAGGTGTACCTTTGCTCCCGAAGCACTTTGTTAAGAGAGTTATTCCCAACAAGCAATTTGGCTAAGCTAGAGTCTAGTTGCTCAATTCTATCCTTTAAAAGCAAATTTTCCTTGACTAGCTCATTAGCACATTTAGCAACACCACAAGTACTAATTGAACAAGCATTTTCATTTAAAGGAAGAGTACTAGTGGATGAAGATGAGCTAGCATTTGGTGTGATGGTGGGTGACAAGCTCAAAGATGTGTCATGAGATAAGCTAAGTGAACCATTTATAGTGTCAATTAAATCACAAGTCACACCAACATCGTATTTTTCAATTGAGCAATCAAGAGGAGTTTCAACATCAACATTAGAGCTAGCAAGTTTGTTTTCTAGAATTTCAACTTACAAATTTATAGCTTCATAATCATCTTCTAGAGTTTCATGTTTTTCAAGCAAATTTTCAAATTCATTCGCAAGCTCTTTATGCACCTTCACTAGCTTCTTCCTCTTAGACTTTTCCTTCTCTAAAGCATTATTCAAATCATCAATCAAAAGCTTAAGCTCACTTTTAGAGAGGTGCTCATGTGTTACCTTCTCCTCTAGTGCCATAAGACACATGGGAGGTGTAGGGTTGTCGATGGCGACTCCGGACACCTTGGTGTTTTCATTGTCGGAGGAGTCCGCCCATGGGCCCTCTTCATCGGTGATCCATCCCCCAATTACTTCTTCTTGTATATTGGCGGTGAGGCAAAACTTTTACTTGGGAAGAACCGGAGGAGCATTCTCCTTGATCGCAAGCCCGGCTAGTCCATGAGCTCTAGTATCTTCTTCTTCGGAGGATGATTGTGAGGACGATGAGCTTGAGCTATCTTCCTTCTTGGTCTTTTGTCCGGCAAGAGCCTTCTTCTTCTCCTTTGATTTGTGTTCGCTCTTGCATGTAGTGGCGTACTTTTCTTGTCATCATCCTCATCTTCTTCTTGATTCCTAACCTTGTGCTTGTTCTTTTTACTTTTGGACAATCCGCCAAGTGACCCTTCTCTCCACATTTATAGCAACATCTCGGAGATAGGTCTTCGCCTTTGAAGAGGATGATCCGCCATGAAGCTCATCTTCTTAATCAACTTTCTTGACCGCTTGACAAGGAGGGCCAATTCTTCAATCTTCGGAATTGCATCATTGGAGTCATCATCATCTTCTTCAACTTCAACCTTCTTCTTCTCACTTTTGGCTTTGGCGGGGAGAGCAATTGACTTCTTGTTGAGTGGGGACTCTTCATTTTCAAGAAGCCGCATTTCATATGAGATGAGCTGCCCGAGAAGCTTGTCGGTGTCATCTTCTTGAGCTTTGACTTAGATGCTTGAATTAAGGTCACAAGTGGATTGAAACTAAATGGCACAACGTCAAGCATTTTCCGACAAATGTCAATGTCTTCCAAGACCTTCTTCTCCGAACATCCGGCAATTTCATTGACGATGGGGTTCAACCTAAGAAACATTTCATTAACACTTTCATTAGGAAGCATCTTGAATTGATCAAATTTTTTTCTAGCACGAGATAGCTTCTCCTCAAGCATCTCGGCACTACCAACATGAATTTCTCTAAGATGCTTCCAAATGTCATAAGCTTTAGAGAGATTGCCAATACTATCAGAGACTTCGGAAGACACACTAGAGAGTAAAGCATTTCTAGCAATGGTATTAAAGCGTTTGTACTTAGCATGAACTTCATCAAGAGCAATTGTTCCGGCCGGAGGGTCCGGATAGCCGGTCTCACAAGCGACCCACACATCATAGCTAAGTGCCTCTAAGTAACATTGCATCCTAATTCTCCAATAGTTGTAATTTGTTCCATCAAAGATAGGAGCTTTTTCAATTTCTATCCTAGACCCCTCTTGAGCCATCTCCTAGCTGTGAAGCTAATACTGGAGAACCTAGATGCTCTGATACCACTTGAAAGAGGATCCTAAGGCCTAGAGGGGGGTGAATAGGCAATTTTAATTTTTCTTTGATTAATTGTTGATTAAGCATCAAATTAATAGTGACCCAATTCTAGTGTCAATTGATACGCAAGCGGAAGCGATAAACAAGTTAACAAGCAACTAAGACATGGCATCACAATCAACACATTCAATGCAATGGTAGTAAGCGCGAAAGTAAATAAGAGGCGACACGTTGTTTGTTTGATCAAGTTCGAGCCGCAACTCCTACTCTCCGCTGAGGCTACCCCTTGCGACAAGGACCGGCTCGCCTCGAGCCTCACGCCTCACTTACTCCCGGTAGTCGCTCCGCCACTCCGCGAGGTGGACTCATCATCCAGACACCGACTCAAGAGTAGCCACACGCCAAGGCCTACTCTCAAGCCCACGCCTCCACGAAGGATGTCTTCAAAAGTAACAAGCCCGAAACACCCCGATCATGCCGGATCGAAGGACTTCCATGAAGCTCGGTATTGGGGTTTTATGAATTTGTGGCTTTGGATGATTTGTGGGTGGAGGAATGGCTCTAGAACACCTAATTGATGAGCTATGAATGTGGTAGGTGAAGTGGAGCAGCAAACCTCAAAATAGCCAGCCACTAGGTAGGTATTTATAGCCCCTAGAGCAAAACTAGCCGTTGCCCCCAGGAAGGAGACAAAATAACTAGCCGTTAGCCTCTACCGGACGCCGTCCGACGGGCACCGGACGCCGTCCGACAGAGGCAACTGCTCACGAAGAAAAGGTTTATCGGACGCTGTCCGGTCCCCACCGGACGCCGTCCGACAGTGCGGTGTGCACAGGTGTGCGGCTGACCGGACGCTACCCAGCTGCGCCCAGACGCCGTCCGATGGGAGAAACTCAGAATTTTGAACTTTATCGGACGCCGTCCGGTAATTACCGGACGCCGTCCGACAGTGAGCGTGCAAAGGACCGGACGGCCACCCAGACGCCGTCCGACCAGAAAGTGCCTCGGATTATAACCTTACCGGACGCCGTCCGATAACTACCGGACGCCGTCCGACAGAGAATACTGTTTTGGTGTTTGGCTAGTCGGACGCCGTCTGGCTTTTCCAGACGCCGTCCGACAGAAGGGAATTTTCGAGCTGAAATTTGGGGGGAATTTAGGTGGGTTTCTCTCTCTCTAGAAATCTCACAAAGGGATATTTGGGTATTTTTAGAAGTGGTGGACTACGAAAACCGAGTTTTCGAGAATTCGCAAAGATCCAGCATAGTCCGAGATATTCAACCCTTTTGAAACCGACGAAAAACATGAAATAAACCTAACTACTCTAATCTATACGTGACCTCTTCTCTCGCCTTGGCCACGCACTTAAAACCTTGGAGCAGCTCAAAAAATTATCGACGCTTCAAATTAGGGTTTATGAAAAATCGCCGAGTCTTCGCTAGGGTTCCGAGAAGTCCAAAAAACCCCCTAGCACTTAATATTTATTTATTTTGTCATCAATGCCACTAATAAAAATTAGGGCTCAACGATGCTCACAATTAGCATTGTACTGCAGTAGGGTCTGAGACATGCTTGATCTACCATGCTTCTTCATGCATGCAATTCTATGCCTAGTCAGATGCCCAAGACTTCAGTTGATCTAGCAGAAAGTATGCCTTTGCAAAGGAGGCACTTAGCTCGAACCCTTACCTTCTTACCATCAATTACCTTGAAGATCTTCTCAAAATCAGTCCACACTTCAGAGGTGGAAGGTCGCTCCCTTGCTTTCCCCTTCCCCCTGCCGCCGCTGGTGCTTGCAGCTTGGGATCCCGTCCCGGCACCCTCGCCACCTCGCCGCCGCCATCGCTAATCTCGATAGGCTCACCTCGCCGCCAACAGGGCTTCCGGTCCTCGCCAGTCTTCTCGTCATCTCCGCGATCCCCATCATCCGGAGGTCATCGTTGACCGTGTGTCCGTTGTAAATGCCGCCCATCGCCGCTCTCGTTCCTTCAACGGTTTAGGGTTAGGCCTAACCGAGAATCAAGTCGCCGGCGAGGTCAACGACGGACGGATCCGGCCGTCTGGTTCCTCAACGGATCTACGAGCAAAGAAGCAAAGAAGAAGAAGAAGCCAAATCGACAGATCGAGAATGAACAAATCAAAATATCAAATCGATAGCTTACCTCGCGGATCCGGAGCACCAGATCGACCGGAGAGGTCGAGGATGAACGGATCAAGGACTAGGAGATGACGAGGATGAACGGATCTAGGACTAGGAGATGACGAGGATGAACGGATCTAGGACTAGGAGATGACGAATCAACACAAGGAAACTGGGAGAAGGGGATTGATCTGAGCTCCAGTGGCGGCGAGGCGGCGTGCGTGGCGGCGGCGGCGACCGGCGAGGCGTGGCGCCTGATGGCGAGGCGGCGTAGCGGAGGGCCGGAGAGAGAGACGAGAGCGAGAGCGACCGACCGGTGAGGCGGCGCCGATGGCGGTGAGGGCGCGGCGCCGCCACGCCATGCCGGAGAGTCGTGGCGGCACGCGGCTGCAGCAGAGGGGGAGAGAGCGGCGATCCGCGAGAGCGACTAAGCGAAGTCGGCGAGGGAAGGGAAAGGGCGCGGCTAGGGTTAGGAGAGGGGACCGGGAGGTCGTGGCGTCGGCGGGTTTTATCCTCCCCAATGGACACTGGGCTGGGCTCTTGTGCAGGGGAGGGGGGGGGGGGCGGCGGGCTGCGGCTCGTGGGGAAGCGGCCGATCGTCGTCGCAACTTAACCGCAGCTGCGTCTTCTTGCCGCCCATTGGGCCGAGGCGGCGCCCAAGACGCGGCACGGGCATCGTGTCGCGTCGCACGGGCACGCTGGCCATCGTGTCGTGTCGTGCCTGGGCACTACAGGCCGTGCCGTGCCTAGTGCCGGCCGTTTGGCCAACTATAGGCTGCATGCATGATGCACGAACGAGTACGACGCTACGTGCCATCCAACATCTCGCATCCACACGTGAAAGGATCTTGAAGATTCTGTCGATACTCATCTGATTCCTTGCACTGTACTAGCTACAGTGCGATCGAGATGTGCTTAGCAAACTCGTGCTCGACCAGGGTGGCGGCCTCGTCCCTTTCGCCGCAAGCAGACATGCAGTGCAGGCGTGTCGCGAGCGCGGCGAAGCTTCGGCTCGATCGATCAGCGACCACGCCTGACCGAGAGGTACGGTGCGCGCGTGCTATTTGATGGCGCGCTCTCTCCGCGTAGCCGACGACGGTGACCATGGCGCTGCTAATGATTGCCCTCTTTGATTCTCTTTTGGTTCGCGGTTCTACACGCTTCGGTTGATAAAAGCCTTCGGAAAAATTTTAAAAATAAACAATATTATTTTAAAAAATTTATAAATCTTTAAAAACTAATTATAAAATATTAAATCGAATAGTTTATATAAAAATAATAAATTTTGATTTAATTGAATAAAATCAAACCAAAACGCGGGGAAAGAGGACCATATATCGTAGCGTATGGTCACCTTCATCAGAGTGGTGTGGAGCTATATATCGATCGCTTATTTGTCGTCTTGCATTGCTTAATTTTATCGAATTGACATCGGCATGCATGTGCATAGGCATCGTAGGTTATTACCATTTGCTCTATCGAGTTAATATTCCAAGCTCAAGCTCCTAGCTAGGTGATCAGATCGATGATAATATGCAGTACGCGCGCGCGTATTAGGTACTGGCTGTGAGTATTTTTTTCGTTAATTAGCTAGTGCATTGCGTAGCTGTAGCAGACCGCCAGACGCTATCTTGGTTTTTTTATATTTTTGTTTTTATAGGTAGTATATATATATTTTTTGTTTTCCTCTTGCAAGCAGAGCGAGGGTATGGTTGGAATATGGAAATTGAGATATTTACCGCCGGTCGCTACGCAGAAGACAAGGAATTGGGCGATGCGCGCTTGAAAAAGATGCGTAGAGCTAAAGAATTGGATCGACGTAAACAGTAGCAGACAAGGAGTAGCATCTAACCATCTGAGGGTCTCTTGGATTAAAACGGATCTTAAAAAGCAGAATTGAGATGCTATCGTCTGCCAGAATCGGACGAGCCGATTTCGAAACACCCTTTCTTCTTCCACTCCAAGCTTAGATGGCGAAGAGTGCATCCTTGATTTTGATACTTTTTTTTTTTAAGAAACGGTTTGACCGTTCAGCAATGTGATAATCCCATGTACAAGGGCTTGCTCCTCTTTTTATAGGAGGGAGACATTCACAATCTTATAAGGACACTACTTATGACATGAAAAAGTGGTGTTTCCAATGGGTAACGAGCCATTTCTCCTACTTTGATCCTTCTACCCTTGATTTGCAGGCTTTAGTTGGATGGGATGGGCATTACATGTTACAACGTGCTGCGAGAGACCAATATGCCCCTCCACCGTCTTACAGAAGCTATGTTACAGGGCAACGGATCCTGTGTGCTCACTGCCTCACATGTACTCATGCACTCCTGCAACGGTGGCCCTTGGATTACGATCTAACGGCGCGCAGCAAGAAGTCCGTCAATTTGCAAATAAACGCCCGCCTCCCCAAATTTATTTACAGATGGCTCCCCGCCCCCTTCCTCCTGCTTGCCCTCTTCAATTCCCAAAACGCAACAGGAAGCTCCCGCCCTAGCAAGCTCCCGCAACCACCCCGAGCAGCTTCCGGCGTCGCCCGTCCTGGCTAGCTCCCACAGCCACCGGACCAGTTTTGGGTGCCGCCCGTCAACAACCAGCTTCCGGCATCGCTCGAACTCCCGATGCCACCCCAGCTCACGGCGCCACCAAAGCTAGGTCTCGAAGCCGCCACATCTCTAGCGACACTGGCACCTACAGCGTTGCCGCATCTGCACCGATGGTCAATCCATCTCCGGCCATGGAGGACGAACTCCTAGCTCCATCCATCCCAATCTTTGGCGCCAACATGCAACATTTGACGGTTCGACCCATGGACATGGACGCACTGCCTGTGGTGGTGCAGTCATCACAATCTCCACAGATAAGAAATGAGAAAAAAATGGCTACACCAAAGAAAAATGCCAGTGTTCCTATCTTTGTAAGCATTGTCGCCAAATATGTACAATTACCTTACTCACTTACTGACGATCATTTGATTATAATTAATTTGGTAAAATTTATATTGCAGTGTTCATCATTTATCCCTGAGTGTGAGGACAGCCTAAAGCCTATAGTAGGGATGGTATTTGAAGATATTAAGGCCGCGAAGGATTTCTATAAGTCATATGCGCATAACGCCGGGTTCTCGGTTCATCTTGGGCAACAAAAATTGCTTAATGAAGTGGTTCAATACAAGAGATACGTGTGTTCAAGACAAGGATATAGAGTGACTAAAGGTAAGAATATGGTTGAGCCCTCCAATAAAGGAAAGAAGAAACATAACATCAAAGAGACTAGATGTGGATGTGATGCGCATATCTTTGTCAAGATCACAAGTGACAATAAGTACAAGATAGCTGCAATGGTTGAGAACCATAATCATGGATTTGTTTCTCCTGATAAGCGTCATCTCATAAGATCAAATTGTGTAATAAATGAGAGGGTCAAGAATACATTGTACACTTGTCACAAAGCAAGCATAGGAACCTCACAAACTTATCGGCTTCTCCAACTTAGCGAAGGTGGGTTTGAGAATGTAGGGTGCACGAAGAGAGATATGCAGAATTATTATCGTGACCTTAGGAAAAAGATAAAGAATGCAGATGCTCAGATGTTTGTGTCACAACTAGAGAGAAAGAATGAGGTAAATTCAGCATTTTCTTTGATTTTGTTGTGGATGAGTAGGGGAGGTTGGTGCATGTGTTTTGGGCTGATGCTACAAGTAGAAAAAACTAAAATTATTTTGGTGATGTCGTATCCTTTGATTCAACATACACGACCAATCAATACAACATGGTTTTCGCACCATTTACAGGAGTGAATCATCATTTACATAGTGTGTTTTTTGGTGTTGGATTCTTGCCAAATGAGAAGATTGAGTCTTATGTATGGTTATTTAAAACCTTCTTAAAAGCGATGGGAGAAACGCCTAGACTTATCATAACAGATGAAGACGCTATCATGAAAGCTGCTATAGCTGAAGTTCTACCTGAAACAACTCATAGACTATGCATGTGGCATATAATGGAGAAATTTCCTGAGAAGGTTGGACCATCTCTTAGAGTGGATGACAGTTTTTGGTCAAGGTTACACTCATGTGTATGGGGCTCTGAGACCGCAGAGGAATTTGAGTCACAATGGCATTCAATCATTGCCGACTTTGGTCTACAAGAAAATGATTGGTTGGCTAAAAGGTATCACATTAGTGAATCATGGATACCGGCGTACTTCATGGATATATATCTAGCAGGCATTCTTCGAACCACCTCGAGGTCGGAGAGTGCAAATTCATTCTTTAACTGATTTATCCATATCAAATTGTCTTTTGTTGAATTCTGGCTTAGGTTTGACACAGCGTTGGAGTGTCAACGACAAGAAGAGTTGAAGGCTGACAACTCAAGTATACACACCACCCCCCAGTTTTTTACACCATGGGTCATGGAGGAACAAGGCGGTAAAATATTCACACATGAAGTGTTTGCGAAATTTCAAGAAGAAATTGTAGCTGCTAGAGACCGTTGTTATGCTAGTGGCATTACATTAGGCGAGGGGACAAAAATTGTAATAGTTGGCGATGAGTTCAACAAAGATAGGGAGGTTCATTTCAACACATCAAACATGATGGCTAATTGCTCATGTAAGCTATTTGAGTCTAAAGGTATCCCCTGTCGTCACATCATTCAAGTTCTTAGAGGCGAAAAGCTGAATGAGATTCCAAATATGTATATGATGAAAAGATGGGAGAAAAGGTGCAAAAGGTAAATAAATTTATATGTTCTTTGTATTTTATCATAAATAAATTATCTAACAACATTTTTTTTAGAGAAAATGTCTATGATGGAGAAGGGAACCTACTAGAAGAGAAGCCCATTAACTCGTCAGATGCAGCAATGAACAAAAAAATTTCAAATTTACGCAACAAGATGGAAGATCTCATTCAAAAGGTAAAGCACTCCAATGAGGGCATGGATTTCTTGTTATCAAGTGTATCAAGCCTAGAATCGCCTCTACACCTAATGGTTCCCATTTCTAAGTCGTCTAGAGAGGAGGAATTTGAGGGTTTCCTTGGTTGTAAAATATCCGATAATGTTCAAATACATCCACCAACTAATATACATTCCAAGGGTAGATGCAAGAGAATTAGGAGAAGCAAGGATATTAAGGTAGGTGGCAAAGAGAGGACACGCTTGTGTAAGATTTGTAAACAAATGGCACTTCATGATGCCCGCAACTGTCCAAACAAAAAAAATGATTGCATAGGTAACTCTTTTTATTGGTTCTAATACAGTTCACTTCATAGTTGTGACAATGCTATTTTATTGATAGTAATGCTTGTTTGTTGTACCAGAGGAAGGGCTACCAGTGCTTTTGCCATTTAGGACTGGAGTTGTACCAGAAGCTATATTGAGTTGCATTGGACACTTCATTTTGCCACACTAGAGCTTTTGTATTGCACTGGACACTTCATTTTGCCTGGAGCTTTTGTACCAGAATTTATATTAGAGTTGTACTGGAGTTGATGAAGGTCCAATAGACTTTTGCTTTTTATATAGATAGCCTGGTTGTAAATGAGGGCATGATGTAAATGAGTTGTGCATTTCCATAGCTATAGACCTTTGCATTTCCAGAAATATATATTGGAGTTAATGAAGGTCTAATAGACTTTTGCTTCTTATATAGATAGTGACGGCGTGTTCACCGCTCAACCACTGCGGATCACACCCCTGGTCAGATTTCTATCCTGCTAGCCTATCAGCCGCGCTCAGTTCGATTGAGCGTGGGACGCAGCAAAGAGCAACACACGGGGATTACCCAGGTTCGGACCCCCTTGCGGGTAATAGTCCTACTCCTGCTGAGCCTTAGCTCTCTTGTTGTTGTGGTTGAATGGAATGTGTTTACAGGATGTTTCGAACCCCCTCTCCCTCCTCTCTCCGCCCCTTTTATACAAGCCTCGAGCTGGCGGAGAGAGCCGAGGGGGTAGGCAGTACAGTACTCTTGGTACAGTGACGGGACACGACAGGAGAGACGAAAACATGCTGCTACTGCGCCGCATGGCGCCACCCATGCGTGCTTCGCAAGTGGCCTCCGACCTGCACAGACACACCAGTGAGACTGCGGGTGGGGCCCAGCTTGCTCCTCCTGACGCGGGCGGCCGTCTTAAGCAAACCTTCTTCTGCGAAGTCAATTCCACTGCGCACAAAGATGATGCCCGCCAGACCGCAGGGTCATCAGAAGCGGTAATCATTTCTTCATTGCCTATCCGCGCGTGATGTCGTGATTAAATGCTCTCGCCCTTCGCAGCAGGAAGAGCCTTCGCCAAGACTCCTTCCGCAATGCTCCTCGCCCTGGGGCCCCACTCTATCATGGGAGGCCTCAAGGCCGAGGGTTTCGCCCACGCTACCGCTTAACGATGGGGGCCTCGCCTCGGCTGGCCGACGGGCTCGCGCCCACACGCCGGGCCTCGACGCTCACCGACGTGTGGGGCCTCGCCGTCTTGTGAGGGGCTCACCCACGCACGGGCCTTGCTCGCCCGCCTGACGCGTGGGGCCCACTTGATCCTCTCAGGACTCTTTGCACCCCGGTATTTATTACACCGACAGTAGCCGGTCCACCATGATACGCGAACCGTCAGCAGACACTTTTTCCGTTTTTGTGCGGCGGAGGCGAATCGTGGGGACCCACCGCTGCGCCACGGACGCTCGATTCTCCACCGCGCACGATCTTCCTTGGGAACCGCGCCGCAAGGGAAATCAAACGCACGGACAATGATAGCGCGCTGGGACGGAATCCAAACCGTCGTGACTCGCTACCGCTTATAAATACTTCTCTTGGCGCCGACCAATCCTTCCGCACGCTAAGTCCTCAAATTGCTCTTCACCTTCTTCTCCGCTGCCACAGAGCCTTCTTTGCTGCTGCCACCACCTTCTTTTTTTGCCAACTCCTCCACCGTTTTCCATGGCGCCCAAACGCAGCAAGGGTCGCCGCGGGGACGCGCCATCGTCTGGGCCAGTTTTGCCCGCCTCCACTGTCGACGAGGATGTGGCGACGCGGCTCCAAGGGTTTGTGCCGCTCACCTCCGTCTGGTTCCGCGCCGGCACCATAGTGCCAAGCCCCCGCAACGGGGAGATCGTGACCTTCACTTGGGCAATGCTGGCGGGGCTCGTCCCGCCGTACTCGGAGTTCTTCTTGGCGGTGCTTGCCTTCTACGAGATCCAGGCGACGCACCTTCCCCCCAACTCTATCGTGGCATTGACCATCTTCGTCCACCTCTGCGAGATGTTCGTGGGGATGATGCCAAACCTCCGCTCCGGGCGCCGCTCTTCACGCCAGACGCGGTCGCTACCGAAGCGGGCTATTGAAGTCTGCTACTTTACGCTCGCGACGCCGCCGCTTTCCTCCCGGTCACGGTTTAGTCCAACTGGAAGGACTGGCACCGCCAATGGCTGTACGTGGAGGACTCCAGCGGCTGCGACGACCTTGACCTCCCCGAGGGTCCTGCGGAATCCCTTGCTCGCCGGGGTCTCCGCCGACGACTCAATGAGCCGAGGAGATGCTTGGGCGATCGCTGAGCTCCGCCAAGAACGGGCTCACCGGAACCCACGCTATGGGCGGATTTTTGCTGGCGCCACCTCCGCCGCGCCCGCATGAGGGTTCGCCCCGCCTGGCAATACTACGGCGATGACAATGGAGTCCGCCTTGTCCCCGGAGGTAAATGTTTCTTCAGTCTTGTCTTTTTGGGAATGTCTTTTCTTTTGACTCCTTGTGACTTATGGCTTCTTCTTCTCTTTTGCGCCAAACAAGCAGGAACGCGGCCGGAGAACGTGTTCGGCGATGGTCGGCGGGGTCTCGACGCGCCCACCGGCGACATCTTTTTGCCGGCGATCGTCCGCCCTCTCGCGATCGATCCACGGAGCGCAACCAAGATACTGCGCAGGCGCGCCCCCATGGAGGTCTCTGGTCTCGCGGTCCAAGTGGCCCAGGGACCTCTTCAGATTCGCGATCCACCCTCGGCGACCGCCCAAGCTCATGCGGCCGCTGCCGCTCCTGCCGTGGCGACCGACTCCGACCGCGCTCTCGGGAAGCGCCGCCTCATCCTCGTCGAAGATGACCACGACGAGGAAGGAGGGGCAAGCCCAAAGAGAGCTCGCCCATCAAGTCCTGAGCTTCCGCCGCCTCCTCCGGCCCCCTCCAGTGGGGGCCCCGCTGCTGACGTCGCCGCTCCGCCACCAGGCGAGAGCGCGGCGACCTTCCGAATCGGGCGCCGACGCTCTGGCTCCTTTGCGCTGACGCTTCTGCTCGGCGCTTGCCGACGCGCGCTGCCTTCGCCGCCAGCGCGGCGCGCCTCGCGCGGCACGGTTAGCTAGTAGCGCCGCTTAACGGTGGTGATCGCGATCGCGCCGCCCGCCTCCGCAACTAAGCTGCTTGACGCTGCCCTCACCTTTTGCTTTGGGGCGCGCCGCTTCAGTTGGCTTTCTCGCACTCACGACATTTTGTATTAGGGTTAGCATGTCGCATGTTTCGTGATACCGAACCCCGCCTGCTCATCTTCGTGGATAGAGCGGACGCTGGCGCCGAGCTCCATCCCGACGATCCGCCAGCCCCAGCCGCGCGCGCTCCTCGACGGAGATGAGGCCTCCCGCCGCTGAGATCGCGACCGAGACGAGGTCGGGGAACCTCCGCAGATTGCCGCTGCCGACGCTAACGCCGGAGTGCTATCGCCGCCGACGCCGGACGTTTCATTGGCGCGCGCCGCCGCCACACTGGGCGGCGAAAGTGCTCGCTCGGCGGAGCAAGCCGCCGGCGAAGCTGGCGCGCGCTGAGGAGGCGAAGCGCCGCAGGGAGGCGGCGACCATGAGGCTGCGACGGCGCAAGCCGCCGCCGCCGCCGCAAGGACGTCAAGACCTCCGCGCGAGCACACCGAAGCGCCCGGTTTCGCCGACATGTTGCGCGCCATCTACCACAGCTTCGACGCTTTGTACCACTGGCGCCACCTTGTATTCTCATTGGAGGAGACGATCACGAAGACGCTTAGCGCCAGGCGAAGGTGGCGACGCCGCGAAGCCGCCGACGCTGATGCGGGCGCGGTCGATCGAAGATGATCGCCACGGCGCTCTTGAAGCGGCGCGGTTCATCCTAGGCAATGCCGCCTGTAACGCCGCTGTTCGACCTAGGGCGCCGCCATCAGGAGCCTTTCGCGCCACCGGACCGGATCAAGAGTCCTGGTCGAGCTTCGCCGCCACCAAGGTTTCTATGATGGGCGGCGCTGCGCCGACAGAGGGCGATAAAGACGAGGAGTAGACGAACTCCCATACTTGTTTTTGTCTTGTACAAATCCTGTTAATGCAAACTTTTTGCCCTTTTGCCGTGAATCTCAATCAAACTTCGCGCAAACTCTTTACTTGCGAAAAGAAATGGGGCACCCGAACGCTAAAAGCTTTAGACAGAACGTTCTATTGAAAGTGAGCGCTTTTTCCTTAGGCATCTGGTTACTTCAACCCTTATGGCCTCTCGGCGAACCGATCTTAAACATTGCGTGGCGAGCACTTAGCTTCGAAGTGGTCTAGACGCCGTGCAAGCCGTTGGCGCATTGCCCGCATCGAGCCGACACACCGTGCTAGAACCCGCCTTCCATCCGCATCGCCTCGCCCAACCGCAAGTTATAAGCGTTCATTTCTTGCAACTAAGGGCCATCACCTTAAGTACTTTCGCTACAAATTTTCGATAGAATGCTTTCTAATGACTTTTTATGCTAAACAACCGACGCCAAAAAGCTTTAGACCTAACGCTCTGCTGGAAGAGCGCTTTTTCTTAGGCTTTTGGTTACTTCAACCCTTATGGCCTCTTTTGAGCCGACCTTAAACATTGCGTGGCGAGCACTTAGCTTCCGGAAGTGGTCTAGACGCCGGTGTTGCTGCTGGCGCATTGCCCGATCGAGCCGACACACCAAGGCTAGAACCCGCTTCCATCCTCATCGCCGCCCAACCGCAAGTTGTAAGCGCCGTCTTTGCAACTATAAATATCACTTAAGTACTTTTTTCGCTACCGATTTTCAATGTAATGCTTTCTAACAGACTTTAGGCTTAAAAAGAACAGATGCCCACAGAGAGACGTAACTTATCTTTATATTGCGATGGCTTTGTACAATGCAGCCCCGAGGCGAAGCGGGAAGGAGGAAGACTCGCCGCCGCTCCAAAGGAAGGCCAAAAATCTCTCAACAGCCTACCTACGGTAGAACTTCCTCACCGCCGACGCTCCAAGTGTTCGCCAATTCATGACCATCCTCGAATGCGAGCTCGACCGAGCTGGGCGGGAGATCGAGACCACCTTGAAGAGGCCTCCCATTGTGGGAGACAGTTTGTTGCGCCCACCAAGGCTTGATTTTACGCAGAACGAGGTCGCCCATCGCCAGCAGTTCTTCACACACCCGCTTTGCTTGATAGCGGCGTAGGGCTCGCTGATACCGGGCGTCCGGATCGCCATCTGCCTCGATCTCTCCAGAGATTTACTTCATCCCGACGCCGGTCGGTCTCTCTTCGCTGAACGCCGCCACCCTTGGGGACCCAAAGGCTAGCTCGATGGGAGCACCGCCGAGCCATACACTAGGAAGAAGGGGTCTCGCCTGTGGCCTCGGCTGAGGTCGCCCTTAGCGCCCAAAGCACCGTGGGGACTTCTCGCCCAGCGCTTGCCGCGCTTCTCCAAACCGTCGAACGCCTCGTTTTGAGCCCTTTGAGTACTTCCGCTTGTTCGCCCACTTGCCCATTGCTCTTCGGATGTGCAACGGAGGCGGCTACGCTTGGTACCCAGCTTTTCGCATCAGCTTAGAAATCGGGCGCCTTGAATCGAAGCGCCATTGTCGGTGATGATCCTGCTGGCGACGCCAAACCGGACGTAAGATGCTCTTCATGAATTTTATGGCTGCAGCGGATGTGATCGCCGGTACTGCATCGTGTGGCTTCAACCCACTTGGTGAACTTGTCGATGGCAACGAACAGATGTGTGTAACCTTCGTCGCTCATGGAACGGGCTCAGATGTCCAAATTTCGCACCGCAAATGGCCAGAGAGAGGAATAGTTTGCGGCGCTGGGCGGTGGGTGGATCGCTTAGCATGAAATCGCACGCTTCGCAGATCTCCTCACCACCAAGGCATCCCGAGGGCAGAGGCCAATAGAAGCCGTGGCGAAAGCTTTCACCAACGCCCCGGCCTCAATGGCTCCCCCGACATGCCTCCATGGATCTCGAGAGAATTTCACTCCCCGCTTCCCGAAAGTGACGACTTCAAGAGAACTCCGCTTACGCCTCGGGCGATACTGTGTCCCCACCTACTGTATGAAGCGCTTGGCTTCCACGCTGCTATCTTCTCACCGATGTGTCATCGTCGGGATCACTCCGTCCCGCAGTAGGCTAGGATCTGATCCATCCAATGACCTTCCCGGACGAGTGTGACGACGTTAGCATTGTCGTCGACGATCGCCTCGGCCTCGACATTTCCGCCAACCGCTCAAGCAGCTTCTTCCGCCTCCCTCCAACCGGGAGCTGCAGTGATTGGTGACGCCTCCTCCGATGTGGAGCTGTCAGGAAAGCGCCGTCCCCGCCAGATTGGGGTCTGCGACGGACGGCCGCGTGAGTCTTTTCTTCAAAGACCCCATTTAACAGTGCCCTTGACGAGGCAATTTGGGACACCATCCGCCATGAAGTTGTCGCGGCGAGGGACGTGCGCGAAGCCTGGGCCCTCGAAATGCCGCTCCAACCGGTGCACCTCCACCAAGTAGGCCGCCATGGTGGGATCCGAACAGTGAATTCTTCCTCGCCGTTGATGACCAGAGAGAGTCGCTTTTATTGGTAAATACGGATGCCTGTGGTCGGCCACCCCGAGTCCGGGCGAGCAATCCTTCATACTCCGCGACGTCAGCAGGGCGCTAAACTCCAAGACCACCAAAGCCGGACGACATCGCCGTGGGAGACACCAGACGACGCCATTTCAAATTTCAAGCCGGAACGAGCCGTCAAGGAGAGAGTCCACGGCGAGGGTGCTGGGTGCTTCAGCTTCGTGGTCCGCGGAGTCCACTCACGATTTAACTCAAAGAGCTTGTTCTTTGATGGCCGCTCGGGAGCGAACTTGAGGTCGAATTCTCGCCACCCATGGCCCACTTAGCGACATGCGTCTGCCGCCTCGCGGTTGAAGAGGATCTCCGCAAGGGGTATTTGGTCAAGACGGTGACTTCGCCCGAAGTAGTGACGACTTCGACGCCACAAGACGGCGAGAGCATCTTCGTGTTGTGAATACCTTGTTTCGCATCGTGGAGGACTTTATCGACGAGTAGACGGGCGCTGAACTCCTTCCCTTTCCGCCACCAAGACCAAGATCGACCACTGGGGTTCGCCATGACATAAAGGATCAACGGCTCACCCGGTCCGGGCGACCAAAGACGGGCGGGAGGTGAGGTACTTCTTCAGCCGCCAACGCCTCCCACGCCCCGCGTCCATTCAAATGGTTGGTCTTCTTCAGAGCTTGAGCGGTGGGAGACTTTTGTCCCCAGCGAGCTATAAAGCTGCCCAGGAGGTCAAGCACCCACCAAGCACCGTGATCCGCCAAGTCACGCCGGGGCTTCATGTTCTCGATCGCCGCGATCTTGTCGGTTCGCCTAACCCCTCCGATACGAGGAAACCTAGCGTTTGTCTGGACGAACGGCGAATACACACTTCTCGTGGTTGAGCTTGATGCAAGATTCCTCGTTGGCGAAGGTTTCTTCCAGTCGCCGATCAACTCCTCCGCCTTCTTGACTTCACCACCGTGTCGTCGACATACACCTCTGTGTTCCGCCTTATTTGGGGCGATGAGCTATATGCATGGCCCTCCGATAGGTTGGGCCTGCATTCTTCAAATCCAACGCCATCCTTAGAGTAGCAAAGAGACGCCCATGGGCGCCACAAAGGCTGTCTTGTCTTCATCTTCTTCAGCCATGCTAATCTGGTGGTACCCAGAGTACGCATCCAGAAAACACAACTGTTCACACCGCGCTGTGGAATCGACGATGAGATCAATGCGGGGCAGCGGGTATGGGTCCTTCGAGCACGCCCTATTGAGGTCGGTGAAGTCCATGCACATCCTCCACCGCCCGTTGGATTTCTTGACGAGGATGGGGTTCGCGAGCCACCTGGGATGGGCGACACTGCGGACGACCCCCGCCCTTAAAAGCTTGTCCACCACCTGGCGGATGACATCTTGGCGCTCCACCGACTGCTTCCGGACCTTTTGCATGACCGATCGCGCGCCGGGGAACGTCGCCAGCTTGTGCTCAATCACCTCCCTGGGGACCCCAGCCATGTCGGACGGTTGCCACGCAAACACGTCTGTGTTAGACTAGAGGAAGGAGACGAGCGCGCCTTCCTATTTGGCGCTGAGAGAGGCGCCCACCCGAACGGTCTTCGCCGGGTCTGACTCACTTAGGGAGATCGCCTTAACCCCTCCGGACGAACCAGGGGAGGCACGGATCTTCGCCGAAGGAGCTCCTGAGTCGGCTCGGCCTTCGGCGCCGATTGCCTCGCCATAGCGAGAGTGTCCTTGTCGCAGCGGAGCGCCCGAGCGTCCACTTTAAGACGATGGGGCCAGCCGCCTCGGATCTTCACCACCATGTACGATAGTGGTAAGTCGCCATGAACTTGGTCACGGCCGACCCAAAGATGGCGCTAGGCGGGAGGTCGAAGTCGCCACTCAACTCGAGCATCTCGGCGCGGAAGTTGTCGAGCCCAAACGCCACCGAGGTCGACGCGCTTCACGGACGGACCAAATTTCGGCGCGCGATGTCAAGAATGGGAGCGCCGGTCGAAGCTCCTCGCTGGATCTCGAGCGCTTTGGCGACCCGGGCGGACAGAGGTTGAGGAACTCCTCCGCCTACCAAAGACCCGCCCTAGCTTTACATTCCGGACCGTGGGCGCAACCACGATCGGGAGATGCCTCGGCCGGGCGGTATCGGCCGGGTGATCGGCTCGACTAAACGCGATCGATTGCACCGACCACGCCAGCTGCCTTGTTGACCCAACGCCGGGCACGGCGGCGCGACACTCTCTCATCGCACGCTTAAAGCTAGCGGGACGGATAGGTGGTCGAACCACCGTGGATAACGGCAACTTCGCCCGCCGGCTGAAGCTGTTGCCGCTTCTTGCCCTTGCCGCCGCCGGACGCTACGCCGCCGTGGGACGCGCTTTGTCCACCATTCTTGTTGACGACATGGCAACCGCCAAGTCGTGGAAATTGTTGCGTGAATGGGGCGTAGGCCCTCCGCCCACTCGCGGGACGGTGGTTCGCCGTCGTGCCGCTGGGCCGCGATCACGGGCGGTCGCTTCGCCGCTCTCGGGACTGCGTTTCGCCGCCGCTGCCTCCTCCTTTTGTGCCCGCCAGGCTGCTGCCTGGCCGTCGCTGCCTTTTTGTCGTCGTTGTTGTTGTCAAGGCCGGCTGCCAGACCTGTCCGGTCTCGGCCGCTTTACGCTTTCTTCTTGTCCTTGCCACCGGGTTTTTCAAGTCCGGCCGCTTATACCAGCCTGCCCTCGCCACAGCTAAATGGTCAAGCGAAGCCTGTCAAGGGCGACTTGTGCGCCAGGTGAAGAGCTCCTTCGCCGCCTTGATCTTATGGGGCCATCTTCTCCTTGACCCTAGGGTCTCGGCGCTTTCCTGAATGCCGTGGACAACGGCGCCGATGGAGATGTCGTGGATGGTATTGCGGACTGACCGGCGCCGGATGTAGTCGCCGCGACTCTCCTTCTTCCGCCCACGCTAGGAGGTCGCCTCGACCGGCTGCTCGAACGCGCCTCGAAGTTGGTGATGAAGAGCTCCGAGAGCTCTTCCACGACCCCACGGACCGGGCAGGTTCATGAGCCACGAGCGGGTTCACGGTGAGGATCAAGGGAAAGTAGTTCGCAAGAACCTTCCCGATCCTCCACCGGCGCTGCATCACCATAGTGTAGATCCGCAAGAACTGCGTCTGGGGTTGGTGGGCCGGAACCTCTCCGCCATCGACTCGGCGCAGCCTCCTGGAAAGGCGCGCAACCGACGCCGGAGCCTCCGCCCCGGACGCGCTCGCTCGCTGCGCCCGGCCGCCCGGACAGCGCTGAAGATGCGCCCTCTCCGGCGGAGGCAGATCGCTGAACCTCCCGTCCCCACGGGCGGCAGCGCCGGGCGCCGTCGCCCACTCGGTCGTGCCGGCCAAGCTTGTCGCGCAAGTCTTCTCTTGTCGCAGATGGCGGTCCTCCAAGCGGGACAGAGATCCCGCCCGCCAAGACGCCGCCTGGTCGAACCCCAGAGAGTCGCTTCGCTCGTTGTCACCGCCCCGCCCTTACGCCAGAGATCCGTGGGAGGGAAGCGACAAGCCAAAGAGCGGAGGAGGCGGAAACACCGTTCCGCGCTTCGCAACTCTGCATTCACCGCCAGCAGCGGCATCCACGAAGCGGGCTAAATCGCCAGCCACGGCGCACGGGGAATCCGGAGTCACCGGAACCGACGGGTTATCCAGCAGGGCCCTGGCCGCGTGGAGGTTTTGTGCTCGAGTGCACTCCTCCAAGGCCAGGCGCCGCCTAGCTTGGCCGGGGCGGCTGCTGCCCGGCTGATCCACCGCCATCGCCATAGCCGACGCCATGCGACGCTGGGTCAGAATGCCACCTCCTCGTCCATCACGGATCGCCGATCCGCCATTAGATGAAGTCAAGAGCACAATCGATGCTAGCGCCTCTACCGGGCGCTGCCATCGACGGCGTGTTCACCGCTTCAACCACCGTGGATCACACCGATCAGATTTCTATATCGCTAGCCTATCACCGGCCAGCTCGATTGAGCGTGGGACGCAAAGAAAGAGCAACACACGGGATTACCTGTGTTCGGACCCTTTGCGGGTAATAGTCCTACTCCGCCGAGCCTTAGCTCTCTTGTTGTTGTGGTTGAATGGAATGTGTTTACAGGATGTTTCAACCCTCTCCTCCTCTCTCCGCCCTTTTATACAAGCCTCGAAGTGGCGGAGAGAGCCGAGGGTAGGCAAGATAAAGATTTTGGTACAAAGGACGGACACGACAGAGAGACGAACGTGTTGCTATCGCGCCGCATGGCGCCGCCTATGCGTGCTTCGTAAGTGGCCTCCGACCGCATGTACACACCAAGGAGATCATGGGTGGGGCCCACTCGCCTCCCTCCGACGCGGGCGGCCCTTAAGCAAACCTTCTTCGCGGTCAATTCCGCCGCATTACAAGGATACCGGCCAGACCGTAGGGTCATCAGAAGCGGTAATCATTTCTTCACCGTTTATCCGCTGCTGATGTCGCATTAAATGCGCCGCCCTTCGCAGTTAGGAGAGCTTCGCCTGTAAGACTCCTTCCGCGAACGATCCGCCATGGGGCCCCACTCGATCAGGAGGCTCGCGCGCGCCGAGGCTTCGCCCACACGCCGCTCGACGATGGGGCTCGTCATGCTACTGACGGCTCGCTTACACGCCTGGGCTCGATCGTCTCGCCGACATGGGGCCTCGCCCGTTTTTGGAGGAGGTCACCCACGCCACTGGGCCTTGCTTTCGCCTGGCTGAAAGCTTGAGGGCTCGCCACGCTGGGCCTTGCTCGCCTGGCCGACGTGGGCTCATTGAAGCGCCGAGGGGTTTGCCACGCTACTGGGCCTTGCTTCGCTTCGACACGTGGGGCCCGCCTGAAGCGCCGAGGGCTCGCCACGCGCTGAGCCTTGCTCGCCTTCGCCGACGCGCTGGTTTCGCTCAAAGGCTGAGGGCTCGCCCATCGCCGGGCCTTGCTCGCCCGCCTAACGCGTGGGGCCCACTTGATCCTCTCAGGACTCTTTGCACCCCGGTATTTATTACACCGACAGATAGCCTGGTTGTAAATGAGGGCATGCTGTAAATGAGTTGTGCATTTCCAGAAATATAGATCTTTGCATTTCCCATAATATATATTGGAGTTGGCTGTGTAAATGCACATGTGAAGGTCTAATAGACCTTTCCTTTTTATATAGATAGACTGGCAATAGCAAACACATGTTTGCCGAAATATAGAAAGCAAATTTCTATATTTCAATTTCATACAAACAAAATTGCAAGGGAATACTTGTATTTCAAGGGTCTGATAGAAAATTTCAAACATCGAATTCACAAAAAACAAACTTATATTTCAATTTCATTCAACAAAATTGCAAGGGAATACTTGCACCAGTACATCAAGTTTTACACATAAGATTACATCAAGCTTGTTTACAGATGGATTATATACGTACATAAGGCAAGAATTTTCTCTTCTATACTATTACATCACCCTTGTTTACAGACGATAGAATTTCTCCACAATACTTCGTCAAGCTTGGTTTAATCTTCAAGAAGTTCTCCACAATAACACATAACTTGAAGTCTCCCAAATGGCATGCCCTCCCAAATTGTATGCTCCTTTTCTGAAACATCAAGCACATAATAGCAAAAAATTATTACAAGAAGTTTTTTGTGTAGCTCTGTAATCATCTTCAAGAATCTGAGAGAGAGAGAGAGATTCTACAGATGGGGCGGCGCTACCGAGCCGGACGGGCGGTGCTGTGTGTGCAGATGGGGCAAGACCGGATGTCAAGACGGGCGCCGCAGATGTCGCATGGCGGCGCAACCGAGCCGGACGGGCGGCGCCTGAACTGCTTGGGGGGCGCTGCAGATGAGGCGACGCTTGAGTCGGGGTGGCGTCGGGAGCTGGACAGGGTGGCGGCTCTCGAATTTCACCAGATTTGAGGGCACTTGAGGTCGAGGTCTCTCCTGCTCCTGTTGCGATTTGGGAATTGAAGAGGGCAAGGTGAGGAAGGGGCAGTGAGCCTTCAGAATAAATTTGGGGAGGCGCGCTATTTGCAAATTGATGGACTTCTTGTCACGCGCTACCGCTAGATCTGCTTGCAATAAATACCGGGTACGAAGAGTCCCGAGAAGATCAGCGGGCCCCACGCGTCAGCGAAGGACAGCCCTCTGCATGGGCGAGCCCCTCGGCGCTCAAAGGGCCCCACGCTGTCAGCGGGCGACCAGCCCCAACACATGGCGAGCCCTCAAGCGCTTCAAAGGGCCCCACACGCCAGCGGGCGACCAGCCCCCACACATGCTGGAGCCCGGCGCTCAGCGGGCCCCACGTCAAGCGGGCGACCAGCCCATACACATGCGCGCCGGCGTCAAAGGGCCCCACACGCCAGCGGGCGACAGCCAGCCAACACTGGCGAGCCCCTCGGCGCTTCAGCGGGCCCCACACAAAGCGTGGGCGACAGCCCTGGGCCACAGGCGAAGCCCTCGGCGCTTCAAAGCGGCCCCACACGCCGCGGCGACCAGCCCTGGCCATGCTGGCGCAGCCCTCGGCGCTCAAAGCGGGCCCCACGCTCACGCGGCGACTGTGCCCCAATAGGCGCCTACAAGGCTTCAAAGGGCCCCACGTCAAAGTGCGACTGTGCCCCACCTTCGAACGCCAGCGTAGGGCCCCACACGCCAGCGGCGCCAGTTCTCAACAGGCGGGCGAGCCCGTCAGCCTGGCCGGGCGAGGGCCCCACGTGTCGCGCGGCGCTGGCGAGCCTCCGCTGCTGTAGGGCCTCCCACCGCTGCCGGGCCCGCGTGGCGTGGAGTTTTCCGAGAGGAGTTCGACGAAGGCTCTCTCGCCGCTGGCGACGAAGCGATTCAATGCGACGAATCGGGCGGATTCAAACAGAGAAGAGATGATTACCGCCACATGCGACCTCTCGCAGTTTGATCAAATCTGCCATCGCGGGCGCAGCGGAATTGACCGCGCAGAGAGTTTGCCATCATCAAGCTCGCCGCCAAGGCTTCGCCGGAAGGAGCAAGTTGGTTTCACCTGCAGCCTCGCCGGGCGCTGCTCGCGGGTCGGGCCACTTGGCGAGGCACGCGCTGGCGGCGCGCGGCGCGCAAGAGAAAGACGCTTTCTCATCTGCATTAAGAGTATCAGTATTGCCTACCCCACGCTTTCTCCGCCACCCCAAGGCTTGTATAAAAGGGACGGAGAGAGGAGGAGAGGAGGCCTAAGCATTCTCGAATCACATTCCACACAACCACAACAGAAAAGGGCTAAGGCTCGGCAGAGTAGGATGGCACCCGCGAGGGGTCCGAACTCGCCGGGTAATCCTCGTGGTGTCACTCGCCACGCCCCACGCCGAATCGAATCGAGCTCGGCCTGATAGGCTAGCAAGATAGAAATCGACTAGGTGTGATTCGCAGCGGTTGAGCGGAGAACACGCCGCCGATGGCCCGCCAGGTAGGGGGCGCTAGCATCGCTTCTTGCTCTTCGACTTCATCGATGGCGGATCGCCATCCGCGATGGATCCGTGGTATACCGCCAGAGCGTGTCATGGCGTTGGCGCGGCGATGGCGATAGACCAGCCGGGCGGTAGCCATCCGCCGAGGGTTGGAATCCCGGCGGAAAGCAGCCGCCACGGTCAAGCTAGGCGACGCTCGCCTCGAGGAGTGCACTCGGCAGAGAACCTCCATGCGCTGTGGCCTCGCTGACAACCCACCGTTCCGGTGACTCGGACTCCGGTGGCGCCGTGGTCGGCGCTTTGGCCGCTTCACATTGGCGCCGCCAGGGCGGTGGTACAAGTTTCGGAGGTGCGGGAACCGGCGCTTCGCTTTTCTCCGCTTTTTCTTGCCCTCGCACCCTCTCGCAGATCTCCTCAAGGGAAGGAGCGGGCGCGATGATGAGGAGCGCGACTCCCACGGATCGGCTGGGCGTAAATGGCGGTGGACTGGACCTCGGTCCCATCCGGAGGACCGCCACCCATCGCATGAAGAAGATCTCGCGCGACAAGCTCCGGGCCGCGGCGCGACCGAGCGCGACATCGTTGACGCTGCTTCGCTGGGGCCGGCGCGGACTCCGTGAGGTTGCCCCGCCAGCGAGGGCGGCGCTTCTTCGCGCCACCCAGGCGTCGGGGGCGACGGGACGAGGGCCGCGTCCAGGAGCAGGAGACTCTCGACGTCGGTTGCCGCGCCTTTTCAAGGGAGCTGCGCCGCGTCCAGTAGCCGGAGAGGTTTCGATCGGCCCCCATCGAGAAGTACGACGGCTCCACCAACCCTGACGAGTTCTTGCAGATCTACACCACGGTGATGAAGCCGACCGAGGGTCGTGGAAGGTTCGTGAACTACTTCCCGCATCCTCACCGCGAGCCCGCCTCGGGCTCATGAACCCGCCCCGGAGTCGCTGGGGTCGTGGAAGGAGCTTTCCGAGTTTTCATCACCATTCCAGGCACCTTCGAGCAGCCCGAATTGAAGACGATCTCCACAATGTGGGAGCAGAAGGAGAGTCGCTGCGACTACATCCGGGCGCTTGATCAGTTCGCAACACCATCCCCGACATCTCCATCGACGCCGCTGTCACGCCTTCGTGAGAGGCGCCGAGACCCTGTGGTTAAGGAGAAGATGGCCACCCGGAAGATCAAGATGATGGAAGAGTTTTCACCCGCCCTAAGTGTGCCCTTCAGCGAGGCTCGCTCGCCGGCTACCGCAAGGGCGGGGACCGCTGGGGCACCGAGGCGGGACCTCGAGAAACCCCGGCAAGGACAAGAAGAAGCGTAAGGCGGCCGAGACCGGCAGTGTCCTCGACCACGAAAGCGACGACGACGACGGGCGATGAAGAAGGCGGCTGCGCGGCGAGCGGCGGGCGTAAGAAAGGAGGAGGTCGCGGGCGGCGGCGGCAGAACGGGTCTCGCAGGGCGGCAGTGGCGACGCGCGGGCTACGGGCGTTCTCATGCCGCGACGACGGGAGACCGCCGTCCCGCGGAGTGGGACGGAAGGACTTATCTGTCCCATTCACCGCAATAATTCCCACGACTGGCCGATTGCCATGTCGCCGAAGTTGGCGGACAAGCGCGCCCACGCAGCAAAGCAGAAGCGTCCGCAACGGCAAGGGCAAGGAAGCGGCTTCGCTTTCCAAAGAAGTGGAGCGCGAGGTCGCCGCCATCCACGGGCGCTCGCCACCTATCCGCCCCACGCTAGCTTTAAGCGCATGGCGATGAGGGGAGTGTGCCGCCGCGTTCGGGTTAGGTCGCAAGGCAACCTGGCGTGGTCGGAGCAACCGATCGCGTTCGGCCAAAGCCGATCACCCGCCAAAGACCGCCGCTCGGGCATCTCCCGATCGTGGGTTGCGCCCACGGTCCGGAATGTCAAGTTAGGGCGGGTGCTGGTCGACGAGGAGCTCTCTCAACCTCCCATTCCGCCCGAAGTCGCCAAGGCACTCCAGATCCAGCAGAGAGCTTCACCAGCGCCCCGTTTTCTTCGCATCGCGCCGCGTAGTCCGCCTTCCGCGCGCCAGCCTCCGGTGACGCTCGGGCTCCGGCAACTTCCGCACGGAGATGCTCGAGTTCGAGGTAGCGGACTTCGACCTCCGCATAACGCCATACTAGGTCGGCCGGCGCCGACCGAAGTTCATGGCGGCTCGCCACTATGCGCGCACATGGTGGTGAAGATCCTGTGGCTAGCTGGCCCCATCGTCTTGACAAAGGACCGCCCGGAGGCGCCCGCTGCGACAAGGACGCTCGCTTTGGCGGGGCAATCGGCGCCGAAGGTCAAGCTTCGACTCGTGGAGCTCCTCCGGCGAAGATCCGTGCCTCCCTGCTCGTCTGCTGGAGGTTAAGCCGATCTCCCCGAGTGAGTCGGACCCGGCGAAGACCGCTCGGTGGGCGCCTCTCGCCAAATAGGAAGGCGCGCCATCTCCTTCCTCCGCCTAACGCAGACGTGTTTATGTGGCAACCGTCCGATATGGCCGGGTCCCTGTGGAGGTGATTGAGCATAAGTTGGCAACGCCCCGAGCGCGACCGTTATCTGAAGGTCCGGAAGCGCGCCGGTGGAGCGCCAGACGTTATCCGCCAGAGGTGGACAAGCTTTGGGGACGGGTCGCTCGAGCGTCGCCCATCCTGTGGCTCGCGAACCCGCCCTCGCTAAGAAATCAAAAGGGCGGTGGAGGATGCGCGAGACTTCACCGACCTCAACAAGGCATGCCGAAGGATCCGTGACCACGCTCGCGATCGACCTCATCGCCGACTCCACGGCGGGTGCGAAAGCAGATGTGCTTCGGATACGCACTCGGTACCACCAGATTAGCATGGCCGAAGAAGATGAAGACAAGACCGCCTTCGTGACGCCCATGGGCGTCTACTGCTACACAAGGATGGCGTTTGGATTGAAGAATGCAGGCCCAACCTACCAGAGGGCCATGCATATCGCTCACCGCCCTCAAATAGGGCAGAATTTGGAGGTATACGTCGACGACCTGGTGGTGAAGTCCAAGAAGGCGGAGGAGTTGATCGGCGACCTGGAGGAAACCTTCGCCATCTTGAGGAAGTACTGCATCAAGCTCAACCCTGAGAAGTGTGTATTCGCCGTTCCGTCGGGCAAGCTGCTAAGTTTCCTCGTCTCCCAGAGGGGGATTGAGGCGAATCCTGACAAGATCGCGGCGATCGAGAACATGAAGCCCCCGACGCGGCTTCGGCAGATGCAAAGTTTGGTGGTCGCCTGACTTCGGGCCGCTGATAGCTCGCCTAGGGGATAAAAGTCTCCCACTACTCAGGCTCCTGAAGAAGACCAACCGATTCGAGTGGACGGCGGAGGCGCAGGAGGTGTTCGACGGGCTAAAGAAGTATCTCACCTCCCCGCCCGTGCTGGTCGCCCCGGACCCGGGCGAGCCGCTGATCCTTTATGTCGCGGCGAACCCCCAGGTGGTCAGCTCGGTGCTGGTGGCGGAAAGAGAAGGTGTTCAGCGCCCCATCTACTACATCAGCAAAGTCCTCCACGACGCCGAAACAAGGTATTCACAACACCAGAAGATACTCTACGCCGTTTTGACGGCGTTCCGGAAGCTGCGTCACTACTTCCAGGGGCGAGAAGTCACCGTGTTGACCAAGTACCCCTTGCGGGAGATCCTCTTCAACCGTGAGGCGACGGGCCGCATCGCCAAATGGGCCATGGAGCTGGCAGAATTCGACCTCAAGTTCGCTCCCCGAACGGCCATCAAAGGCAAGCTCTGGCGGAGTTCGTCGAAAGTGGACTCCGCGGACGCGAAGTCAAGACGCCCCAGTACCTCGCCGTGGACTCTTCTTTGACGGTTCGTTCCGCTTGAGGGGCCGAGGCAGCGTCGTGCTCGTGTCTCCCACGGCGACATTGTCCGGCACCTGGTGGTGCTGGAGTTCAGCGCAACCAACAACGTCGCGAGTACGAAGGGTTACTCGCGGGCTCGGGGTGGCTTCACCCGGGCATCCGGCGATCGCAAGTAAAGGCGACTCTCTCCGGTCATCAACCAGCGAGGAAGGAATTCACCGCGCGATCCCGTCATGGCGGCCTACGGGCGGAGGTGCGCCGTTGGAGCGGCACTTTGAGGGTTTGGGCTTCGCGACGCCCTCGCCGCGACAACTATATGGCGGATGAATCATCCCCGATCGCCTCGTCAAGGGCACTGCTCGCCGGGGTTTTTGAAGAAAGATTCACGCGCCGCCTGCCGCGCCCTTGATTCTCGTGGGGACGCACCTTTCCCGGCGCAGCCCCACATCCGGAGGAGACGCCACCGTTCTGCCACAGCCCCCGCTTGGAGGAGGCGAAGAATCGCCGAGGCGGTTGAGGAGGAAATTCGTGCCGAGCGAGTACGCCGGCGACAATGCTAACGCTGCCACGCCGTCCGGGAAGGTCGGTGGATGGATCTCGATCCTAGCCTACCCGAGGGACGGAGTGATCTCGACGGCGACGCTGCCGGCCGAGAAGATAGCGCGCAAGGCCAAGCGCCACATACTGGTAGGTGGGGACCAGACGCCCGAGCGCAAACGGAGTTCTTGAAGCGCGCCACCGTAAAGCGGGAGCGAAATTCTATCTGAGATCCATGGAGGCATGTGCGGGAGCCATTCAGGGAGCCGGGCGTTGGTCGGAAAGGTCTTCCGCCACGGCTTCTATTGGCCTACTGCCCTCCAGGATGCCTTCGAGCTCGTGAGGAGATGCGAACGTGCCAATTTCATGCTAAGCAGATCTCATCGACCGCCTAGGCGCCGCAAACCATCCCGCTCTCTCCGCCGTTCGCGTCCGGGGCTGACATCTCGGCCCGTCGCTACCGGGCGACGAAGGTTACACACATCTGTTCGTCGCCGTCGACAAGTTCACCAAGTGGGTTGAAGCCTCGCCAGCCCCGGCGATCACGTCCGCTGCTGCCATAAAGTTCATGAAGAGCATCTTCGTCCGGTTCGGTGTCGCCAGCAGAATCATCACCGACAACGGCGCGCCAGTTCAAAAGTGCCGATTTCCAAGACTGTGCGAAGAGCTGGTACTAAGTTGTAACCGCCTCCGTCGCACATCCGAAGAGCAATGGGCAAGTGGAGCGGTCAAACGCAGAAGTACTCAGAGGTCTCAAGACAAGGGTGTTCGACCGCCTGGAGAAGCGTGGCAAGCGCTGGACAGAAGAAGTTCCCACCGTACTTTGGGCGCTGCGGACAACTCCCAACAGAGCCACCGGCGAGACCCCTTTCTTCCTGGTATACGGCTTTGAGGCGGTGCTCCCATCAGACTCACCTTCGGCTCCCCAAGGGTGGCGGCGTTCAGCGAAGACGGAGACCCTGACCGACGTCAGGATGAAGTAAACCTCCTGGAGGAGATCGAGATGTATGGCGATCCGGCCGCCAGTATCAACAGCACCGCGCCGTTATCAAGCAAGGCGGTGTGTGAGAGAACATCGGCGATGGGCGACCTCGCTCTGTATAAAGTTCAGCGCAGCGGGCCGCAACAAGTCGTCTCCCCGTGGAGGGCCCTTCAAGGTGGTTTCGCCTCTCCGCCTGAGCTCGGCCAGCTCGTGATTCGAGGATGGTCACGAATTGGCTAACACTTGGAACGCCGAAAGGTGAGGAAGTTCTACCCAGAGGTAGTCGCTCCAAGAGCTTTTTGGCCTTCCTTTGGAGCCGAGCGGTGAGGTCTTCCTCCTTCCCTCTCGCCTCGGGGCTGCATTGTACAAAGCCGTCTGCAATATAAAGATAAGTTCTGTCTCTCTGTGGGCATCTGTTCTTTTTCGCCTTAAGTCTGTTAGAAAACATTCTGTCGAAAGCTGGTAGCGAAAAAGTACTTGTGGCTGATGGCCCCTTAGTTGCAAAGACGAACGCTTAAGCTTGCGGCTGGGCGAGGCGGACGGAAGGTGGGTTCTAGCCTGGTGTGTCCGCTCGGTCTAGGCAATGCGCCAACGACGACATCAGCGTCTAGACCACTTCCGAAATCTAAGCTCTCGCCACGCGATGTTTAAGGTCGGTTCGCCAAGAGGCCATAAGGGTTGAAGTAACCAGATGCCTAAGGAAAGGCCACTTTCAATGTAACGCTCGCCTAAAACTTTGGCACCGCTGTTTAGCCCTAAAAAAGTCTGTTAGAAAACATTCTGTCGAAAGCTGGTAGCGAAAAAGTACTTGTGGCTGATGGCCCCTTAGATGCAAGGACGAACGCTTATAACTTGCGCTGGGCGAGGCGAGGCGGATGGAAGGCGGGTTCTAACCTGGTGTGTGTCTCGCCGGTTCGGGCAATGCGCCAACGACGCATCGGCGTTCAGACCACTTCCGAAGCTAAGTGCTCGCCACGCAATGTTTAAGGCCGGTTCGCAAAGAGGCCGTAAGGGTTGAAGCAACCAGACGCCTAAGGAAATAACGCTCGCTTGCGGCAGAACGTTCAGTCTAAAGCTTTGGGCGGTCAGGGCCCCAGTTCTTTTCGCAAAGTAAGAGTTTGCGTAAAGTTAAATCGAGACTCACGACAGAAAAGCAAGAGTTTGCATTAACAGGTTCTATTTACAAGACGAAACAAGCGAAGGAGTCCAGCTACTCCTCATCTTCATCGTCTTCTGCCGAAGCGGCGCCGCCCACCATGGATACGCGGTTGGCGACGACGTCGACCCGGGACTGCACATTCCGGTCCAGCTGGCGCGAAGGTTCCCCGATGGCGGCATCGAGGTCAAACGCGGTGTTTTGGGCAAGGCAGTTGCCCAAGACGAACCGCGCTGCTTCAAGAGCACCTTGGCGACCGTCTTCGATCGCCCGCGTCCGCATCACCACCGGCAGGTCGCGCAGAACCTCGGCGAGCGCCCCATCACGCCAACAGATCGCGCTGGGTCGTTCTCTCCATGGGGCGTCAGGTGACGCCAGCTGGTATAAGACGCCCGGAACTCGCGAGAGGCGGTCCGCGAAGATGTCGGCGAGCACCGAGGCGCCCGAAAAGCGCCGCGCGAAGCTCTTCAAGATCCTTGGTGGTTTAGGTAGCGGCGGCTTGCGCCGCCGCAACCTCGCTGGTCGCCGCCTCCCTCGCGGGGCGTCGCCGCTCAAGCGCCCGCCGCAGTCGCCGACGGCCCGCGACGCGAAGCTGAGCGCCTTCCCGTGCCGCCAGTGTGGGCCCGCGTCAAGTCGCCGGGCAGCGCCGGCACAATGGGCGCCGGCGAAGAGGAGCCGGGCGTGACGGCGAAGCCGGCGCTGGCGAAGGCGGGCGGCCGGGCGCAGAGGTGCCGGCCTGAAGAAACTAGCGCAGCGACGCCAGCTGGAAGAATCGCGCGCGCCCCACCAGCGGCCGAGCGGGCGGCGGCAAGAAGAAGGCCCCCACTAGAGGGGGGCGGAGAAGGCGGAAGCGGCCCCAGACTCGAGGGGCGAGTCCTCTTTGGGCTCGCCTCTCCCTCCTCCTCCTCGTCGTCCGGGGAGAGGATGAGGCGGCGCTTCCCGAGAGCGCGCTCGAAGTCGGCCGCCACAACAGGAGGAGCAGCGGCCGCAGGAGCTTCGGCGGTCGTTGGCGGAAGATCGCGGATCTGCAGGGGTCCCCGGGTCACTTGGACCGCGGGACCAGAAACCTCCATGGGAGGCAGCGCACGCAAGTATTGGTTGCGCTCCCGTGGGTCCCAGTCACAGAGGGGGCGGATGCTCGAAGGCAGAGAAGTGTCGCCGGACGGCGCGGACAGAAGTCCCACCACCATCGCCGAGCACGCCGTCC
The DNA here is from genome assembly GCA_036346415.1 of Raddia guianensis. Lineage (NCBI taxonomy): Eukaryota > Viridiplantae > Streptophyta > Magnoliopsida > Poales > Poaceae > Raddia > Raddia guianensis. The sequence goes on along the minus strand of CM070537.1, from coordinate 26,004,590 downwards.
AAGACGTTTCTCGGGCCGGGCGTAACAAGAAAGGAAGTCGCGAGTTGGCAAAGAGACAAAAGTCAAACAAATGGCGTTCCAAAAAGACAAGAGACCCGAAAAAGAATGAAAGAACACTCACCCCCGGGGGCGACGCGAACTCTATCATCGTCGCCATAGCACTGCCACGCAGGGCGCGCCCTCATCCGGAGTGGGCAGACGCGGCGCCGCAAAAAATCCGCCGCGACATGGGTTCCGGTGAGCCCATTGCGGCGGAGCTCAGCGATGCGCGCCAGATCACTTCCAGCTCGGCTGAGTCGTCGGCGTGGACCCCACCGGCAAGGGATTCCGGGACCTCGGGAGAGCAAGATCGCCGCTACCTGGAATCTTCCACGTCAAACCAAGATCGGTGCCGCCCTTCCAGTTGGACTTGACCGCAACCGGGATGAAGGCGGCGGCTTCGCGGAGCGTAAAGTAGCATCTTCCAATAGCCCCGCTCACGCGCGAGCTCGCGTGCAACGCAAAAATCCGGCGCCAGAGCGGGAGGCTTGGCATCACCCCCACGAACATCTCGCAGAGGTGGGCGAAGATTGCCAGCGCGACAATGGAGTTGGGGGGAAGGTGCGCCGCCTGGATCTCGTAGAAGGCGAGCACCCCTAAGAAGAACTCGAAATATGGCGGGACGAGCCCCGCCAGCACCGCCCAGGTGAAGGTCACGATCTCCCCGTCGCGGGGGCTCGGCGCGATGGTGCCGGGGCGGAACCGGGCGGAGGTTGGCGGCACGAACACTTGAAGCCGCGTCACCATGTCTTCGTCGGCGGCGCAGCCGGAGCGGCGTCACCGCGGCGACCCTTGCTGCGTTTGGGTGCCATGGAAAACGGTGGCGGAGTTGACGAAAAAGAGAGTGGCAAAGCAGAAGCGAGGCGATTGGCGTTTAAGGACTTGGCGGCAAAATGACTCGCCGCAGAAGAGAAGCTTTTACGAAGGTGGAGGCGGAAGCGACGGTTTGATTCCGTCCCACTCGCGCTGCTGGGCGCCATCATTGCCCCGCGCTACGCGGTTTTTCGCAAAAGCGCGTGGTTCCCCAAGGAAGATCGTGCGCAGTGGAGAATCGTGTACGGCCGCCGCAGAGGCGGGCCCCCACGATTCATCTCCGCCGCATGAGAAACGGAAAAAGTATCGCGCACGACGGTTCGCAGATCATGGTGGACCCGGCCACTGTCGGTGTAATAAATACCGGTACGAAGAGTCCCGAGAGCCCCACGCGGAGCGGGCGACCGTGCCCCAGCCAGCGCTGGCGAGCCCTCGGCGCTTCAGCGGGCCCCACGCGTCGCGGGCGACTGTGCCCTAGCGCTGGCGAGCCCCTCGGCGCTTCAGTGGGCCCCACGCGTCAGCGGGCGATCAGCCCCAACGCTGCGCGCGAGCCCTCGAAGGTTCAGCGAGGGCCCCACGTCAGCGGTCGGCCAGCCCTCAGTGTGGGCAAGCCCATCAGCCACGGGCGAGGGCCCCACGTGTCAGCGGGCGCTGGGCGAGCCCCTCGGCGCGTAGGGCCTCCCACCGCTGCGGGCCCGCGTGGCGGAGCGCCCGAGAGGAGTCTTCGGGCGAAGGCTCCCTCATCGAGAAGGACGAGCGATTCAATGCAACGTAACGCGCGGACGGATTTAACAGAAGAGATGATTACCGCCACGCGATCTCTCGCAGTCTCGATCAAAGCCACCGGGCGCAGCCGGAATTGACCGCAGAGAGAGTTTGCCATCATCAAGCTCGCCGCCTGCGTCGGAAGGAGCAAGTGGGCCCCACCCGCAGCCTCGCCGGGCGATTCTCGCGGGTCGGGTTACTTGCAGGCACGCATGGGCGGCACCGCGGCGCAAAGAGCAAAGACGTTTTGCCTCTCCCTGCGGTCCTCATGTCTTATCGGTGTATCAGATTGAAGTATCAGATTGTATTACTTTCACGGCTCTCTCCGCCAGCCCGAGGCTTGTATAAAAGGGACGGAGAGAGGAGGGAGAGGAGGCCGGAAGCATTCTGTAATCACATTCCACACAACCACAACAAGAAAAGGGCTAAGGCTCGGCAGGAGTAGGACTGTTACCCGCGAGGGGGTCCGAACCTACTGGGTAATCCCTGTGTGTCACTCCTCGCCGCGTCCCACGCTCGAATCGAACTGAGCTCGGCTGATAGGCTAGCAAGATAGAAATCTGACTAGGGGTGTGATCTGCAGTGGTTGAGCGGAGAACACGCCGTCAAGATCGTAATCTAAGGGCCACCGTTGCAGGAGTGCATGAGTACATGTGAAGCAGTGAGTACATAGGATCCGTTGCCATGTTACCGGGAGAATTTCATCGACAAAGTGGTTATAGGTTGTCCCCTGAAGGAAGCGCCTAACAATGCTAAGGAAGCGCCTAACGATGCTTGGGAACACCCTCCAATCCAATCAAACCAATCGTCGTTCGCCATGTCATAGGGGATGGGATTGTTCACCATACAACAGATGCGTAGTTAGCGATGTCAAATCCCTAGGATAAACAAATTGTTCAATCATGTAATACATGAAAAATACATAAAATATGAGAATTTAAAACTAATTGACTATAGAGAGAGGAGTGGAGGCAACAACGATCGTAACTAGCTAGTCAACACAAGCCCTATGAATTCTTGGCCCCTGGCCCTATAGATAGTGGCAACAGCGGTGCGGCCCTGTATCCTTGGCTTAAGGACCCTGCAACACAACAAATGGCAGCAATGACATTGTGCCCCCTATATACTCGGCCAACCGAACCCACGATGGTGTCGTGGTGTCGATGGAGATGGACCACAACAGTGGTTGAGTCATGGAGAGGGAGAGAGGGTTAGCTTGCAGAAACATAGGGCCGAGTCAGTGATAGGAGAGGAGGAAGGCAACACCGATAGGGATGGAGAAAGAGGAGCCAACATTGGGAGGCATCTAATGGTACAACGTTGGTGGACATGAGAGAAATGGGGAGAAGAACGAGAAGAATACAAGGTGACGGGAATGATAAATCAGCTATAAAAACATTGGTAATATAGCACAAAAATGTCCGGTGTGCCATGTGCTATATCCGTGGGGAATTCCATTATATAATGGCATTGCTGCTAAATCTGACGTTATAATTGATTTTTTGTAAAGGCGGAACTTTATGGTGGAATGGATGTAATTAATCTATTTTTTATTTACTAACGAACAAAAGTAAGATCAAAATACAAGTAGGATACACAGGTGAATTCCTGAGAGGATTAGACTGTTTGGCGAAACTGAATCATTGATCTCTGTAAAGGTGGCCCATACAAAAAGAATCAGGAATTCATCGATATCTCATAACAGAGATTGGAATTATTCTTTGAATGTTGTAACGTTGGTTTTCAAATTTGATTTATAATTTTTAAATTTGAATTTTGGACTGAGCCGTTCCAAATTTGAATTGATCCATCCCCCGTACCGGAGATTGGGATTTTTAAAATTTAACATTTTCAAATTTCAAATTTGATTTCTAGTTTTTGAATTTGAATTTTGGACCAAAGCGTTCCAAAATTGAATTTGAAAATTTTAGATTTTTAATTTGATTCCCATAATTTGAAATGAATCCCGTTCCCCAAGTATAATCTATACTTTCTGTAGGTATGAACTAGCGATGGCACGTGGCTTTTCTGGCGCATATGGCGATAGAGGACTCGGAATGGAATCCTATTGATCGGTATAACACTGTAACTATATCTTCAGTCGCGTTTCTAGCTTGTGTTAGAGCGCACGCGTGTACGTGCGTGTTAGTTTAGGGGTTCGGAGTTAGTAAGTGAGTTGTGTGCGTCTTCTTTATACCCAAAAAAAAATTCATTAAAAGTTTTTTGGAATTGCTATTTGGCAGGGTTCCGCATTTTGGTTTTTTGCACGGACGATTTCTCTACAATTTTCTAGTCAATTTTTTTTTTCTCATTTGCGTTCTTTCGAAAAAATGAATAGTTGCATTGGAAATTTTGAAGGGTTCATTAAAACATTTTTTAGTTTAGACAAAAAATTTGGAAAGGTGTTAATAAATTGGTTTTTGAAAAACTTGTACATAATAAATTGGTTTTTGAAAAACTTGTACAGAAGTTTTCTTTGTAAGTTTTCTTTTTTGTAGTTAACTAGATTCGACCTTTTGATTACTTTTTGGTTATAAAAATTCATGCTAACTCAAGAACTCAAAGATTATATATAGCATGTTTGAACCACTTCAAACTTAATCGAAAAGAAACACAATTTGTTTTTTTTTTACTCTAGAGCTCTTAAAAGAATATAAATTAAACAAATCGACTTTAAGAGGCATATTCGATCGCCTCAATCACTTCTAACATGTTATTTAACTCTTTGGAATTAGCTGTAAATTAGATGACATTGGCAAGTACTTCAAACGTTTGGTTACGGGATTTCGGATGGGTTTTCAGTCTTTGAGAAATTATTGCTAACGAGCATCGGTGTCTTGCACATTTGTGTGCTAGATTTGTTTCAATTCTTTATTTTGACATGGACTATTATTACTACTATTTTTATTTCAAATTTATGAAGTTTTAAATTTTTTATTATTGCCTATGTGAATCTTTCGTTTAATCTAACATGAATTTTTTTCCCTAATTTATATTGTTTTTTTATTGCTGATATATATTTTAAAAATCTAGCATGTGCTCTTGTTTCTATTTTTATTTATTTTTATTGTAGTTGATATGATTTTTTTTCTTTTAGTCTAATACATTATAATCTGTACCCACAATGGTGTAGATCTTTCTATTTTATAATTTGGCATGGACTCTTTCTTATATTATTTTTTTAAATTTTTTTGTTGTATTTGATATGAATCTTGTCGGTACAATAAATACCGGGGTATGAAGAGTCCTAAGGAAGGCCAAGAGCGATCAAAGCGGCCCCACGCGTCAAAGCGGGCGACCAGAGCCCAATGGCGTGGCGAGCCCTCAACAAGATCGTGGGCCCCACGCGTCAAAGCGGGCGACCAGCCCCAGCCGTGGGCGGGCGACAGTGCCCCGGCGTGTGGGCGAGCCTCTTAGCGTCGGGCGAGGGCCCCATGCGTCAAAGCGGGCAACCAGCCCCAACAGCATGGCGAGCCTCGGGCGCAGAAGGCCCCTCACCGCTGCGGGGCCCGCGTGGCAGGGAGCGTCCCGAAAGGAGTCTTCTGGACGAAGGCTCCCCATGCTGCGGAGGACAAGGCGCATTCAATGCGACATTACGCGCGGATAGACAGATGAAGAGATGATTACCGCCACAGTGACCTCTGCGGGTCTGATCAACTGTCACTGTGGCGCAGCGGAATTGACCGGCAGAGAGAGAACTCACCATCGTCAGGATGGCCGCCCGCGTCAGAAGGAGCAAGCTGGGCCCCGCCCGCAGTCTCACTGGCGTGTTCATACGGGTCAGAAGCCACTTGCAAAGCACGCGTGGGCGGCACCACGCGCGCAAGAGCAAGCGACGTTTGCCTCTCCCGCCCCGCCCCTTGTGTCTTATCGATTATCGAAGTATCAGACGCTTACCCTCCCTCGGCTCTCCATGATTCAAGGCTTGTATAAAAGGGAGGAGAGAGAAGCGAGAGGGGTTCAAAACATTCTCAGAATCGCATTCCACACAACCACAACACGGAAAAAGAGCTAAGGCTCGGCAGAGTAGGATCGCATTACCGCGAGGGGTCCGAACAGGTAAACTCGCGTGTCGCTCCTTGCCGCGTTTTACGCCGAATCGAATCGAGCTCGAGCTGATCGGCTAGCGTGATAGAAATCTCATAGGGTGTAATCCGCAGATGGTTGAGCGGAGAACACGCCGCCGCTGGCGCGCTGTAGGGAGCGAGCATCGCTCGAGTTCTTCGACTCTCTTCAGCGGTGATGGCGGATGAGCATCCGCGATGGACCGAAGCGGCCGCTAGAGCCGCTGCGCAAGGCGGCGGCGGGCGATGGCGGTGGATCACCGGGCGGTAGCCGTCCGAGGGTTGGCGCTTGGCGGAGAGCGGCCGCCCTGGGTCGGCTAGGCGACGCCGGTTTGAGGAGTGCACTCCGGCACAAAACCTCCATGCGGCCCGAGCCCTGCTGGACAACCCGCCGGTTCCGGTAACTCTGGACTCTCCGGCGGCGCCGTGGTTGGCCAGTTTGGCCCGCTATGTGGAAGCCGCCGCGGCGTGGTGCAAGTTGCGGGGCGGAACCGTGTTTCCGCTTCCTCCCGCTCTTTGGTTTCTCCGCATCCCTCCCACGGATCTCCTGGCGAGAGGGAGCGGGGCCAGGACGACAGGAGCCAGGCAACTCCTATGGGGGTTCGGCCGGGCAGGCGAACAGGTGGGCGGGATCTTTGGACCCACTTGGAGGACCGCCATCTACGACACGTAGAACATCGCAGGCAGGCCGCAACAAGCTGTCTCCCCTGTGGGAGGACCCCTTCAAGGTGGTCTCAGTCTCCCGCCCAGGCTCAGTCAGGCTCGCATTCAAGGATGGTCGCGAATTGGCGAGCACTTGGAACGTCGAGCAGCTGAGGAAGTTCTACCCGTAGGTAGCTGTTTCAGGAGCTTTTTTTTGGCTTCCCTTTGGAGCCGAGCGACGAGGTCTTCCTCCTTCCCCGCTCGCCTCGGGGGCTGCGATGTACAAAGCCATCTACAAAATAAAGATAAGTTCTGTCTCTCTGTGAGCATCCGTTCTTTTTCGCCTCCAAAAGTCTGTTAGAAAACATTCTGTTGAAAGCTGGTAGCGAAAAAGTACTTAAGGCTGATGGCCCCTTAGTTGCAAGGGCGAACGCTTAAACTTGCGGCTGGGCGAGGCGAGGCGGACGGAAGGCGAGTTCTAGCCCGGTGTGTCTGCTCGGTCTGGGCAATGCGCCAACGACGGCACCAGCGTCTAGACCACTTCCGGAAGGTGAGTTCTCGCCACGCAACGTTTAAGGTCGGTTTGCCGAGAGGCCATAAGGGTTGAAGTAACCAGATGCCCTAGGAAAGCGCCACTTTCAGCGAACGCTCGCCTAAAACTTTTGGCGGTCGGTTGTTTAGCCTCAAAAGTCGTTAGAAAACATTCGCTGAAAGTCGGTAGCGAAAAAAGTACTTAAGGTCGATGGCCCTTAGTTGCGAGGGCTAACGCTAAACTTGCGGCCGGGCGAGGCGAGGCGACGGAAGGCGGGTTCTAGCCGGTGTGTCTCGCCGGTCTGGCACGCGCCAACGACGGCACCAGCGTCTAGACCACTTCCGGAAGTTGAGTTCTCGCCACGCAACGTTTAAGGTCGGTTTGCCGAGAAGCCACAAGGGTTGAAGTAAACAGATGCCTAAGTAAAAAGCGCTCACATGCAGCAGAACGTTCTGTGTAAAGCTTTTGGCGGTCGGGTGCCTCAGTTCCTCTTTTCGCAAGTGAGAATTTGCGTAAAAGTTTAATCGAGACTTGTGGTAAAAAGAGCAAAAGTTTGCATTGACAGGTTCTATATACAAGACGAAACAAACAAGGGAGTTCAGCTATTCCTCGTCATCATCGTCTTCTGCCGGAGTAGCGCCGCCCATCATGGACACGCGGCTGGCGGCAACCTCGACCCGAGATTATTCGTCCGGGTCCAGCTGGCGCGAAGGTTCCCCGGTGGCGGCGTCGAGGTCGAACACAGTGTTTTGGGCAAGACAGTTGCCCAAGACGAACCGCGCTGCTTCGAAAGCACCGTGGCGACCGTCTTCGATCGCCCGCGTCCGCATCACCACCGGCAGATCGCGCAGGGCTTCGGCGGCGCGCCCCACTGCGCCAGCGTACTGCGTGGCCGTCTCCTCCAGCGGGGCGTACAGGGTAACCCCCAGTGGGTACAGGACGTCCCGGAAATCGCGGTAGGCGGTCCGCAGCATGTCATCAAGGACCCGGAGGGGCTCAGAGTGCGACGCGCGAAGGTCTTCAGTGTCTTTGGTGGCCGAGGCGGCAGCAGCTTGTGCCGCCGCAGCCTCGCAGGTCGCCGTTTCCCTCGCAGCGGTCTCCCGGTCGAGAGCCCGCCGCAACTTCGCCGGCTGCTCGCTCCGCCGGCTGTGGCGCCCCACGCCGCCCAAGTGTGGGAGAGGGCACGGCGCCGAGGAGCGCCGACGCCGGGCGGCGATGGCGAGATGGCGTCGGTGTCGGCCGGGCGGTGGCGGAAGGTCCTCCGGCCTCAACGCCGGCAAGGCTCTCCAGTTTAAGGCGCCGCCCCGTCGAAGGGGCCGCCGGCAAGTGAAATTTGGCAGATCGCGCGGAATGGAGCTTGAGGCCCCAGCGTCCGCTCTATCCCACGGAGAAAAGCCAAAAGGGTTCAGGTATGCGAAAAACATCTCGCATGCTAACCCTAACGCGAAATGTATATGAACGCAGAAAGTTACTCAGCGGCGCCCCCAAAAGCGGCGAAGAGGGGTAGTGTCGACCGATTGGTCGCGGAGGCGCCGCCTCCTCCTCCGCCAGTAGGAGGCGGGGGCGGCGGAGTCACCACGGCCGGCGCCGTCGAAGCAAGCGCCGGCACGGGAGGTGCCGGCGCAAGAGGAGCCGGCGGTGGCAGGTGCCGGCACAGGAGGTGCCGGCGCGGAAGAAGCCGGCGCAAGAGGCGCCGATTCCGGAAGAGTCGCCGCGCTCTCGCCAGGCGGCGGAGCGGCGGCGTCAGCAGCAAGGCCCCCGCTGGAGGGGGCCGAAGGAGGCGGCTCAGGACTCGAAGGGCGGAGCCTTTTTGGGCTCGCCTCTCCCTCCTCATCATCATTGTCTCGGGAGAGGATGAGGCGGCGCTTCCCGAGAGCGCGGTCGGAGTCGGCCGCCACGACAGGAGGAGCGGCGGCTGCAGGAGCTTCGGCGGTCGTTGGCGGAGGATCGCGGATTTGCAGGGGTCCCCGAGCCACTTGGACCTCGGGACCAGAAACCTCCATGGGAAGCAGCGCCCGCAAGTACGGGTTGCGGTCCCGTAGGGGCCAGTCGCAGAGGGGGCGGATGCTCGCAGGCGGAGAAATGTCGCCGTGGCGCGACAATAGTCCGCCTACCATCGCCGAGCACATCCTCCCAAGACGTTCCCGTATTTGGGACGACAAAAAGAAGAAGCCGCAAGTTGGCAAGCAACCAAAAAAGAGGAAAGGACATTCCGCGAAGTGAGAAGACCCGAAAGAATGAAAGAACACTCACCTCCGGGGACGACGCGGATTCCATCGTCGTCGCCATAATACTGCCAGGCGGGGCGCGCCCTCATGCGAAGCGGGCAGAGGCGGCGCCGCAAAAAGTCCGCCGCCACATGGGTTCCGGTGAGCCCGTTGCGGCGGAGCTCAGCAATGCGTGCCAGCATCGCCTCCATTTCCGCCGAGTCGTCGGGCAGAGACCCCCAGCTGGCGAGGGATTCTGCAGGACCCTCGGAAAGGGCAAGATCATCGCAGCCGCTGGAATCCTCCACGTACAGCCATTGTCGCGCCCAGTCCTTCCAGTTGGACTTGACCGCGACTGGGATGAAGACGGCGGCGTCGCGAAGCGTGAAGTAGCAGCTCCCAACCCCGCTCGGGCGCGAGCTCGTGTGCAGCGTGAAGAGTCGGCGCCAGAGCGGGAGATTCGGCATCGCCCCCACGAACATTTCGCAGAGGTGGGCGAAGATGGCCAGCATCACGATGGAGTTTGGGGGAAGGTGCGCCGCCTGGATCCGTAGAAGGCGAGCACCCCCAGGAAGAACTCAGAATACGGCGGGACGAGCCCCGCCAACACCGCCCAGGTGAAGGTAATGATCTCCCCGTCACGGGGGCTTGGCGCCAGGGTGCCGGCGCGGAACTGGGCGGAGGATGGCGGCACGAACACTCGAAGCCGCGCCACCGTCTCCTCGTCGGCGGCGGAGGCGGGCAAAGCTGGACCAGGTGACGGTGCGGCCGGAGCGACGTCCCCGCAGCGACCCTTGCTGCGCTTAGGAGCCATTGAAAGGTGGTGGAAGTGCGGTGGCAAGAGCTAAGGGGCGAAGAAACTTAGTGATGGTCCTCCGCCCCAAGGACGAAAACCTCACGATAGTTGCGAATCTCAGCGCTCCCATCGGACTCAGAGTCAGAAGCGGAAAGGCTAACTTGTTCGCTTTGTCCAATGGGTTGGCCACCGTTGATGACACCCACGAACACTGCCGAATCCGAGCAGGTTGACCCGGCCGGATTAACAGAGTGGTCTCCCGAGTGGTTATCTCTTGTCCGAATCTCTAGAGCTGCCCGTGCGGAAGCCGCGGCAGGTCTCCCAAGTCCGGAGAGAAATCCAGTCAGGGATTCACAGACCTCATCGGGCTGGAGGGTGTCCAGGCCGGGGTAGGCGATCTCATGGGGCTCTTCCTCGCACTCCTCGCTGAGGGGCGCGAAGTGAGGCTGCCGACGGATCCTCCTGAAGAAAGCACATGCAGAATTCTCCAAGCCGAAAGGCAATGGGTCCTATTGATTGCGCGTACCTTCTGGTTGAGCAATCTCCCGTGGGGGGGAGAGACGAAGATTGTCGAGGCCATCGGCGATGAAGTCAAGGGTGCCAAAGCGAAGAGACTCCCCTGGCCTCATGTCGAGGTACGGCGATCTCGAAAAAGCCATCTGATCTGAAAAGAAGATCTTGACGCCGCTCTACACGGCGCGCTAACCGCCGACGTGTGACTAAGCGGGGTCACCGCCGCAATGAATTTGTACGAGGGGACGCTAATCAAGAACCAAACCAGATGGGTAACACAAGACAGGTTATCTGAGTTCGAGCCCTCAACGGAGGTAATACCCTACTTCCTGTGCTCTGGGATTATAATTGATCAATATGCGGGGTGCAAGATGATCAAGGTTGTTGTGTAAGCTTGATGATGACCGAAGAAGATCTCTCCCTCTACGGCCTCTACCCCCTCCCTTTATATAGTGTAGGGGGGATAGGATTACAGAGCGTCGCGGGATATATGGCAACGGTTTCTATTATGATGTGACATGGTATGTATCCAATGATCTACTATTTACATGGGGATATACCATACCCTCGGGTCCTCTCTTGCGGCGCAAGGCACGTGTAGCCCGAGCGATCTTCAACCCTAATCGGCCGACTCAGACGCCCCATCCGTTCCCTTATGGGCCTTCTAGAGGATACCCGGCCCATGTAGTCCACACCCCACGCCGGCGGGCGACCAGCCCCATGGCGTGGCGAGCTCCTCAAGGCGTCGGGCGGGCCCTATGTGTCAAAGCGGCGACTGTGCCCCAACGCACGGGCGAGCCCCTCGGCGCAGAAGGCCCCTCACCGCAGCGGGCCCGCGTGGCGTGGAGCATCCCGAAGGAGTCTTCGGGCGAAGGCTCCCCGCTGCGGAGGACAAGGCGATTCAATGCGACATTACGCGCGGATAGACAGATGAAGAGATGATTACCGCCACGGTGACCTCTGCGGGTCTCGATCAAGCTATCACCGTGGCGCAGCTGGAATTGTGACGAGAGAGAACTCACCGTCGCGGGATGGCCGCCCGCGTCGGAAGAGCAAGTTGGGCCCCGCCGCAGCCTCACCGGGCGTGTTCATACGGGTCGGGCCACTTGCAAAGCACGCGCTGGCGGCACCATGCGCGCTTGAGAGCAAGACGTTTGCGTCTCCCGCCCATCCCTTGTGTCTTATCGAGTATCTTTGGAAGTATCAGACGCTTACCCTCGGCTCTCTCCGCCATTCAAGGCTTGTATAAAGGGAGAGAGAGAAGCGAGAGGGGTTCAAAACATTCAGAATCGCATTCCACACAACCACAACACGGAATAGAGCTAAGGCTCGGCAGGAGTAGGACTGTTACCCGCGAGGGGGTCCGAACCTGGGTAAACTTCTCGTGTCGCTCCTTGCCGCGTTCTACGCTCGAATCGAACTGAGCTCGAGCTGATCGGCAAGCAGGATAGAAATCTGATAGGGGTGTGATCCGCAGTGGTTGAGCGGAGAACACGCCGTCAAATCTTTTTTAAATCTAATCCATTATAATTTATGCTCACAACAATGGACAGTGTATATTTTAATTTTTTCAATTAACATAGAATTTCTAGTATTTTATAATTAACATGGTCACTCCCTTAGCCAACATGACACAAGGCTTTGCTGTATTTTTCGATTGGCACAGGTAGCATTGGAGTATGTGTAAGAGACAACATGAATGTGCACATGCGGCCATGCTCATACTCGCCATGCACTTTGTCATAGCCACCTCGCACTAGCTAGCAAACCATTAATTCATTCTGATCGTCCTTGTTTCTAGGTGCATATTGATCATATGATGTTTTAGACTTGCGTTTGTCATATGTCACACTATGCGTTGTCAAACGTTTATTTTTGTCAAATTTTATCATATTAATTTATATTTTATCAAGGTGGACCCACAATCTAAAAAACTAAACCAACGTGGACCTACAATAATCATGGATAGATTAGTAGGAATTTCTCCGATTAACATGGTGGTTATTTCTCTGATAATAAATTTAATCAAGGTCGTTATAATCTGGTCCGACTGTTGTAGATGACAAGATATCTTTTTTCTTTTTCTATTTTAAATGGGATTCCTCAAATAATAGATTTAATTTGAGTCGTTATAATCTTTCCCTACTATAATCGTTGATGGGGATATTTTCTTTTTATCCGATTTACGTGGGAATTCTTTTGATTTTAGATTCAATCTAAGCCTTTTATAATTAGGCCCCACCGTAATCAATGGTAGAGATTTTTTCTTAATTTATGGATAAATCTCCGATTAATGTGGTACCTTAGTTTGTCTCTACTTTAGATATATAACGACCGAGGTGGTCCGCGCGTTTGAGCAGCTAGATTTGTTTCAGGGCGAGGTTTCTTTTTTTAACGTGGTGCTTTTATAGGGGTTGTATGGCAGCAGATAAGCATGCGAATAGATAAAAATCAAGATTGGTTAGTTCTAATCCAGTTGGATAATTATCCATGTAATTAGTTTGTTATAAAATTAATATTGATCGCTAGATTTACATAACATTATCTACATATAACGATGTAGATCTTTTCTTTTTTCTGATTAACGTGTAAAACTCTAGTATTTTTTATTAATGTGGTGGCTCCGTTTAACTCTACTTTATATATGTAAGATTTTAGAATTAATGTGATGGCTCCGTTTAACTCTACTTTATATATGCAGTAGATTGGTTGATATTTTTTTTTTTTGTTATACGAAAGCTCAGAAATCTAGCATTCTGCATGTAACAGTATTGTCGTCTGAACTTCGCCTCAAAACGCAGGCAACTTCCGTAGAGGCGCTCCCAATTTTTTTTTTTTCGAAGAGCAAGCGCTATAGTAATAAACCATGTGTCCATGTTGCGAAAAACACAGGTTCCTGTGAGCTGCCGCAAGTTGGTGAAGGAGCTTGGGCAACGACGACGATGCCTTCAGGGCCAGCCACTACGCTACTGCAAGCCTGCACAGATCGATTCCTCTCTCTGCTGTTGCTTCCGCGTTAGTCGACGGCGATGGCGACAACGAAGACTCGCCACGGCGGCGGCGGCGGCGACGGTGACCATGCATGACTGACACCAGTTTGTACGATAATGATCTCGTGTCTGGCCTGCTGGTCACCTCCAAGACACGAGCTCTCACTTATAATTCACCGTGATAATAATTCATCGATCTTTTGTGGTGTTAGCACGTGCGTTGCTGAATGCTCTTGAACCTTCCTAGCGTATAGCTACTACCTGCTGCGTCCACGGTTCACACCGAGGAAATATCTTTTAGCGGTGCTGGGCCCACTTGTCAGTGGGAGACCGGAAAATCTCGCACACGTGTCCGATTGATTTTCAGCAGCGCCGAGACGGTCGCTTGCTGACAACGCGGTGGTCTCGCCTTGGATGCTTTTGCCCGTCCTTCCCCCCGCAAACATTTCGCCATTCATTTGTCACCGAGTAAACTGTACCGCACGCTTTTTTTTCAAAAAAATTGTTTCACGTTTTTATTTAGATTCAAAACTTTTAAAAACCAAATATTTAATATTCAAAGTTACATTACTGTTTTAGTTAAACTCAAAGTAGTATGGAGAGATTGATTTTGATTTCATGGCCGTAAAGTCAATATAATAATTGTCCTGTGTCATTCAATTAAAAACTAATTCAAACAAAAAATAAAAATATCTATATTTACTAAAATGAGCATGGTGTCACGTGCATTCACGCAACTAAATTTGTCTCAATCTTTAATTTGAGATGGGCTCTTGTTCCTATTATTTTCTATTCAAAATTTATGATTTTTTTTTATTATAGCTGACATGAATTATTTCTTTTAATCTGACATTGACTCCTATTTCTATTATTAATTTTAAACTCGGAATTTCTATTATTGATTTGTTGTGGCTTATACGGACTTTTTTTTTAATCTAGCATGGACTCTTATTCCTATTATTTTGGTTTACTTCACATGAAATCTTTCTTTTAATTTTCTCAATTATAATCCGGACCCACAATAATCGACGGTGTAGATCTTTCTTTTCCTTTACAATTAACATAGGATTTTATTGTATTTTAAGATTAATATGGTCACTCCGTTTAACTCGTTTATATATATAATAAATAGATAGATATCTATAAAACTTTGTATAAAACCATAAAATATAAAATTGCAAGTAAAGTTTTAAAAGCAGTAAAACATTAGCAAACATTAACATTCAAAAAGTACTACAAAAATATAAAAACAATTTTATACTTATAAAATCATATATATATATACACATATACATATATATTGAAAGTTTCAATATTTATAAGATATTTAAAATAGTTTTATAATCTATAGTTTTTCCATAAATTTTAGGATTTCAAGTTTATTATTCCTTTTATTGTTTTCAAGTTTATTTATAAAAAAATATGTTTTATTTTTAATTAATTTTAAACTTAAGTTTAAATGGATTTTGGGCTTTAAAAAGGTTTTTAGAATTAGGATTTATTTTGTAGATTTTCTATTTGAATTTGATTTTTTATTGGTTTGGAATGACACATGGCACATGTTATGTTGACAACCGGGTCATCAAAACCAACCACCCTCCCTATAACACTTTGGACCTAAATGGAAAGTTAATGCAACTTTGTGTGTGTAAATATCTAGTTTTAGACCTAAGTGAAAACACATGACAAATTTAAGAAACTATGGTGTAATTTTTACTTTATGACTTTGGATCGCTTGCAATGTGAGCAAAGAGGTCTTGATTTCAATAGAGGGATATTATCTATGTCACATCTATTTTTCCTCAATGTTAGATACAACCTCTAAACATATAATACATGTCTCGTCTTAAAGTTGTCTTATGGTATGTTCTTTTCTACTTAAAAACCCCATGGTCTTTAAGGCCCTGTTCTTTTGGGTTGATCTGAACGACTGAACGGCAGAAATGACTGAACTTCGAGAGCTTATTGAGATAATCTCGAGATTCGGATCCATTTCATTTGACTTGCTTTTTAAAGCGTTAGGACCCACCTTCAAAAAAGCGAAAAAACGGACTCAAAAACTCAAAACATATGTTTTTTTAAAACGTAGATAAGTCGTTAAGCCGTTAAGCCGTTAAGCCATTAAGCTGAGAAGAACTGGGCCTAAAATTTTTTTGCATCCATGCCATTATTAAGTTGCGATAATGCATATTTGCCATTAAAAAATACGAAATAATTGCCATGCCATTTAATTTTTTGGGTTTTATGCATCCATACCATTATGGCCGCTCCTCGCCGTGTACTACTTCAAAATACAGTTAAAATACAATCAATATAAGGCCCGACGATCTGATACCACATGTCATACCCACTTTTGCTTTCTTCATTCTCCCAACCACTCCCCATCTTCCCCAACTCTGGCTAATCCACCATCGTCTTCGGCCACGTGCCCCCAGCCACCACGCCACCCTTGTCCCCGCCGTCAAAGGGCTAGCTCCGTGCCACCCTCAGGCAGTCTCCACGTGCACGATGGCGGAGGTGGCACGTGGAGCGACCGCAGCCTGGCAGTAGTGGGCAAGTAGTCTTCAACTTGCCCAAATTTGGAAAGAGGAAGAAGAGACATATATGGAGAGAGAGATGGTGGGTGGGGTGCAATACAACATAGGAGGTGGCGGTGCTGCAAGCCATCAACGAAAGAGGAGGTCAAGGTCAAGGCAACGGCGGTAGAGCTTGACCATGGCGGCGAGGACGGAGCTCGTGTGGGTGGTGAGGCGCCAGAGCTCGCGCGTGCGTCGCTGAAGCTAACTTGCCTTGATCACATCACCGGAGCTCGCAGGCACGATGCTGGCGGTGCTTAGGTTCGGATCGAGCTCCAGCAGATAGGGCAATGACACTAAGAGTGGGAGCCGGTGAGATCGCCTGATGAGGGCGGCGGGAGCCGGCAAGGTTGTTGGAGTTGAGAAGGGAAGAAAGAGGAGTTGGGAGGAGGAGGGGGGAAGAAGAAGCTATCAACTGTATGACAAATGGAACCCATATGACAAGAGTACATTTGAGTTGATATACGCTAGAAATGCTCCGTAATGGTATGCATGCAACGGATCAATAAAAATAATAGCATGGAAATCATTTCACGTTTTGTAATGGCTAATGTACCAAATCCCAACTTAATAACGTCAAAGATAGAAAAAAGATTAAAAATGATTTGTACCTACTATACAATCACAACAATTGTAGTACATATACATCGTTACAACAAAATAAGCGGTGCTGAATCTTTTTCCTCTCGATTAGGAAGATTTTTTTCCTTTTCTCTTGATAAAAGATTGCTATAATATAGCCTATGGGATTTTGCACACCCCCGAAGAGGATAAGGTCCATGGACCGTTGTCACGTGAAAGACAACTCCTGTGTACCAAGAAGAGTTATAACAATAGACGATGCAAGTGTGGAGTTGATCTAGAGCATGGATCAAGGTTTGTCGTTTGTCCCTGTCTCGACAAGCGCCATAATACCTTCTCAGTAGGTAAAAAAGATCTGATAAATTAACATCGTGACACGTACGTCAGATGTATGAGTTTTTTACACCTTTGAATCAACATATGTGTTTATTTACTAGCAATATAAGCGCGCCCGTGGCGCGCCGGCCGATTGGTCTCCGTGATAAAGAATTAGCCTAAAGAAATAACTAACGTTTTATTTTGGTGGGGCTCAAATCAGCAGTCTCTTAGAGCGCAGAAGCTAAAATTTAAAAGATTCAACGAACGGACATAATTATTTAATCAATATCATCAAACCGGTTTATTTTTAATGTCTAAAAAATTTGTTGGACCTGTGCCGTGTAAATATGTTTACGGCTCTATTTTGTAAGTTTTTTCCTCTTTCTTTCTCATAGACCGTTGGTCTTAAACTGTAATTATATTTTTCAAAGTCTTTCTGGTATCTTGCATCCCCACTATCTATTAATTATTTATTATTTTTCTGTAATATGTAAATCTTTTCATGAAATTTTAGAATTAAATTGCGGTTTAATTCGATAACGGTTTGGATATCTAGTATTTGTTTAGGAAAGTACAAAAGCTAGAATGAAGGGTCTAGGTTTTTTACTTCGTCATTCAAAAGCATTATATGGTTTAGGGCCTAGGTTGTACGTACAAAACCCTTCACTTATTTTTTTTCATTCTAAATGCTAAACAATAGAAAAGTATTATATGCTTATCATATCTAAAAAAACATTTGATGTTCACCAAAAAGCCAATAGATGGAGCGATGCAATAAAACATTTTTTAATTTGTTTTTCATGAATTTTAAAAATTTTAAAAATGCCTAAATTTTTTTATACTCCCACAACAAATTTTTTTTAATTCCCATTATTCTTAATTTTTTTTTTGCTAATACTTATTTGTCTTTAATACCTAGATCATTATATTGGCCCTTATCATGAAACTATGGTAAGCTAGAACGAAAGAAAATAATTTCTTATTTTTCGATTCATCTGCAAAGGTTTGGTCCTAAAACATCTTTTAAATTGCCTAAAAAAGGAAGATCGAAAGGAAAGAATGGCTTATTTTACTAAAATAAACAGTTTGAGATTTCTTAATTCATCTGTAAAGGCTTGGTCTTAAAAAGAATTTTTTTTAGTTGGCCATAAAAAAGTGGAACGAAAGGGAAAAATGGCTTATCTCTTAGTTCAATTATGAAGCAAACTTAGAATTCACAGGAATGGATAACCTATTTTATAGGCCTCGGTATTAGTTTTTCTATTTTTTGTCCTAAACAAATTGGAAACGAACACTTTGAATACCTTGGTTTGCTAGATCGAGGCATTTTTGCGTCTGGCAAAAAAAACAAAATAAAAATGGACGCGAGCTGCTGGGCAACGGAGGCAACGGGAGTCGAACCCATAACTTTGGCCTTGAAGTGGTGGGCGTAAACCAATCGAGCAACGCACCGTTCGTTCTCTTGTGCGGGGAAAACGATAGAAGAAAAAGATAGAAGAGGAAGTGGAAAAACCCGAAAAAATGGGGAAGGCTGGGACTCGAACCGCGGCGGGCGAGGCGAAACCGAGGCCGCATAACCAACGGAGCAAATGCCCCGCGCTGCCGAAATTGTGGGGGAAAATTTCGTTCTATATGTAAATTATAAATGGACGGTGGGATTGAGTTATCGGGCCGCGATCGAAGGGTCGTGGCCATCTCGCCGACGTGGCCTCACTGGGCATGACGAACGTGGAGGCTCCGGAAGGCAGCGACGTGGCCTAACCAGCAGCCGGCTGGTTAGGCCCTTTGTTATATAGAATGATACTCATCGCCTAACCTCTATGTGGTAAAAAAAACACTTCAGCCATCGAGAATCAAGCAACATGAATACTCCTATGTTGTGAGAAATCATTGAATCAAGAAAAATGACGTACAATAGTTTAGATACATGTTTAAACAAAAACCATATTTTTTATAGATAGATCAGTCCTGTTTGAAGACATGGGCTACCCCGCAAGAGTCAAAATAGCCGGGCATATTTGTTGGTAGCTAGCTAGCATGCCAATATATCCAAAGATGCATGAACACGACCAGGTCAGAGTTCGTTTGTGTTAAGAGCCCAGATGCCGATGGATATGCCCAACTTGCTGCCGCAACCTGACGCCTTGGTCGATCGAATCGCTCTCTGGCGCCGGGTGCTGTTCATGCCGCTAATTAATTCGAGCTATCACGTTATTGTCAGAATTGATCGAAGCTGCGACGGTGATTTATCGACCATGACTTCTTCCCTCTTCTTCTTCTTTTTTTCCATCGAGGAACGCACGTCTGCGCATTGGCAGGACTAGCGACTAGCGAGCCCGAGGATTTGCTCCTCCCTTGTTTTTGATTGCGAGGACGTCGTACTCTTGTTTGGGATGAGTATTTGATAATGTCTTTAATTCTTGTGTTGAGTTTTTAATTGAAAATTGGTTTAAATGAGATAGCTAATGTTTTGAGGCAAAAAAATGAGCTCACCGGAAGCTGTCCAACAGCATGGAACAATGTCCGAAGGCGTCCCGAGGGTGAAGCAGGTTTATCGGGCTTCTCTATAGCCCCATAGATGGTGAACAGTGGCCACCGTACGTTGTCCAGAGAGTTTCCAATGGCGGTGCAAGTTTTATGGACCTCTACGGTCCATTGGACACTGTCTAGAGGCCACTAGATAGGGTCTGGAGAGATTAATTCAGGGCTCGTTCACAGGTTTCACGGGTGTTCGAACACTGTTTGGAGGTCCACCAAACCTATCCGCTCACCACAAGACAGCGTCTGGCTAGTAGGGGTGAAAACGAATCGGATATGGATCGGATAGGATCATTACCATATCCGTATCCATATTTTTTTTCGGATACGGATTCGGATACCTCTCGGATACGAATACGAATTGGATAGCTTAGCGAATACGAACCGGATATCTACTCAATTCGGTCGGCTTCGAATATCCTACAACTTCATCACATCAGCGAAAAAACAAGCCAACACGCCAACATTTATCTTTTAGCCTTACATTAGTTTCAAGTTATTGATGCTTAGGAGCATAGGGTGTGTGTGTATGTATGTGTGTGTATCAAGCATTAGGTACAAAACGAGCAATAGGTACTTAATTAGAAATACAGTCAACATTTGTTCCACGTTCCATCATGACCACCATTACAATTCGGATACAGATAGTATCCTTATCTGTATCCGTATCCGGAAAAAAAATCCGAATAGTATCCGTATCCATATCCGTTTCCTATTCGGATATGGATAGTCCGAATACGAATAGCCCATTTTTCAGATACGGATGTCGGAAAATTCGGATTATTTGCATCCATTTTACACCCCTACTGGCAAGCCTGTTCAGGGTGCTGTTTTGTAGTTTTTCATATTTTTGAAGGTATTTTCGTGCTCGAAAAATTAAGTGTTATACACGAAACTTGTAAAGAATTTTGAGACATATGTGTGTTGTGTTGGAATTTTTTCATCCGAGCTTCATAAAAAATCAAGAAGATTTCTGTTGTGTTGGAAAGTGCACGAAAATGGGTATTTTTTTGTGTGATTCTATGAATATTTTAATTTGGAATGCATATAATGAGTAATTAATGAAGTAAATGGACTAACATGTAATCAGGTTTATAGATGGACTAATCTGTGTGATACAGGTTCAAGTGGATCGTGATCGGCGATGTGTCGGAACGCGAACTGTGGTTCAGGGGTCCAGAATGGCAAAGAGGTCATGCGAGACGGTGGAAATTGAACTTGGGGATCACAAGGATGACGTGGATGACGGATTTAGCCGGCGTGAGGATCTATGGCTCAGTAAGCGGTCGAGGGCAACGAAAACTTAGCAGCCAAGTCAGTTCTAATTGTGCCCGGAGTGTGTGAACCAGGAAAAGCCACATGCATCGAGTTGTGTTTGTGCGTTGACGGAGTGCGTGATCAATCTCAGCAATTAAGGAATGATCTGAGGGTATCAACAATTTCTCATAAGATATCGCTATACCCTAGAGCTCCTAGCCTTTATAAGGATGGAAGGTGACGTCTCCCTCGCAGGTGTCACTTCAAGGGCTGAGGTTGGGTGTGTGTAGATGCATTAACAAGCGCTTTGCCCACTTAGGTGTGGCTTCGTAATACCCCAAGGGTATCAACAATTTCTCATGAGATATCGCTATACCCTCTATGTGTGGCTTCGTAATACCCCAACCAACGCAGTAAAATCACCGCAAAAGTTTCTCAAGCACTCGTGTTTACGATGATCTTGTGCATTTCTTGATCTTGTTTTTTTGATTGTGCGCAAGTTTAATTCTTTTTTCTTTTCTTTCCTTCTATGTGTTGAAATGGTGTGAAAAGATTAAAGACCTGGCTTGGTGCAACGCCGCCTCTTCTCCAGACCAAGTTTTGATCTTTTTTGGTAATTTTTGTAGCTATTTATGGTCGATTCTTGAAAGGTGCCTTGTGAGGTCTTCTGGCACAAGAACACACTTCTCTCGTTAAACTTGTTAGAATAAGTAAATTTGATTATCTTCTCTACTTAGGTTAATTAGAGAATCATTTAGTTTTCCAATTTATACCGAGACTTGTGTCTATAATATTTGTTGGATGGTCCGCTTCTTTATTTGATTAATGTCATCGTTGTCGACATTAAAGGTAATAATGCTAGATGAATTTCATGGTTTCGTTGAGATAGTACCTTTACATCTATTTGTCATGAAAATGCATGTATGGATTAGTACAATTTATGAGGAGTTGCTATTGAAATTTGTAAAAAAAAAAAAAAGAGTCAGTAATATTCGGAACCGATTGGGTTACAGCTCACCACTCACCCCCTTGTACTTCTACTTTTGAAATAGAAGACGGCACCCTTTACTTAAAAAAATATCAATGATCAAAGTAAGTTATTTTGCAAAATCAACAAAGAGAGCAATCCTATTAATATATAAAACATTAAAACAGGACACTTTGTCAATTTTGCAAAGATAGGATGAATGGAACATTCATCGATCCTGCGCTGATTTTCTATAGCTAGCCACAGCGGTCAGAGAGGAAAGTAGCTTTTAGATCTTTCGCATGTATCGGTATTGTGACTCACCGGCAGATGGTTGCTACAATCCTTCGATCTACCTTATCTCTAAACTAAAAGGCTAGATATTTCACCCTAAATTTTCAAAACCGACCCAAATAATCACCCACCTAGATGTTTTTGAGGTGATTTCGTAACCATGACATGAGAGATGAATGTGTGCCGCATGTTTATAACGAAAACAACGTTGTTAGTTTCCGGCCAGCTCCAATCTTCGGGCGTTCCAGCGAGCCATAGAGCGTAGCAAGACAATCAGGAAAGGAACTGACCATGTAGACGGGGTCACGTGGTTCATTGGAGTTAGAATTCGATAGTCGAAGGTTCACCGAAGCAGAGGAAAGGTAAGAAAAAGGATGGAAGCTTGGGCAGCTTTTTATAGGCCAGGGGCAAGGAAGGCTCTGAGAAGCGAGAGGGAGCTCGACGTACAAGAAATGGGCGGGCCGAGTTGGGCCACGGGAAAGGGCGAGAGGGGGAGTCGGCCGGTTGGGCTGGAGCTGGCCCACAACTAAAAGCAGTTGAGTTGTATATTTTGCAGCAGTTGAATTTGGTTTGGATTTTGATTATGTTCTCAATGGCTTGAGGTATCACGCGCATTCAAATTGGTAATCTAAGTTGAAATGTTGTTCTTTAAACTTGTGATCGTTCGCGAATCTAGACCTAATCGCCAATTTAATTATGTTTTAGAAAGTACGCTAGCAGCAGCAGCGATGACAGAGCGGATGTACTGCCCGGAGGAAGACAATGGATGACCGCGCCGCTGCGCGTGGGCAAAGATAGGCCTTGTTTTTTTTTTCAACTTCAAATCAAAAGCTTTAATTTGAAAATGTTATGATTTAGAGAGAGAGAAGAGTTCAGAAAATTATGGAATTTTTTTTAGTAGCTCTAATAAGAACTATTTAAAAACCTCCAAAACACCGCAAAATACTACATCATTTAGCGTGTATAAAAACAAGTTTTAATTTAATTTAATTCAATTCAAACAAAAAAGAATGAGGCCATGGTGGACAAGTTTTATATTAGAAAAAAATTGTCCGCGTAGCACTACGTGCTCCATCTCTCCCCTACGTACCACCCTGCACAGCTCTTGCACTCTAATAGCACTGATTAATTCCACTGTTAGCTCCTATAACACTTTGTTAGCTTTTCCATCTCCTCTCTCACTTCTCCCACCTTTTCCCTTCTCTCTCACCATTGGAAGGAACATCACCATCGGAGGAGTTAGGCGACACTGGGAAGGACGAGCTGGCGAAACGTCACAATCAGAGGTGGGTCTAGTTAGGCAACGAGTTGACGATGGCGGAGGTGATAGCGGCTCACTGCAGCGGCAGAACACAGGGAGACGCCCATGATGAAAGGCAACATGGACCGATCGGTCTTCCAAGGAAAAATAGGACAGAGCATGGACTTAAGAGGGAAGGAAGGAGATCAGCACAAGGTGTAACTGCAAATAAAACATAGGTGAAGCAATATGCGTCATTTCCAAGTTTATTCTAGGTGCTAGGCGCTAGGTGGGTGGGGAGGTGCCGCCTAGGCCTAGGCTGCCTACGCGTCGCTAGGCCGCCGAACGTAAATGTACATTTTAGTTGTAATGTGTGACTAGCCATGCATTTTATTTGGACTCCTTTTGTATGTATTCCTTTTAATTGATTCTATTTTTGGCAGCTTTTCTTAACCTTGTACTCCCTCCGTTATGAAATAGTAGTTGTTTTAAACTTGTTCTAGGGCAAAATCTTAAAACTTTATTTATATAGAACTTTTCAACTATTTAGGTTGAGAAAATGAAAATCGTATACATGTTCAGATAGATTCGTCTTGAAACTTGTTCTAGGCGTAACGTAAATGTACATTTTAGTTGTAATTTGTGACTAGTCATGCATTTGATTTGGACTCCTTTTGTATGTATTCCTTTTAATTGATTATATTTTTGGCAGCTTTTCTTAACCTCGTACTCCCTCCGTTATGAAATAGTAGTTGTTTTAAACTTGTTCTAAGGCAAAATCTTAAAACTTTATTTATATAGAACTTTTCAACTATTTAGGTTGAGAAAATGAAAATCGTATACATGTTCAGATAGATTCGTCTTGAAAAGAACTTTCATATTACTAAAATTTTTAATGCATTATAAATGAATTTTTATAATTTTTTATGGTCAAAGTTGTACTTTGGAGACCATGTTGATATTCAAAACGACTATTGTTACATGATGGGCAGAGTATTTGACTTGGACTTCTTTTATATGGTCTCCTTTTATTTGCTTCCATTTTATTACAATAGTGAATGTGAACTATTCTTTAAAACTAATTTATTATAATTTGAGCCCATAACAACCGACAGTGTAGTTTTTTTTCTCTCCGATTACTGTGAAATTTTCTAGTAATATAGAATTAATGTGGTGGCTCTGGAACCTATTTTAATTATATAATAGATAGGTGGATTTCTACCACAATAATTTTGATACCATATTATATTCCCTAAACCTAGAAATTATTTCAAAAATATAAAATACTATTGTGCTCATTTTGGAACACGTAAAATTCTCCTGGCATTGCAAATTGTGGCTTCAACTTTTTAAATAGAAGCTGAATGAAATGTCATGGCAAAATCAGATACCTAGAATATAACTCACAGGCCATCTTGTTAAAAATAATAAAACCCACATGTCCAACAGCAGCCTTTCAAATTGCATTCCATAAATCACGATATAGAACACTCCCGGAGCCATCAGAAAGAATCATATGTGTATGTCATGTCATTGTCTCGGCCTCGTCCTCTCACATATAATCCAAAAGAAAATTGGCGCGAAATCGGGAATGTATAGGCGGTCGCAAACTCGCATTGCGATCATGGCTCTGCGGCGAGGAAGCGTGGGAGGCCGACCTTGGCGCCGGTGGCCTTGATGTCCACCTGCACCTGCTCGCGGAACTCCGCATAGGAGAAGGGCCTGTACCTACTGCCGCCGCCGCCGCCGCCGCCGCGGATGACGGCGTCGTCCTGCGGGAACGCGAAGTAGCAGAGCGAGAGCCTCTCCGTGCCGGGGCTCGCCACCACCCTGTGGCGCACGCTCCGGTACGCGTCGCCGCTGATGGCCTTCATCATGTCGCCCAGGTTGACCAGGAGCGTGCCGGGGACCGGAGCAACACTATGCCACGCCGCAGCGTCATCCGGCTCGCCGTCGCGGTCGTGGAGAACCTGGAGACCGCCGACGAGGTCCTGGTTGAGGATGGAGAGGACAGAGCTGTCGGTGTGCGTCTCCATGCCCAGCCGCCACTGGTGCGAGCCGCCGGCTGGGTATCGGTACACCCGGAAGGTGCCGTCGCGCTCGGCGAGGTAGGATGCCGTCTGGCGGGCGTCGAGACCCAGCTCGCCGGCGAGGGCGTCGAACACCTTGCGGGCGATGCGCGCCATGTGCACGCAGTACTCAGCCGAAAGGCCCCTGCGATGCAGCCGTGCAGGCAATCAAGAGCATGCATCACATGGGAAGGCGACTTCGACTTCGACTTCGACGTCGGCGACTGCAACTGCTTGTGCGTGCGTACCTGAGCAAGGAGAAGGCGTCGCCATCGTCGTCATCGTCGGCAGCAGCAGCAGCAGCATGGGATTGCTGGGAGAGGAGGAAGGCGGAGTGGAGGTGGAAGCCCTCCACCCAGTTGATCTCCTTGACGGGGAGCGACAGCGCCGGTGTGCCCCAGAAGTAGCTGGGCTGGGCCTTCTTGGTCTCGAAGGGCCGCCGGCCCAGCAGCTCCTGGGCCAGCCCGAAGAGCCGCCGGGAGAGCTCGGCCGGCACGCCGTGGTTGACCAGTCGGAAGACGCCCAGCTCCCGGCACGCCGCCGCCAGCGCCGTCGGCGAGTCATCCCCCTCCAGGTCCAGCATCGGCAGCTCCAGCACCGGCAGCTCCCCGCTAATGAGATCCTCTTCCTCTTGCTGCCGAGGGAACGGCGGGCACGACGGATCCATGCGTGGGCGCGGCGACGCTGATGGCTCCATCGGCTCCTCCAGATCTGGGAGTCGGAGCGGCGAGGGAGGGGATTCACGACAGGGCTAGGAAAGGAAGAAAGCTAACCAAGAAGAAATGGAAGCCCTTGCTGCCGTGGCTTCATGTTGCCTGTTCTCTCTCTCAACAAGAATATTTTCTGGCAGTAACATTAGAGTAAAGAGAGAAGCTGTCAAAAAAGAATCAAACCATAGTTACCATACTTGAGTTTACTGCTGGAGTGCTGGTACAAATTGGTATAACACGTCTTTTGAAAAAAAAAAAATTCAAGTAATGTTAACTCAAATACAAATTTACTGGAAAAACAAATTATTTTACGTGCCTTACTGTGGTAAACACCTCACACCATCGATTAGCGGCTGAAAAAGCGTCCTTCCTCCATTCGCAGAGAGTTTTCCTGTTATAGCTTCAATAGCTGCAAAGGGAACAAAGGACAAATATCAAAATTAACAATACCAGGCACCCATTGTAAAAATGTGGCATGGTTTCCATAGTTTACATTAGGGGGTGAAAATGGATTAGACCGGATAATGGTTAAATCATATTCAAATCTATGGCCTTTTTCATAATCGAATCCGGATACGGATAGCCCGGATGCGAATACGAATATAGATAATACCAGATACAAATTCGGATCAAAATGGATATAGTTAAACCATGAAACCACCCAAACTGTGTATCCCAAATCAAGTCAAGCACATAATGACATTGATGATAAATTGGCTAGAACATTCGTAAAATTTAGACATGATAATTTCAAGAAAAAACTTTACTTATTTCCATGAATATTTTCCGTATGGGCATATGACTGGCAATTGGCACCACCAATTCACCTATCACCGATCCAGTGACTTTTACTCAATAATAATTCAAGCAAAAAATGACTTTCCCGTTAAATCAACATATGCAATTATGCTGCATCCATGAATATTCTACTCTAGCCAGATACCCTGATATGTAGTGATTCCAACACATACACATAATAACATGGGTAACAAGTTCAAACAGATAATTGCACAAATATACAGTTCACCTTTATAGGTTCAAACACACAACCATACAAGTGTTGAAATTACCCAATCTTGATCTTGTCGAAGAGCTCAACTCCCTTATGTCCTTAACGAACTCGAGCACCACATAAATCTTTGTTTTGTTAGCACAGACCTGCAGGAGGGATGGAAAAAAGAATCCCAATATCTCAATAAATTCCATGTATGATTATTCAGAGTCGCAAACAGGACAAAGCTTATAACTTGCCTGCTTCAACATCTTCTTTCACGTTTCAGGGTTCGGGAGATTTATCTACAGGCCACCCAATTCGATGGATCCAAATCCTAGCAATGTCAGAGGTGAACAGGGAATCATGTGAGAGGGAACGGCAGAGGCACACTGTAGCAACAGGAACAATACTGTAGCGATTTTACTGTAGCAAAATAACTGTAGCAAAATGCTGTAGCAACACATCTCATCCATCATATTTAGATCGGACGGTGGAGATTCTATCAATGCAACCAACACTGTTCACCTCTACATTGCATGATGAGATGTGTTGCTACAGTTATTTTGATACAGTAAAATCGCTACAGTATGATGAGATGTGTTGCTCATGCAATGTCAGAGGATCCAAATCCCAATTCGATAGCCTTTACCCAAACGACATTAATTTCGTCTGCCTTTACGTAGGCGACACTGGTCGTGCGAATTTCTTACCCTAACGACATTTTGGCCTTTTAACCCTCTTTTCCTGTTATTTAGCCCTTTTATCTCAAGTGGCTTGACCCTTTTGCCCCTGCTCAGGATAAAAGGGAAAAGGGGCAAAAGGGTCCGGTCCATGGCGCACACCATGCAGAGCCAGATGCCAGCCAGGGCGCAACCCAGGGCGGGAGCTGGTGCACCCAGGCCGGTGGAGAGTGAAGGCCACGGCCGTTGGCAGCACCGCGGCCGCCCCGACCATGGCAACCACGCCCCCTGCCGCGGGTGGTACGTGGCGCTGACCGGCGGCGAACTCGCCGACGGGACCAACTCGGCTCGACTCAGCTTGCTACGGTGTATCGACTGGTGGGACTCCAGACTACTATAGGTGGCTCATCGGCGACGAGCGGCCGCGATGGCTGACGGTGGAGCTTCTGCTCGCCGGCGAGGTCGAAACCTCGATGGACCAGGACTTGCAGCTAGCGCTAGAGCATCTACGCAACCTCGGTAACACGATGCTCTCCTCAGAACCCCGAGCGCATGGCTCACCGGAGCTGTCCACGACGGCGGCCTACGCGGCGGCGCGCTCTGACTAGGGTTGGTTGTTCCGGCGAAGTTACGCACGCGCTCGGTCGGAACGCGCGAGCACGAGCATCACTAGGTTGTGGCGAGACTATCCATGCACTTGGATTGACCAGAAAGAGGCGGGAAGGTGGGTCTCACCGTGGGTGCTCGGAAGGCGGCGCTGAGAGAGCAGGGGCTCGACGAGGGCAAACTGCGGAGGAAAAAGTTCGATTTGGAGTGGTGGAGTGAGCTTGCGGTGGTGCGGTGGTGCTCTGGATGCAAGGAATCGAGCGGAGGAGGCTCGACGACGGCGAATTTCTCCGGCAACGGCCACGGCCACGGCCGAGCTCTTGAGCGGAAGAGGAAAAGAGAGGGAAAGATCGGTGGCGGCTCGGTTTATCTCGAGCAGGGGCAAAAAGGTCAAGCCACTTGAGATAAAAGGGCTAAATAACAGGAAAAGAGGGTTAAAAGGCTAAAATATCGTTGGGTAAGAAATTCGTGTGACCAGTGTCGCCTACATAAAGGTAGACGAAATTAAGAAATTAATGTCGTTTGGGTAAAGGCAGGCAGATCCATGGGGTGAAATTGGAGGCTCTAGCCCTCACGCCAGATATATAATGATGAAGCCTCCTATAATTTTTAGTGTAAAATATAAAGAAAGCATGGGCTAGACTGTACATTTAGACCTTGAGACACTTAGGTCAGCCCCTCCTATAATTTTTGTCCGCGTCCGTCCCTGGGTAAAGGCTATCGAATTGGGTGGTCTGCAGGTAAATCTCCCCGTTTCGTTTTAGGAGAACCGCAATGTAGATACATTGAAGAGAACATAAACGATTGTTTCCGAGAACTGCTTGATAGGAGCGAGGGCGGCATCAAGGCATCATCAGGGAGGCTAGGGGAAAATCGAGAACGACTGGTAGAGGGTGGTGGACTGGTGGCCGACGGCGAGGAGCTAGCTGCGGCGCCGGTGGCGTCGAGGCAGTCGGGAGGCGAGGGGCAAGGCGAGAACGGACGGTGGAGGGAGAGTGCGCTGGTAGCGTGAAGGCAGGACCCGAGGCTGGTGAGAAGCGAGTTGCCGGAGCAAGACGGCGCGGCGCCACCGTGGGTCGGGCGTCGGCGGCGTCGGCGTGGGAAGGGGAGGCTGGCATACGGTGGCGTGTGCGAGGATGAGGCGCTTTAGCCGCACCACGTCGTGCTCCGCCACCCGCCGGCCCAGCGCAGTTGCCCAACACCGACTTCCCCTGGCCTGCTCCGACCCAACAGCGACGCCGCGCACGCGTCACACGCAAAGCCCAAGCCTACCTGGGCTGTGCCCCAACCTGCTCGCGTCACGCTGCTTCTGCCTTCTGCCCCGTGCCGCCCCACCTGGGCCTCTCCGGCGCGCCCAATGGCTGGTGCGCCCTCGCTCGGCCTGTGCCATGCCCGAGTAGGCCGCCTGCTCCTTGCACCGCCTCACCTCGTGGGCCGACCTGGACCAGCCTGGCTCCCCGCGCAGCCACATCCTGGTACCCGGTTAGACAGGCCGTGCTCCCTGGCCCAGCTACTTGGGCCGCCGAACCTTCTGACCTGCTCCTGCTCCTCGCACCGTTATACAGTTGTACATCGCTACTGTTGTACGGTACGTGTGCCACTGCCGGAACAATGCATATTATGCATTACATATTTTGCCTGAGATTTTGAGCAGTTGTGCATGTTATTTTTGCCATATTTTTATCTACTCTTGATCTTGAGGAGCTCTTTTGTGGGTATGTTCCTGACTCCTTACAATGTTAGTAGAAATCTAACAAATGAATTGAGTCCCGGGAAAAGGAGAAACCACTACTTTTCAAGATTTCTATCCGCTGAAATTTGCTTTTATTTTTCTAGAAAACAAATGAGTTTGTTTGAATTTTTACTATTTATCTAAAATGGATTTTGACTTGATTCTGTTTATGTTGGGTTCCCAATAACCGGGAGCACTTTAGAAAAAAAAATCCCCATGACCGTATGTGGCACATATTTTTTCAATGGCTAATTTATTAGGGGTTATGGCTTCTTCACTGAATATGATCCAAGATTGCGTTGAATTTTGAAGGTTCTTTCGCTCGGGTTCACTATTCTTCTTGGTTTTTGGGACGTGTTGTTAAAGAAATCGTCAATTACCTTTTGACGTGTATTAACCTCTCTTCCATCCGCCTAGTCCGATCTTACACCTTTAATAAAATAGCAACACTTCTACTATTGTTCTCTCAAAAAAGACAAAAAAATTACAATGTTGATCTTAAATCCTTTACTGAAAGCCCTGTTTATAATAAAACTTAGGAAAAATCTTAAAAATTTGGCTTTACGCAGAATAAACAGTTGAAACTCATATTGCATCTTTCCTAAGTTTACCTTTTGAATATGAAACATATTCACCCTCGCTTTTCATGCAGCGTTGCTCATTTCAACAAACAGATCATAGCAAAGTATTGTTGTTTGATGCCACCATATGATATATGCGCTAACAAAGATGAAGAGATGAACTTTTCATCAGATGTTAAGAACTATGCCTATAATCTTTGTTTTGTGGAGTGATTTGGATTTCCTTTCAAAAAAAATTATAGTAAGTCTTCCGCTAGACTCTGACGGCCTGCATGCCATAACTATTAATGATGGTTTAAACTTTTTGTTAGTGATGTTATCATTTTGTTTCTAATCTATGCGTGCAATGATCTTCGGACTAGTACCGTATGATAAAAAAAAATAGGTCAGACTTGGGGCTCGGGTAGTGACAATAAATCGATTTTCTGTCTATCCCTAAGCTTGCATTACACGTTACCTTATCAATTCCTAAAGAAACAACAATTCCCACATAGCAAAATTCTCCGATTATTTTCTATTTTTCTTGGTACCAGTAGAATTTGCCTTTCTATTTTTATTTTTTTTTTGCAAATCTGCCCCCTCAAAACAAGTCACTTGTTTCGATTCATCGAATCACATGGTATTTTTTTTCTACAAATTAATAAATTTTATGCCTAAGGCCTGAGCCATCATAGTTAATTTGTTACTACATCTTAAAGTTGGATGTTTGCAACTCTTCGCAACAAAGTAGTATCAGCTTGTTTGGCGATGAATGAGAAGGGAAAGAGGAGTGAGAAGTACCTAGGAAGAATCTTAATTAAAGTCCCTCAGCTTGTTTGAAGAATCTTAAGAAACCTTGGATAATTCTTGTTTCCTCTCCCTATTTTTTTTCAACCAAACAAGGGAATTAACTTCTGTAAATCTAAACTTACTGATCCTTTATCTTTCTTTCCCTAACCGAATGCACCGTACCCATGTGCCTCTTACTAATTTAATTAAGCATTACGTCACATCAGAAACGATGTTTAGTGGATGCTAGTCACCTGAGAGCTCGAACCATGTCATGCTGGATTCCTTCGTCTGCTGAATAAAAAAGATCAGGGATTCTTTGTACCTCACGACGAAGGGTATTTTATGTTATCTCATTCCTCCAAAGTAATCCGGGGGATAGAAAATTGTAAAAGCTTGTGTGTTCTTCCGATCGAATTCAAGGGATTTAAGCCGCCTTGGTTTTGAGTTGGCAATTTTAGTGTCATCCCTAAGGAGATATGGCTCAGATATGGTTGATATGTCCTCCCTTCTTCAGATGTTTTCTTCATGTTAAATGGATTCGGAGTTTGTAACCTTGGAGAATTTGTGGATTTGAGCAATTAAATTTAAACGGGAAGTGTTTAATGGTGCAAATATTTATGGAATTAAACAATTTTACGGGTATGTTTCGCTGCCTTTGTAACCATGCCTCCCTTTGATTATTCACACACATCTGTAGGATTATATGATTGTAATTTTATTGCTAGGAGCAGTGGAAATTTTAAAGAGGAAAAAGGTAGCCAAATTTGCTCTCCCTAAAAGATCAACATATAACTTGAAAAATGCCCATGATCAATGTTATAGACAGATAATTTATACTCTAAAATGCTTATGCCAGGCTGTAGTGTAATGATAACAAATTTTTTGTTTGGCTTGTATGACTTTTCTAGTAGTGACCAAAGGTATTGAGTCCATGATGACATCAATATTGTTTCCATTCTCCGCTGTTTTGTTCGGTGGCCAAACTATTTTATACAATTGTTACGTCTACCCATGAATTTGTGGTCTAGCTATTTTATGCAATACATCTCATTTACACGTGACACCAATCATAAAGACTATATTTGATAGTAGCAATCTGCCTAAGAAATTCACTCTCCACTCCATAAGCATAGTAAAAAATTCCTCCTATAAAGTACATGCTCAACAAAGATAAAAACCCAACCGTAAAGTAAAAAAGAACAACAATTAAAAAGGTAAGAACCAGGACAAAAAAAACCGCAACAAGGCACCTAGAAAAAACCAACGTAGCAAAGCCTAAGCAACGGCCGATGATTCTCTGCCGGCCCAAGAACCACGAACAAACACGCCTGAAACACATTAAAAAAAATGAGGGAAAATAGAAAAAAGAAAATAAAATAAAAGAAAAGAGAAATGAAAACATCAGCAGGCCACACTACGCTCCAACAACTAACCCAAAGCGAAAGCGAACAAAACAGACGCTCACACACACACTCCAACACCAACACCAACGCTTTTCCTCCTCGTCCCTCCCCTCTCTCTCTCTCTCTCTTCACTCCTCGCTCGCAGCCTCGCTTGCTTCTCCTCCCTCCCCCTCGCAGCCTCCCCCCGCACGCCAAAATTTCCTCTTTTCTTCCTCCCTCCCCATTCAATCCACACCATCCTCGCCCTCGCCTGCTGCTACTTCAACCCAGCCCCGGCTGGGCTTCTTGGATTGGATGGACTCGGGTCTCCGGTAGACGCCTGGCTTTGGTGCGGCGCGCGAGGCGGCGGCTGCTGCTTGCTAGGGTTCTTGGCCCGGGCTTCTCCATGGTGCTGTGCCGCTTCGCGTGGCCCTACGGCGGCCAGCACGCCTCCTTCTGCGGCAGCTTCACTGGGTGGGCCGAAAGATTCGATCTTGGGGCGGGGTTTGGGCGGAAGGGAGGCGGGATCTTTTTTTTCGCAGCGGTAATGCTGATTTTTTTTTCCTCGTGCGCGCGCGCAGGTGGCGGCAGTGCCCCATGGGGCTGGTCGGGGCCGAGTTCCAGGTGGTCTTCGATCTTCCCCCCGGGGTTTATCAGGTGGGCTGCACGAATTGCTCGGATTGGGCTCGCTTTTCGCTTGAGTATGTGTGTTTATGTGCTGCCTTGTTGTACGTGTGGTAGGCTTGTGTAGCTCTTGACTGGCATTATTGTAGGTGCTTTTCTTGATAATTTAGATAGGGACTGTAGGATCGAATTGCGCTTGGTGAGAGTGTAGTGGGATGATTTTGCTTGCTATCTCGGTGTGGTGTGCCTCTTTTGTCAGATGTGCGTTTGGGCGGCAATGCGTCTAAGGTTAGTTGGTAGTTGTAGTGGAAGGCCATTGGAATGTGCTGGTGCGATGCATTTCACACGCACATCACAAGTGGTGATTGTTGATTACGCAATAGAAATTGTAGCCGGTTCTTGGGTTGAGCTATTCTGTGCACAGCAGCTGTACCCATTTGGCTTCAGGGTGGCAGGTGGATAGCTTACAGCTAGTGAACTGTGAACTTGTGATCTGACCTGAAATGTTCTCTCATTAAACTAGACATCTGCTGATCTCAACAGTATTCATGATGGTTGGTATGCTCTATACTGCTATCAGGAACTGTTGGTTGATGTGGCTTCATGCCATCTTTATTGGCTGCTTTCCGGTGGCTGTATTGCAGTGTAGCAGCCAGATGAAAATCCCTGGTTAGACATGAAATCAGGGGGCGCCTATCACAAATAATTCTATGCCCTGTGCACTAGCATATTAAAATGCAATGATTTAAGAAAACCATGTGTACTGATCGTAAAAGGAAGTTGAATCAATGTCTTCAGGATAGGTCTGAGATGGATATATGCCCTATAACATGATACCCTCACACCTATCTATTGTTATTTTATTTCTGATATTATTGCAACTCATTATGGAGCATTGTAAAAATACAAGAACATCTGATATTTGAAATGAAAGAAGCCCTCCCCTCTAAATAATGGAAAGTTGGCCTTTGGGGGAAAAACAAACTTCCGTTGACTGTTGACCCCTTGTTTCATCTGCACCAGTTGATAACTTTGATATGTCTAGTTATGAATTTTGACTTGTGAAAAAATAAGAATTAAAGGTGCATTGTTTTTGATCCTACAATGCCATATTCATGCATATTTATATTGTGCGTTCAGTTCTTACGAGGTAATTGTTAAGGTTTAAAAAATATTTCCAATTTGTGGCATGCCTAGCATAGCAGGGTGCTAACCTGTTCTCCACATCCTTCTCTATATAATGCTCTAACAGCTTCTCTAGATTTAGTGTCCATACAATTGCAGCGTCATAGTGGCCCTCTCATGTCATTTCTAGCATGTATTATGTAATGGCACTTCAGTTGTTCATGTTTATGTGTTTTCCATTTATTCTTTCCTTTGTAGGATTTTTGTGCTGTGCTTCTTTTTTATGGAAGCAATTAATACTTGCATTAGTACCAAATTGTTCTGTGTTCTATACCTACCACATTTGTGGACCTTTCTTATGTACATTTTTTTGGCTATCCATCATTTTGATATATTTCTTCAAGATATTTTGAATTCTTACCTAGCAGTTAATAGAAGTATTAGATTTTTGGTATAGTCGTATTTAAGATATTTTGCACTAACATTGATTGACATCAGATTTTTTGAAATGCAGTGATCATGTGTTGTATACCTTCTATATCACCACTATGTGTTATCCACTATAAATGTGCTCGACTGATATGCTTTAAGAACCTACTTGCTAAGTCATTGTCTGACCTATTGCACTTTCAAATTTACTAGCATTTTATTGGATATTCTATCATTTATGGTGTTTCCTATGTTATTGTTTGATTCCATTTATAAGTTACCAAATATCTTGACATGACCTTGCAGTGGTGAACAATGTGCAGATAATAAACTCCTTTTATTTTTTCCTCTCTGTACTAGGGTAATACCACCCTGCTACTGCATTTTGTTGTTTATACATATATTTATGTTGTCTGTTGGTGAAATTCAGTACCGGTTTTTGGTTGATGGTGTCTGGAGGTGTGATGAAACGAAGCCTTGTGTACGTGATGAATATGGGATGATCAGCAATGAAGTGCTGGTTGAAAATAATACGCACCTAATTGTGCAACCAGAGCCTTCTTCCATAAGAGGAATCAGTATGGATGAGGGTACTATTTTGACAACAGTATGTGCCAAAGTTTCACACTTTATTTTTTTTGTCTTGCATAATAGTAGAATTGTTCTAATAACTAATGATCTGTTATATCGTGCAATAAATCTCCGAACAGATGCCCACAGAACCACCACCTCAAAACCCAGGCGTGCAGATAGCAGTTTTCCGCCACCGGGTCTCAGAAATCTTATTACATAATACCATATATGATATTGTTCCTGATTCTAGCAAGGTTAGATTCTTTTTGTAGTCAACACCCTTTGTTTTAGCTTATGTGAATAATCATATTTTTTTTGCAAGCTTTACAGGTAGCAATTTTGGATGCTCAGCTTCCTGTCAAGCAGGCATTTAAAATCATGCATGATGAGGTATGTATCTTCAAGATCTGCTCCTGTGCTTTACTTTATTTCCTTTTTGGTGCTTTTTTGGTTGAAATAGTCTCCTTTTGTAGACATTCTTTTTCTTCTTCTACTGTTT
Organism: Raddia guianensis; assembly: GCA_036346415.1. NCBI lineage: Eukaryota > Viridiplantae > Streptophyta > Magnoliopsida > Poales > Poaceae > Raddia > Raddia guianensis. Next base: position 25,968,682 of record CM070537.1, on the reverse strand, counting down.
ACAGTTGAGTTAATAATTCATCTAGTTTTAAGACATTTTTTTTAATCTTTATCTAGATCATCTGACACCTCTGTACCTCCATTCAGCTTACTCAGGCTAATAAGCAATTGCTCCCTTTTAAGGGTCTATTTGTCTTGAAAATTATTACCTGTCCTCATTTATGGTGTGGTTCACTAGCCTAATGTGATTTTCCCTGGTCAGTTATATACTGTAAACAAGAATATAATTCTCAGAAATGTGAGGCTGAATCCCTGTATTTCTTGTTCTAGGGCCTTGCATTGAGTCCTCTTTGGGATGATCAACAGAAAATAATAACAGGCATGCTAACTGCGTCTGATTTTGTATTAATTCTCAGAAAGGTGAGGCTGAATTTCTGTATTTCTCCTTTTCTTAAGCATTTCACGTTTTGACTATCATGGTGTCTTCAGTTACAGAGAAATATCCGAGCTCTGGGCCATGAAGAGCTTGAAATGCATTCAGTTTCTGCTTGGAAAGAAGCAAAATTGCAGTATTATGGGGGTGTGAATGCTGCTGCATTGCAAAGAAGGCCATTGATTCATGTATTTTTTCCTATACATGTGCAAGGCTTCTTTTATTTGGTTCACTGTATGAACAATTTAAACTCATCACCAACAAAATTGGAAAAATTATGTGTAACAAATTCTCAAAATGATGGAGATTAATTAGACACTATTAAGTGTTAACATCATTTTTTCTTCAAAATCCACCGAAGTGCTTGTAGAAAAAAATATGTCCCAATGATGAATGGATGGAGCGCTGTTGTGGATCAAGGCTGACATTCATATATAACTCCTATTTATGGTGGTTTTTGCCATAATTACTTGATCTTGCGTATTGAGCGTTCTTCATTTCATTCTTGAGATTCTTTCAGCTAAACAAAGAACCTGTTTGGATCTAGAAGGATCGTACCTGGATAATCACCACATTCAAACATGCAATGATAGTTTGACTTTTTAATCTTCTATATTGGAGGAGTTGAACATTGATAAATCACTTTATTTCAATTCTTTTAACTCTACTAATGAATGATTATTATTTTCTTCTCTTATGGTGATACATGTATTTTTCAGGTTAAGGAATCAGATAATTTAAAGGATGTGGCACTGACTATAACCAGCCATGAAATATCTTCAGTTCCTATCTTTAAGTCCTTCCCAGATTCCTCTGGGATGCCTTTACTTAATCTTGCAACCCTTCCAGGGATTTTGAAATGTATGTTATTGTTTTATACGACCATGGTTTCTCATCTTTTAGTCAATTTTGCATGTGTCTTCATTTGAGCTAACTTCTATCTTGATGATATATTTAGTTCTTTGCTCAAAGCTCCACGAACAGCGTGAAGGTTATCCATTTCTGCAAAATCAGATTGTCAGTATACCTATCGGTACGTGGTCACCACATACTGGAAGGGCAAGTAATAGACAGCTTAGAACTTCCCGACCAAGTGCCCCCCTAAATTCTTGCCTGGATCTGCTACTTGAAGGTACCATGTATTTGACATTTCAGATGTTGATTCTTTAGGCCACATGGTGATTGCTGGCAACAGAATAAAAATTATGTGATTATTTGTCCTTGAAAAATACAGATAACCAGTTCAAATTCTACAATCAACTGATCAAGTTATGAAACAATTAGCACATGACATGTACAAAAGCCTCCTAACTTGTAACGTTGTAGATGCTAGGTATTGTCATGCGTGCATTACATTAGTGTTGATCTTTTACAGTGGTACACTTGGATTTTTCAACGTAGTTTTGGAATTATCTTCGCAAACTGTATTTTTAAAGTCTGAACTGAAATTCGGTATCTATATTTACTATCATCAATTTTGTAGCTACTGAGTTCCTGGAAACACCATAGAAACCAATCTTAGAGACAGAATACTGGGGTATATGAAAGTAGGAATATTTATTTTTACAACGCTCTGGCTTATGCGTTGTATATAGGTCCGAGGACCTAGGATAGTGCTCTCAACCTGATCTGGTGACATGTAGGGCTCTTCCCTGATGTGGTGGAGACCCCAAGGCTTAGAAGGCTAACAACATGTTCAAATGCTTGTTTTGCTAAAAAAACTAATTTGACTTTTCTAGTCCAGTTTTTTTCTTAGCATAAAAGCACCTCAAAAAGCTCATAATAATAACATAAACAAAGTCAACCAGCTTCGAGAAGCATTTTCGATAGCTCCTTGGAGTCAAGCTTAACATTCAGCACACTTTGGCTCAGCCACTCTAAACATGCTTTGCTTATTGATTTATGTATTTCTTAACCCTAATGACACGTGGCAGTATCATTATAGACGGCTCACCACTAGCAGAAAATTAATCTCCATCAGATCCCACAATTGAGTTATAGACTTATATCTACAAATAGAATCTATCCTAATCTCTTACAGTCTTACTATCCTAGGTTCCCAACTACTAATGGGCTAGTCTACGTGCTACAGTACCACGAGTACTGTTAATGATGCACTGTTTGCTTCTGACCCTAATACCATAGTATTTTGTGATAGTTAATGCACTTTAATGTTGTTCTGTTGGGCTCTTCTATGTTACAGTATGGGGTAAGAGATCGCTAGATTCGTTGGATCAAATATATACAGTCCAATGAATTCATCTACTTACCCTCTAGGTGGTATAAGATCACTGAGCCATTGGATCAAATATAATTCCAAAGTGGTTTGGGTGTGTCTTCAAAAATTCATATTCTTCTGTTTACTTTTGCACATGCAAATTGCAGCACTATAAACTTAGGCAAAATTATGGGAGAATTTGTTTGCAACAAATTGGAAAATACATTCATATCTATACATAATTCATTCTGTATTGCCGTTACTTCACTATCACTAAATCATATGGAAAAACTGATACCTTTATTAGCCACTTGGAGAATTTAGTGAGGTAGTAAGTAACATTGCATTACATGTGAAGGTTTTTGTATAATACTGTTAACTCTAGGTATAACATTTGTGCCTCTGTGGTTTGAGCTGAACTGTTATCAACTTATCATTATGCACATTTCAAATTCTGAATTACAGGAAATAGTATTTAATTATTTTTCCAAATCAAGATTCTCCTGAGCTGTTCTTTTTTAAACTGCATGCTCTTTCTTAACTAGCTCTTGCAATATTTGAAAATAATATTTTTGTCATCCTTTATGAAGTAAGTTAACAGGTACTGAATTTAACCATTATGCTGTATCTTCTTTCCTCCTTCAGATAGAGTAAGCTCAATTCCTATAGTTGATGACAATGGGTGCCTCCTTGATGTCTACTCACTCAGGTTTGTGTACCTGAACATTTTCTTTTCCATGCTGATGTGCTGTTCTATTCTTTTGTATTGATTAAAATCAGCTTGAACATGGCACTTTTCGTTGTGCAACATGATACACCTTAAAATAAGACCTTGCTCATAGAAACTGGTTCTTCTATGGTCTTTTATTGTCATCCCCAATATTGAAAGAAAGACTTATACTGGGCAGCTACATCTTGATTTTCGGGAAGGGATGTGAGCATTTCAACATGATAACAATATAGTGGTAGTATTTCCTTATATCCATTCATGTTTCATGGATAATGATGCACTGTTAGAAAACCATAGAGCCTTCCAGATTTTGTAAAAAAAATGTTATGAAATCAGTGTCACCCTTTTACTATTATTTAGTCACCCAATACCCTCATTTCTCGTCTCAAATGTTTTATCAATCTACTTCATGTCTTCATCTTGCTATCACATTTACCGCAAGATAGACATGATCATTGTGTTTCAGATTGAGAAAAAATGCTATGGTTCTAATATGAGGCTAGTTTGACTGGGTTCATCTGTTTTCAGAGGTTGATGTTTGTATTTGACTATTTGTGTCTCAGTGTTTTATGTTTTGAGAGGAGTGTGGGCACAAGTTTTAGAGTTTCAGGATTTGGTAGACCTATGTTGTTTGTCCTGTTGGTATCTGATCAGCAACGCTGCATTTTTCTGAGCATTGTCCTAGGCACCTAAAAGCAGACTACCACCTTTTTCCAGAACATCTTCCTAAGCTTCTAAGTGTACATTGCTTTCCTTATTGGCCATCTGTGCAACACTGGTCCATTTAATACAAAGTAATGAACAAGATTAGTGTTTATTGTACTGAAGGTGTATCTTAAAAGTTGACACACAAAATACATCAAACTTTTCGGCTTATTTGGCATAATCTTTATTTTGTATCAGATAAGTAGTGTTAGTTGTACCAAAGGACCTTCAGCTTTATTGTCCATCTACAGATATACTGTTGTCTCCTTTTTATTTGCTACCTCCATGGCTCCATCCACATAAGTAGGTTGCTGTGGGATAGGTGTAGTCAAGGTTTAATACTTGAGCATTAACATATAGTAAGTATGTAATTTTGTGACACTTCATGTAAATAGCATCATTAAATTTATCTTGCAAAGTTCTTCCATACTATATGTTTTTTATTATTTTTTTACTAACATAGTATGATATTAAACTATAGCCAATGTCTTGGTGTTGGGGATTATAAAAAGTCAAACTGTCCTGCATTTGTGGACAAAGAGAGTAACTTATTAATTTTATTTCTAAAATATGGCCATATAATATTCCTTGAAAGCTTGTGTTGATGTACTCAAACAAAGCAGCTTTGACATGATATTTTACAACACTATATCAAGAAAAAAATGGCTCAGGTAGCTGACACCATTCTTTTGTAACTGCCATATTTGTTGTTCCCTTGAAAGAATTTAATGTTTTCTTAATTCTTAACCTTCTCTTTCACAGTGATATCATGGCTTTGGCAAAAAATGATGTTTACACTCGCATTGAACTTGAACAAGTGACAGTGGAGCATGTACGTCCCTTCCTCTTGCTTTTCATTGTACTCATTACCTTTTCTTTGACTTCTATACATATGCAAATACCTTGTATACATATATGGAGACCTGCATTACTGCGCTTTGTCTGATTTTCTATTTTGATGATAATTTGTATTGTTTGACTTTGATCTGTGTTACATAAATAGATAACATCATAACACGGTTTACTGTCATGGGTGTTCAGTTCATTGAGTGGGAATAGGAAGAAACAAAGCATGAAAGTTATCTGGCCAAGCTGATGTCTAATGGCTCATTTAAATTAACCTTCTGTTGCATTAGGAATTGAATCAGTGAGGTTGTTACCTACACTGGAAGGCTGCAGCATGTTGATATACCATCAACCATTTGTCCCACTGCATTTTCTTGATACACCATCATGGTTGTTCAAATGTGCTCCTTGCTCTGGTTCTTACTGATGTTCGTATTTGTTCCCACATTTATTTTTTTAGATTACGAAAATTGTTCCTTTTGAATTTGAGATAATTTCACTATCTTTCACTCTTTATTAGGCTCTGGAGCTGCAGTACCAGGTGAATGGTCGACGGCAATGCCATACCTGCATGAGGACGAGTACCTTGCTTGAGGTGTTGGAACAATTGTCTATTCCAGGTACTAGTCTCTGAGACGCATCTGCTCGGTTATACAGTAAGCAAGTGGGCGTGCACATAATATGAAATCTGCCATTATAAAATTTGTAACTTCAACATAAATTTAACATATTGCTTCGAAGTTGTGTTACGATGATTCATGTGCCTTTTCAGGGGTGCGGCGGCTTGTCATTATTGAACCGAGGACAAGGTTTGTGGAGGGAATAATCTCATTGAGAGATGCATTTGCATATCTCCTTGGATAACATTGTGTAGCCATTCCATACATCAAAGCCTGTTGTATTTGATTGGGACAAAATAAAAGGAAAAGTTATTTCAGGTGTGGGTGTCCTTCGATCTTTTTAACTTTGCCCCTACAACACCATGATTTATGCACGATTGTGTCGTAAAGACATGCAACGTCTCTAGCATGACCAAGACTGAACCATTGCAACCAGTACCGTCACAACCTTTTTCTGGATAAAAAGAGGTCGATGATGGTTCTGCTCTATTTCTACAGCAACAAAAGTGGCCGACGAGTGGAGTCCCAGCAACAGAACATTGGAGAGAGTATGCGACTGACGTAACATATGTGAAATAATTTCATGTTTCACATATTTTAAAATGGAAAAGAATGCTCCAAGCCATCCAGGTATTCATGATATACATAAGAATATCAGATGCATATAGCAAAAAGACAATCGACAGACAGCAGAAAGTTGTTATCAGCTTCGATTGTTTTTCGTTCTGCATGGCTAAGCTAAGAGCTGCAAGGCCTTCACTGGTGAGTTCTTAATCCTAGAGCCCTTCTTTGCGAGGAGCTCACAATAATAGAGTAATACTTATCCTTAATATTACTGAATATTGAATTGGGAAGCATTGGCAAATTATGCTCCCTGTGTAAGTAACCACAGCGCAAATGAACAGATGGTTTCTTGTCCCATCTTGACTGGTAGAAGTAGCATTGTTTTCTTCTCTTCCGTACTATCAAGCGTGGATGGATGCTACTCCAGAAAACAATCTTTTGCAATTCCGTCACATCACCTAAACCACAGAAGTCCAAACCGATGAGACGAGGAGCATGTGTAATTGTGACAACTGACGAACCCCAAAAAACGAGAGAGAGAGAGAGAGAGAGAGCATTTTACCTCGTTTCCATTACCTGCACAGCTGCACTGTGGCCAGATTTTTTTTTCTTGACCCCCGTCGATTCATGTTGTAGCTTCGTCAGCATTAGAATGAATATTTCATCTCATAAAAAAAAAGTCTAATTGCTACAAATTCCATGAACATGTAATGTCATGCCCCAAGATGCAAGCATCAGATTCTGCCTGGAGCTGCAAAATGTCATCCGAGACTCTAATTCATCAGATGCTTTTCAAACTGGCACATTGTGCACTTTGCATCATAAACTCTGGCAAAATACAGACGCTGGGCCCTGCAGAATAGAGTGTAATTCTTGGACATCATAATTCACGAGATCAAATTATGTGGGAAATAAATATTGGAACTGGAGATATATCACACTGAAGAGTTGAAGCTCCTACCAGTCTTCTTCCTGAGCCACTTTCTACTCAGATAGCATGATGATGCCATGATCAGCCGAGCATAGGTATGCCGTCTTTGTGCTCGGTCGTAATCGAACTGCAACTAACATTCCTCCTACCAATCCTTTCATCCATCAAGTTCCTAATCCTTGCCACATCCTCCCACCAACCAGCATCCACATAGATCCCAGCCATGACATGGTATACCCCGCTGTCGTCAGGGTTCAGCTCCAGCAAATGTCTAGCAGCAACCTCCGCTGCCTCCACATTCCCATGAATCCTACAGCCAGCCAGTATACCTCCCCAGACGTAAGTATCCCCTTTCATTGGCATCTTGTAGACCATCTCCATTGCTTCCTCGATAAGCCCAGCTCGACCAAGCAGGTCAGCCATGCACCCATAATGTTTCAGCCTTGGAGGCACACCGTATTTGTCATCCATCTCATAAAAGATCCTCTTTGCCATGTCCACGAGGCCAGCATGGCTACAACCAATCAACACTCCCAAGAACGTGATCCCATCTGGCCGAACCCTGTCAGCTAGCATCTTCTCAAAGTACCCTAATGCCACCGCGCCATTGCCATGCATTGCCAGCCCAATGATGAGCGCATTCCAGGTAGGCGCGCTCTTCTTGGGACATGCCTCGAACACCTCCCTGGCGATCTCAACACACCCACACTTGGCATATAGATCAACAAGCCCTGTGAACAAGAACACATTTGGCCAGGGCCTGCTCTGCCTTATATACAAATGCACCTCGCGCCCTTTATCTAGCGCCCCAAGCTTCGCGCAGCACGACAACACCGCGGCCAACGCAACATCATCCGGACTGAGCCCCTCGCCCCTCATCCTGTCATACAGCCCCAGTGCCTCTTCACACCACCCAGCCCTGGCGCATGCGGCGATTAGCGTGCCCCACGACACGGCATCCCGCTGCGGCATACCCTCGAACACCTCCCGTGCGAGGCCGACGCGCCCGGCCTGGACATACCCGTCCATGAGGGCGTTGTAGGAGACGACGTCCGGGGATAGCATTCCGTCAAACACTCTGCGCGCGGAGCCCGGCAGCGCGTTCTTGGCGTAAAGGGAGACGAGGGCGTTGGCGACGTACGGGAACGGAACGAGGCCGCGGACGACGGCGACCCCGTGGAGGGAGAACGCGAGCGGGAGGCTGCGGCGGGCGGCGGTGACGGCGAGCGGGAGGGAGCGGGGAGTGGGTGGCGCGCAGTGCCGGAGGGAGGAGCGGAAGAGGAGGAGGAGATGATGGCCGGCGCGGTTGCAGCAGAGGCGGGAGTAGGCGAGGAGGAAGAGGGTGTAGGGCTGGGGGTCGGGGAGGGAGAGGTGGCCGGCGACGGCGGCGAGCGCGTGCAGGGTGAGAAGGCGGCGGAGCGGGATACGGGCGCCGCGGTGCTGGAGGAGGAGGTCTCGGAGGGAGTGGTAGGGCGGTGGAAGGGGGTGCGGCGGCGCGCGAATTGGTGGCTCCATTTCTGTTTTTCAATGGAGCAAGCATGGTGGCGGTTGGGATGGCTACGTCTGGAGCTGGTCAAATTAAACGGTACCACCCAATTCAATGGGGACGGGCCCGCGCTATTCACCACGTCAGTCCTGGCCGGGCCGGTTTGGTGGACAACCGAATTTGGCCCACCATCTCGGCCCGTTGAGCAGACCATTGGTTCGGATGGTAGCGGTCGGCGCGGTTGACTTGCTACTGTACCATATTTATTTACTTTTAATATATTTGTAGTAGAGGTAATGTTGAGAACAATTTAAAATAAGAGTCCGCATTGAATTGTATTTATTAAGTTCTTTTGGGTTGCTTCAATATTGTTTTATTGGTCTTCAAAATTGTTGAAGGTAAGAGAGGTAACTAATGGTCGTGATGCGTTCCTCTTAAGACGGAGCCAATACTTAGCTTATGGAGAAATAATTGTTAGGATATACGCTGATGCAAGATCACGAATGACACCAGGAAACACAATGTTTGGTAACGCAATTCAGCTTTCGCATACATCTGCGGGGCTCTGACTATGGGCGCTCCTCCCCGATCCATAATACCGCAGCATACCGGCTGACCAAGTCACGACCACGTGTTGGTCGTTGAACTCCTCTTGCCTATGTTACTATTATGAAGTTGTTGTCACGATTACATCAGGGTTGCCTCCCTTTATATAGTGGAGGCCTGGCTAGAGTCCGACTACAATTCTAAACCAACCCTGCCTATTACAACATAGAGTCCATATAACCTACTTGTACGCATATTCGACACAATACCTAACAAACTTCAACTTGAATAATAGTCTATTGCCACATTAGCGTCTACTCTTTTTGGTGGATCTGGACAGTCCTTCTTCATGTGCTTCCACTCATTACATCTGAAGCACCGCGCCGCCCTATTATGTTTCTTGTTCTTCTTTTCGGTCTCATTACTGCCTTGATCACCTGAGATTAGTAAAGCAACAAAACGAGATTTTTCCACTGCATTGTTATTCTTTCAACTCCACTGCATTGTTATACTTTCTCAATTGGTGAGACATAAGCGCCGCAGTAATATCCTCAGTCTTGATGCTACCTTTGCCATACGTCAACATTGTGACCAAATGCTCAAAAAACGGAGGCAACAAACAAAGAAAAATAATTGTCTTGTCTTTATCAACGATTGTCACATCAAGATGTGATAGATCCGTGACATACCTGTTGAAAACATCAATATGTGCTTGCAGATCCGATCCCTCCTGCATCTTCAGCCTATACAACTTTTACTACAGATATAGCTCACTGATCAAAGTCTTAGACATAAATTAATTGGTCAACTTGTCCCAAATTTTTTTTGTTGATGACAACTCCATGACATGATACATAACCTGATCCGAAAGACAAAGACGTATGGTTGCCGCTGCCTGCAACCACATCTCCTCCCAATTACCAAGCTCCACCTTCTCTGGTTTATTTGCCTTGACAGCCAACACAATCCCCTGCTGCACCAGGAGATCCCAGAACCTCGCCTGCCATAAACTAAAGTTTCCCGTACCGTCCAACCTCACCATGCCAAAATTCATACCCGTCGGCTTCATCCTGCCGACCTGCGATTCTCTCAATGCCAATTGCCTGTCGATGGATGTATCGCCACCTGACCCGTTCGTTATCTTGAACAGATCGCCAACAACACTCAAGAACGCCTCTCTCCTTTAGAATTTCATGTCTTAAAAAACTACTCCGAAATCTGCGCTCAAAACCACCATTGATTGATTTGGATTGTTTGGGTTTGGCTACTCCTTGGGTCCCATTTTATAGTGGTGAAAGAACCCCTTACAGGTGAATTCTACTCTTTTTATACTTCTATTCCATCTCAAATCTGGGCTTCACCTCCACCTCTTGAAATTTTCTTCTAATATTTTCGGCTCGGCACTGTACATCACGCACACCAAGGTCCAGCCCAAACCCATTTCGGTCCGCACCACAGCCACCAAGCGCATACGGCCTCTGCCTGCCGCGCCTTGGTCACCACACACCTCGTCGTTAACGCCTAAAGCACCGGTAGCCATACACCACGACCACTCCGAGATGTAGGCGAAAGCTGAACTTTGTTAACAAACATCGTGTTTTCTGGTGTCGTTTGTGATCTTACTTTGGCGCATACCATAACAATAATTGTTAATGTGGTTGTCTATTTTGTGAAATTATGTTTATTTGCATTGTTTACTGTGCCATGAATTTAGAGAAAACATGGAAAGTGTTGTCAAAATTTTGTAAATTTTAAAGAGAAGGTAGCACTCTAGGTTTAGAAGAGCTGGGGTCTTATGCTTTGCATGATTCTATAGAAGTTGCATTGAAGTCTAACTTGGTCTCCTAAACTTCAAAATTACTTTATCATTCCTATATAATTGTTTGAGTTGGCACCACGACCCTAAACCTACTAGGTCATCTGTTAGGTACTGACGTGTTTAGCCATGAGTGCATGAGAACGATTTTGCATCCACTGGTTGCGCTGCTTCGCGGCTGAGAGGAGAGATAAGAGAGAGGGTATTTTCTAAAATACTAATTTTGCCTCTGATGTGGTGTCTTGAGGCATCTAGTACCTTGTGCTACCTGTTCAACAAATGTAAGATCCTAGTAAAACTCTTTCTTCCCGCTTAATGCATTGGTAAAGCTCATGCTTCTTTGGCTAAAAAAAAAAGCACAAATGCATATGTCCAGCTTAATTGCGCCACCAGGAAACACATCCGGCAGAACCTGGATAAGGAGTATGCTCAAAGTGTGGGACTCCAAGACGCTCTTGAATTTATTTCTTAAAGCTGAGTCATTTATATTATTTTTAAAGATTTTTAGAGGTCATTGTCATACTAATAAAAACTATAAATTATAAATCCTATTTTTCCTTTATAATCAAAGTTAAACCACTTCCAACATGCTCCTTGCACGGATTCAGGACCATCCTTTCCGAGTAAGCAACAAATAGATAACGCAAAACGATGAGCTGAGCTGCACCTGCAAGTTGAAGCTGACGCGGCCGGCCGATCCTACAAGGACAGAGCTGTGAGCAGCCAGTAGGCGCCTCTGCTTTGCGTTCAGATAAGGGTAGGCCAGATGTTAGTTCGGCAACAAAAGGCAGCTTCAGGTCATGTTTGAAAACAACGCTGAATCTTGCAGCGATTCTCCCTCCTCACGCACGCAAAAGCATGAAACGACGCCTCCTCTCTCCCCTCCAGGATCTCAGCGCGCATCCGCATCCGCATCCGGATCGATGGCGATCGACGGAGACAGTGGCCGCGCTGGAACGAAGGCTGGTTATCACCAACGCAACACTGGATCAGTAGTGATGGTGAGTGCGCCCCTTTCTGTCTTTAACCGATTCCGAGTTAGACAGAAAGCATATCGATCGATGGATGATTGGATGGGTATATAGTTTTTCTGGTTGATGAGGCTGTGCATTTTCCCAAAGGGAAAGGCTCTTTCAATCTGTGTCTTTAAGCACTCGGTGCCACTCTTTACTGGAAAAGCTTGAGCATGGGATCGAATCCAAGTTGGTTAAAGTTGAGTGGGAGCAGATACGGCAGAACCCACCGCTCAGGGACAAAGAAAGAATCCACCATTAGCAGATTAATAATGTAACAGCAGCATAGCATTTCCCATCACTGACAATATCCAATTTCAGCTTGGCTTCACAAAGTAACCAGTCAGCTCAGCTGGTAGTAGTAACCTGCAGCTCTATATAAGCAGAGGCTAAGCAAGTCAGTGCTGGAGCAGTACCGTAGTAGCTGGTGCCCAAGAACGAGATGCGGAGGCAGAGAGCAGAGCAGTACCACTCGGGGTTGCAGAGGCTCTGCCCCTGAGCAGCAGCAGTTCCAGACTCCAGAGCTGCATCCAGCGATGCATGCAGGAGGAGACGAAGATCAGTCTGACGATGATGAAGAAGAAAGAAGGCAAGTCTAGCGATCGGCAAGGGAAGGCTACGCCTTTCTTCCAGGTCTCCCTCTCTCCATCTAAAACGCCTCCTCCCCCCTGGATTGGCTGGTCGAGGAGGAGGGCGCTAAATCCTCCCATCACCCCCCAGTTTCAGTTTGCAACAATAATTCAGTCATCTGCAGTCAGTGTGTGTGTGTGTCTTCTATGTGTTTGTGTGTGTGCCGGTTTACTACCTGTGATGTGAGCTGGATTTGTTCATTTTGGGTGTGTGTGGACTGTGGACTTATATGTGTCTTGTGTGCCTGAGTGAGTGCAGTGATGATCTGCGAACGGTTGTATGCTATCTGTTCGAAGGTATATAATCGAACACGGGAGGCACGGGAAATAATTCGCATTGCCCTTTTTACTCTCGAATTGGCTTGTTTTGATAGGCACGGACTAGGATCAGTAAGCCTGGGTAGAAAGATTGCACGAATTATTTTGAACCGACGCGAATTCTCTGCTGCTACGAGCTAAAAAGCAGAAAGCCTGCTCCGCACAACACATCTGGGGACGCACGGCCAAGGACTCAGAGAAGTTCAAAAATGTCTCCTCAAAACTCAAACTAAAAGTATTCTTTCCTTTCGTGTTGACCGTGGGACCAAAACGGGATATTTCAAACCAGTTGCTACAATACTATATAGTAAAACGGACACCATAAATCGAATGTCCCATAATGTTAGCAATCCGCACAGCAATAATGAAGTAAATCGATAAACATAAACAGGCCGAGATGCATGATTTAACGTGAAAAATCTCTCCAATACGAAGAGGAGAAAAACCACGGGCGACTGTTAGTGAAACTTCACTATATCGGGGAGAGTTTACAAGACACCGGAGACAATATCCATCAATCTCTCTCCTCCTCCCCACACCCAGGGCGTCCCTAGTCGGCGGGGGCGAACATGCTTGATGGGCCAACTTCAGGCTACGCTCTGCTCTGTCCCAAGCCTACCATCGACAGGTCTCCGCTTCGCTCCGTCAAAAGTCCTCCTTTGATTAAATTTGGATCTCAAAACATACAAATCAATTCAGTAGATGGTTAACATCAGTGCGATGTTAGGATTGAACCTTAGAAAAATAACTGTGTTATCTTGTGAAATATATTGAATTTTAACAAATATATATATGAAACATGCATGGTTTCTAATGAACCATGAAAAAGAATAGTTAAAACTTGAAAAAGTTATTGATAAATCTTTTTTTAAAAAAGTCCACATTATACCTTGAACTATAGGTTTTTGTCTCCTTAACCCCCCTAGACTATAAAACAATGTATTCTAATCTGCAATACCATTAAAAAAGGTGCAAATAACCTCCCGATGGTGGTTTGACACTACAGGAGGCGGCAATAGTATTGACGACAAAAGCCATCGATATAAATCAGCTAACCGTCGGGTTTATCTAGTCTCGTCGGCTAGCCGTCGACACAAGGCCGTCGAGTAAAGGTCGTCGAGAGAAACACCTAGTCTCGACGGCTGAGCCGTCGACACAACAAGTATCGACGGCCCTACTTCATGCCGTCGATAAAGACCCCCAGACGCTGTTTCCGGTATGATTGGTTCAGTCTCGACGGCCGATAACTAGCCGTCGACACTGTCTCCTGTGGGTCCCATCGAGCGCTACCGTCGGGTGACGTGGGCGAAAGGATTGTATCGACGGCCAATACGAAGCCGTCGACACAGACTCATGTGGGTCCCACCACCTTGTAGCTAGCACGGGGTGACGTGGACGGGCAGGACAGTATTGACGGCATATCCCTGGCCGTCGAAACAGCTTCTGCTTGCAAGGTTATATCGACGGCCTAGTACTGGCCGTTGAGACAGTTCCAGAGCAAAAAAAAATTATTTTGCATATTGTAAAAAAATTCACAATTTCCTGTGGCTGCCACGGCTGCACCCAGCAGCAGCGATAGCCGTACCTGCAAACCTAAAATACCCCGCAATTCATATATATACCCATCGTCGCATATATGCGACTACAATTCATCCAAATCACATATATAACACATCTCCACAAAACTAAACAAAACCACATCACCACAAACACATATAGCACATAGAAATAAAATTCGTCGACACAATCACATCGAAGTCCAAGTTCATCACCAAAAGCTATCAAATGAGAAATGCAACACGAAGTTTCCAATTAATAGTAACAAAGTCAAAAGTAAAGCTACTGACCAGGGTTGGTTGGCCGAGGATCGTTCTCCGGCGGGTTCTCTGGAGGATTACGCGGCTGGGTGAACATCGGCGGCGCGCTCACGAAGAGGTCGGTGACCCAGTTGGGATTTTCCTGGCTCACCGATGTCTCTCCTCCCTCCTGGCCACGAATTTCACCTTGAGCCACTGAACCAGAACCCTGCATGTGTACAAAACATTTGGTTATTAGTTCGTCACATTTGAACGGTTCCAAACATGAATTAATATGAGTTAATGACTTACCGCCTCCGTAACAAACGGCAAGCCACCATGTGGGCGAGCTGGGTCCACGTATTCGTCTGGTGGAGTAGTGTGGCTGCCGTAAGGGATGTAGGGAGCCGGTGTCCATCCACCGTGAAACGGTGGCGGACCCCCGTAGAAGGTCGGCCCGCCAGCTATACCACTGGACCAGCCTAAAATTTTTTGCACACCGGACTTGTGAATGAAATTGCAATAAAAGACATGTGAATGGATAGTACTAGGTTTAAGGACATTACCCCGCCCAGTCGAGAGAGCGACTCCAGATAGGCGAACCTTTGCTCAAACTCATATCGTTGCCTCGCCATCTCCACCTCCTGCCTCTGTCTGGCTTCTTCTTGGGTCTCAGACTCTCCCTTATCGCCTGCATCATCTGTCTACTCTCCTCCTTCTCCCGCTCCCTCTCCTCCGTCTCCCGCTGCCTCTCCCTCTCAATGCGGGCCTCGAAGGCCCGTCGGCTCTCCGTTTGAGAGTGGACAGCCCTCACCTGAGGCATGTAATCATCCGACCTGTAACAAAGCGATGTTAGTGGTTACAAAATATGATCTGAGCTAATACGTAGATAAATTAGACAGTATCATACCTCAGGTGGTCCTCTCCGATCGCTAGCCTCCCATGAGCCTTCCCGCCCATAGCCTCATGTATCATCAGAGGGTCAAGGGGCTCCTCTTCTGGGTCCTTCTCTTGGCCATGCTTATCAACGAAAGCCTCTCTGTAGCGTGCCTGCATTGAAGTGAAGATAATCAAGTTAGAATGTACGATTGTGTACGACTAATTGATAAATTATTACGTACCTCTCACTGCGCAGCTACAGGGTCCATAGGACCGAAGGAGCCATCCTTTTTCTGGGATGTGTGGCCCCTCCGGAACACCGACAGCCAAGACGAAAGTTGGCCAGTCGTGGCGCTCTGCATCGTACAAGTGGAGTGTCGATATATTCCTTATTAGAAGAAAACAAGATCGAAATAGTGAAGGAATAGCATTACCATCCTTTTCCTTAGTTGAGCGAACGACGACTTCCCGGTCGTCGTTTTGCTCGTCATCGCTGCTCGGTTCTTCTTGGCCTTCAAGGACTTTTCCTTGAACGCCTCGCTGGCCCAGTGCTGCGATAGGGCCTCCTAGGCATCCGGAGTGTTCGACACCCAATCCGGTCGAACCTGCGCGTACTCTTGAGCCTCGAGGTACAGCTTGCGTGCGTCGGCCTGGGTGATCTTCTCTTCCTTTACAATCCTGACAAGACAAGACAAAGTAAATTATTCGTATTGGAACCACATACGCCAAAAACGACAAGAGAAATAAGTGAATACCTGTGAAAATCCTGAACGGCGGTGACCCGTGCACTCGACATCAAATCCTGCACCTTCTGCTTGGCGTTCCTATCCATCACAGAATTGATGTCCTCCTCCTCCAAGCCCGGACGCGGGCGGTACCTAAGCTGGAAAGAAATAAATCCGAATGAACAATAGTTGCCAATCATCTATGATATTAAAAAACAAAAATGTGCAAACTCACACAGAACTCCCGCCTTATCTCCTCGGCGGCGGTGATGTCCCCATGAGGTGCCACATTGTAATCATCCCAAGAGTAAGCGTAATGTTGTGCCCCTCCTCTCCGACCATGCTAGGTTAGTACTGGCGCACGAGGATGCCAAGTGCATTAGCTGGCTGGGTATCAGCTTTGTTGGGGTGGATACAGGACAAGTTGCTGCAGAGAATAAAAGCAAGTTAGTAGATTTAATTGACAACAAATTAGAGACTTAGGATATTACCTGTCGCCATCCGGCTCGATCATGATCCGCCCGTGAGGATATCTCGCCGCCTTGGGCAACTTGTTGTGCCCCTCTTCGCCACAGGAGCTCCCATCTGGCTAGAGCCCTCGCCGCCCTGCACTCTGTGTCGGTCTTGAGCTCATTCAGTGCAGCGTGCCTCTGGCTGGACTCAGAGTGCCTCCTGGACCTCCTGGTCGTGGTCGTCGTCCTCGTCTTGCGACTAAAAAGTTTAATATATTTTAAACTATTTTTTTAAAAGTTTTACTATTTTAAATAACTTAATTATTGTTAATCATGATTATATTATAATTAGTCCCGACTAAACATTATTGGCCGTCGACACTGCACTACGAACATTTCAAAAAAAAAAAGCCCGGGAAAGTACCTGGAGGTCGCTGCAGAAGACGACGGGGTGGCCGGCTGGATGGGGCGTGCGGCGAGATCGGTGGAGGTGTGGCGATGGGCGCCAGTGATGGAGCGGCCGGGCGCGAGAGACGCCCGGCGGTCGGCGGGCGGGAGCGGCTTTGGCGGCGGCGGGCATCGAGACGGGCGGCTGCGGAGGCGGCTCGGTGGCGAGATGGCGGCGGCGCAGCGATGGGGACACAACTGGCGAGGGCGGGAGGCAACTGGCGGCGGGGCGAGATGGCGGCGGCGGGGGGCGGACCGTGCGAGGACGCTGACTGGCGGAGGCGGGACGTGGAGGCGGAGTCGAGGTGGAGGCGGACGGGGCGAGGAGGCGGCGGAGGAGGCGGCGGGATCTAGCGAGGCTGGGGACTTAGCGATTTTGCTAAGTCCCCAAGACTGATGCGCACGGGGTCGGCCTGATCTTCTGGTGAGGAACGATACGTCGGTTTGGTGTACAACGAAGTAGATGGATCGGCTACTAACCACAAAATCAACAACCAAGCAATCATAGCGTCACCTCATTGAACCGATCAACCAAGTCAAAACCCGATCGATCCTTGAACCTGCTGCAACCGAGAACAAGCAAGAACAAGATGATAACTTATAAATCAACTCATCAAAGGGTGAGGTTCTGTTTCCCGTATCGGGCGGTCTAGTCGACACGCGCAATCTCGGGGAGGGACACACAAGGGGTCTACCAAACACAACAAAACCTAAGCGTAAAAGAGAGGCACCGGCCACATATATAGCGGCGGCCAGGGGGAGTGGGGCGGCCAAAACAGGGGCACCCACCAAATCCCTAAGTTACATGGGCCATAGGCTAAAAATCTGATGTCATGACACCACGAAGTTTTTGGCCCGAAACATTGTTCTGCATTTTCCTGACGCTCTTGGACGAATTTAAGTGTGGGGCTGGATCCATTGGAGAGCTTATCTCCTAAGCTTTCCAACGAGTGGTCACACGCCGAAATCGGAGTTTGGGAGCCCAAGTTATGCCCGTTTGAAGTTGATGTGCTGCTGGATAGCCGAACCGGGCTTTTTGACGTCTTTGGCCTCCATGTGGGCCTTCCTTGAGTCTTCAAGGCCTCGCGAGTCTTTAACTTATTGCGCCGCTTCTTCAGAGAAGGCTTGAAAGGCTGGGCTTCTGGATTAAGGCCCCTCGGCGACGAAGATGGATCAGCGTCGGTAGTCGTTGTAGTGGTCGGAGAGGAAGGAGGGCCAGCGGTCACACTGATCGTATCCATGCTGGTGATGTCCTCATCATCCTGCTCTTCTTGAATTAGAGTCATCCTCGACTCCTTATTATGCTCCTGCAAAAGGTTAGTGACAACAGGGGACAAAGAAACATGTGTTTCCAATGTAATATTAGGGGAGGTCGCAGTTTTATCTAATTGAACTACCTCATTTATCTTTGTTTTAGTGTTTTGTGCATCGCAAACAATCTTATCACCCTCTTGGATATGATTTTTAACTCTATAAGCATTAATCTTATTTATTTCAGCAGGAGTCATTGGTTCCAAAATTATTTTCTCATAATAATGCATAAATGAATATTGATTGGTTCTACCATTGTGAATAGCTTCGATGTCATACAACCAAGGTCTTCCTAATAAAAGTGAGCACATTGGTGAAAAAAAGGCAAGTGCATAAAAAAAAAGCTGCACAAAGAGAAAAAAAAGCAAAAAGAGAAAAAAAGCAAGGAAAAGAAAGAAAGAAAGAAATCAGAAGTGTTTGCATTCTTTTGTATCTAAAGTGTTGTCTTATTCGTTTTGCTTGCTTGAACTAGGTCTAAGGACGAGTTTAGGCCAGCAACTTTGACAATTACTTTGGATATTTCTTCAGCTTTGCTATTCTATTTTCGATATTGCACATTCCTTGCTACATATTGAACCTGTCCAAGCTCCACATACTACTAACCTACAGGAAAAGTACCTTGCAATCGCTTTGTCACCTTCTGAGTGCAGGATACCACCAGTTATCGATTGACCTTGACAAGCTGCAGGGTAAAAACTTGTAAGAGCTTGGTGAGAGCTTCGAGTGTGAGAGACTTGTCAATTCCAGCTCCTATTTAGTAGATAGGGTTACGCATCCCTTTGTGTTTTTTTTGTCTACTACTAACAATGACAGGTCCATTCGGAGAAACGAAATTCATGTGGGATCAAGAAGCCAGGGATAAACTAAAGATACTTTTCGAGAATTGCAATCTTTCTACGATCAAGAATGACAAAACGCCATTGAAGAAAGAATTGAAGCCTGCATCTCCCAAAAGGAAGGATAGTAAGTGTACTTCAATTAGTAAAGATAAGAATGTGCTTTCTATTCCTGCGACTAACAATGAAGGCAAGAATAATCAAGATGGTGAGCTTTTGAATGCGGCAATGTCGGACAAATACATGAGCCTTATGTCTGAACATGTACTTAGTGCACCACCAGAGCATGCCAATCAGACTCAACGCAACAACTTATTTCAAACTAAGTTTGTTGTGCAAGAACGTGCGGTGCATGTCATCATTGATGGAGGCAATTGTAGCAACTTCGCAAGCCAAAACATGGTCGATAAGCTTGGCTTGACCACGACTTCAATTCAGCAACCTTACTCGATTGAATGGTTCAATTCTTGTGTTAAGGTTCAGGTAACAAAAACTGTGCGAGTGTCTTTCTTTATTGGTTCTTAGCATGATTATGTTGATTGTGATGTCTTACCTATGGAAGCATGCTCACTTTTATTAGGTAGACCATGTTTATATGATGTAGAAGCTATTCACAATGGTAGAACCAATCAATATTCCTTCATATTTAATGGAAAGAAAGTAGTTTTGAAACCCATGACTCCTGCTGAACTAATTAAAGATAAACAAAAGAGAGCTAAAAATCATGCACAGGAGGGTGATAAAATTGCTAGCAGTGCACAAAACTCTGAGCCAAAGATAAAGGAGGCAGTCCATTTAGATAAGACTGTGTCCTCCCCTGATACCACATTGCAAACACATGTTTCTTTGTCTTTTGTTGTCACTAACATTTTGCAGGAGCATGAGAAGGAGTCGAGGACGACTCCAATTCAAGAAGGGGAGGATGATGAGGACATCCAACCCAAGGATACGACCGCTGCCCCTACATCCTCTCAGACAATGCCATCTTCATCACTTACGATCAACGCTGGGACTCCGTCATCGCCTAAGGGCCTCAATCCCGGAGCTTCGCCTTTCAAGTCCAAGACGAAGAACAAGAGAAGCAAGCACGCACCACGAGGACAGCCCATGCGCCAAGGAAGGCCCACATGGAAGCCCAAGATGCTAGAAAGCCCAGTTCGGCCGCCCATCAGCACGTCAACTTCAAACGGGCATAAATCGGGCTCCCGAACTCTGATTTCAGCGTGTGACCACTCGTTGGAAAGCTTAGGAGATAAGCTTTCCAATGGATCCAGCCCCACCTCCAGATTCGCTCCAGAGCATCAGGAAAATGCAGAAGAATTTCACGGGCCATAATTTCAGGGTGCTGCGTCACCGTATTTTTGGGCCTATGGCCTATGTAACTTAGGGTTTTGGTGGGTGCCCCTGTTTTGGCCGCCCCACTCCCCCTGGCCGCCGCTATATATGTGGCTGGTGCCTCTCTTTTACGCTTAGGTTTTGTTGTGTTTTGGTTGACCCCGTGTGCGTCCCTCCTCGTGTTCGCGTGTGTCGACTAGACCACCCGTGACGAGAAACAGAACCTCACACTTTCATGAGTTGATTTATCAGTTATCATCTTGTTCTTGCTTGTTCTCGGTTGCAGCAGGTTCAAGGATCGATCGGGTTTCGACTTGGTTGATCGGTTCAGCGAGGTGACGTTGCGATTGCTCGGTTGCTGATCTCGTGGTTGGTAGTCGATTCATCTACTTCGCCGTACAATAAACCGACGTATCCTTTCTCACCAGAAGATCGGGCCGACCTAGTGCGCATCAAGTGCTAATAATACGAGAAAATGGTGAGTACTGTAGTGCTAGTGACATTGATGAAAATGAAGATGCTCCTATTGTTACTAACACTGCAGAACAAGTGGGAGAGGTTTATAATGCTGCCACGACAGAGACATATCCAGCTCTTGTTGTCACAAGTGTTGTCAGGGATAAAATTACGGCCCATTGCCATGGCCCACTCCTTGACAGCCCAATCGAACAGCCTGCCAGGGGCCAGTTCCCTGGAAGGTTCTATTTGGCCCATATGCATCCTGTCGAACAGCTTCTTGGCTGGCACGGTGCGTAACGGCCTAGGATTCCTGTTTGAGTCCTACTCGAACAAGAGTTCTGCACGACTACGTGAAGACCCGGACGTTGGTTTCCCGGATTGGATTAGGAGTCGTGATACCCAAGACTAGGAGTATGCCTTATTTGCCTCGGGATATATTTGGCATGTCGAGTTCGTTTCGATCTCGTAGTTAGCCCGGCCCGATATTCCCTCGGTAGGTCGGTTTGCTCTGCACTATATAAACCAGCCCCTACGGCGTGTAGAGGGCACGAGTTTTTGTACACCAGATCCCTGGCCAAGAGCTTTCGCATCTTAGCGCTTAGCATACACCACAATCTCGCCGAGACTTGTTCGTCTCGCCGAGCCACCTCTTGTAATACTCTTCAATATAAAGAAAGGCTGGACGTAGGGCTATTATCTCTCCCGAGAGGCCTGAACCAGAATAAAAACCCCTGTCTCCTGCTCGTTCTTTGTTCGTTACATTGGCGTGTCTCCTATCTCATTTATTAAGAACCTTAGTTGACTTGGGTCAATATCTCAACCGTCGACAGTTGGCGCCGTCCGTGGGGATTTAGTAGATCGAGCATGTCGAACTCCATCAGCGACCAGGAGATTCTTCCTGAGGACTATGATTCAGAAGGGCAGGATGTCACGTCCCCTGTCAGATCGGATCGATCCCTTCGATCTCGATCGCCTTCCAGATCTGGTCCCCGCGACGAGCTCCGTGCTCGGGGGCTAGATCAATTCGCGCCGGGCAGCTCTTCGCCCAGGGAGCACGTCTGGTCCCCGCGACGAGCTCCGTGCTCGGGGACTGGATCTCTTCGCGCCCGGCAGCTCTTCGCCCGGAGCGCGCGTTTGGTCCCCGCGACGAGCTCTATGCTCGGGGACTGGATCTCTTCGCGTCGGGCAGCTCTTCGCCCACGGCGCGCGTCTGGTCCCGCGACGAGCTCCGTGCTCGGGGACTGGATCAAAAATCCTTCCGGATCCCGAGGGCTGTTCGCCTGGCGGTGGATGACGGGAAAGAGCTGACTAGCACTTAGAACGTCGGCGAGCTCCGTAAGTTCTTTGTGTAGGTCTTTCGTTTTCTTAGCTCCGCGCTTTTTCTCAAACTTCGCGCCTTAGTTCGTCCAAGTCTCTCGGGCTGCCATGTAAACTCCATTGAGCGGTGAATGTTCGCGGCCCCCAGCGGCCCTTCTCACCATTGTCTTCTCAAACTACTCTTTCTCTCTAGTAACACTTGATGGCTGCCCTGTCTTGCGAACTCTTGGCTCCTCGATCTTCAGGGTTTCCCTGCCCGTATCTAGCTTCAACGAGTTCCTAAACTCAGAGTTGCGTAACACGGGTTCCAGCCTTGCGGCTAAGCCTGCTCTCGTAAGCCCTCCGCGGTAGAGGCACTTACCGCTCACGGCACAACCACTTGGCAAAGCCTGCTCTCGTAAGCCCTCCGCGGCAGAGGCACTTTCCTTGTTCGGTTACCTTCGGAATCGCCTAACTTACGTTAACGAGCAGTTCCTGGAACGAGTCGATCAGGATACGGATGTCGCTCTATCTCTCTACCCACGTGCTTGAAGTCGCAAACTCAGGTCTTCATGCATCGTCCGTACCGGGGGCTAGGGTGTCGCTCTTTTGCTTGTGCACCTGCTCGAGTTCATAAACTCAGTTTTCGAGGCGATGCACAACGGGCCGGAGTTAGGCAGGCGTTCTACCGTTTTTTCTAAAACTTCTAGCGCTGTTCTGCCTCGCTCTTGGTTTCCTGCTCGTCCTTGTCTTTTGCTGCTCTTTTTTGCAGGGACTCAGCTGCTCGGTCAGACTCTCGCTCTGATTCAAGCGCTGCTCGGCGGTCTTGAGCTGCTCGGCCAGCTCCTCGACCCTTCCTTCCGCAATGCTAGTCCTCATGACCAGCGCGCGAAGCTCCTCGGCTTCTTCCCGAAGAGCCTTGGAGAACTGCCTCCCCTCGGTCAGTTAGGACTTGAGCTGAATTTTGGCAACCCCGGTACGTTTCCAGCTTTCCTTTTCCTTTCCCCAGCGTTGGTTTTCCAAAATCTCGTTTACGTCTTTCGCTCCCGTAGCGCTCCCCGCGTACGAGCATGTCTTTTTATCTGCCAACAACCTGTACAGCGTCGGTTAACCGAAGCGGTGCACCACCGAGGGATTTCTGCCCACCGTAAGCCGATTCTCATCGCAACGGGCATGCCCACCGTAAGCCGATTCTCATTGCAACGGGCACTCCTGGCGTTGGTTCCGCACCCGCCAAGGCGACACCAATGCTACACTGGTCCCTGCCCGGATAAGATTTCGCCTCGCACGTCTTGCTGCGGCTATGGTCCCGATCGCCTTCACGGTTAGCGATCTTAGCCACAATGAGGGCTGCACTTGCCCGACACTGCGTCTTTTTATCCATACTCGTCCTTCCGGCACGGTAATCCGGACAATGCACCACCAACGGAGTCTCGCCCACCGTAGTCGATTCTCATCATAACGGCACTCCTAGCGTCGGTTCGCGATTCGCCGAGGTGACACTAACGCTATCGGGGGCGTGCGAAAAAATTATGTCTTGTGCGGGTAGGTCGCGTCTTTGCGTGTTTTCCAAAACTCGCTTTGCTCTTCTTAGAGCCTGTTCCTGCTCTCTTTTTCCCCTTGCTGGCTCGTTTCTTGTTTGTCTTCTGCAGGAAATACAGGAACGGAGAACGTCAGGCGCTGGTGATGGTCGCGGTGAAGTTTCAGGCTTCCCCACCAAAACCGATGTCTGCATCCCTCTCTTCCCGGGCACGCTCCGCGCATGTCCGGAGACCGATTCACCTCACACGCGTATGATTTCCTGCCTTTGCCCGGCACTGACCTTCACAGTTCGGCTAAGTCAAGGTAGTGCGCCACCAACGGAGTCCTGCACATCGTAAGCCGATTCTCATCGCAACGGGCATGCCCATCGTAAGCCGATTCTCATCGCAACGGGCACTCCAAGCGTCAGTTCTGCACTTGCCAAGACAACGCTTACACTGTCTCAAGGAATACGTCATGGGTAAAGCTTTGATCTCACA
Source organism: Raddia guianensis (assembly GCA_036346415.1). Taxonomy (NCBI): domain Eukaryota; kingdom Viridiplantae; phylum Streptophyta; class Magnoliopsida; order Poales; family Poaceae; genus Raddia; species Raddia guianensis. The sequence goes on along the minus strand of CM070537.1, from coordinate 25,944,331 downwards.
CGTTCTCTTGCGGCTCTGATTGCATCGGGTTGTGATTCACCTTGCATCTGGCAGCTCTTCGCCTGGAGCGCACGTCTGGTCCCCGCGACGAGCTCCGTGCTCGGGGGCTGGATCACCTCGCACCGGGCAGCTCTTCGCTCGGAGCGCGCGTCTGGTCCCCACGACGAGCTCCGTGCTCGGGGGCTGGATCTCTTTACCTGGTTCCTTTGACGAGCTCTGTGCTCTGGGACTAGGTCACCTTCCCCCTCGTATGCATTGTCTGCTCCTAGCACACGATCTACGTCTGGGGCACATCATCTTCGCTCCTGAGCACGACATTTCCTTGAAAGCGCAGTCTCGATTTCCTCGGGCAAGTTTTAGCCCGAGAGGTGGTTTCCCTATTTTCGTTTAAGCTTTCCTAGGTATCTTCATGCCTGGATGCAGCAACACTAGTCTATCTCGCGACTTGTTTATTCTCCCGGAAGATCTGATCTTACCGGATGCGGTGGTACGCTCTTCACTACCAAGAATTCAATCCCTCCTTGATGACGTTCAGCCTCAAGGAGATGATTCACCTCGCACCGGGCAGCTCTTCGCCCGGAGCGTGCGTCTGGTCCCCGCGACGAGTTCTGCGCTTGGGGACTGGATTTCCGGTGTCTGCACTGAAGGCTGAGTGCTCTGCTCGGGCGGATGCGATTCCCTGTTCGACGCAACAGAGTTGCTCGACACTGGGCGGGTTTGTTCGGTTGAACCATAACCTGTTCGGTTGTCTGTTACACGTCTTTGTAGCAGCAAGGTTACTCTCTTCGTGACTTAGAGTCTCAAGAGGAAGACCCCACTCTAGTGAGTCCTTCCACTTGAGCCTCGGGGGCTAGCTGTCAGGGATAAAATTACGGTCCATTGCCATGGCCCACTCCTTGACAGCCCAAATTAATCGACACTTACGGGGCGGTTCCTGGAAGGTTCTATTTGGCCCATATGCATCCTGCCGAACAGCTTCTTGGCTGGCACGGTGCGTAACGGCCTAGGATTCCTGTTTGAGTCCTACTCGAACAAGAGTTCTGCACGACTACGTGAAGACCCGGACGTTGGTTTCCCGGATTGGATTAGGAGTCGTGATCCCCAAGACTAGGAGTATGCCTTATTTGACTCGGGATATATTTGGCATGTCGAGTTCGTTTCGATCTCGTAGTTAGCCCGGCCCGATATTCCCTCGGTAGGTCGGTTTGCTCTGCACTATATAAACCAGCCCCTACGGCGTGTAGAGGGCACGAGTTTTTGTACACCAGATCCCTGGCCAAGAGCTTTCGCATCTTAGCACTTAGCATACACCACAATCTCGCCGAGACTTGTTCGTCTCGCCGAGCCACCTCTTGTAATACTCTTCGATATAAAGAAAGGCTGGACGTAGGGCTATTATCTCTCCCGAGAGGCCTGAACCAGAATAAAAACCCCTGTCTCCCTGTTCGTTGCTGTTCGTTCTGTTCGGCGTGTCTCCTATCTCATTTATTAAGAACCTTAGTTGACTTGGGTCAATATCCCAACCGTCGACACGTGTCCTGCATGCACAACCCACACGTGATGAGACAAATCAACGCCATACCATCTTCCAAACAAAGTTTGTAATCAATGAACGAGCAGTGCATGTTATTGTCGATGGTGGAAGTTGCAACAACCATGATCATGATATGAACCAATTGAAATAGGTACTCGAACAGTTTTTGTTACCTTAACCTTACCATCAGAATTGAGCCACTCGATCTCATGATATGAACCAATTGAAATAGGTACTCGAACAGTTTTTGTTACCTTAACCTTACCATCAGAATTGAGCCACTCGATCTCATATGGTTGTTGTAGCGGACACGTGGCTAAGCCAAGCTTCTCGACCATGTCCACACTAGCAAGGTTGTTGCAACTTCTACCATCGACAATAACATGCACTGCTCGTTCATTGACTATAAACTTTGTTTGGAAGATGGTATGGCGTTGATTTGTCTCATCACGTGTGGGTTGTGCATGCAGGACACGTGTGACAACAAGAGCTAGATATGTCTTTGTCGTGGCAGCATTATAAACCTCTCCCTCTTGTTCTGCAGTGTTAGTAACAACAGGGGCATCTTCATTTTCATCAATGTCACTAGCACTAGAGTACTCACCATTTTCTCGTATTATTAGAGCACGTTGATTTGGACACTCTCGCATCACATGGCCATGTCCCTTGCATCGAAAACATTGTACCTCTCTTGTACGACCAGTAGATGCAACGGATGAAGCACTCTTCGCCGGAGCTTGCTTTGTAACTGATTTACTTGACTCCGGAATCTGTGGTGGTGTGGAGGCAGCAGGAGTAGCAGGTGAAGCCGTACGTCCCGGAGCGGAAGATGTCAACTTCGTTTGAATGTGGACTGACTTGAAGGTAGAAGAGCCTCCAAAACTGCCTCGCGTTGTCGATCGTCGACCCTGCACTTCCCTTTCTGCTTTCAAAGCAAGATGATACAAACGGGTGATAGAATTGTATTCTTTATAATCAAGTATGTCCTGTATTTCCCGATTAAGCCCACCCAAGAACCTAGTCATCTTGGCATCTTCATCCTCTTCTATCCCACAGCGCAACATGGCAATTTGTAATTCTTGATAATACTCTTCAACAGTTTTATCACCTTGATTAAAACGCTGCATTTTGTTCAATAATTCACGAGCATAGCATGTAGGAACAAATCTAGCCCTCATGACTCGTTTCAACCCATCCCAAGTTGTAGGTACACCCCGATTGGCTCTACATAGTTCTTTCCACCAAACAGATGCAAAACCAGTAAATTCACTAGTGGCAGCCCGAACCCTCCTACTTTCAGAAAAATCATAGCAAGAAAATTTTTGATCTACCACCAGCTCCCTATCAAGATAAGCATCAGGATCATATTTACCATCAAAAGGAAGCATAGTAAATTTTATTTTGGTCATAGAATCATCACCTTCTTCCCTTTGAGCATGCATATTTCTACCCATACCTTGTCTGTTTTGGCGGAGTCGACGATGAGCTCGGTCATTATTCACATTTACCATGTAGTCGTCCTCGAGATCTGTGGCGAAGTTGTTCTCCTCTTGATCCACCTGTTTAAAGGAGCAGGGCAAGCGGTGGAGCAAGAGGTGGAGGGACATGCCGTGGAGCACCACGTTGGCCCAAAGCAGACCGGCAAAGAACATTGTTATGGCAAGACCTTGAAGAAGTTCCAGATCGTGCTTGAAGTTCGGTGAGTGGTGCCAATTGAGCATGAATCTGGTCAAGTTGAGCACGGTCTGCAGACTCATGACGATTGCACACCGCCAAAGTGATTGACCCATCGTCGTTCTTTTTGGCGTGAGGGGTCCTCATGTTCGCTATGCCCATCTGCGACATTGCTCTCATGATTGCTTGGAGTAGCTGCCATAGTTAGGAACAGCAAACAAAGGACTCACAAGAGAATTAGTTTCGATGAACTGCTAAAAGATTTCAAATATTTGTACTCTCACGCTCAAGCTTCCACCAAATTCTTACAATATTCTCAAGCTGCAAAGAAAAGAATACAACCGTGGCAGATTGATGCACTCTGAAGGTGGTACGGCAATTGCAAGCCCCAGTTCTTGTATGGTTAGCAGAGGTGGAGCTTGGACAGGTATTTGTATGTAGTAAAGGAAAAACTAGAACCACATTAGTCAAAACAAGTTGAAAGAGCGTTCAGCGGTGCTATGTGCTGGTCCTAGGCTAGATCGTACTAGAGACGCGAGCCTAGACACCAATGAAGTCACAGAAATAGCAACCAGGACGTTCTCAACACACAAGAATCAACTAGGGCTCCTTTCTTCCTTTCTTTTTTTTTGCGAATTTTTTTTTCTTTTTTTTTTCAATGCCCAAAACTGAAAACACAACTCAAAAGGACTCCAGAGAGATATTCACCACACACACTTTTTTTTTGACAAGGGGTAAAAAGGCTCTCTCTCTCTCTCTCTCTAGTCCTTTATTTGAGCACCAATACTGGCTGGCTTTGCTGATTGCAACAGAGGACGTGGAGAGAAAAGAGAGATGGTAATGCGGACCAAGTTTACCCCCTTTTCTGTTCGGTGCGGCTCTTTTGATTGCACCTGCCTTTTCTTTTTCTTGCAACCGAGCCGGAGGGATGGGGGTGGCGTATGTGGCTCGGTTTGGAAAACCAGGAAAGGATATGACCTGGTTATGGTGTGTGTTCAAACCGAGAGGGAACGGCCAAATTTGTGGAGACGAGGGAATCCTGGTGGTACACGGTTTGAAGGGTGGAATCCGAGCTGGATATTTGGAATCCGAGACGGTTTGGTAGCTGGAGTTCTGGTTGTAGGCAGCTCGGATTGTAGATTGTAAAGTGTTGTGCAAGGAAGGAAAGGTGGAGTTTGTTTCCTACTCGGATTGCCTATGGACAGCAACAAGAATTTGACTTGAGATGGAAACTGATGGCTCTCCGATTGCATATATGGAAGGGGTGTTTTGGATTGGAGGTTGGCCAAAGGTGGGAACCAAGCGACGCGTGAGTTTTCTGCAGGAGCCGCGTAGATGGAAGGTGAGCTAGTCGGTTTAACTGGATGGAGCCGATCTGCTATTTTTGGGGAGACGGCTGTTAGGGCCGATCTGGTGGATGGTGGGGGCTGAATTGAGGCGGCTGGCTGGATGGCGGCTACAAGAACACGACTAATACTGTGACAAAGACGTGGCTCGAACTCGAAACTCTAAAAGATCAAAATGCTAAGACCAGCAACAACACGAGGACGAACACAAATTCAACAAGAGTTAAACTAATGCAGAAATAGTAAAGGCTAAACGGGCTTGGATCAAAGGTAAACACACGATAATTTTTTGTAGGCAATTTTCTGGACTCTAGGACAGAACAGATCTGAAAAAAGGATGAGGGGTGTTCTCACCAGGCAACCGTCGCTCTGATACCACTTGATGTGCGAAAGGTCGGCCCGATCTTCTAGAGAGAATGATACGTCGATTTGCGAGATGATGATGCCGTGATATTCGGCTACCAACCAGCAAGGCTAGAAACCGGCAATCGCAATACCACCAACTCGAGTGTTATCAACCGTGACCAACACGATCGATCTTAATCCCTGCGAGCAATCGAGAAACATGCAAGAATCAAGTGGATAGCAATTGGAACAAACCAAACTCTCAAACCAGGGGTGAGGTTCTGTTTCCCATATCGGGCGGTCTAGTCGACACGCGCAATCACGGGGAGGGACACACAAGGGGTCTACCAAACACAACAAAACTTTTGACAGTAACGGCTGCCCCTCCTTCCTCTTCGACCGCTCCAACGACGACCGACTCTGCTCCATCATCGTCGCCAAGGGGCCTTAATCCTAAAGCCCAACTGTCGGGGATTAAATTACGGTCCATTGCCATGGCCCACTCCCTGACGGCCCGATCAAACAGCCTACCAGGGCCCAGCTCCCTGGAAGGTTCTATCTGGCCCATATGCATCTTGCCGAACAGCTTCCTGGCTGGCGTGGTGCGTAGTGGCCTAGGATTCGTGTTTGAGTCCGACTCGAACAAGAGTTCTCGTGACGGCTACGTGAAGACCGGACGTGGTTTCCGGATTGGAATAGGAGTCGTGATCCCCAAGACTAGGAGTATGCCTTATCGCCTCGTAATATATTTGGCATGTCGAGTTCGTTATTTAACTCGATTTAGCCTTAACCCGATTATCCCTTGGTAGGTCGGTTCATCAAGACTATATAAACAAGGCCCCTACGGCGTGTTTAGGGCCAAGCACCATTGTATTGGCGCAAGATATTACTCGCCGAGACTTGTTCGCCTCGCCGAGCCACCTCTTGTAATCATCTCGATATATAAGAAAATTTGGGACGAGGGCTATTATCTCTCCCGAGAGGCCTAAACCAGGATAAAACCCTCGTCTCCTCCGCTCGTTGTTGTTCGTGGTTGTTCGCGGTCTCCCATCTCCTTCTAAAGAACCTTAGCGACTTGAGATCGTTATCTCAACCGTCGGCCGTGGCGCCGTCCGTGGGGACACGCAGATCGAGCATGTCGAACTCTATCGAAAGCGTGAGATTCTCCCGAGGACTACAACTCGGAAGGCGGACGTCTCTTCCCGCCAGATCGGATCGATCCTTCGATCTTGATCGCCTTCGAGATCTGGTTCCCAGCTCCGTGCTCGGGATCGGATCTCTTCGCCGGCAGCTCTTCGCCGGGGCGCGTCTCGTCCCCCGACGAGCTCCGTGCTAGGGGATCGACAAACTTCGCTACGGGCAGCTCTTCGCCCTTGGCGCGACGCTCGTCCTCGCGACGAGCTCCGTGCTCGGGATCGATCTCTCTCGCCGGGCAGCTCTTCGCCGGGGCGTCTGATCCCGCGATGAGCTCCGTGCTCGGGATCGACCAACTTCGCGCCGGCAGCTCTTCGCCGCATGGCGCTGGACCATCAAAACTCCTTCCGGATCCGGGGCTGTTCGCTGGCGGTGGATGACGGAGAGAGTCGACCAAAGACTTGGAACATCGACCCGACCGTAAGTTCCTCGTAGGTCTTTCGCTTCCTAGCTTCGCTTTTTCTCAAATTCGCGCCTTTAGTTCGTCCAAGTCTCTCGGCCGCTATGTAAAGTTCAACCCATTGAGCGGTGAATGCTCGCGCCCCTGCGGTCCTCCTCACCACTTGTCTTCTCGGACTACTCTTTCTCTCTGGTAACACTTGATGGCGCCGGTCTTGCGAACTCTTGGCTCCGCGATCTTAAGGGTTTTCCCGCCCAGATCTGGTTTCAACAAGTTCCTAAACTCGAGTTGCGTAACACGGCATCTAGCCTCGCGGCTAAGCTCGCTCAGTAAGCCCTCCATGGCAGAGGCACTTATCGCTCACGGCACAACCACTTGGCAATGCCTACTCGTAAGCCCTCATGGCGCAGAGGCACTTTCCTTGTTGGTTACCTTCGAATCGCTTAACTTACGTTAACGAGTTCCTAGAACGAGTCGATCAGATACGGTGTCGCTCTAACTCTCTACGCACATGCTTGAAGTCGCAAGTTCAGGTCTTCATGCATCGTCCGTACTGGGGGCTAGGGCGTCGCTCTTTCTCTTGTGCACCTGTTCGAGTTCGCAAACTCAGGTCCTTGAGCAGCTGCACAACGGGGGCTGGGAGTTAGGCTAAGCGTTCTACCGGTTTTTCTTAAAACTTTCTAGTGCTGTTCGCCTTGCTCTTGGTTTCCTGTTCGTCCTTGTCTTTTGCTGCTTTTTTGCGTGAAAAGTCGCTTTCGAAAGTCTTTCGGTCAAACTCTCGCTTTCGATTCAAGCTGCTTTCGGCGGTCTTGAGCTTTCGCCAGCTCCTCGAAGGATCGCTCTCCTCGGTCGATTGGGACTCGAGCTGAATTTCGCAACCCTTGACGCGTTTCAGGTTTTTCGTTCCTTTCCTTAGCGTTGGTTTTCCAAAACCTCGTTGGTCTTTCGCTCCCATAGCGCTCCCCGCGTACAAGCATGTCTTTTTATCTGGCGACGACCTATATGGCTCCGGTTAACCGAGGCGGTGCACCACCGATGGAGTTCTGCCCACCGTAAGCCGATTCTCATCGCAACGGCATGCCCACCGTAAGTCGATTCTCGCCAACGGACATTCTCGGCGCTGGTTCCGCACTCACGAGGCGACACCAACGCTACACGGATCCATGCCCGGATAAGATTTCGCCAGACGCGTTTTGCTGCGGCTAAGGTCCCGATCGCCTTCCCCGGTTAGCGGTCTTAGCTACAGCGGGGCTGACTTGCCGCGACACGCCTCTTTTTATCCATGCTACGTCCTTCACGCACGGTAATCGAGCAATGCACCGCCAACGAGTCCCGCCCACCGTAGTCGATTCTCATCGCAACGGCACTCCCGGTGTCGGTTCGCGATTCGCCGCGGTGACACTAACGCTATCAAGGGACGTACGCGGAAAAAATTATGTCTTGTGCGGGTAGGTCGTCTTTGGCGTGTTTTCTAAAACTCGCTTTGCTCTTCTTAGAGCCTGTTCTTACTCTCTTTTTCCCCTTGCTGGCTCGTTTATTGTTTGTCTTCTGCAGGGAATACAGGAACGGGGAACATCAGACTCCGGTGATGGTCGTGGCGAGGTTCCAGGCTTCCCCACCAAAGCCGATGTCTGCATCCCTCTCTTCCCGGGTTTGCTCCGCGCATGCCCGAGACCGATTCACTTCACCACAGATGATTTCTTGCCTTTGCCCTAAGATCGACCTTCACAGTTCGGCTAAGTCAAGGTAGTGCACCACCAACGGAGTTTCTGCCCATCGTAAGCCGATTCTCATCGCAACAGGCACTCCAAGCGTCGGTTCTGCACTTGCCAAGACAACGCTAACACTGTCGCAAGGAATACGTAATGGGTAAAGCATTGATTTCACACGTTCTCTTGCGGCTCTGACTGCATCGGGTTGTGGATCACCTCGCACCGAGCAGCTCTTCGCCCGGAGCGCGGGCTCCTACCGGGTACGTCTTCGCCTGGTCGCACTTTCTGGTTCCTTTAACGAGCTCCGTGCTCGGGGACTAGATCTCCTTACTTGGTTCCTTTGGCGAGCTCTACGCTCGGGGACTGGGTCACCTTCCCCCTCGTATGCATTGTCTGCTCATGGCACATGATCTACGTCTGGGGGCACATCACCTTCGCTCCTGAGCGCGACATTCGCCGAAAAGTGCGCATCTCTATTTTCTGCAAGCTCTAGCCCGAGAGGTGGTTCCCTATCTTTCCTAGGCATCTGAATGCCTGGATGCAGCAGCACGAGTCCGTCTCGCGACTTGCTATGTTCATTCTCTCGGAAGATCTGATCTTACCGGATACGGTGGTACGCTCTTCACTACTAAGAATCCAATCCTCCTTGATGACGTTCAGCCTCAAGGAGATGATTCACCTCACTTCTTCCGATTTACGTACGAGGGCCGGGTACTCGCTTTCGGATAGATGTCGCTCCCTGCTCGATCTGAGAGTTGTTTCAAGACAGGCGGGTTTGTTCGGTCCGAACAAGTATTGTTCGGTTGAACCATAACCTGTTCGGTCGCGTGTTGCACGTCTTTGTAGCAGGAAAAATACCCTCTTCGTGACTTAGAGTCTCAAGAGGAAGGCCCCACTCTAGTGAGTCCTTCCACTTGAGTCTCGGGGGCTAGCTGTCGGGGATTAAATTACGGCCCATTGCCATGGCCCACTCCCTGACGGCCCGATCAAACAGCCTACCAGGGCCCAGCTCCCTGGAAGGTTCTATCTGGCCCATATGCATCCTGCCGAACAGCTTCCTGGCTGGCGTGGTGCGTAGTGGCCTAGGATTCGTGTTTGAGTCCGACTCGAACAAGAGTTCTGCACGGCTACGTGAAGACCCGGACGTGGTTTCCCGGATTGGAATAGGAGTCGTGATCCCCAAGACTAGGAGTATGCCTTATCTGCCTCGGAATATATTTGGCATGTCGAGTTCGATACGAACTCGTACTTAGCCCTGCCCGATTATCCCTTGGTTGGTCGGTTCATCAGCACTATATAAACAAGGCCCCTACGGCGTGTTTAGGGGCCAAGCACCATTGTATTGACGCATATTACTCGCCGAGACTTGTTCGTCTCGCCGAGCCACCTCTTGTAATCATCTCTGATATATAAGAAAGGCTGGACGTAGGGCTATTGTCTCTCCCGAGAGGTCTGAACCAGGATAAAAACCCTCGTCTCCTGCTCGTTGCTGTTCGTGGTTGTTCGGCGTGTCTCCCATCTCCCTTCTAAAGAACCTTAGCGACTTGAGATCGTTATCTCAACCGTCGACACCAACCTTTCAAGCCCTCTCCGAAGAAGCGGCGCAACAAGTCCAAAACTCACGAGGCCTCGACAAATAAAGAAAAGCCCATATGGAGGCCCAAGATGCCAAACAACCCGGTTCGGCCATCCAGCTGCATGCCAACTTTAAACGGGCACAAATCGGGCTCCCGAACTCCGATTTCAGCGTGTGACCACTCATTGGAAAGCTTAGGAGATAAGCTTTCCAATGGATCCAGCGACACCTCCAGATTCGATCCAGAGCGACGGAAAAATGCAGAAGAATTTCACGGGCCACAATTTCAGGGTGCTGCGTCACCATATTTTTGGGTCTATGGCCCATGTGACTTAGGGTTTTGGTGCGTGCCCCTGTTTTGGCCATCCTACACCCCCTGGCCGCCGCTATATATGTGGCCGGTGCCTCTCTTTTACGCTTAGGTTTTGTTATGTTTTGGTTGACCCTGTGTGTGTCCCTCCTCGTGTTCGCGTGTGTCGACTAGACCACCCGTGACGAGAAACAGAACCTCACCCTTGTTTCGTGATTTATCAGTTATCAACTTGTTCTTACTTGTTCTCGATTGCTAGCAGGTTCAAGGATCAATCGTGCCTTGCTCGGTTGATCGCCTCGTGTGGTGACATTGCGATTGTTCGGTTGCTGATCCCGTGGATTAGTAGCGTCGTCACTACACAAAATCGACGTATCGTTCCTCACCAGAAGATCGAGCCGACCTAGTGCGCATCAAGTGGTATCAGAGCATCCGGTTGCCTGGTGAGAATTCTTGTATCTTAGGTTAGTTGTTTTCATATCTATAGTCCAGAAAAAGCACCACAAAAATATTTATGCTTGTCATCTCCATCACACCAAACCCTTTGTGCCTAGATCTGTTCTTAGTTTTGCATTCTCGAGTTTTAATCCGTGTGTTAATGTGTCCATAGTTGCTGTTCAACCTTCTTTTTATTTATTGCCACACCGCTTTGTTTTTCATCTGTTAAACTGAAAATCCAAAAAAAAGGCACCAATTTTTTTTCCATTGCCTTGTCGTGAGAGACAAGGGAAGGATCCCACGTCCTTGCAATTACCAACTTCAGCCAGCCGTTTTGCCAACCATAGCCTTTCCTTATCGGAGCTCCTTAATTTCAGCACCTAGTCACGTGCCTTCCTTTTTTGGTTGCCACCGAATTATCTTGTATCTCAAATGAAAAAGGCAGCTAATTAATCAATCAATCTTTTCCTGGCTGTTTTGGTATTCTTCTGTACACTCTTCCCAAAATCTCCCATCGACATATGAAGAAGCACGAAATATTGGCTCCACCTCCTATTAGAGATATGTTTGATGACTATGATGCACAAGATGCTTATCTCGACTTGAAACATTTGAGACAAGGTAAAATGAAGGTAAAATGATACTATCAAAAATTTAAAACCTTGTTACGGCTAAGCGAACTAAATGAGTGTGAAGAGGCAACTGAAAATAGATTTTTAAAAGGACTTAATGAGGAAATTCGGGATATGCTCATTCATGAAACATATATTTCTCTTTCACAATTGTTTAAATGTGCTTGTAGAGCTGAAGATATGTTTCTTGAATCATTGAATGAATTTCTTGCCTCATTAGATGGACCCATTGTTGCTCCTATTGCCGAATCTAACATTATGCAGGACGATAAGCATCACCAAGAGGAGGATGAAGAGGAGCACAAGAAAGGAGAAGAGATCATTGCTGTGAGTCGAGAGCAAACCGTTGAAGTTACGCCTACAACAACTAATGAGACCCTGAAAGGTAATGGAAAAGGTCATGTTCTTGCTCAATGTGATGATAATATTTGTGATGACATGAATTTGTCCACTACTTATGCTAATCTAGAGAAACAATTAGTGGAAGCCGTTACTGATTTTCACAATGACCAAAAAACCGCCGTCCCTGTATAACTAGGGCAGTGTCGACAGCCCTTATAAGACCGTCGAAACAGTCCTCGTAACGGTCGCCCTAGTGTCGATGGCCGTAAATAGCCGTCGAGACAGCTATCGACTGTATCGACAGCATTTGTACTAGCGGTCGAAACTGTCGTCGAGGAAGCTAGTATCGACCGCACTAAATAAAACCGTTGACATAACTACTCCCGAGGGTTAGCATTGACTCCCGTCGAGTAGGGGTGTTTGTATCGACGGCATAATGGCAGGCCGTCGATACTAGTTCTTGTCTCGAGGGCTTCCCCGCTTAAAGGGCATCGCTGGTCAAACCTCTCTATTTAAATTTTATAAATTTGAAAAAACAAAATTCAAATGGTCAAACTGTTCCAGGTTGCTTTCTAGTGGGAATTACACACCTGGGAAAAAATTCAAATAATTTAGAACTTCCTATGAGGTCACCCTTTTGAAACCTGAAGCTTTCCGAAGAAGTTCACCTGGTGTTTCAGATTTCATGTGATCAAAGCAACGTCAAACATCCCATTTGAATTTAAATTATGTTTATTTGTAAATTTTAATTTATGTTTTCCTACTATTCAATAATTGATACCCGCACGCCCGCACCCAACTATTTTTGGAATTTTTGAGTACTAAAACTGAAATTCTGAAATTTAAACAGTATTTAGTACATTAATTTAAAAGCTATATATGTTCAATATTCCTCAATTCATTAATTATAACAATACCTACCTAAAAAGTTAACAAAATGTAACATTTCTAAATTTTATTTCAAAATCACAGCAATTTTCAACAAAGATTAAAATACAAATTAAACAAAAGGGGAAAGAAAAAAATTTATAAAATAAACTGTCTCGACGGCTGGATTTAGACCGTCGATACTAACACGAGTGTGTTGACGGCTTAACGTCTAACCGTCGATACTATTAGACGCCGTCAAGCCACGCTAGCTTTCCGTGCGCCTTCCCCAATCAAACTCAACGGCTATTTGTTGGCCGTCGATACTGACCCCCTGGTTTGAGTTGTATCGACGGCTTATTTATGGCCGTCGAGTCTATGTTACATATATCGACTGCTCTTGTTTGGTCGTCGAATCAGTACTTGGCAGTCGAATCTATTTTCGTTTCCTGTAGTGTGAGGGTGGTTTCGCCCACGTGGCGGGTGAGGTGGCGGTGAACTAAATAAACGTATAAAAAATAAATGGGAAAAAGGTAATACTGAGAGAGAGAAAGAAGAGGGAGAGAGACAGGGGAAGGAGAGGGAGAGGTGGCGGCGCAGAGAGGAGATGGTGAGAAGGAGCGGGGAGAAGGAGGCATAGGAAGGAGGCGGCGCAGGGGATGGCGCCGCGTAGGGTGGAGGCGGCGCGCGGATGTGGATGCCCCGCGCAGGGAGGAGGTGCGGGGAGGGGCGGGGAGGAGTAGGGGCGGCGTGGAGGAGGAGCAGGGAGGAGAGGAAGGGGAGTAGGGTGGAGGCGGCGCGCGAAGGCCGTGGCGTGGGGTGGAGGTGGCGCGCGGAGGCCGTGGCGTGGGGTGGCGCGTGGAGAGGAGAGGAAGGGAGGATCGGAGGTAGCGGGGTATGGGAGGCCGACGGCGGGGAGGACGCTTGGGGGGGGGGAGGAGGACGACGGTGGTAGGGGAGCCCGGTGGGGGGGTGTAGGGGAGGGCGCGGCGTGGGGCGGTGGCGGCGGCACTTGCAGGGGAGGCCGCGGCGGGGGCCGCAAGGGAGGGGGCTACGGAGGCCGGTAGTGGCGGGGTAAAGAGAGAGAAGAAAGATTAGAGAAGAGAAGGGGAAAGGGAGTGTGGCTTACACGTGGGCCCCATGCCAAGTCATGCTCCATGGCCAACTCGCACGCCACCATGGCGAAACCACCCTCAAAACCACCTTCAGGGGGTATATGCACCTTTTTAGTGGTTTTGTGGGGTAGAATACCTGATTTTATAGTCTAGGGGGTTAAATAGACGAATGCCAATAATTCATGGTGTAATATACACTTTTTCTTGAAAAAAAGGACCGATGAATCTTGGGAGTGCAGTGAAACTTGGTTAACTACTAATGAAGCCTGAGAATGAGAAAAGTACATGTGAGACTCGCAAAATATACTAATGAAGCTTAATGATCGTAAGGTTCGTCAAAACAACACAAAAGTTCAGCAGAAAAACCCTAAACAAAGTTGCACAACTATATTGTTTAGATTTTCACTAAAAAACGAGGATGAATCTCCTGATGAAAAAAGCTAATAAGGTTCTCAAAGCTTGGCATGTACATATTTGAGATTTCATATAGAATCAGTGATAAACCTCCTTTCCTTCTTCTTCTTTAAATTCTTCGAGCATGGAGCTGAATCCTTGTAGGATCGTAGGCGCTAAATGCCCCTAATCAGCGAAAGCAATCGATGAAAGTAGATATTCATGCAAGGTTAGATAAACATTACCAGAGACGCACACGTTTGATAACGCAGTTCGGCACCTGCCTACATCTGCGGGGCAATGATTCCGGGCGCTCTTCCCCAATCAAATCCTTTTACAAAGAAATACAGATCTGCCGTCTCGTGTTACCTTGCTCGCAACTGTGACTCGACTATGCCTCACACGACGTCTCATCGCCTCTGACACGTAAGCCTAACACAACCCCTCGCTCATCTGCCTCTCTTCCCTTCAAAAATCTCTTCTAATCTTTCTCCAATCTCTCTATAATCTTCTCTAATCACCTCCGAAATTTTCCTAATTTTCTTAGCCATCATTAACATGTGAAAACCCTAAAACCCTCTAAATCCCAAGACTCCTCGTCCCTTTATATATAGTGTAAAAATCACGAATCCAACTCGGGCTCGAATTCTTCATCTTCCAGTCGCTTTGGGCTGCTTCTGCGCCCATTGGCTGCACTCGCCTCGGTGGGCCAACCCGCCAGACGCCACTTTGTGTCCCTTCTAGGCCGGGCTGTCGACGCACCGCATGCACAAGACTAACACGCATTGCTACTGTGCACACACCGACACACATGCATGCACTGACCATTCACGTTTCCTTTTTTTCCTTTCTTTTCTCCTTTTCTTTCTTCTTTCCTAACTGCACAAACAAACAAATATATATATATATATATATATATATATATATATATATATATATATATATATATATATATATATTTGCTAGCGTGAACTCGAGTGCACGGATCCCTCCGTGAACTTCGACGGGTTTTTGAAATCCGAGATGTCTAATGACCGATCTGAACCGTTGATCTTATTCGTCATGTCGAAACGTAGACACCAACCAAGTTTCGTATTTTTTTGAATGTTTTTGCTATTTGTTTTCAAATTTTGAAAATCAGCTTTTTTGGACGCTCCACGACTATTTAGAAGGCTGATTTTCAAAATTAGAAAACAAATAGCAAAAAAAATCAAAAAATACGAAACTTGGTTGGTGGCTACCTTTTGACATGACGAACAAGATCAACAGTTTGGATCGATCACTAAATTTCTCGGATTTCAAAAACCCGTCAAGTTCACGGAGGCTCTGCACTCGAGTTCACGCTAGCAATCTCTCTCTCTCTCTCTCTCTCTCTCTCTCTCTATATATATATATATATATATATATATATATATATATATATATATATATAGATAGATAGATAGATAGATAGATATTACCCATTATCTTTTCACCATATTAGACATATTTATATATATAGATAGTTTCCTATAATAGATAGGTCTTCTTTTTATGCGCAAATATTCTTCTTCCCCTATATAAAAACCCAAATCATGGGATATGGCAAACCAAAATGTGCTTTTTGCAAACCAAAATGATATATATCCCATATCTATATATATATAGATATGGGATATATATAAAAATAGTAGTCCGAATCAACATTGGTATCAGAGCGAGGTTACTATTAATAATTTGCATATTCTGAAGGTTTACATCATTGAATATTTAAAATATCTTAACCTAGAAATAAATACTGGTAAAATTGTTAGCACGAAGGATAATATTGATATCAAGTGTAGGTTTAATTCTCTCGAAAAGCATAGTTGGCACTCCTCGCAGAGCCAATTGAATCTAGTAGTAGACCTTTTATATAATTTTATCATAACTTGGGCTAAGAGACAGGAAGATCTTGACACAAAAATAGAAAGGTTATTTAAAGATTATAAGAATCTTGAAGAACAATATTCTTTCTTGAACAGTAATATAAACTTAGTGTTAGAAATATTGAAAGAAGGAAAATTAGAGCAAAGCAATACTAGCAAAAATAGTGATTATATCAAAGAAGAAGTAGGCTTGTTATACAAGAAAATAAACCAAGCAGGTAATCTCGAAGGTTTCCATTATAAAAAGGAAGTTAAAAGTATATTAGATAATACAAAAGAACTAGACAAAGAATTAATTCGAATCAAAGATTCATTAGAAGAAGTTAAAAATTTAGTACTTGCATAATATATGTCCGAATATAACCAAGCTCTAAAAGAAACAGAAAAATATTTAGCACATCCTATTGGATTCTCAAACTACGAATCACCTAAAGAAGATTCTAAGATAATAATAAGGCAGAATAACACCATCCTCCAACTGTTGGTTCAGATTTTAGATAAAATCAAACAAGAAGAAAGTAGTAAAGAAATAGTATTAGCATCATCTGGAATAGTTACTTCCACTAGGACAATCAATTCAGAAAGATGGACATATCTAAAAGCTTCACTAGAAGAGATAAAGTACTCCAAATAGTTAATAAAGATACTAGGCCTTTAACTATAATAGATAAGCTAAAAGGGAAAAGTGAAGATATTGATACTCTAGAAGAAGTTGTTAATGTTGATAGAGACTTAGAGAAATATCAGAAAGATACTCTAAGAAAAATAAAACCACAACAAATATACCAGATGGGTATGTTTGAAAGTAAAACAGGACTTTATAGAATATCCCGAGAAGTAGAGCTAAGTGTTTTAACACATCCAGTAGAGGTAAGCATAGTAAGTAAGCAGTTTGAACATGCATTGAAATATTCTGGATATAAATATATACACCAAGGGATGTATATTATTGGAATTAAAGGAATGACAAGAAAAAAGTTAGGAACAAAGGTTCTAATAACCCTATTAGATAAGAGATGGGACACTGTAAATAAAGCCGCATTAGGATTTTTAGAAGGAGATATGAATGAAAATATGCTAATAACCTATATAGCTCCAGATCTGATCATGCCAATTAAAGAATTTATAGAAAAAATGAGTTTTGGATTCCAGACAAAGGGATATGAAGAATTTAAGGGAACAAATTTACTAGTCAGTATAGAATTTGTAGGAAGACTAACCAATAAAAGTGGGACCAGATACAAAGTGAATGTAAGTGATGTCATAGAAAGCATGCAGTCTAAAGGAATAAGATTTATGAGCCCGTTGAAAATAGGATCAGAAGAAAGAGCAGGAGAAGAATGGAATATAAGTGAACTAATTGAAAGTAAAGCTATAAAACTACCTCAAGAATATATAAGCTATCAGAACAAAAATGGCAAAACCAGTATAAGATTTATGAATTATAAGACAAGGGCTTTAGAAGACATAGATGAAGAAACTTCAGAAAAAGAGAGCTGTAACTATAATAAAAGGTATAGTGTCTCTGAATTTATGGAAAGACCTGATCTAGAAACTGAAATAAAATACTACGAACAAAAATTAGAACATATAAGTGATGAATATAACAATACAATGATTCACGATTGGTCTGCATTAAGAGAAAAAGATATATATTTTCGTAGAGAGTTAGCTAGACTCATGAAGATAAAAAGAGACAAAGAGATGGCTATAGAAAATATAGAAGTACAAAAAGCTAAGCAAAAGAAAATAGCAGAACAAGAACCAATTGTTACCAAAGCAGATAAGGTTAATGAAGTAGCAAAACCATTGAGCGAAGAAGAGCAATGGGAAGAGAATGAAAGATTATTTTTAGAAAGCTATGAGGAAGAATACAAACTAATGGATGAAATGTATAACGAAGGTGAAGGAATCGATCCTTACAATGATCATGAAGATTTTCTAAACTCCTTAGACGAGATAGGGTTACATAATATAGATAATGCTATGGAATGTATGGAAATGGAACCCGATCTAAGAAAAAGAAGAAGATACGGCGAAAGTTCGGTAAAAAATGAAGGAGAAAGAGAAAGACCGTCTAGAAATTATGGACAATGGCCTCCAGAAAAGGAGGAATATCCATATAATTATATACCTGGCCAATATAGGTATATGGGTACTAAAAGTAGGCAATTTGAAAAGGCAGTAAAATTTCAAAATAGCAAAAGTGATGGTGCAATATTAAATTTAGCTGCACATGATCCAATAGACTGGCCAAATATTATAAGCATTTGGAAAGGTTTGATAGTTCAAAAATATATACAAAATCAGTATAATATAGGCACTAAAGTAGAAGATATGCTGACTTATTTAGAAACATTCTTAGGTGAGTCAGTAAAAGTTTTGTGGGAACAATGGGTAGAAAATAACCCTAATGATTACGAAATGCTAAAAAGAGCAGGAAGTAATCCATATAATTTTGCAAATATAATATCAACCATCATTATAGCTGAAGATCCAGAAATTGGGTATACTGCTCTACAGAATGAAAGGCTAAGAGAAATAGAAAAATTAACATTAACCAATTGGAAAGGAATAAAAGAATTTTCACAACATTATCTATATAACGCTACAACAGCTAAGCAGGGATATAATAAAGGAATAATAGAAAGATATTTCAATAAGTTACCTGATCCTCTAGGAAGCATAATATTTGAAGAATATAAGAAAGAAGTAGGAGGAACAATCATTAATATATCACAAGCCATAACATTCGTATTCAAGCAATTAAGAAAAATATGCACAAATATACAAGCTCAAAGGTCTATGAAGCATTCAGATTATAATTTCTGCAATAAAATAGTTCAAATACCATTAACATATGGGGAAGAGAAACCTAGAAGAAAATTATATAGAAATCAAAACAAAGGAAGGAATAATTATAGAACAAAGAAAAGATATTTTCTAAGAAGATCAGATAATAAAGCTCCATATTTACATAAAAGAAATGTTAGGAGATATAATCCTAGAAAGACCTATGATAAAACTTGTAGGTGTTTCATATGTAATTCACCCGATCATTTAAGCAGGACATGCCCAAATAAAGACCACAAAAGATACTCTAGTAAATTCGAGGAACAGGAAAGAGTTTTAATAATTGATAGTGTAAATGAAAATATACTAGTATGTGATGATGAGATAAAAGATGATGAATCAATATATTCTATAGTTGAGACAGATGAAGTTGAAAACATCGAAGCAGAAAATGAATCAAGTGAGGAAGAATTAGATCTAATAGATGAATTAGCAGGAATAAAATTAGAAATGATGAATCAAATTGACTGTGAGCACGACTGGGTTATAGGTAAAGGAGATTATAATATAAAATGTGCTTTTTGCAAATATTACCCAAGTCAGATAAATAGAGTGGCATGTAGACTATGTTTAAGACAGGCATGTGTAGATTGTGTAAAATGGAGTAATCAAAGCTGGAGAAAGGAAATAGAATTAGAACCAGAAGAAAAACTGTTATCAACTAGAATAAGGACGGTAGAAAATAGGTTAAATAAATTAGAAGCTGAAATAGAAGACCTCAAATGGTACTATGAACAAAGAAATTCACAAGATAGAGAGGATTATAATATATACGAGCTGCTAGAAAGCAGTACAAAGAATAAGTTACAAGAGACTAGTAAAACTCAAGAAGAAAAAGGAAAGAAGAATACTGAATTTAAAGAAATAACAATACCTGAACAAAAAGAGAAAATAGTTGCTTTAAGAAACAATAAAAATGACAAGATCATACAATTAAAAGATGCGATAACTAGTTTTGGTCACAAGTATATCATTAAAATACCATTTAAGGATATTTTAGGGATAAGAATTCCTGTTAAAATAAAATTAAAACCTAACGTAACTTACAAAATACTAGCCTTAGTAGACACAGGCTGTACGAAAAATATAATTCACGACAAATATTTTATAAGATGTCCAGAAATAGTACATACTATAGATGATGAAAAAGCAGAGACATCAACAGACATGTCAGGAATTAGAAAAATTCATAATCAATTAGCTTACAATATTGAAGCATACATAAATGATACTAGATACATAATAGATGAAATAACAATAAGAGATCTATCTATGATAAATGATGAAATGATAATTGGTTTAAGATTTTTACAACAATCTTTACAAACTACAATTATACATGAACAAGGAATCACATTTATCCCTTATCAAGACAATGTTCCATATATATCAGAGGTGCGGAAGCGTGGTGGAACACCCTTGAAAATTTCGAACCTTAATATGGATGAAGAAGAACCTGTTGAAATAAGTATAGAAGAAGAATTAGGTCCAAACATAGAAGATTTTTACATAGCAAAGTTTGATACAGAATGCATAGGGTTGCAATCATTCTCACCGAATTGGTATAGAGATATAAAGTCAAAGAAAGACATAGAAAGGATAGTTCAGAGATTGGAAGACATTCAAATTATTGGAGAAATACCTATGAAACACTGGGATAAAAACTCCATTGAATGTAAAATAAGTATAATAAACCCAGACTATATAATTAAAACAAGTCCTATAGAGGCTACACCAAAAGATATAGAAGAATTTAAGATGCACATAGAAGAGTTATTAAAACTAGGAGCAATAAGAGAAAGCGAAGTTCAGCATAGATCTCTGCATTTATAGTTAGGAATCATGCAGAAGAAGTTAGAGGAAAGTCTAGAATGGTTATAAACTATAAAAGATTAAATGATAATACAGTAGAAGATGCTTATAATATTCCTAATAAACAAGAATGGATAAATAGAATACAAGGTAGCAGATATTTCTCAAAATTTGATTTAAAAGCCGGATTCTGGCAAGTAAAAATGGCAAAAGAATCTATTGAATGGACAGCATTCACATGTCCACAAGGACATTTTGAATGGCTTGTAATGCCTTTGGGATTAAAAAATGCGCCAGCTTTATTTCAAAGAAAAATGCGAAACATATTTAATGAAAATCAAGAATTCATATTAGTATATATAGATGACTTATTAATATTCTCCAAATCCTATAAAGAACACATTGCGCATCTAGAAATATTCTTTAGAAAGGTAGAGCAAAATGGGTTGATACTATCTAAGAAGAAAATGGAAATTTGCAAAGAGAGAATTAATTTTCTAGGGCATGAAATAGGAGAAGGAAAGATATACTTACAAGAGCATATTGCTAAGAAAATTCTACAGTACCCAGATGTTATGAATGATAGGAAGGTTTTACGAGAATTTTTTGGAATTATAAATTATGCAAGGAACTATATAGATAATTTAGCAAAATTAGCAGGACCACTATATGCAAAGTTAAGAAAGAATGGTCAGAAGTACTTTAACTATGAAGATGTTAAGTTAGTAAGAATTATAAAAGATAAGGTTAAGAATTTAAAACCATTAGAATTGCCACTAGAAGATTATTATTTTATTATTGAAACAGATGCCTCAAAATTAGGTTGGGGGGCTATATTAAAACAAAAGCCTAATAAATATTCGCCAAAGTCAGAAGAAAAGATATGCAGATACGCCTCTGGAAGCTATAAATTGAAAGCTGTAAATAATACTGATAGAGAAATATTAGCTATAATTCATGCTATAAATTCCTTTAGGCTATACCTAGGATTTAAAGAGTTTACCGTTAGAACGGATTGTGAAGCTATATGTAGATATTACAACCAACTAAATAGTAAGAAAAGTTCTACTAGAAGATGGGTTTTATTTGAAGATATTATTACGGGCAATGGATATAAAGTTATATTTGAACATATAAAAGGAAAAGATAATAAGTTGCCTGATCTGTTTTCTCGTTCTTCTATTTTGCAGGAATGAAGAAATCTGTTAACCAATATGGTGTTGAAGTCTTCATCTTCGGGGCTGAAAATAAATTGAGAATATTTCCCCCTAATTCATTTAAATTTAAACCGAAAGATCATATAATTATTGATGAAGTGCAAGAGTGCATATTAGATAATTTCTGGAATCAGTACAATAATAAGCGTGAAGAAAGAGGTTACATGCTATCAGTGCTAAATAGTCTTGCAGAATATTTCCATTTCATCAATGAATTTTTACCAACAATGAAGAACCCAAGACAATAGAAAAGAAGCCTTTATATGTTATTTTTGAAGGAGAAGTCCTGGGCTATATATAACATTTGAAGAAGTCATAAGGCAAAAAATAGAAGCAAAATCAGCTGGAGGAGAAGCTTCATGGAAGAAATATGGGAATATCGATGAAGCTCTTAGCAAGGCAAGAAATATACTTGGAGTAAATTACTATATTGAGCCTGCAGCCAAAGAATATATTCAAAGCTTTAAGAAGACAAAAAATAAAAGGGTTGCTGCAACACCCCTTGTGAATATAAAAGAAGAACATGAAGAATCATCAAAAAAATTTACATATAAAGAATGCCTTTTAAATAAAATCGATCCCTTAGATGGATCATATATTGACTTGAAAGTAGAGGAAACTTTTGAAAGATGGTCTCCACAATGGAAGGCTGAAATGAAGGAAGAAATATTAACAGAAATAAGAGAGGAATTCAGCCATAAATTAGAAGAAATGAAACAATTAATCAATGATAAATTTGAAATATCAGTCACTGATGATGACATGGGTATTGCTGGACATGGGCAGAATCCACTTTGAAATTAATTTCCCAAGAATCGTACAACAGAAACCTATACATAGGAAGAATATCATAGGACAGTAGCTATTGATATAAATATATCAATTATTTGTATGGGGGAAGGACATAAAACAGTATGACAAGATTTAAAGGGATCACTCATGGCCATTATTTCAAAAGGAGTCATGCACGTCATGCACTGCCACCAGAGAAAGGAGTCATGCAAAGCCATTATCCCGGGAGAACGAATATCAGCACAGAAGGCAAGAAGAATATCAGTACAGAGGAGCCACCCGTGGTACTCCAATAATGGAGGCATGGCCAGGCTTCTTATGCCTGGAGATGACACTATAAAAGGAGTCTGCGATGAAGGAAAAACACACGAAGAACACAACTCTCAGAAGACCTGAGCAGAGCGAGAGCATTAGGCTAGAACTCTGAGCGTCTGAAGAGAGCCTCCACCTAAATAGTAGAGTTTGTAATAAGCCTTTTGTAAAATATCATACTGTAAGAAGGCCAAGCTGTGTGCGTGTGCTTTGTGAAGGTAATTTCCTCTTTGTTGTAATACCCTTCGGGGGTTCTCGAAAGGGAAAACCATATGTAAATTAGTTTGTGTTATGAAGTAGTTCTGGCTTTGAAAATCTCTGCGTCCTGTTAGTTCGGTTTCTATGGTTTGATTTTTTATGCTAGGGACCCTATAGGAGGAACCTCTGCGTGTCGTTCTTAGAAATCCCCTGAGCGGGTAGGAGAACTCTGTTGCCGTAGAGAAGTGTTCCCTTCGGGTGGAACTGTCTGGGGAGAAGATAAAAAATTAGTCCATAGAGTTTGAACTGCGGATAGGCAGAGAAAGACTTAGCTACTTCTAAAACAAACTAATGATAAATATGGTGAGTACCGAGTAGGATTTTTACAACCGCTGTCGCATACTCGGCTGTTTTTGTTTGGTTTCGCCAACCTGCAAGATCCTGTTAAAAAGTAGCATAGTAATTAAAAGGAGTTAAGCATAACCTAAATATTTAAGGAAGCTGAATTTATAAGTGCCTCCACACTATTGATAGTGGGAGATACACTAGAAAAGAAAAGTCTTGGTGTGGTAGGTATAATAGTAGTATAGTATTTCTCCACCATCATCCAAGAATAGTAAAAGGTTAAAATCTGAAATTAATATCTATAATTTGTAGGTTATCTTAATTAAAAGTAATATCTATAATTTGTAGGTTATCTTAATTAAAAGTAGGTTAATTAATCTTAATACAAGAATAGTTCGTGTTTTGTTTGCTAAAATAGTATATATATATATATATATATATATATATATATATATATATATATATATATATATATATATCCAAAATTCTCCAAAAATATTAGTTCAATTGAAAAATCACCTCATCACATAATATTTAAAATATTCACTCAACAATCTCTCCCTTGATGAGTGATTTGACAATACGTCCATTCAAGTTCAATCTCACTTCATTTTATCTCTTTTATACTCTCCCCCTCGACACATGCACTTAAAAAACCTAATGCAATAACTCACATATGCACACATGCACACACACTCTCTCACACATGAACTCATGCACATTATGCTATTAGACAACCACGCTACCGGGTGTAGTCCGAGGTTGCATAGCAGTGCGCAGATTGTAGACGACGAAGAACAATTACAGATGAACACAGATATGTAGGAGAGGAAGTATTCTTTATTGCTTTCTCATGGATACATAATAGATTGAAACCTCTCCTACTTATGCTTGGGTGCTAGGATTTCAGCTGGTCCATACAAGTGGGTCCCACCCCTTAGCCGTGCTGGGCCTAAGGCCGGCCCGTGCTAGGGCGTGGTTCCTCAACACTCCCCCTTGGACCTTGCCGCGTGATGCATATGCCCCAAAAACTCCACAAAAACCCAGTGGGAAAAATGTTAGAGAAAGAGTACATAGCATACGCTTGCTTGTCCGTACGGATTTGCCTCGTTAAAAACCTCATGTGAGAAACTTCATTAAAAACTCACTTAAGGGAAAATGAGTACAGATCCATCCAACGTTTCTTCATATTCATATATTCATTCATTCAAGTTGGGTAATCGAACTTCATGTTCAAGATTTTAATTCATAATATGTGAAATTTCTCCCCCTGAATTTTGCACTTCTCTAAGCCTTTTTATTCCAATTCCTTTCACGCATCTTTCAAAGGTAGATGCAAGGAGTGACTTATTAAATAAGTCTGATATATTCTCAATTGACTTAATGTGAAGAAAACTAATTCTTTTCTTGGGGTTCAAATACTTAATAGATTTCCCTTCACATATCCAGTTTACATTTGTACGACACATGCTGCATCATCTTCATAGATGATAGTAGGGGTTCATTCAATATACAATCCACATGACTGAAATGTGGAATGACCTTCTTTAAAGCCATGCATATTCATAATAGACTTCTTTCAATGCTATGATTTCCGATTGGTTTGTCGACATTGACATAAGAGTGCATTGACAACTTCTACTTAATTCCAATTCTTACCACATAGGAAACATATTCATATTCTTATCTTGGTTCGTTCATTCCAAGATTTCTTTTCTTCGGAGGTATCGGGAGATGTCCTTGTATGTTTTAAATGCCCTTCTTGTGCTCTGCATCATACCAAGTTGATGAAACTAACGGCAAATGCAACGTACAGCCGGCAAATGCAATGTACTGCCGTATGCTATTCACGAGGTATATGAGCCACTCAATTTCTAATATAGAACTTCATGTTCCTAGACATCCTCCCCCTCATCCCTATGTCTGTACGGGTCTAGGTCTGCAAAAATTGACCGACCAACCATTGGGTTTTCGTAGATACACCTTCTCAAACATCAAGCCTTTCAACACGATCAACGTGTAGGTTGAATGGTGTAACGAGATTTATTTTGGCATATGCTCAAGGTATTAACCTAAGCTATAATAGCTAATTCATTCATTTCTTTCTCATACTTCAAGTATGTGCTTTATTCTTTTCTTCAGTCTGTATGGTAACGCAAAGAATTACACAATACAGATTTCTATTTGCTCTATCTTGATTTAGGACAATGATACTCATGTATCTTCATATATAAGTTTATTTAAGTCTCTTTCCAGTTACAACATCCTTTCAATTCATTTTTATTCTCAACTTTTAGTTGAGTACTGCTATTGAGATAAGGGTATCTAAAGGTTACACCACCCATGACCAAGGAATAAGTTTCTTCATAATCAACGCTAAGGCGCTGAGTGAAACATTGTGCTACCAGCCTTGCTTTATACCATACCACTTCGTTTTTCTTTATTTCCCCTTTCGAACAAAGGCTCACGGGGCATACACGAGGGAATGTGCGGTGAAAAATCCTAAGCACTTCTCCTTTCCGGTCCAGCCGTGTCTTACACTCAAAGAGAGATGCAGGTTCAGAATCGAGTTCAATTATTTTGGCAATCTTCTTTGCAAAATATATGTCGACATTGGCTGCGGCTCTATTCAATATTTTTCCGGAGTGCACAGAATTTATGGCCATTTCTTCATGGGGTGCTTCGTGCACATGTGCTTCTTGCACCATCACTCGCTCTGCACCGCTATTTTCCAACCGCGGGAGTAAGGACCTTTAGATGGTTGCCGATGTGCGCATTCACATGCTTGTCTGCACGCCCTTCGGCACGCTCGTTTGCATGTCTTTCGGCTTCTTCTTATATTCTTTATTCTTGTACCGGTAAATTCAAATCTGGGAGCGCATTGCTAGCAGGCTGCTCACCAGTGCCATGTCTCAACTGGCTCTCCTTCTATTTCCTTTGGGGCATTTTCGTGATCGATTGTGGCAAGCTCTCTTATCCGTTTTTCTCCAGGCGTCCCCGGATACTTAGAATTCGAGTAACCAGATTTTCTGACCTTTTCATTGAGGCCTTGGAACAGAATGAGGATACCTTCTATGGTATTTCAATCCTTTCTGGTGCATTATTGTCAGTAATGCGACTTAATCACATCCTTCGAATCACAAAAATGATTAGGCAGTTCGTTTGCTAATTGCTTCATTACTTTAAAATTCATACTAGTGCGGCTCATGCGCAGGAATGCATTAGTGGTGTCTGAGGTCAGCCACATCCTTTTCCGGCATTCTTCTTTTTGGGGTTCTATATCCCCCTAACGACGGAAAAGGATGTACCGTCATTTTGTAAATTCATTGCAAGTGTGGTATAGGTACATAAAACTTGCATTCAAAATTGAGAAATTTCTTTTCTTTGCGCTAGTCGGATGTTGCGGGACTACGTGTCCCTTGCATTAATTGATGTGGGCTGCTTGTCGGGCTTCTATTTTCTTTATTCAACATATGACAACTCAGCAAGTGCAGCCGGACATCTCTAGTCCATGACGCTCGGACATGAGATATATAGTGCTATTCTTTGGTCTCAACGCGAAAACCGTTGAGATGGATGTCTTTCAAATTTAAGAGAGTTCAAATGTATTCCGGGTAAAACAATGCTTCTTTAAAGTGCTGATGTAAGATCCACATAATTTATGTCGTCTCTTAAAATTCTATTGGTGTTGCTAAACTACCAACAATTCATATCTCCATAGGGCACTACACTAGTTTTGTTCATAGTTGCAATCAGGCAATGGCAATATTCATAATTCATATGAGTCAAATATTGATTGCAACTTCAAAATATATATTGGAATATAGAATAAATTCATAATGAAGCATGAGAATTAAGGTTTGCTCTTCGAGAGTTTCAATTCTTTCTTTCAAATAGTGTGCTCTTCGAGAGCTTCAAATTCTTCATACTAAAATTCGTGAAATGTCTATTAGCGACCACAATCTACAGGGAGAATGCTAATAGGGCAACTCCTGCATAGTTAAATGCTACAATTATGCACTTTCTCTTAGCATCAGTTCTATTTGTCGAGATCTTCTCTTCTTTATCTAATACGATTAACGGGCGATGCAAAGGTGTCTCTTCATAAGTGTATTCTACTGAGAGGTTTCTTTTCTAGCCACAGTGAGACACCTCTACTGCTTTGAAATTCTTTTGATCTAATAAGCCGCAATTTCATCAACAGGTTTGCGGCAAATCTTCGACCAATGCCCCTAAATGTCACATTTATAGCACATCTTGACCTAGTGGTCATGTAGCTTGCATTATGTGACTTTATTCTTAAATTCTGTGTCGCTTGAACAATGAACTTTCTTTTTTAGGTCAATTTCCATAATTTCCATTCTTTCCATTCTTCCAACGAATGGGCTTTTCACCCCTAGTAGCGAACTGAGGTGAAAAGTGGGAGGTACTATCCCATCGTTTGTGATCTTGTCACATATAGAAGGATCGTATAGATTCTATGCATATTGAGTTGTACTCGGTCATAATTCTATAGTCTGCAAACCTTATGTGCACCAAATCCTGTTATGCAAATGGCAGGATAGCATGCTTAAGCTTCATAAGCCACTTCTAAAGTGCAACATATAGCATCAATGTGCTCTCCCTCAACCATGCATGCAAAATTTTGGTAAGGAGGTGGTGTCTAAGAAAATGCAGTGCTTTCTTCTGCTTACCGGTAGGTTTCTTTCCCTTGAAGGGACCTAAACCGATTGACAGTGTTGCGTTCCTAGGGACCAAATACAATCATCACGTCCTATGTCCAAGTGAGATAATTCAGGCCACAAAGGGCCAGTTTCTCAAATTCATAAATTATGATACCCGACAATTTCATACTTCAAAATTCATTTACAAGATCACTATGTGTAATCTAGTGGAGAGAGTGGTGCTAGGTAGACTTCAATACATAAATTCTCATGTAAATCCAATATTCCTACTTGTATGCCATTACCAATTCATATAATAAACAGGCAAAAACTGATAATTACAAAAGCAAATTCAAAAGATAATTGCATAAAAGTAATTAACAGTAGATAAATAAGCTTGCAAATTCAAAACTAGGGTAAAAAATTTGAACTCCCAAGGTGCTTTCATGCCTGAATATATGCTTTCTTCAATTTCTGATAATTCCAAGGGGCTTTATGGAATTTTCAATGCTTAGGAAAAGCTAAGTGCAATTTCCATAATTCTCAGAGGGGCTTTCTGCATTATTCTTAAATTCAGAAAATATTTCATATAATTTTCCAAATACCAAGGATTTTTCTGTAAAACAATAGCCTAGAAAATTTCTCATAATTTCTAGGAAACCCAAGGACTTATTCATTAAATTACAGGGCAAACAGATTTATTCCCCATTCTTTCCGGTCTGCCTCGGCCCATTCTTTTCTTTTCTTGGTCTAGTCCGTTCAAAACCGGTCCAGTAGCCCCTTTTTTCATATTTATTTCATGACCCTGCCCGCACCCTTCATTTCATAAAATTCAGGGGTCAAAGCGTAAATGCAAAATACATATGCAATTTCAAAATTCGAGCCCCATGCAATTCATTTTTTTTAATTCCATATTTCTCTCTGGCCCATGGCCTTATTCTCTTTTCTTTAATTCTTTTCCGCACTGCATAATTCATTTTTTCCAGCTCGAAGGCCTTCCTTTCTTTCTTTCATTTGCAGCCCGCATCCCTTTCTTTTCTTTTCCCTTTTTTTTATTTACCCCATTTGGCTCGCTAGAGGTCGTCTGTGGGACAGTTAGATCGGCGAGGCGGTTCAAGACAGCATGGTGACCACGGGCGTGGCGCAAGTGGAGGCGCAAAGAGCCTTCACGGAGGGCACGACCCATAGGGTGCAACTGCTTTGGTGGTGAATTTCACTGGGCGGGCCCATGCGCCCATGGCTCGCAGGAGGATACCGGGCGGTAGGGTTTCCCTAGCCGCCGTCAGAGGCGCGCTTGGCTGGGCACGGCGGGCGAAGTTATGGCGCGCTGCTGGGCGAGGCACGCACACCATGCAACATGGCGGTGGTTGGCGCTGCCAGCGCAAGATGGCGCTGGCCGGGCGCAAGGCTTGCGCCGGCCTTGATGAAGCGTGGGCGGCGCGCACACGTTTTTTTTCAACGGTGCCGGTTTGCATGAGCGCCCTTCTTTTCGATTCTTTTGCATACGTTCGTCACCGATCCAAAGGACTGGCGGTTAGATTCAACAGGATCTATGAGATCCCTTCAATTTCTTTAATAAATCCAATTCCGATATTGCGTTCGTTCGTCGCCGATCCGAAGAATCGGCAGTTTAATACGATGGAGTCTTCGAGATTCCTGCAATTCTTTAATAGATTCAAGCAAGATCCTGCGGGAAAAACCGATCTATACCTTCGATTCTTGCGGCAAAGATTCTTGCGGCAAAGACGGGATGCACGAACTATCGCGTAGGATAGATCAACGGGTCCCAACTAGGCCGACGAAGGGGACGAAGATGCGATGTTGTTCGTTGGTGACCGATCTCCGGCGTCGTTCGTCAGAACTTCGTGCTGATAACGTATTAGACAACCACGCTAC
Source organism: Raddia guianensis (assembly GCA_036346415.1). NCBI lineage: Eukaryota > Viridiplantae > Streptophyta > Magnoliopsida > Poales > Poaceae > Raddia > Raddia guianensis. Next base: position 25,914,457 of record CM070537.1, on the reverse strand, counting down.
CGGGTGTAGTCCGAGGTTGCATAGCAGTGCGCATATTGTAGAGGAGGAAGAACAATCACAGATGAACACAGATATGTAGGAGAGGAAGTATTCTTTATTGCTTTCTCATGGATACATAATAGATTGAAACCTCTCCTATTTATGCTTGGGTGCTAGGGTTTCGGCTGGTCCATACAAGTGGGTCCCACCCCTTAGCCGTGCCGGGCCTAAGGCCGGCCCGTGCTAGGGCGTGGTTCCTCAACATATGCAACTCTAACTTCCCCCTTTGGCAAAACACACATCAAGGACAAACAAATATGAACCATGTAAAAATACCATGAGATGCACACCTGCCAAGCAGTACCGATTATCCAAGGTGAATACAAATAATATAGCAAATCAATTCCACACTCCAAAATTTCATGAATTGCCCCATAGTCAAGTATTAACTACTAGTTGTTGAGTAAAAAATTTATAAGAAAACAATAAGCTCATGGACATGTAAATACAGACAAATAGACAATAAATGTATAATATATAGAAAATATGCTCATGTGAGAAAAATACTAGTTTTGAGCGAACAAGATATACCAGACTCACAATTATCTGTCCATGATTTTTTATTAAATCATCTCCTTTTTATCTCAATGTTCATAATGGATATCACCTTTTTTTTACCTATGTGGCAAGTTTGAGCTTGCTTCTTTTAATTGCAGGTATGATAAGGTTGACCTTGTTTCTTTTACTAAATCGTAAGCAATATCACATAATCAAGCTCACATTTTTTTATTTTGCCCTACATTTTTATTTGCCAAGGACTCATCATGATCATCTGGCTTAACAAAAAAATGCTCAAAAACAGTACACAGACTCACATTAGTAATTTGATGTTTTTTGAAAATTAACCTTTATGTCTAATTTATCAATCTACTTGACTATTATAAACTCATAAACAATTTACTCTCCAACAGTGAGAAATCAACTTAACTAAGTTGGCTTTATCAATAAAGATTGTCATGTGAAAGTTCAATGCCACACATAAATATTCAACAAGTATAATAAGTAATGCTTGTACTATATGATATGCAACATGATATATGTCGACGGTTGAGGTATCGATCTCAAGTCAACTAAGGTTCTTGAGAAAGGGGAGATAGGAGACACGCCGAACAGAATGAACAGCAACCAACGAGCAACAGGGAGACACGGGTTTTTACCCTGGTTCAGGCCTCTCAAAGAGATAATAGCCCTACGTCCAGCCTTTCTTTATATCAAAGAGGATTACAAGAGGAGGCTCGACGAGCTGAACAGATCTCGGCGAGTTTATGTGTGTACAAAAGAACAATAAGCAGTCTAAGCTTCAATGCGATGATCAGGTGCCCTCTACACGCCGTAGGGGCTTGGTTTATATAGTGTTGAAGAACCGACCTACCGAGGGATAATCGGGCCGGGCTAACTACGAGATCGTAACGAACTCATACATGTCAAATATATCCCGAGGTAGATAAGGCAAACTACAAGTCTTGGAGATCACGACTCCTATTCCAATCCGGGAAACCAACGTCCGGGTCTTCACATAGCCGTGCAGAACTCTTGTCCGAGTCGGACTCAAACACGAATCCTAGGCCGTTACGCATCGTGCCAGCCAGGAAGCTGTTCGGTAGGATGCGTACGGGCCTGATAGAACCTTCTAGGGAGCTAAGCCCTAGTAGGCTGCTCGGTTGGGCCGTCAGGGAGTGGGCCATGGCAATGGGCCGTGATTCTATCCCCGACAGCTAGCCCCCGAGACTCAAGTGGAAGGACTTACTAGAGTGGGGTCTTCCTCTTGAGACTCCAAGTCACGAAGAGGAAAATTTTGCTGCTACAAAGACATGTAACAGGCGACCGAACAGGTTATGGTTCAACCGAACAAGACTTGTTCGGGACCGAACAAACTCGATCAAGGCCGAAGCAACTCCGTAGGTCGAACAGAAGCCACATCCGTCCGAAAAGCGAGCACTCACCTTCGATGCGAAATCGGAAATCCGGTCCCCAAGCGCAGAGCTCGTTGCGGGGACCAGACGCGCACTCCGGGCGAAGAGCTGCCCGGTGCGAGGTGAATCATCTTCTTGAGGCTGAACATCATCAAGGAGGGATTGGATTCCTGGTAGTAAAGAGCGTACCATCGCATCCAGTAAGATCAGATCTTCCGAGAGAATGAACATAGCAAGTCGCGAGATGGACTCGTGCTGCAGCATCCAGGTATAAAGATACCTAGAAAAGCATGAACGGAAATAGGGGAACCACCTCTCGGGCTAGAGCTTGTCCGAGAAAATAGAGATTGCGCTCTCGAGCAAATGTTGTGCTCAGGAGCGAAGGTGGTGTGCCCCCAGACGTAGATCGTGTGCTAGGAGCAGACAATGCATACGAGGGGGAAGGTGACCCAGTCCCTGGGCGTAGAGCTCATCAAAGGAACCAGGCAAAGAGATCCAGTCCCCGAGCACGAAGCTCGTTAAAGGGACCAGAAAGTGCGACCAGGTGAAGACGTACCCGGTAGGAGACCAGCTCCGGGCGAAGAGCTACCCGGTGCGAGGTGATCCAGTCCCCAAGCGCGGAGCTCGTTGCGGCGACCAGACGCGCGCTCCGGGCGCAGAGCTGCCCGGTGCGAGGTGAATCACAACCCGATGCAATCAGAGCCGCAAGAGAACGTGTGAAATCAACGCTTTACCCATGACGTATTCCTTGCGACAGTGTAAGCGTTGTCTTGTCAATTGCAGAATCGACACTTGGAGTGCCCGTTGCGATGTGAATCGGCTTACGATGGGCAGGACTCCGTTGGTGGCGCACTACCTTAACTTAGCCGAATTGTAAAGGTAAGTGCCGAGTAAAGGCAAGAAATCATACGCGGGTGAAGTGAATCAGTCTCGGGCAAGCGCGGAGCGTGCCCGGAAAGAGAGGGATGCAGACATCGGTTTTGGTAGGGAAGCCTGTAACTTGGCCACGAACATCACCGGCGTCTGATGTTCCTTGTTCCTGTATTTCCTGCAGAAGACAAACAAAAATGAGCCAGCAAGAGGAAAAACACGGACCTACCCGTTCAAGACATAATTTTTTTCCGGGTACGTCCCCCGATAGCGTTAGTGTCACCTCGGCGAATGCGGAACCGACGCCAGGAGTGCCCGTTGCGATGAGAATCGGCTTACGGTGGGCAGGACTCCGTTGGTGGTGCATTGCTCCGGATTACCGTGTCAGGAAGGACGTAGCATGGATAAAAAAGGACGTGTGCGGACAAGTACAGCCCCGCTGAGGCTAAGGCCGCTAACCAGGGAAGACGATCGGGACCTTAGCCGCAGGCAAGACGTGCGAAGCGAAATATTATCCGGGCATGGACCCGTGTAGCGTTGGTGTCCCCTCGGCGGGTGCGGAACCAACGCCAGGAGTGCCCGTTGCGATGAGAATCGGCATACGGTGGGCATGCCCGTTACGATGAGAATCGGCTTACGGTGGGCAGAACTCCCTCGGTGGTGCACCGCTTCGGTTAACCGGAGCTGTACAGGTTGTTGCCAGATAAAAAGACATGCTCGTACGTGGGAGTGCTACAAGAGCGAAAGACCGAACCGATTTGTCCCTTTATTAACCAGGTCAGGGGCACAGAGACGACCTTGGGTTCATAAAGAGCCAAACGTGGACCCGAGCAATGAAGTTTTGGAAAACCAACGCTGGGGAAAGGAACTGAAGAGCTAGAAACGTACCGGGGTTGCCGAAATTCAGCTCAAGTCCCAACTGACCGAGGAGAGGCAGTCCTCCGAGGCTCTTCGGGAAGAAGCCGAGGAACTTCGCGCGCTGGCCGCGAGGACTAGCATCGCGGAAGGAATGGTCGAGGAGCTGGCCGAGCAGCTCGAAAACGCCGAGCAGCGCTTGAGTCAGGGCGAGATTCTGACCGAGCAGCTGCGACCCTACAAAAAAAAGCAGCAAAAGACAAGAACGAGCAGGAAACCAAGAGCGAGGCAGAACAGCGCTAGAAAGTTTTAGAAATAACGGTAGGACGCCAGCCTAACTCCCAGCCCCCGTTGTGCATCTGATCGAAAACCTGAGTTTGCGAACTCGAACAGGTGCACAAGCAAAACAGCGACACCCTAGCCCCCGATACGGACGATGCATGAAGACCTAAGTTTGCGAATTCAAGCACGTGCGTAGAGAGATAGAGCGACACCCGTATCCTGATCGACTCCTTCTAGGAACTGCTCGTTAACGTATATTAGGCGATTCCGAAGGTAACCGAACAAGGAAAGTGCCTCTGCTGCGGAGGGCTTACGAGAGCAGGCTTTGCCAAGTGGTCGTGCCGTGAGCGGTAAGTGCCTCTGCCGCGGAGGGCTTACGAGAGCAGACTTAGCCGCAAGGCTGGAAGCCGTGTTACGCAACTCTGAGTTTAGAAACTCGTTGAAACTAGATACGGGCAGGAAAACCCTGAAGATCGCGGAGCCAAGAGTTCGTAAGACCGGGCAGCCATCAAGTGTTACCAGAGAGAAAGTAGTCTGAGAAGACGAGTGGTGAAAAGGGGCCGCAGGGGGCCGCGAACATTCACCGATGATTGGATTGAACTTTACATGGCTGCACGAGAGACTTGGACGAACTAAGGTGCGAAGTTTGTCAAAAAGCCCAGAGCTAAGGAAACAAAGGTTGGCCTGGTTGGTGGATCTCACCACCACTGCCAGGGTTCGAAGTCGTTCCCGACTCTGCTCAAGGGGTCCTGGGATCCCTGAGGCATCCGCGTTTTACCCGACTAGAGTCTGGTTGGGCGGGGATTCGACCCGAGCAGGTAGATCGTCTGCCGAGGGACTTGGCGTAGGCGCGCGAGGCAGGTCGCGTCGTTGTCGCTTGCGCTGGTCGCGAATCTGCGCCAAGGTTTAATTGATTGAGGCGTCTAGACTGCGGCGAACAACTTCTTGTTCGCGAGCAGTCGGTGTAGCCTCATCTTGCTGCCGAGTAGGATTGATCCGCTCGATCTCGTCGGCTGCCGCGACGGCCATGTTGACGTTGCGACGGCCGTGTGTTGGCACGCTAGACGGTGTCATCGCTGTGTCGCCACAGGAGGAATCGACCGACGTAGCGTTGGAATCCGAGAGATCTAAACCATCGTCGGTTCCGTATTCATCGTCGATGACGGGAGCTCGATCTAAGACCATCTCCGGAACGTAACCGGAGATCTGCGTCTCAGATCTAGAAGGTGATCGAGATCGAACAGATCGATCCGATCCGGTAGGGGACAAGATATCCTGTCCTTCTGAGTCGTAGCCCTCAGGAAGAGATCCCTGATCGCTGATGGAGTACGACATGCTCGATCTACTAATTTCCCACGGACGGCGCCAACTGTCGACGGTTGAGATATCGATCTCAAGTCAACTAAGGTTCTTAAGAAAGGGGAGATAGGAGACACGCCGAATGTAAGCTAACAAAGAACCAACGAGCAACAGGAAACACGGGTTTTACCTCGTTCGAGCCTCTCAAGAGATAATAGCCCTACGTCCAGCCTTTCTTTATATCAAAGAGGATTATAAGAGGAGACTCGACGAGATGAACAGATCTCGGCGAGTTTATGTGTGTACAAAAGAACAATAAGCAGCCTAAGCTTCAATGCGATGATCAGGTACCCTCTACACGCCGTAGGGGCTTGGTTTATATAGTGTTGATGAACCGACCTACCGAGGGATAATCGGGCCGGGCTAACTACGAGATCGTAACGAACTCATACATGCCAAATATATCCCGAGGTAGATAAGGCAAACTCCAAGTCTTGGGGATCACGACTCCTATTCCAATCCGGGAAACCAACGTCCGGGTTTTCACGTAGCCGTGCAAAACTCTTGTTCGAGTCAGACTCAAACACGAATCCTAGGCCGTTACGCATCGTGCCAGCCGGGAAGCTATTCGGCAGGATGCATACGGGCCTGATAGAAACTTTTAGGGAGCTAAGCCCTAGTAGGCTGCTCGGTTGGGCCGTCAGGGAGTGGGCCATGGCAATGGGTCTTGATTCTATCCCCGACAATATGTACAATGCAAAAACTAAAAAAAAATCAAACTCTAAGGTTCAAGGAGATGTTTAGGGACCCAAATTTGAAAATATTTTTTATTTTTCTTCAAAGAATTTGTGGGAACCCAAACATTGTTCAGGTAAGTAGAACTTACCATTGGACTTACCTTTCCACTATGTTGTTGTGCCCTTCTGTAGTCATAATCAAGCCTATAATTTGAAGAAGCAAAACAATTTCGTGCATAATGACCAAACTTACCATAATTATAGCACCTCAAATTGTGGAATGTATCCCAATATTTTATATCCAAATTAGCATAGCAATTTAATTTCATGTATCCAAATTTACCACAGCCAAAACATCTCACATGTTTCTTTTGAGAAATACTAGCAGAACTCAAATCAAAAGTTTTCTTCACAATTGAGGTTGAGGGGGCATGACCATTGTCAATAGGTGTTTGAGAACAATTATTCCTTTTATATCCTACACCTTTCTTGATAAAAGAGCATTTAGAAGTATCTAAAATCATGTTTAAATTCTTTTCACCATTTGTCATTTTTTCTAGAGTTGCTTTCATGTAGCCATTTTGTAGAGCAAGATCAGGACAACGATTGCAAATAAGACCATGAGGACGTTTTTCAAGTTCAATTAATTTCTTTTTAATACCAACAAGATCCTCACATCCAAATTCTTTTGCCAAACCATTAACTTATGTTTCCAGAGTTGAAAATCATTTTTCTCTAAAGACTTTTTCAAAGAAACCATCTCCTTTTCTAAAACAATACACTTTTCACAAGAGGAATTACTAGATTTCAACAAAGCGTATTCACTCTTATAAAATTCACAAGCATCACATGTAGCATTCTGAAAATCAACAATTTTTCTTTTCAATTTTACACATGAATCACAATTTTCAGTTCTTTTATTAGACAACAAATGAAGTTTTTCATTTTCTAGTTTCAACTCTTTGCACTTTTTCATCAGTTTATTGCAAATTTTTTCTTGTAATTTGAAAGCTTCACGAGTTTCAGAATCACTCACCTCATCTAAATCTTCATTTTTATTGTCTTCATCATCAAATGATCCAAAGCACGCATCCCTTCCAATAAGACAAATGTCAGCTATATCGTCATCCTCGTCAAGTGTAGCCAAGGGATCATCGTCGTCCTCGTCAGCATCTGAAAGATCAAGTTTCTCCACCATGTTCAAGAATGCTTTTTGAAGTGTCTTCTTCATCTTGAAACCTGCAAGCTTTTTCTTTGACAATGGACTAGAATTTTTATCAGTGTTAGCAGTTTTTGAACACTCACTTTAATAATGACCAAATTCTTTGCAATTGAAGCACTGCACAAAATCCTTTTTATTTTTTCCAAAATTACTTTTCATGACATTTGAAATTTTTTAGGAAAGACTAGCAAGTTCATCAAAATTCATGTCGTCAACACTCTTTTCAGTTTCTTTTTGCTTAATATTATCAACAATGGCAAGAGCAATGGGAGCATCATGAGTATTAAAATCAATCTGACTAAGACCCATCTCATATATTTTCAATGAATCAAGCAAAGTATCCAATTTCAATGTACTCATATCCTTAAACTCAGTGATTGCAGTTACTTTAAAGTGTCACACCTTTTGATCTAACGATCTAAGCAATTTTCCACATTGATCTTCCTGAGAGAGAACCTTTCCTAGAGATGTAAGTTTGTTAACCAGTTCATTAAAACGAGCAGCAAAATCATTAATAGTTTCCCCAGGTTTCATAGCAAACAACTCATACTCACGAGTAAACAATTCAGTTTTAGCGTTTCTAACATCACTGTGCCCTCATGAGTAGTTTTCAAAGATTCCCAGATTTCATGTGTAGTTGTCAAACTAGATATCTTATTAAATTCATCTTTAGACAAAGCACCATAAAAATAACTCATTGCCTTTAGATTCAATGTAAACAGATCTTTCTGTTCTTTAGTGGTAATTTTAGTAGGTTTAACATATTTAGTTTCTACCACTTTCCACAATTCATAGTTTTGCGACTGTAAGAAAGATTGCATGCGGACATTCCAGTAAGGATAATCATCACCGTTAAATACAGGGGGTTTAGTCATAGAAAAAGTGTTAAATTGCGCCATTGCTCCCTAATCGTTAGATTAGACCTAGAGCAACATAGCTCTGATACCAATTGTAGGATCGTAGGCGCAAAGTACCCCTAATCAGCGAAAGCAATCGATGAAAATAGATATTCATGCAAGATTAGATAAACATTAGCAGAGACTCACACGTTGGATAACGCAGTTCGGCACCTGCCTACATCTGCGGGGCAATGATTCTGGGCGCTCCTCCCCAATCAAATCCTTTTTTTTACAAAGAAATACAGATCCGCTGCAGTGCATGTTACCTTGCTCGCTTGACTCACAGCCACGCCTCACTCGACGTCTCATCGCCTGCTCTGACTTACGCAAGCCTAACACAACCCCTCGCTCATCTACCTCTCTTCCCTTGAAAAATATCTTCTAATCTTCCTCTAATCTCTCTCTAATCTTAGCTAATCACCTCTGTAATTTCTCTAATTTTCGTAACCGTCATTAACATGTGGAAACCCTAAAACTCCTCTAATCACGACCCTCTCGGGTCCCTTAAATAGTGAAAATAACTGGAATCCGTCTCGGGCTCAAACACTCATCGCAACTCGCTCTTCAAGGCTCCACTGGCCGCACCACTGCTTCTACCCTCATTGGGCGGCCTACCGCCGACGCCACTGGGCTTCACATACACGCACATGCACAGCACGTACACATGCACAACACGTTCCTCTGGACCTCTCGTACACGCACGTGCACAACACGTTCCTTTTTTTCTTTCCCTTTTTCTTTTCTTCTTAACTACACAAACACACACACACATATATATATACTAGTGGGGTGCCCGTGCGTTGCTACGGTTTTCCTTTGTTCAAAAGCTTTGTTTCTTTATGGGTTGTACAAAATACTTCGATAACATTTAACGTGGAGATAAGTCAACACACAATGGTTTCCCTTTGTTCAAAAGCTTTGTTTCTTCATGGGTTGTACAAAATTCTTCGATAACATTTAGCTTGGAGATAAGTCAACACACTTTAATCTAAACCCTAAATCCTAAATCTATGAAGTGAGAACTTCTTTGTAGACGATATTCTTGGTAAGTGTACCATCTGATAAGGTAATCTCTTCATTTGTAGTCGCAGCGAGAACTCTGAGTTTGCTTCTAGCTGTTGCTCGTGACATTGCAATGTATAGCTGTCCATGTGAGAAGACCGGATTAGGGAGATAAATACCAACATGCGGGATTGTTTGCCCTTGGGCTTTATTGATGGTCATTGCAAAGCTCACTCTAATAGGAAATTGTTTTCTCTTAAACTTGAAGGGGAACATTTCATCATCAGACGGACACAAAGGTATGCGTGGGAGGAAGACACTTTTTCCTGCATGCTGTCCTAACACAATTTCTGCATCAATGGTGTTCCTTTGGAATGCTCGGACTACCAGCCTTGTTCCATTACACAAACCATTAGGTGGATCAAGATTTCTGAGCAATATCACTGGACAATTAACCTTAAGCTTTAGGATGTGCGGCGGCAAACCATTTGGTGTCAAAGAATTCAGGAACTCTGAAGGATAGTGATTGTTAGGATCATCCACTGCACAATCGAAGCTGTGATAGACCATTTGCTCTCCTGGAAAACGTTCGATTAGCTTCATGTTTATGCCATCAACATTCTCATTCCTAGTTGACAGAATAACTCGTGACATGATGTAGTTCGAGGGTCATGTTTGCCTCTAACATTGAAAAAACTATATCAATAAGGTCATCAATGTTAGATTGTTCACCAGTGTAAGGGACACATATCTCGCTAGGTAACCTTACGTAATCGTGCTCGATGGTTTCCTCAAAGCACCATTTCCGATCTTAATAAGTAATCGAAGGCGAAGGATCGGCTGAGCCCTCATATTCTGCTGACAGCCTCGGTGACGATGTCGCCTCATAGGTAGGATCTACGTAACGTTGCATTTATTATTTGCGCCCTCGTTCCCTCCAGTACAACCGGAAGGACTGTCTAAAGTCACCTCCAAAACAACCGTCTTTCCTCCAAATGGTAGACCGGGTTTATCCATGATGTCTCTCATGCTCTTATCAAGCGCCTCAATTACGCCTTTTTGTCATAGTAGCTTCATCCCACAATATAAGTGAAGCTGTTGAAGAAGTTTTCTTGTCCCACTTTGCTTGGTAAAGTTACACACACCACCATCCTGTATGGTAAGTGGTATTTTGAATCTTGAATGTGCTGTTCTACCTCCCGGCATGATGGAAGCGGCTACACCAGATGTTGTTGTAGCGATTGCTATATTTCCATCTCTCCGAACTCTTGCCAGCAAAGCTTTATATAGGAATGTCTTTCACGTTCCTCCGCGGCTATCAACAAAGAACACACCACCAGTACCACTGTGAACAGATGCTAATATGTTGTCATAAGCATGCCGTTGTTCACGATTGAGGGATGACACGGCCGAGACGTGCTCCTGGTCTACCTCAATATTGGTCTCTTCAAAAATTTCCCTTACCACACCAGACATGGCGTCATCCGAACCATGAATCTCAGGAAGAGGGAACAATGTTATATCCTTACCCATCGACTGTAGGATATTTCTAATATCCATCAACACCATCTGTTCTACCTCATGTGAATTTCTTTGGCCCCGCTGGAAGTCATCGGACATTGCTTCTAAGTGTTTATCCCAAAGACCTCGCACATTGCTAGGTTCACAAAAAACCAAAATTGTAGCAAATAGCCTTCGTAGAGATACTGGCATTTGGAAAACTTCACCTCGGTCGGGGCATTCATCGATGCTACTATCGCCTCGATAAGTCCTCTTTTCTCGGCTGACTTCTCGGAAGGTAGGGTAGACAATTCCTTCAAATTTTCTTAGATCTTCATATGAAGTAGGGCCTCGTCGTGGTTTAGTAACACTCTTGGATAATATCTCTCCTCCGCAGGATGTGCGAGATGACCCGTCCAACTTAAATGCGTTGTTGTTTCATTTCCATTTTTCACCTATTCTCCCAAACTGCATATTCTGGAAACTCCCTGTACAATAAGCTTCGAGCCCATGAGAATTCTTGATTCGCCTTAAAGAACTGAGTCAACATCGATTTCTCGACACCCTGTGAATCCAAAACTCTACGCACATCAGCATTCTCTTGGTAGGAAACAAGATGCATGCCTGGAAGATGTAGTTGCAGCTGTAGCACTGGGGGCGAGATACCATTTAGATCAAAACCATAGATTCTCCATAAAGCCTCTTGTGGGCCCACCCATCTAGCCTCTCTGAAATTTTCAATCTCATTAATCTCCTGGTTGCCATCGACATCATTTATAGACACGGATGCCCTGTCATGCCCCTTGTAGATGTACTTGTAAAGGTATTTAATGGCCTGGATGCTTGAACAAACCTCAACATTCATGTGACAATCATACCTTCTCAGTAGACTTGGACAATATGGCACAACCCACCTATTGTCCAAGACATGCCCTCGACTAATTACATCTCCCGTCCTCCTTCTTCTATATATAGGGTAAGCATCCTTGCCTTGCGTTGTCGTGGCCTCAAAATGGCGTGGATAATGGCACTTGCAATGACCATCTTTCATGCAGGGCTATGTCTATTTAAAGAACCGCATGGTCCATGCATCATGTGTTTAACTACCATTTCACTAAGTGGGGATACTTGTCCTTATTTGGAAGTTCTCACGAGATGACCTGTCATCTTATTCGGGCTTGTCGGTTTGTCGACGGATTGCATGATAAGTAGGAAGTGTGCATGTGGCGGACTTTTACGGAACTCAATGACATGGACTTGTGCGCGCCACGATGCCAAGGATGTGTTTATGGAAGAGCTGGTGCTTGAGGTCTTCTAGTTTGGCCCTAAATACTCGACAACTACATCCGGTCGGTCTTGAGGCGTCATCTGGTTCGAGTTCTCTAGTTAATTCTTCCCGCTTTGGGTTACAAGTCATAGTGAGAAAGTAATCTGGTTTTCCATACTTACGCACCAAGGCCATGGCATCCATGTATCGTCGTCTCATGTCCCTTCCACCGCCAATAAACGATGCGGTAGGACACATCTTTTGCCCAATGCACGCGTGCTCGGTTTCTCCTGCAGATAAACTATCAACTAAACCACGCATGCAGATCGGCCCTTATTCTTGCTTGGTTATGGAGTATATAGTTGAGCCGTGTTGTCTCAAGCTTAATATAGGTATCCAACAATTCTTTGGAATAGACGCCTCCCATGCAAGATTGTGTTGAATATCCCACGACGCATCTGGAATTTGTAACAATAATATTCGCGCATCGTGACGCACAGCTGGCTATTAGTGTCTGTCAAAGAAATAAGAGCATATGGTTAGTTATTAACTTGATCAAGGTTATTAAATCGTTACTTCCAACAAACTAACCTACCTGGGTTGTCGGGATTTGTGGATGATCTCCTGATCTGGCTCGGATGAACGCCAACCTTTGGTATTTCTGGATGCCACCCAAACTCACCTCTTGGGAAAATAAGAGGATATGACAAAGGGTCATAACATCCATGATGAGGCCTGATTGAGTAATATCTGCTGTCGTTACCAAAGAGGGTAATCCCACGTTCAATATGTCTGTAAACCTCATTCTCCTCGACCCACACAGCAGCCACCTCTGATGTTAATGGTCTATTATAGGTTCTCTGGTCTAGTTTGTAGTCCGTGTTTAGGAAAATCGACACTCATCCTCGTCGTCCACTTGCCCTAGGCTCCTAAATGTCTCGAGTAGGGATTGTCTCTTAGGATATCCACCAAACTTGCAATAACATAACGGTCTCTTGCTTGGAACAACTCTCCTCTAGCTTTTCGAAAACGGTGTGATAAGTTAGGATCATCATCGTAGAAGTATAGCTGCAAGTGGCTTGAGCTCTCATCTCGTTTTCCAAAGGAGTGTATGTTGTGGTAAATTTGTCCGTTTGTTTTAAAGGTGTATACTCCGTCTCTTGCGCTTGCAAGCTGCTGGTCATAGTCACAAGCAAATGTGGTGAACGAAAAATGACCATTGAACCATCTAGTATTGTCTAGTAAATGTTGTGAGTTTGGATCCTGTCTCGTGTATAGCATTCGAAGCTCGTCAGGCGGCTCTGGCATCTCAATTTTGACCTTCCCATCTCTGCAACAAAATCCCAATGTTTCATATTCTAACTTTTTTGCACCACAATGGCGACAAACTGGCACCGGCTTCAACATATGGGTGCTTTCTGGTAGATTTTAGTATACTACGTCATCAACATCATGGTTGTTGGAGCCTACCACAGAGGCATTATTAGTACCAGTGACATTTGTTCCATTGGAATAGTTAGGACCAGGAGTGGTGCATCGGGCAGTCGCTCGTGGGTATCGCCGATCTATTTTCAAGAAATCTGTTAACAAAGCGAAGATTCTGCCTTTTCATCAACATCCGTCGAATAGCTGCAACTTAGAAGATAATATTTTTAGTTAATATTAGTTAGAAATCCGAGGCAACAGTTAGAGATTTAACAATTTCTCACTTTCTAATTGATGCCTTGTGTGATGTCTTGAGTTGAAGTCCAGTCTGAGTGTGGTCGAGGTCTCCAAGCATCCTATTGTTAAGTTGGTTAAATTGAACTTGATAAAATGTAAACTTGAAAGCGAGATAAAGGGTAAAAGAGATTAGATGATGGAATTATCGTGTCTCGGGTTATGTCGCAAAGATAGTTCCAATTATTATTCCATTGTCGACTTTAGCTACCGCCCATCGGAGAGCATTAGGTTCAACAGTCACCCCAAACTCCAACAATGATCGGGTTCCACCTAGAAATTTAGCATATAAAACCCTTTATTGGTGATGCTTACCCCAAAAAAAAATTTATTAGTACCAATTTTGAGTAGTACCTCGCATCAATTAACACAACCTCTCAGATGGCCTTACGCCTATGTGCTCCAATGGCTCCATATGAACAACTATTCCCATGATGTCCGGACAATTTTCAAATGCTCATTTTAAATATATGAGTATTAATTTGTATCTTGCAATTAAACTATAAGACATCGAAGGAGGTAACGATCAGTACCTACGAACGTCTTGTTTGGTTGTTGAATCACTTCATGAAATGGCATAAGATGCTTTGGACAGGGAGGAAACTGAAGCGGCATGGTGTATGGCTCAACAGTAGTTCTACTTGTCAATGTCAATTCATACTGATGCACAATATTCCGAAAATCAAATTGCCCCCAGTTTGGCCCGAACACGACATTTTGCAATGTGTAAATGCCTCCTTCTGTCAAGTAACGGTTTAATCGATGGACATCATTGTCGTATGAAATTGCTTCAATTTTAGATCCCTTTGAAGTTTTTAATATAAGTGAAGTGAGTGAGAGAACTATTCCAAAAATAGGACTAAGGTGGCTTTTATATCTGAAGTGACTTACAGTGATGTCCACAAAGATGAAGTGTTGCTTATCCCGATATCTAGGCTCCACAGGAAACTTAACTTCTACCCTCACGACAACACTCGAACGTATGTAATCTTAAACGTCATCGAACAATTTGAAACTGTATGTAACTCACATTTCAGTTAGCTAGGTGCATCCTAGTTGATATGGCAATTGAGCTAAACTCACCTAGGAACCAACAGCGCAGGAGGTGGATCTGCAACTATTTTCTTGCTTTGGCGAAGTCTAATTGGTGCCATTAAAAAACTAAAAACAGTAAAAAGGTATGAGGTCAAGGTAGTTTTTTTCGCTCGTTTTGGTTTGTTAATCTAACATTACAAATCAAATATCTCAAATGAGCAACACTATATAGAACTGACAATAGGAAAGGAAGAAAATAGGCATGCAAGATGACAAAATTGGAGTTTGTAGCAAGTCAAATTACAAGCAAGGCAGCAGAAACTATTTGTTTTAATACAATGTAGCAAAGCAACCTTTATATTTACCTTTTTATGTTTATCGAGGATAGACCTTTACTCCCTTGTGAGTTAGACAAGCTTTTGTTGACAGCACCTATTAAGTAAGACAATTTAGATGAATCAAACACGGGCACCTTACTTGTGAACAAAATACCATAAAAATTTTATAATGACAGTATAGACTGCTTTATCTGCAGCTTCTAGCCACGCCAAAAAATGACAAGAGTTATCCAGACTCTATACAGCTTTTTATCTACCTTTACCATTGAATGCATTTACAAACACAATCAGTGTATCTTAAAACTTGCTATATGCAAACAAAGGAGACAGCCTTAGGGGTGATTTTGGTACCCAACCCAAGGAGGATCCAAATATGTCACCTACAAGCTCCTAGAACAGCAGCAAAGAACTAAGATGTGCGGCCTCAAAAATAAGCAAAGAACGGTTCAAATCGTGCCCAAACGAGGAGCAGCAAGGGGGGGCTGCGTTTGGGGGCTCGGGAGGGGGGGGGTGATTCTAGGATCACAAGGGACCCAAATCCATATGTGAAGTAACCCCAAACCGCAGCACAAATCAAACGCACGAACCGGGCAAGAACTTGGCCAAACCGAGCTCAAAAGGTGTCAAATCCGTGGGAAACAAGTGCTGGTTGGTTTAGGTTCCTTTGAGGGGTTAATTTGGGGAACTTCAGGTCCTAATCAATGAATATTTGCCCTCCAAGATAGCGGCAAGAAGGACCTACGAAATTTCTCAAGAAACAACGGCAAAACACGATATAGTTCATCTCCTAGGCAAGAGAAAGTGTAGGGGAGAGAATGTTGCATGCATAGCAGGTTGAGCTTTATAGAAATATTAGTCACCCAAAATACAGCAAATAACCAAATGCCATAAAAATTAGATAAAATCATGAATTCTTCAATAATTAGCAAGATAGCAAATAAATTCATGATTAATCTCATTCCACTTAACATGGCAGCAACCAAAATCAATATAACCAGCATAGTGCTCAAGTTAATATTGATTACATTACTCTCAGATTGCAATTAAACGGGCTGCTAATTAGTTTAGCCTTCCAACTATTCAATTGGGCAATATAATCACAGAATTTCTAATCTAAGTACAAAAGGAATTATCCCCTAGAACCACACTGCTCTGGTTCAATAATAATCAGATTAATGCTCAATGTGTGTGACAGTATGCAACTCAGCGGTGGCTACGTCTTACATATTTTATTTTCTGAAATTCTCTATTTATCAGATCTGGACATGGCCATCTCTGGAAACAAGCACATGAAAATGTACAGGCCTCCTATCTTTTTTGCATTCTCCAGATCAAAGGCAAACTAAAAACTGAGTATTTTCAATCAGTACTGACCTTTCATATATTTTAGGCATATTCAAGTCCATTTCTCACTTTTCAAGGCTTAGATGTTTTCATAATTAAAATGCTCAGGCTAATAAGATGTCTTACTCGGAAAATAAAAGGTAGGTATAAGAGACTAATTTCAGTCAAGCATTCAATTCATAGGATTGAAATTTCTGATGGGTACCGATTAAAATACATGTCCATAGCATATTCATTTCAGAATTCAGATAATTGAAATACATGTCAGAATTTCCTTGCATTCCCCACGACATAACAGGCCGGGCAACTAAAATTCCAATGGCTGCAACAAAACTCTGAACCCAACATTCTGAAAGTTTATTTTTTTTTCAGAGCATCAGCCATGAGCAAGACAACCAAAATAAGACCTTAAAATCATAGCAAAAGCAGGTTCTGTAATATATTGACATACATTTGTTAAAACCATATCGTAATATCATAGAAGAACTATCTGCGCATTGAAAGGAGTAAAATGTGACTATGATTCAACCACAGTAAGCAAATAGGAACAGAACTGACACGAAATAATCATTACAGTCACAAAAAGAGAAGGGAGTCAGTTCTGAGGAGAAGTTAGTATGTTTCAATTGAACAATTAAAAAGGCCTCTATATTTGACATATGACAACCAAGCTAACGAGAAGATAATCATATAACAATTCTAATTTCTAACAGGGAAAAGTAACTTGACATCACTCATTGGATGTGTAGCTAAGTGAAACAACATTAGAATGGTCCTTTTAAAATAAATTAATACAACTAATTTCTAACAGGGAAAAGTAACTTGACATCACTCATTGGATGTGTAGCTAAGTGAAACAACATTAGAATGGTCCTTTTAAAATAAATTAATACAACTAATTTCTAACAGGGAAAAGTAACTTGACATCACTCATTGGATGTGTAGCTAAGTGAAACAACATTAGAATGGTCCTTTTAAAATAAATTAATACAAATAGTAATGTGTTGTATCTCTCAAACACTTCATTCTCATATGGCTGTTTGGATTGGATAATAACTGAAAGGATGAACATTGAACAGTTCTGTTTTCAGTCAACAGCCACAAAGATTGCTAGTATAAGGTTGGATTGAACTATAGATGATGAACAACTAATAAGTATTCCCAATCCCGACCTCTATTTTTTATTTTTTATGTAAAACATACTATAATATAAACAAGAAAGAGGACGATCGAGCTCATTTAGGAATGCACTCCTGCGATCTCACCCAATTTCTCAACAAAGAATTAATAATCGTGCTCTCTGTAGCCAGTATGAAAAAAAAAACAATAACTTTCTCCAACATATGGAACCTGCAACAAAATAATAAGACAAGCACAACACAGCTCCAAGCATTGCAAAGCAACCAATTTAGTGAGAATCAAAATCAGTTTAAAAGAAAAATATAAAGAACTAATGAGATACCATTTAAATGAATGCGGCCACCATGAAAACATAGGCAAACTTGAGCACCTCTGCACACAATTTTGGCTTGCTAGGCTGCTAGTATCCATTTGTTGTTTGAAATGGAGGGCCAACTCTAAATCTGTAGCCATTGCTGCCCTTATGGAATTTTAATCCCTCTGGGATTTTAGAGAAGGACTTTGGTTTAACACAGGAAAACCCTATGGGATTTTAGCGTTCAGAACTGAAATTGGACTGGTTTTACAGAGGAGAACCCTATGGAATTGCTCAGAACTGAACTATAAAGAGAAATGAGCCAAACCCAAAGAATACAATTCTAACCTTGTACAGTTTGGATGGCTTGGGGAAGATGTCCGGGGTGAACTTCTGTGCTGCGCTTATGCTTCCTCTGCACATTGAAAGAATACATCAGTCAACATAAAAATCCTAATTTCGAACGAAAAAACGCAAGAAAGGTTTTGATAATTTCTCACCGGATGAAAGAGATCCTCAAAAGACGTATTGTAGTGCAAGGAACAGAAGCAGGAAGCAAGGCACGAACAGAAGCAGGAAGCAAGGCGGAGAGGAAGGACGAAGAGGAGGTCGGAGAGGCAAGGGGAGTTTGGGGGAAGTTGGAGAGGAGTTGTGCAGAGGAACCTGCGAAATTGGGAGGCGAGGGACATGTAGCAGCTGAACGTGGGCGGCGGTTGTGGAGGATGGTGGCCGGATGCGCGCGGTTGTGGAGGATGGTGGCCGGATGCGGCATCTCCGACGATGGCGGCGACAACAGCCGCTGCGCGGCAGGGCGGAGAGATGGAGGCGGCAGCGCGGGGTGTCGGGAGATGCAGAGGGGAGGAGGGAGGCGGAGGCGCGAGTAGGCGGCACGGAGGCGGCGGCGAGCGGGTCGAGGAGGACGGTGGGTCGCTGGGGATCCATGGTGCGCGGTCAAGGCGACCAGCTGGTACCGCACGACCGGAGGGCCTCACGGCTCGGGTGTGGGGGGAGTCGCGGCTCACCGGCTCAGGGGCAAGCGGATTATGGCTCGGGAGTCGGGGGCGGGGGCGCGGGCGCGAGGGAGCCGACGCGGGCGCGACGGAGCCGACGCGGGCGGGGGCGCGGGCGCGAGGGAGCCGACGCACGAACCACTGTCGCTTTAAAGGAGTAGAGATATATCCAAATTTCTCCAAAAATATTAGTTCAATTGGAAAATCACTTCATCACACAATATTTAAAATATTCACTCAACAATCCTATTGACAAAAACTCATCAATCTGACAACCCATGCTTATGAGAGAGAGAGAGCGAGAGAGAGTAGGAGAAAGAACACCAGAAATATGATGAGAGAGCACGTACGGGGAAGCGGATCCGGCGGCGTCTCCGGCGAGCAACACAGCTCCACGCGCAACTGCGCAAGACTCCGTCCTCACAGCTTCCTGCGAGCTCGGCTGTGAGCAACAGAGAAAGGATTGAGGCTGGCCATGGCCGTGCATGGACCTGAAGCAAAGTGGCTGGCCGCGTCCGCTAAGCATGGGCCTGCTCGTGTTATCGGCCACAACAGCGTCCGACATATCGGATGTCCACGCCGAAGCATTTACGATATAGTAACAGCGATAGTAAGTTAGTAATACTAGCATAATATTTTGCCAGATATTATCTCTTTTTTTAATTGGTGTATTTGACTTTTGAACATGTGTTTCACCATTTGTCTTATATACAAAAATTTAGTACAGATATGGAAAAATTTAATTCACGTTTAAAGTACCTTTAATGATAAAACAAATTAAAACAAAATGAATGATATATAATTTTTTAAATAAGACGAATAGTAAAAAACGTGTGCAAAAGTTAGAAACGTCAAATAGAAAATCTATGGGAGTACTTGATTTGATCCCACATATATGCATGTGTTGGTCGAATGGCCTCGAATTGTAAAGGTGTTGTTTTGCCTGAACCAATCGGTTTTGGAAATTTTTCATCGGTGCCACTACCATCACAAAGTAGTCAATTTTTCGGTTTTGCCATTATAAAACGTATGGTGTTATTGATGCCATTCTTTATTGCCATTCGGGTTTTGAAGCATTTACGACATATACCAAATCAAAATACGAGCAAAAATACAACTTGACATGTGGGCCCCGCACGTCATACACTCAACCCCTTCTTCTTCCTTCTTCCTCCTTCCTCCTCCCCTCTCTTCTCACTCATCTAGGTCCGACGACCTGTGAGCTCACTCGCAGAGGGTGGCGGCGGCGAGCTCGTGGACAGCGTCGGCGGCGGAAGCGGCGGCGGCGGCGGCGGCGGTGGCAAGCTAGCAGAGCGACGCAATGACAAGAAGCTCGTGGAGGCGGCGGAGGAGCAGCGGTGGTGAAGGCGACGAAGCACGGCGGCGAAGGGCGGTGGTGGCGGTGAAGGTTGTGGAGGTGGCACGGCGATGGACGACAGCGAGGAGCCGCGCGGCAGTGAGCTCGTGGAGGCGG
Source organism: Raddia guianensis (assembly GCA_036346415.1). Classification (NCBI taxonomy): domain Eukaryota; kingdom Viridiplantae; phylum Streptophyta; class Magnoliopsida; order Poales; family Poaceae; genus Raddia; species Raddia guianensis. The sequence continues at coordinate 25,894,217 of CM070537.1, read as the reverse complement.
CACGGCGATGGACGGCGGCGAGGAAGAAGAAGGCGGAGGAGGAAGAGGACAAGTGGATGACACTTGAGGCCCACATGTCAGAAGCGTATTTTGGTCGTATTTTAGTTTTGTATACGTTTTCGTAAATCCTCCGAAAAGTTTCACAATGACATCTGTGATAGATAGTTGCAAACTAATAAAATTTTAAACAATATGTGTTTTGTAATAACAAATTCAAAGAAAACGAACTTTGTAATGGCATGTATTAAAAAAAATCCATCGGTTTTACTCATCCAATCATTGGCACTTATGGTTAGTGATGCGTGGAGTAGTTTATAACAAATTAAACATTAAATTTGCGACAGAGACCGCACATCATCCTTGTCTGGGATTAATTTTTTATGATTGGTTTTGGAAACGACTAGGGAGAAAAATAAAGAAAACCCCATAATACCTGGTCAAACATAGTCGCTAGGAAAGGAAGGAGATATTGGACTCGAAAGTCGACACGTACAGACTCTCACCCACCGGCATGCATGTTGAATCGGATGGAACAGCTTAGTGCCTCGGTACGTGATGATCGATGTATTGATGTGGAAAGTAAGCTACAAAATACGTGGACATCTCAGCAGTATGAAAGTGTGGAAGACAAGTTAGCACTGTAGCGCGCGTACACTTGGAGTCTTGGACACTAACGTCCCTGTATTTTTGTTGATGGCTAGGATTCACTGCAAATGATCTTTCAAAAAGAACCTGGTGATAGTAGTGGGAATGATACGCCAAAGGATACACCGAAAGGTCAACCAAAAGAACCTTTCAAGTGGAGAAATCAAGAGTCTTAGCTATCAGGAAAATGGTGGTTCTTCTGAATTCTTACGCCTGATCAAGAAGCTGGATGCCACAAACTTGCAAAAGGCTCATTTGCCGCCCAGTCAGTTGGACCAGGCGTAGTACCATGAAATGCACCTATGAAGATGATGGTAGCATCTGTACATTGTTGGATTAATGTGTTAGGCGATAGCGATTTTTTGGTTGGTTTCTTTGGGCCATATTTATGTAAGAGAGATGCTTGTATGATAAAGGCGTGTACACTCCTGAGGTAAGATTCAGCATTGGTGAGCTGAGCCTGAGACCTTTTTCGTAGTGCAGTGCAATGATCTGGTAACTTGCTACCTGTTTGTGCCATTTGCTTAACATATGGTACTCAGGTTCAGATATTTCCTCCTCTCTTTTCTTTTGAAGATTCGGTTTTTGATGTTTCATGCATCCCTTGTCACATCGAATGTGATAATTCAGTTCTTCAGGCTGGTTACCCGAGTATCCAGCCATATGTGTATGTGGCTCTGTGCCATCTCCATCTGAGCAGATTGGCAAGGGCTGGACAGCGTAGCACTACTATAATTGCTGCCTCAACCTGGGAGAGAAAAGAAAGGGGAGGTTGTTGGCACGCGAGGGCCCGACCTACCTGGCATTGTTTAGCTACACAATCAGTCGCTGGATTCCATAATTCAGCAATGCTTGACGAGCCAGCAAACTAACACTAACTGTCAGCCGATGGCACACTGAGATTTTTGACGAGTGTGTCTGCTTCGGCTGAGCAGGCCAAGAATCCTTCTAGCGACTGTGTAGCGAATAGAGATGACAATCATGGATGGAATCCGGGGTAATGCAAATCAGTAAGCCACCGACGAAGCTGACAGTGACCAACAAACAAACTGGGCTACATTACGCATAGGCCTTGTTTTTCTCGGTTGAAAGTCGTTGAAATTTTAATCAAAAAAATTGTGACCTCTCAGGAGACATCTTAAATTTATTTTAAAAAATATAAAAATATATTTTACAAACTCTAAAAAGAACTGCCCAAAACTTTAAACAATAACTATAGAGCACTGCATCATTTGGTTTATAAAAAATAATAAACTTTAATTTAATTTAATTTAAACCGAAAAAGGCACAAGGGCAAAGCCATATAGGTCCTGTGTCCTGTATTTTAGTTTTGTATACGTTTTCGTAAATCCTCCGAAAAGTTTCACAATGACATCTGTGATAGATAGTTGCAAACTAATAAAATTTTAAACAATATGTGTTTTGTAATAACAAATTCAAAGAAAACGAACTTTGTAATGGCATGTATTAAAAAAAAATCCATCGGTTTTACTCATCCAATCATTGGCACTTATGGTTAGTGATACGTGGAGTAGTTTATAACAAATTAAACATTAAATTTGCGACACAGACCGCACATTATCCTTGTCTGGGATTAATTTTTTATGATTGGTTTTGTAAACGACTAGGGAGAAAAATAAAGAAAACCCCATAATACCTGGTCAAACATAGTCGCTAGGAAAGGAAGGAGATATTGGACTCGAAAGTCGACACGAAGCATGTCTGTGTACGGACTCTCACCCACCGGCATGCATGTTGAATCGGATGGAACAGCTTAGTGCCTCGGTACGTGATGATCGATGTATTGATGTGGAAAGTAAGCTACAAAATACGTGGACATCTCAGCAGTATGAAAGTGTGGAAGACAAGTTAGCTCTGTAGCGCGAGTACACTTGGAGTCTTGGATACTAACGTCCCTGTATTTTTGTTGATGGCTAGGATTCACTGCAAATGATCTTTCAAAAAGATTTACTGCAAATCATAGTCCTTTGGATTGCGCTCACGGTCAAATTGATGGCTAAGATATATTCACTGCAAACAGTCAATAAGCAGAAAGCAATATTTACTTGATTTTTTTGGGCAGTTCAGCCCTAGAGTTAAAAGCCACTAAACAAATCGGAGCCATTGTTACTCATAATAGAAAAACATAAAATAGCTTTCTACTGTACAACACAATACAATGATCTCTACTATGTATCTAAGATCAGAGAATCCCAGTTTGAATAAAACAAGTGCATAAGCGCATTGCGTCCATGGTCCAAAAGCCGGCTCATTTTTGTGTTTCGTTTAGGGTGAATGCCAGTTAAACGTTTAACCAACTTTGTTTGGGGTTAAGGACTTAAGAGTTGGTCAGAGGTTTAACACAGCAGGCCCTTAACCTTAACTCGTTCGAGCTTTTGACAGACCTGCCAACCTTAAGTGAACCCATAAAAATATGCGATATTATGCCTCACTACCCATTAACCAACCTAGCAGTTAAGTGAGTTAATTGTTAAAACATAAAACATCAAGTAAAGCTAACCTAGCCGTATTAACATTAACTAACTGTGAGCCTAAAGTCGAGCTTGCTTAGCTTGAACATATCATGGCACGCTGATGGATGGTGTTGACGCCAAGCATGTTTTCCATGTTCTAGATATTAGTACGTGCTATCCCCACGACGGCTTACCTATCCATTAGACCATCACCCACGCTGTCGGATGCCAATTTAAAAATCGGAGCCAAAACGAAGCTTGGAAAGCTTTTTAGAATGGGGTATTATTACCCTAACGGCCTAACCTCTGCACTAGACAAGAGTACAGACAGTGCATATGGCTGACGAAGCTTGGAAAATGCATGGAGAGAGCTTTTACCACAGGTGCATGTGCATGTTTCCACTTGTATGGCCCCAACCGGCCGTAATCGAAGATCTACGTGTCCACTTCTCCTCTCTCATATCATTTTACAGACAATTTTACCATGTTTATGAAGCTCTCGAAAGAGGTCCTGTCCCCATGTCCCCACCTCCTTCCACCCAGACTACGGTACACACCACTGTGCTCAGGTGCTCCACAATCTCTGGCCCCTAACCGCCCCTCGTGAGTCGGGGTTGCTCAACGCACGTCACGCTGCTAGAGGAGGGCGGACGATCAATGGTTGACATAGTGTCATTGTCGTCGAAATTGAGGGGGGCAAGGAGTCGCCAAGCAAGGAGGGGAGAGGAAAGATAAGAGATATAAGAGGGATTTAATAAAAAAAAGGTCAAGTACCAAACAAAGTCAGATGTTTCCTTGGAAACATAACCAATAAACTATTGAAAGAAAACTCAAATACCATTGAAACATTTGTCTTTAACTTGTCAAACGATCTGCTTTAAATCTAGTCATCTTCTTCTCTAAATCCCGATCTACGTACTTGCTCATGCTCACAAGATCCTGACCGCTCGAACTCACTAGATGAGGCTTACAAACGAGGAATAGAGCGACAGAGAGGAAGAGAGATGGAGATCGATCTATGAGAGACAGGGCACGAGAGAGTGTGAGCAGTGCGCCTTAGTGAGTGGTGGGACTGATGGACAAAGGAGGGGGCCGGTGAGCGCCATCAACTCGTTGACTGACGCTGGTGTGCGGCTGTCTAAGAGGAAATTGTCTCCCTTCCCTATACCTTTATTTGCTTGCTTTGCTTTTGGAATGAAATAAATAAGGGAGAGAAATATGGGGTATGAAAGAGAGATTGGTAATTGAGGAGAGGATAACAAGTAGTTAGGGGTATAAGAGAGGGAGTAGGGTGGCACATAGAATTTGATGTATAGTTTTAAAAACTAGATCCGACCGTTGGCTAAACCGAAACAAACAAAGTTAGAGGTCTAGCCGGTTCGGGCAGCTCCTGTGACCATCCATGTAACTGGACCAAAAAATCTTGAAAATTGCCCCCACCCTTTCCATCTATTCTTTCAACCTATGGAGTTTTAGCAGTGAACCGAGCTGGGAGGGGGATGGTGAAACTAGCACCGATGATGGGGGAAAGATAGCGCATGGTATCAAGGCAGAGTTGAGAATGACAATGTAACATTAAAGAGGGTTGAGTATGGCAATGCCAGTCGGTAGGTGTTGTGGGAGGGTGGAAAATGAAGTCCAATGTCTAGGGGGACCAAGAAGGGTGGCATGATATTCGATGTTGGGAAAGGGGCCTGGGGGTGCGTGCCAGGAAGAATGAGGCCGACGACGAGGAGGCAGCCTTCACCTCGTCGGGGAGAGAGTGAACGGCGGCGACGATTTGGTCGGCGGCAGCGTCCTTGAGCTGAGCAGCGGTCATCGGGGTAGAGGGGGTCAACGCCGATGGGTCAGCGGCTGTGGATGATGACGTCAGGATTGACGCTGTCAGATCGGCGAATGTGGAGAGAGGAACCACGGATGGGGTGCCATGGATGTCGATTTGGAGAGAGGAAACACAAAATGGGGTGTCATGGATGTCGATGTGGAGAGAAGAACCACGGGATGGGGTGCCGTGGATGTCAATGTGGTGAGAGGATCATGATCAGCCATGGTGACATCGAGAGAGATGATGGCGCAGTTAGGGCTTCGAGTTAGGCTCTGATACCATGTTGAGCGAAGTGAATTGCGAAATAGTTAGTGTATTCTTATTCTACATAATGGGGATTATATGGTGTACAATAGGGTCAGGGACACTCCCTCGAAATCCTAGGCCCATTGGGCTGGTATTGTTCAACAGAAAAAAAAAATCGAACCCTATTAACCGAATTATTTCGGTTTTTGGATTTTAACCTAATTTCAGCTTGGTAGTTCAAGATTTGCAATGCAACGAACCACCGAGTTGTCTCTAAGAAATGCTAAAATCACGAATTGATTTACAAGCGCCTTCGGCGGGCAACTCTGCTCTTTTGGAGCTTTCGACCTTCGGCGGCCTCTGCCCTGTGCGTTAATAGGGCAGGTCTTGGGCGAAAGCCCTACCCTTTTGGGCTAGTGTTGGCGTCACCTTTAGGTGTCATTCCCTCGTTGGAGGCATCACCTTTCGGACCTTTCCCTGCTCTAGATGAAAACCATAGCCATTTTGCGATGGTGGCGGTTTCTCCCGTTGCTACCTTGTTGGAGAGGCGTCGTGGTCACCATCTTGCACTATGGGTTTCCACCGGGTTTACTGCTATAGGAGTCGTTTGTTGTTGTGTGAGTGTTGGTGGTGTTTTCGTTTTCTCCCTCTCTTGTATCTCTCTCATGTTCGGCCTTTGTCCTAGGTGCCAACGGGGGGGCTGCTTTCCTTCCCTCTCCTATGTAGGTGGTGTCCTCGGCGATGGCTGGAGGTGTGTCTGGTTTTAGTCAGGGTTGCAGCGTAGCGCTGTGGTTGTACCCTGTGATTGCACGGATTTTTTTTTTTATTTCTCTTGCAGATCAATGAAATAGGACGACAATTCTTCAACCCTTTTCAAATAACCAAAAAAAAATGAGCAAGACAACGGCTTCAAACTCCTGGACAAGCAAGTAATCAATCAAACAATAATGTGCATAATGTCACGTACTTCAATGAAACACTAGAACCGAACACTAAAATATGCACACATATTTCGGCTATTTCGGTGGTTCGGTTTTATGCTCCAGAGACCAAACCACACCTGTGCAAGTATGCAACCGAATGGTGTCATAAAAAACCGACAAATAAACCACAAAACCAAAATAACAAAAAATCTCGGTTAATTCGGTTCAGTTTTTCGGTTTCCCTTTTTTTTTTTTCCCAACCCACTATTGGGATCGACATATAGGTGGATGCATCGATTTGATCCGGCACCAGACTCGGGCACTCGCACGCTGGGTCGTCCTGCACTGCACATGGTTTTCAAACTGGCATTAATTCAAGCTCCGAACCGTCGCGACGTGATCCGGGCACCAACTGCTAGCTTGCGCTGGCCCCAGTGCCATGCCCCATTGCCCCCCATGGTCCGATCCGAGACCACAAATAGAGAGCGCCCACCTCTCGCTCCCCCACAGCCATTCCTGCATCTCCTCACCCCCCTGGCCCGGCCTCCCGGACTCATGACCATCACTGGCTCTAGCTTAGCTTCTCCTGTATGCTGATCAGTTGCCGAGCCCCACGGTACGTATACTACCCTACACTGCACAGTGATCGGCCCATAATCGAAGGGTGCTGCTCGGCAGAGGTGATCCGTTTCCGTTGGAATCACTTTCGGTGTACCGGATCGGACGCTGTTTCAGATTGTTTCGAGTAGTTTCGTCCGGTTTCACGTGGTTTATAAAGTTTTAAATAGTTTCGTCAAGTTTTATATATGGTTTCAAAATTTCACATATTTTCAAGAATTATCATATATATCGTTTCATAAAAATTACATATAGTCTCGCGTATCGCGTTGACGTTACCAACAAATATGTTGACATCATCCTTGTATTTTAGCTCATTCGTTACAAAGATCATCCGTTAGCAAGCATCCTCAAAGCAGAATCCTGATGCATGGACATGCATGCATGGCTGCTGGCTACTTGCGACGCGTGCATGTGATCGCGTATGTATGCTGGTGTGCAGATGCCGACGCTGATCATCACGGTTGACCCGGATTGCTGCCGCTGCAGCGCCAAGCTCCAGAAGGTCCTCTGCTGCATCCAAGGTACGTGCGTGCGTACATCTTGCAGATGATCACCTTGTGTATGTGCTCGGCCCGTTTGCATCCGACATGCATGCATATTTGCTTGATGCGTACGTACGTGGGGATATTCACGATGCATATATGCAGATCGGGGCGAGTTCGTGATCGACAAGATCCTGTACGAGGGGGACAAGGTGCTGGTGTCGGGGCCCTTCAACGCCGAGCTCCTCCTCTGCAAGCTCTCCTGCAAGCTCCACAAGATCATCAAGGACATCCAGGTCGCCAAGCCGCCGACTCCCAAGGACATCCAGGTCGCCAAGCCGCCGACTCCCAAGCCCCCCGACAAGAAGAAGCCCCCCGACGAGAAGAAGCCCGACAAGCCGCAATGCAAGGTGGTCTACCCCTACCCCTGCCCCTGCCCCTACCCGCCGCCGCAGTGCCCCTCGCCATGGCCGCCGCCGTGCGGCTGCGCCAACCCCTCGGCTTGCGGCTGCCACCCCGCCAAGCTGCCGCTGCCGCCGCCGCCGCCGCCGCCGTGGCCGCCGTGCGGCTGGTGCCACACGCCGTACTGCTGCTGGTGCCACGCCGCCAAACCTGCGCCTCCGCCGGAGCCCAAGCCCGAGCCCAAGCCGCCGGAGCCCAAGCCCGAGCCCAAGCCGCCGGAGTCGCCGCCGGCGAAGGCGCCGCACGCGTGCGGGTGCCCGACGTGGACATCGTGCCGCTGCTACTCCTCTTGCCCGCCTCCGTACCCTTACCCGATGATCGTCTGCGAGGAGCCCCCGCCCGCCTGCGCTGTCATGTAGCTGCTATCTGCTTGCAAGAATAACTGAACCCGGCAAGCTACCTGGGCCAGGAGCTCTCGGCCGGTTCGATCGATTCTTGTCGGATCGATTGATTGATCGATCATTCCTTCCGTCATCGAGCTTGCGTCAGATCGATGGTGTTGTAATGTCGTGGAAGCGATGTGTACCTAACTAATTAGTACTCCCTCCGTTTCAAAATATAAGACGTGCATGTATTTAGAAAAGTCAACGTTTATAACTTTTGACTAAGAATTAAGATAAATATATATATGTTTAGTGTTGCGCATGTCATATAGTTGGATTCATATTTGAAAATACTTTTATATGATGTTAATTTTATAGTTATTGATAATATATTGTGAGAGTAAATAATGGTCAAAGTTCTGCATTAAAGACCGCGTCAAAAAATTATATGCCTTATATTTTGAAACGGAGGGAGTACGTTTTATGGCACCAGACACCAGTGTGATGTGTACCTTGTTCTGTTGCTGCGAAAGTTAAAAATGATGTGTGTTGGAACCAGACCAAGGATGGAACTCACACGACGGACGCGAGTACACTTTGGAGACTAACAGAGAGACAAACTCAGCGCATAGAACACTCGCGGCAAAAAGCAGCGACGCGTGCAGACGAGCAGCGTTGCGGCGCGAACACCTTTTACATTTTCTATTAAGCGCAAGACCCGCTTTACAAACAAATGACCGCGACTGGCTAAATAGCCTCGGCCACATGCACACAAGCAGCAACTCAACATGCGCGCCGCGCGACGATCATCCACTCCAAAGACGAGCCACGAACTCCATGCACTACGCGATATCGGCGCACTCACGCGTACAATCCGCGACTCGCACCATGCCTCGCATGCGACTAACTACTTTCTTGACTCTACTTAACAGAAAAACTAACTAACTCTGATGCATGCAACACACGCACACACTACTCTTCGTACATGACACACATGCACTACCGATTATTGAAACTTAAACTCTCAAATAAACTAACTAGTCAAGATTAATGCTAACAAATTCCCCCTAATCTTGACTTCATCATCACTGCTTTTTCACAGGAGACACCGCTCGTCGTCGGCTGTCGCGAGGAGTGCTTCTTCCTTCTTTGGCTTGCGGCAATCCTTGGCAAAATGCCCACGAACACCACAGTTGTAGCATTTTCCCTTCCTCCCTCCGGACTTGCGCTCGCTGTTGTCAGAGGCTATACTGGCGGTGTCATCGCCGTCGTCATGGCTGCCACTACAGCCACCATCGGTTTTGCCACTGTTGCGGTTCGTCTTCTTGTCACCGGAATCCTTCCTATTTTGCTTCTGCCGAGCCTGCCACTCGGCCGCCGTGAGGAGAAGCTGGCCATCACCATTAGAGCCAGACCCACCATTGGAGCCAGACCCACGAAGACGAAGCCGCTCATCAAAGGTCTTCAACCGGCCCAAGGCCTCCTCGTACGGCATCGTGGTGATGTCGCAAAATTGCTCGATGCCGGCGACGGCGGGGTAGAGGCGATCGGGTGCGGTGTCGAGGAGCTTCTTCACCAGTGTCGAAACCTCTAAGGTACCCCTGAGATTGGCGTACCGCACCATCATGCCGCTGAGCTTGCCGGCGTAGTCGTCCAGCGCCTCGCCATCCTTCATGCGGAGAGCATCGAACTCCCCCTTCAAGGTTGCCAGGCGCGCCACCTTCACACGGTCCGCCCCAACGATCCTTGTCTTGAGGCTGTCCCAAACCTCCTTCGCCGTCTTCCTCGCCGCCACCTGCAACAAAATATCTTCGGGAAGAGTTTGAAGAAGTTGCGCCCTCGCCGTCTTGCTCTTCCCCGCATCCACCGCCGCACCTTCCGCCGGAGCAACAGCTTCCCAGAGACCTTGCGCATCCAGCAGGGCCTCCATGCACCTTGATGGCCCATGTGGTGTAGGTCGTCGGGGTGCTGCTGCGTAGTAGTGGTGCGTGGCCCGCTTGCTTCCTCCGGCACCGTGCGGAACTAACGCCATGGAGTCGAGGTAGTAGCGCAGGATCTTGGGCATACAAGGCTCTGATACCAATTGTTGGAACCAGACCAAGGATGGAACTCACACGACGCACGCGAGTACACTTTGGAGACTAACAGAGAGACAAACTCAGCGCATAGAACACTTGCGGCAAAAACGCGCACATACCAGACGAGCAGCGTTGCGGCGACGAACACCCCTTTTCTGTTTTCTATTAATTGCAAGACCCGCTTTACAAACAAATGACCGCACTGGCTAAATAGCCTCGGCCACATGCACACAGCAGCAACTCAACATGCGCACGCACGCACGATCATCCACTCCAGCACGAGCCACGAACTCCATGCACTACGTGGTATGCGCGCACTCACGCGTACAATCCGCGAACTGCGCCATGCCTCTGCATGCAGCTAACTACTTTACTGACTCTACTTAACAGAAAAGCTAACTAACTCTGATGCATGCAACACACGCACACACTACTCTTCGTACATGACACACATGCACTACCGATTATTGAAACTTAAACTCTCAAATAAACTAACTAGTCAAGATTAATGCTAACAAATTCCCCCTAATCTTGACTTCATCATCACTGTTTTTTCACAGGAGACACCGCTCGTCGTCAGCTGTCGCGAGGAGCGCTTCTTCCTTCTTCGGCTTGCGGCAATCCTTGGCAAAATGCCCACGAACACCACAGTTGTAGCATTTTCCCTTCCTCCTCCGGACTTCGCGTCATTGTTGTCGAGGCTATCTTGGCGGTGTCATCGCCGTCATCATGGCTGCCACTACAGCCACCATCGGTTTTGCCACTGTTGCGGTTCGTCTTCTTGTCACCAGAATCCTTCCTATTTTGCTTCTGCCGAGCAAGCCACTCGGCCGCCGTGAGGAGAAGCTGGCCATCACCATTAGAGCCAGACCCACCATTGGAGCCAGACCCATGAAGACGAAGCCGCTCATCCAGGTCTTCAACCGGCCCAAGGCCTCCTCGTACGTTATCGTGGTGATGTCGCAAAATTGCTCAATGCCGGCGACGGCGGGGTAGAGGCGATCGGGTGCGGTGTCGAGGAGCTTCTTCACCAGTGCCGAATCCTCTAAGGTACCCCTGAGATTGGCGTACCGCACCATCATGCCGCTGAGCTTGCCGGCGTAGTCGTCCAGCGCCTCCCCATCCTTCATGCGGAGAGCATCGAACTCCCCCTTCAAGGTCGCCAGGTGCGCCGCCTTCACACGGTCCGCCCCAACGATCCTTGTCTTGAGGCTGTCCCAAACCTCCTTCGCCGTCTTCTTCGCCGCCACCTGCAGCAAAATATCTTCGGGAAGAGTTTGAAGAAGTTGCGCCCTCGCCATCTTGCTCTTCCCCGCATCCACCGCTGCACCTTCCGCCGGAGCAACAGCTTCCCGGAGACCTTGCGCATCCAGCAGGGCCTCCACCTTGATGACCCATGTGGTGTAGGTCGTCGGGGTGAGCTGCGGGTAGTGGTACGTGACGCCGCTGCTTCCTCCGGCACCGTGCGGAACTAACGCCATGGAGTCGAGGTAGTAACGCAGGATCTTGGGCATACAAGGCTCTGATACCAATTGTTGGAACCAGACCAAGGATGGAACTCACACGACGCACGTGAGTACACTTTGGAGACTAACAGAGAGACAAACTCAGCGCATAGAACACTCGCGGCAAAAACGCGCACATACCAGACGAGCAGCGTTGCGGCGCATTTAACACCCTTTTCATTTTCTATTAACTGCAAGACCCGCTTTACAAACAAATGACCGCACTGGCTAAATAGCCTCGGCCACATGCACACAGCAGCAACTCAACATGCGCACGCACGCACGATCATCCACTCCAGCACGAGCCATGTACTCCATGCACTACGTGATATACGCGCACTCACGCGTACAATCCGCGAACTGCGCCATGCCTCTGCATGCAGCTAACTACTTTGCCGACTCTACTTAACAGAAAAACTAACTCTGATGCATGCAACACACGCACACACTACTCTTCGTACATGACACACATGCGCTACCGATTATTGAAACTTAAACTCTCAAATAAACTGACTAGTCAAGATTAATGCTAACAATGTGATGGTTGGAGGAGATGCATGCATGTATTCAATATTCAATTCAATGTGCTGCAGCTAGCTAACTACTGTGCTTCACTGCTTGTCGCGTGGTTGTACATACTGTGAGGCATGTCATTTGAATACTTTTCCTCGACTCCGAAGTATTTTGGTACAAATAGTTGAAGTTCATTTTACGAAAGAAAATAAGACGGATTTATGGAAGTGTGGAGTTGTGACAATATTCCTGTGTAATGACTAATGACCATGGCCGGACTTCCCTCGGCTAAGCTAAAATCTGCGTTTCCAGGTTTACACCTCTCTCCTTTCAACTTCCCTGTATTGATGATGATGAAAGCTAGCGGGCGGACCTAAATCCGATGATTGAAACCAAGAATACAATACTGCTTGTTTAATTAGTAGTAGCATGTCCCAGGCCATCATGGAAATTTTGCATGTAATACATGCAATGGTGATATGGAGCCCTGCAATAATACATGTTACTATTTATACGGATGTTACAACTTCAAAACCTACAAGCAAAAATGCTTAGACGATCGTACCAGCAGGTGGGAAGGGGAATTTATCTCCAATTCGACTATTGTTTTGCTCAATGCTGTTGGAAAAACCTTATACGTTAGGAACAATCCTCCGAAACTGCTCTCCAAACTGGACGTTACCTTTTGGCCGAAAGCCAAGAGTATGTCACCGAGCTCGTGTTCAGCAAGAAACACGCCTTCCTGACATAGCTCACCGATTCAACACGGGACAACCTCACATATTTTTTCAGTGCTAAAAACTTATATCGTTTCTTAGCCCTTGGCCATCTATTTGTACTAGAGAAATTACAAGACTTCTACTCAAATTAGACTACTAATTCTAAACAAACTCCATCTCTGGTGCTTTTACTTTTAGATAAACCTAATCCTACTAAAACTAGACAAAACCTATCAAGATTAAATCCAACAATGACCCCTCTAATCTTGATCATAATCTCCTGGCCCGTCTCCTCGAACTTGACGCAATCTAATGGTTTGATAAATATGTTTCCTTGCACATTCTTCACACCCATTTGACATGTTCATAATCTTGACGGGTTGCAGCCCAAACTTGTCATTCAAGTCATCTCTGCATACTAGGTTTTTCTTTTTCTTCTTTTTCATCGTCTTCATTTTCTTCTTCTTCATCATCTTCTTTTTCTTCTTCTTCACTATCGTTGGTGACATCTTTATCTCCTTCTCCTCCTCTGCATCAGCTGCCTCCTCTATGGCACAGAAAGGAACTGACTTCAACACATCTCTTAGGTCGATTGGAGTTGCACTTGATGTTTCCCGCTTGAACATTTTAGGTGGTACAACCTTTTCATTCACTTCTTGTTGACTATGCTCATTGGTATATATGTTCAATTAAATCATATATAACCTATGTTTGGATCTTTTTACCTTCATGAGAAGCTTCCCGCTTTACTCATAAACCCATAGATTTTCCATGTGCATGATCACTTTGCATCCGTTTTCGATAAGCTGTTCCAAACTGATGATGTTTTTTTGAAAGACACGGTATAAAATATACCTCGGAGAGCACACATTGTTCTCCGTTCTTGCACTGGAGAAGAATTGACCCTTTTCTCTTTATCTCCACAATAAACCCATCACCAAGTTGAATTTGTCGAAAACTCTCATCCAACTTCTTGAACAATGACCTCTGCCCTGTCATATGGTTTCTTGCACCATTATCCAAATACCACTTCGTGGATGTATGTTGTGCTTCAGTCTCGACACACGACCTCGTCATCACCTTCTCTTTACTTAAAAGCACCACATCACGTGCCTTTTGAACATGCATGGAGAGAAGTAGGCATGGTTTATCATCAACGTTTTTATGGATGAGATTCGCCTTCCCATTGTGCCAATCTTGATTACGATGAGGTTTTTGTCACTCAGATGCATATTGCCTATATACATTGCAGTTAAAACACTTGCTCTTGCTCCTATTTTTTACATCCCCAAAGTTTTGTTTGATGTTGCTTGACTTGTCATTATCTGTATCATTTGACTGACCGCTGCTGTTAGTATCTCTTGACGAGTCATCATCGTCACGATCACCCTTGTCGCCTCGATGCCTATGACAATGGCTGCAAACGTTCTTTGACTTTGATCCTTTACTAAAACCCTTGTCACTGGCCTTCTTTCCACCACCTCCAGAAGACCCCTGTCACTTATTTGACAGTGTGTCCATTGCGATCGGGTGAGCAATAGTTTCCCTTGGTTCTCTGGATCACCAATAGTGGATTTTATCCGTTCGTCGTACGCCTGGTAGCGACCAATCAGATCAACCAGTGTTAAGGCCTTCAAGTCAATACATTGCTCTATCGAGAAGACGAGCTGCATGTATCTCTCCGGTGCCGCACACAAGAAACGGTGCACCACTTCAACTTCCGACAATTGCTTGTCCTTGTCTTTTTCCAGTACTCGGATGCCATTAACGATCGTTGAGACCCTGGCAGCGAAGGCCGCTATGGTCTCACTCTCAAAATCACGTTTAAGAGACTGTAACTTCGCCTCTATCACGCGATCATGCCGACGTTCACGTCTTGATCGCCTCCCATGCCGCCTTCGCTGAGTCCATTCTAGCGATGGTGATCATGAGATCTTTGGGTATCGCACTATGCCAGTCGATCCTTCCGGTATTCCGCGCTTTCTTTCTTGTACGCGTCACCTCCTGGATCGACAACAGACCACACCTCCTGTGCCTCCATCGCTACACGCATCTCGATGGCCTAGATAGTATAGCTGCTCCTTGCAAGTTGTGGATACATCGTCGACGGCGAGGCCTCCTGTCTCACCACCGATGCTGCCGCTCCATGCGTTACTATCGACATCTTCTTATTGCGATATCCGAGTTGAATCTAAGCTCTGATACCAAGTGTTGGAAAAACCTTAGGAACAATCCTCCGAAACTGCTTGCCAAACTAGCTGTTACCTCGATCTTAGCCGAACACCAGGAGTATATCACCGAGCTCGTATTCAGCAAGAAACACGTCTCCTTGACATAGCTCATTGATTCAACAAGGGACAAGCTCTCATATTTTTTCGGTGCAAAAAACTTACACATTTCCTTGGCCTTTGGCCATCTATTTATACTAGAGAAATTACAAGACTCTTACTCAAATTAGAACTACTAATTCTAAACAAACTCCATCTCCAGTGCTTTACTTTTAGATAAACCTAATCCTATTCAAACCGGACAAAACCTATCAAGATTAGATTCAACAAATGCTATCGCATCGTGAGTACTAACAAATTTTGCTGAAGCAAATGTGAACATGCAATCAAAATCAATAACCGCAAGAAAGTTCATAGTAGGGTTTAATGCCTACTAATGAAGGGAACATTTGCTCTAGGATCCATTTTGCAGCTCGACGAGACTTCAATCTAATTGCCCCAATACACCGGTCGAACCAGGTGGAAAAATGAGGTATGGACAAAACAGGATGTGTCTGGGTAAATTTGGGGTCAACTGGTTTGATGATATCAATGCCCATGTTGTATATCTTCCGTAGAACATATCTAAATAAAAGTTATCAAACACTAACTGTTGAAGCTGCCAACCCAAACCTGTTTAGATTGAGGTTCAGCCAACAACCAAAGAAACATGCCCAACTCCTCTACAGAGCTAACCTTTCACGTTTCCTTTACTTTGATTTCAATTTTTGATGGATGATTCAGAAGCATTCATGGCTCATTCTAAAGTTTCAGCATTGTCTTGGTTCCATTAAGGTATCAATGACCCATTGATGACTGGACTACCTTATCTCCCTTGACGGAGCACGAGCATTGGCACTATCCCTGGTAGATAGGTACTGGACGATGACAATGGCAGGGAAATCATCAATCCTCATCGTCAGGTTCGATGTACCATACGGGCGCCCCAATCAACTGCATTTCAAATAACCATGGTCACGTAAATGAAGAACTGGCTGTAAATCGCTAAATTGTCTTGTGTAAATCGTTGTGTTCCATGGCAATAGTTTGGAAAAACAAAATCGGCAACGAACAATTTCAAAGTTCTCTAGTGCCATTTTGTCGAGCATGCATGAGGCATAAATTTAGACCCAGTCCTCTAAAACTTATCTTATTTAACTTATTTACTTATTTGACTTATCCTTTAACTTTGAGAGTCTTTTAAGATGGACTCGAGAGTGGGTCCCTATTGTTTTGCTTTGTTTTTAAAGAGTTTTTAGACATGCCTTTATCATAGAAAAAAGACGGATTTAAAAAACTAAATTATTTATATTTTAAACAAAGATAAGTAAATAAGTAGATATGCAAGTCAAATAAGCCATAGAGAACTAGGCCTTAATTAATGAATGGAAAAAATGGGTTACACCGACGCAGATGAGAAAAACAAATTGTTAGGTTCGCTCAACAACAAAAGCAACCGAAAGGTCATAGGAAGACATACCTTTCTACTCCACGCCGGCGTCGGCGATGGAGATTCTCTTCCTCGTGACCATGGTGGCGTTTCTACCCGTTAGACCGTGGTCCCTCCTCGCCGCTGAACGGCTCGCCGAAGGAAAACTGAGGGTCATGAGCCTATACAGTATAACATCCACCGTTTTGCTATATCAAGGTTTGAACTGTGTCGCGACTGCAACCCAACTCAATTGGCAATAATAGAAGATCGACAGTGGGTCTCCTTGATACATTGCTTGTTTTAGTTTAGTTTTTTGTGGGCTTAAAATTTTTGTTATTTTTATACAGATCGTTCACTATACCTTTTTAAATTATTTTTTTTCAAAATTTTGTAGGACAAAGATCTCAAAAATATATTTTTAAAATAAATTTTTTAGGCTTTTTTATACCACTTTTGTATGTGATTAATTTTTCAACTATAAGTAAAATTAAAACTAAAGAAGAAATCAAATAGCGTTTTACGGCACCAGTGATGGGTACCTTGTTACAGTTGCGGCGAATTAAGATGATATGACGATGGGGTGGAGACAATGTGCTACAGCTACTGCGCTTGGCTGCTTGTCGACTTGTCGTGGTGTGTCGTGGTGTATCTCTCTTACTGGTGTTAATAGTACGGCTCCAAGCGACATGCTTATAACTTTGTTTAAATATTGTAATTGTCATACTGTGAGGTACCTATTAACCCATTACCCATATATGATGGCAACTATGTTTAGGAGAACAATAGTACTGTTATTAGTTAGTACGCGGCCGGACGATGATAGATATGGTGAGATCAAGGATACTGATCTAAATTAATCCAATGAATTGAATTCAACAACACCATAAAGAGCCTGATGCTTATCCGTTCTACACCTCATCTCAGCGATCCTACTGTCTACACATGACACATTGAGAAAGGTGGCTGTGACCCCAACTGCATTTGTACAATTCTGTATTCCTTTGTTCTAGCTCATGACGTACTCCCTCCGTTTTATTTACGAGTATTGTCTTAACTTTTCGACATGCTCTATGATCATTTGTCTTATTTAAAAATATAGGGCAAATATGCAAAAATATAAGCTATACTTCAAGTATCTTTAATTTAAAACAAAGTATAACAAAATAAATGATACTTAAATTTTTTAAAAAATAAGACGAATGGTCAAAAAACATGTTTAGAAGTCAACAGCGATAAATTAAAAAAACGGTGTGAGTAACATGCTTGCCTGTTTCTGATTTATTTATTTTTATTCTAAGTGTAATGCACGTCAAACATATAAGCGTATCTATTATAAGTACAAGTCTGAACACCCACTGCTCCACCTCGCCACGTGGCAGGTTTCTTGGCCCGCAGTGGCCACATCGCCAAAAAAAAGGCCGGCCGTCTGATGCTCATCAAATGGTCTCAGCCAGGCGGTGGCTTCCGTGGCCTCCGTTGGGCCACGTCGCTGTCCCCCTCCCATCTTCTTGCTTGGCTCGGCAGGCCTCCAGAACCACGCCTCCTCCCCACACCGCCTGCATCCCGGCGTCGGCTGGTCCGCCTCAGAGGCTCAAGCCCGCCGGCGCTGCCGCTTCTGCGTCGCCACCGCCGGCCTACGTCATCTCGGCGGTGCCTCCTTGCATCGATGGTGGGCGACGACGTTGTCGGCTCCCCGGGTCCGGGCGTGGCAGCCCTCACGGCGGTCGTCCCCATCTTGGTGGTGCTTGCTGTCGCCGCCTCCCCCTTCAATCCATCGTCGTCTCCTTCCAGGTGCCCTATCCCTCCCCTCCGTCCTGATCCCGCCGCCACGCCGGCCTCTCTCCATGTTTGGTCACCGCTGATGTCCTCCCCTACTGTTGCTGCCACCGGGGAGAAAGGATCTGACGACGGCAGCCCCGATCCTCTGCCCCCCGTGCTTTCGTCGTCTTCCCTGAGAGGATGGATTCATGGACACGTCTTGCATTGTTGGCAAATGGCAAGTACCAGTTGAGGAAAACCTTCTTCGTTCTAATTTTGCTGTGTAAATTGTGGGTCTTTTCGTATGGTTCTCTAATCTGAAACCTCGGCTTCGATTTCGATGTGAAGGTCCTGCGGTTCATGAAGGATATGTACCTACTCCTCCCAGATTTAATTTTGTCTTTTTTCCTGGTTATTGCTTCAAATTCCTTCACGGATCAAACCTAATCCCTTCATCGATGCAATGCATGGGACAATCTTTGTGTGATTTGAGTTGTTGGGAATTGGGACCTGCTCGGTTCCATTTGGTGTCTCAAAGGGTTACAATTTTGATTGGTTACTTCTTTACTAATCCCCATGAAGTGTTAACTGTAATGCCCACAGGAAAATTCTCCTCATACAGTTCAGACATTAATTATTTCATTATGTCATCGTTTCATTGTTTCTCTTGATTGTGCACCAACCGTGTCTTCTTCATGTACTAATTTTGTCAATGGAAATACAGGGTGTATCACCTTACACATATCAGAAGCTGTAGCTTACCGAAGATCTTCCTTTTAGTTGAAGCGCTGGGAAGCTTGTGCATGCCAGGCTTCGTAAGAAGGTTACCCTCATAATATTTTGTTCTTTATGCAGTCTGCTTCTGAGATCACATCCCTTAACCGAGATTGCAATGGATAAGTTATATCATCAGGATTTCTTAATTGGAAATACACAACGAAAAATGGCAGACTATTATTTGGTCTATTACCTTTAAAAAATGGTGTGCCAGCTGTCGGGGATAAAATCACGGCCCATTGCCATGGTCCACTCCCTGACGGCCTAGTCAAACAGCCTCCTAGGGCCTGGTTCCTTAGAGGGCTCTTTCAGGCCCATGTGCATCCTGCCGAACAGCTTCCTGGCTGGCACGGTGCATAATGGCATAGGATTCATGTTTGAGTCCGACTCGAGCAAGAGTTCTGCACGGCTACGTGAAGACCCGGACGTGGTTCCCTGGATTGGAGCACACGTCGTGATCCCCAAGAATTGGAGTATACCTTATCTACCTCGGGATGTATTTGGCATGTCTACGAGTTCGTTAAGTCCTCGTGGTTGGCCCGGCCCGATTATCCCTCGGTAGGTTGGTTGTTCAACACTATATAAACAAGGCCCCTACGGCATGTAGAGGGGCGAACACCACCAGAAGATCGCATAATACTTCCTGTACACCTAGAATCTCGTCGAAACCTGTTCATCTCACCGAGTTCCTCCTTGTAATCACTTTTCATATAAGAAGCGCTGGACGTAGGGTTGTTATCTCCCCGGAGAGGCCCGAACCAGGATAAAAACCCTATGTTTGCTCGTTGCTCATTGATTGCAGTTTGGCTTGCTCGGCAGTGTCTTCTATCTCCTCTTCTCAAGAACCTTAGTTGACTTGGGACTGATATCCCAATCGTCGACAGTTGGCGCCGTCCGTGGGGACCTAGTAGATCAAGACTGTTCGAGCATGTCAAACTCTTTCAGCGACCAGGAAACACTTCCTGAGGGCTATGACTCAGAAGGACAAGATGTCACGTCCCCTGTCATGTCGGATCGATCCCTTCGATCTTGATCGCCTTCAAGATCTGGGACAGAACTCTCCGGCTACGTTCCGGAGATGGTCTTAGATCAGGCTTCCGTCATTGATGATGACTATGGAACCGATGATCTTTACGCTGGTTTAGATCTCTCGGATTTCAAGACCATGTCGGTCGATTCCTCCTGTAGTGACACAGTGATGACACCGTCTAGTGTGCCAACGCACGGCCGTCGCAACATCAACATGGCCGGCGCAGAGACCTCAGAGGCTCGTGCGCGGGCCGCGGCGGCCGAAGAGATCGAAGCGAGATCAATTCGCTCGGCGACAAGATAAATTTGGGCCGGTACATTCACGAATAAGAAGTTGTTCGCCGTAGTCTGGATGCCTCAATCAATCAAACCTTGACGCACATTCGCGATCAACGCAAGAGACAACGACACGACCCGCCTCACGCACCTACGCCAAGTCCCTCGGCAGACGATCTACCTGCTCGGGTCGAATCCCCGCGTAACCAGACTTCGGTCGAGCAAAACGCGGATGCCTCAGGGATCCCAGGACCCCTTGAGCAGAGTCGAGAATGACTTTAGGACTTGGCAACGGTGGTCAGATCCACCAACCAGGCCAATCTCGCCCTCATGGGCGACGCTGTTGCTTCTCACGTAGAGCGACTGGTTGAAGGCCTTAAGTCCATAGGTGAGGCTAACACCTCCTCCGGGCAACGCAGTCAGCCTGTCCGAAGAGACTCGGACAGTGAGCGCTCCAATCGATCGCGTAACCCTCGTCACCGACAAAGGACGACTCGCAACGAGCAAGATACCCGTGGTCGGCAACGCTCGCCAAGTCCCGTGGTCACCGCAACCACAGGAGTAAGTGGGCGCGCAGCGATTACGGACGATCCCCTCAGGACGAGCGCATCGTGGCAACCACGAGGAAGGAGCGCGGAGGATTGTCCCGGAGGGAATTCCTCCAGGTAGAATCTTCCTGTTCAACTAGAGTCCCTCCGGGCAACAGGACCAATGTCTTTTCAAGACTAGGTTCTGCAGGAGAAGGTGGTCGGACGTACGCCTTGGGCTGTAAGGCTTTCTCTGACGAGCTCCATTTGTCGGTGGCCTTCAAGTTCAAACACGCCACGTGGAGAGGTACAATGGGACCCAAAACCCAGAGGAGTTCCTTTCCATCTACGCTACCGCCATCATGGCAGCCGGGGGGTAACGAGCTAGTCATGGCTAATTACCTTCCGACTCTCCTGGAGGGTGCTGCTCGGACGTGGCTGTTCAATCAGTAAGAAGGTTCTATCTACTCTTGGGACCAACTTTGTGACGCTCTAATTGCTAATTTCTAGAGCTGTTACGTGCGTCTAGACAAGGAGGATGATCTGCACCAGATGATCCAAATGAACGGGGAGACCCTCTGCAACTTCGTGAAGCGTTTCATTAAGATCCGCAACACGATCCCGAACATCTCGGATGAATCCGTTGTCTGCGCCTTTAAAAAGCGAGTGTCATGACGAAGCGCTCACCCAGGATCTCGAGATCAATGAGACCTGGACCGCCAATGATCTTTTCAAGACGGCTGATCGCTATGCCAATGCGGCAGAGCGTGTTCAGTACAAAAAGGCGTTCGACAAGGGTGAGCTTCCCGTCCAGCCTGGTGTAGATGAGAAGAAGAGGAGTAACAACAATCCTGGTGACAAGAAGTCCTAGAAGAAAAAGAACAAAGGTGCGTCGGACAATACTGTTGCGGATATAGATCGCGCACCTCCTCCCAAGAACGGGCAGAAGAATCCCTCTAATAACTACAAGGGCAAGAAGCCTGCTCAAGGTGGCGACCAAGGCAAGAAAGGTCCGAGTCACCGATATTGCCAGTTCCACCAAAACTACGCCCACGATATATGCCATTGCAGGACCTGGGCTGCGAAACTCGAAGAGTTCTACAACGGCAAATGCCTCATGCCCACCCTACCCGAAAAAGGTGATGCCGGCAAGGCCAAGAGCCAAACCGATGATGGCGATCGGGACGATGAGGATGACTATCCTGAGCACGTGAACCACATAGCCGTTATCTTTGGCGGCTCCTCGGATTATCTCTCTCGGCGCAGCCTCAAGGAAGCTGCTCGGAAGGTCCACAACGTCGAGAAGGGCAAACCACAGCCTGAGTCGATGAAGTGGACCGAGGTCTCCATCTCCTTCTCTAAGGAGGATTGCCCCACTGCGATGACTAAGCCTCAGCGGCTCCTGCTGGTGGTCGCTCCGACCATCAGCAACGCCAGAGTCGGGCGTGTACTGATCGATGGCGGGAGTGCGCTGGACTTGCTTTCTGCAAAAATATTGGACGAGATGCAGATTTCTCGCTCCAAGCTCAAAGAGGTCGCGATGCCCTTCTATGGCGACGAGCAAGCGCGTGTATTTCTACTGACTTTAGTTGACTTTTTTAAGTATTTCTACTGACCTTTTGAAGTATTTCTACTGACTTTTTGAACATCACGGTTGTACTCACGCGTGCCATGGGCAAGTGCGTGCAGCCCTTCAAAAGGTCGTTTAGTTGACTTTTTGAAGTATTTCTACTGACTTTTTGAAGCGTGTATATACTTGGGTAGAAGCACTACACGGTACTGAAATTTAGTTGACAAAGCTATACGTTTCCGTCCACCTCGGCGTCAACGAACATCACGGTTGTACTCGCGCGCGCCATGGGCGCGCGAGCTCAACTAGTGGCATAGAAGCATGACACAGTAGAGAATGAAAGTGGAGCTGAGCGTAGCAGCATAACGATGTTGAGTGTTAAAAGCAAAGTTGAGGACGTGAGCCCACGCGTTGAAAAGAATATTATTTTATTTGTTGAAAATTACTCGAAAGTTTCTAAAATAAATCGTCCCCTCTATGTTGTTTTTTGCCAAGACTCCTAGGTCCCCTATCCTCTCCTTGAACACCCTATGAATAATGCCATTCATATTTTTGTTAAGAAACAACATTTTATTAGACTATAGGTCAATGGTTTACATCCATAACAAATCTGACAACACTAAAAACAAGGAGTGCGCGTCAGCGCGCTGAGCTATTTTAGTTTGCAGTTATGGGGTGTGGTAGGCCGGCGGATACGTTCGTGCTTGTAGAGGTCTTTGTTGTCGTGCTTTGGGTTGATGTTGTTTGGATCAAGTACGTTGTTACTTTCCATGTGGCCTTAGCAAGGTCCATAAATAATCGCTGCTAAAATAAGGGTTAGAATTATAAGGCTTTTTGTTCTGCTCCAAGAATGGGAATATATTACAAAAAGATCAGTCATGGGAACAACACCAAAAGGATGGTGCTTAGATCCTTAATTAGGCCTGGAAATACGCACAAAAGAGTAAAGCAACTGAGACTTTTCTGGGCTACATAATGTTTACAAAGATTGCTAGTTTTCTTCTAAGGTACTGATGTAGGGAAGCTTCCTCTTAGCCTGTTGTAAATGGCATGTCAAACGCAATTTCAGGGAATGCCGAGTGTTAACAGAAAGGGCAAAAGGACCAACAAACTAAAAACTGAGAAGAGTAAGGACAAAATCACAAACGCACGAAAGCAAAAAAAATTACAGACGCAGGCCTGCACGGGCCTAAGCAGAAAAAAGCGCTATTGCAGAGAGTTATCCCAAAAAGCATTGGGGACAGGGCAGGCTGAGTTGTCAAAACATGTAGTGGACATGCAGAGGTGGGACCCAGCGAGCACGAAGCAGGAGGCGCGGGCACGTACTGCAGGTCCGACATGGGTCCAAAAGCAGGTATTAAACTGCTGGCTGGCAGCAGGTGGTCCATCAATCGGGCAAATCCAACGGTCCGCGAGACATACGTACGTGGGCATAGCCAGCGCGCAGGAAAACATACCGCTACGCGGTACAAGGAGTTAAAAAATGTCTCCAAATAAAGATCAACCACCTACTAGAAGCCATATGAAGAACATGTTGCATCTCTCTCGCTCGAAACAAGAACTTGGTGCGCCAGTTGAATACGGTCGGATAGTCCTAGGAACAGATACGGATTTACATTTTTGTCAGATGTGGATACGGATACATATAGTGCTGGGCACAGATATGAACATGGATATTGTTGAATACTGAGACGAATAGTGTTGAATACAAATACAAATCATATAAGATCAATATTGTTGGATATAGTTCAAAACGGATATTACTCAGATAATTTATGACATTATCAATATAATAAGTTTAGTTGGGTGTTGTCCGGTGTAGAGTAGTGTTTTCTACCAATGGTTCAGATAGTATTTGTCGAATTATCCGTCAAAAACTATCCATATTTTATTCGGTAAGTATCCATCGAAATTATCAGCATTCGTATCCGTATCAGCAAAAATAGCCGAAAAATCTGTAAAACTATCCAATTATGTATCCAATTGATTAGGTCAGTCGGACGGTCGGAAAATAGCCATACCATTTGACTCCTACTTCTATCATATGTGGTACAATGTTTGCACTCGTAAACATAGACCAGGCGTTTCATGTACCCCCTAAACGGACATTGGCCTGAAGATGGAATGAACCCTGGACTAGACCAAACCTTCCACCACGAGGGGAGAAATATCACACTAACCCATGAGGCCCTAGGGCACCAACCATACCCAAAACTCTCCTGAGGAGGATGCTGAGGCCAACCACCATGCTGAAGAAACTTAGAAAGGGTCTTATTGTCATACCTTGTTGTGCCATCATCAGCACCACCATTGCGATGAAAACGACCAACAAACTGTAACCTAAAATATAAATCTAACCAATATATAAAACTTAATTGCAAGAGAAAAGCCCCCCTCTCCCACCTCCGACAAGTTCATCGGAGTTGAGGGGTGAGGGGACCGGGATGGATCTGAAGAATTTAGGGCTAGAGTGGAGGTGTTAGGGTCGACGATGGCTCGTGGTCTTCCGATGCCGTCAATGAAATAAAATATAACCTATTCTAGGTCCTGCATGTTCTTTGACCTTTTTTGCACCTAAACTTCGAGAGCTTCCCAAAGTAGTCTTGAGAGTTAGGTCCAGTTCATTGATTTCATTATGTTTTTCTATGGTGAGAACTCTGCTTTGGCTATCCACACAACCTTGATGTTGTTGCATTGCACACAACCATGGTGCTGCATGTAGGGATGTATTCGGATCGGATAAGGTCGGATATCGTTCTATTCATATCCGTATCCGTATTTTTTACCAGATACAAATTCGAATATGAATGTGTCGATTATGGATATAAATTCGAATAATACTAGATAATATCGGTTACGAATACGGAGCGAATACAGATCGGATAACACAAGGATACAGATTTGTTAGTCAAATAGTTAAAATTAATTTTTAAAAATCCGTTCCAAATTTTAACAAAATATGGTCAAAATTTAAATTTAAAAGTGGAAATTTATAACATTAGTAAAAAACAAAACATTAGAAAGTCTATACACGAATATTATTAATTTAGTCTAGATTTAAAAATTCAAAAAATAAATTTAAAAGTTGGGAAACTATCAATAAAAAATTATAGAAATACATTAAAAATTTCAGAAATACATTCGGATAATATCCATATTTTATATTCGGATATTATCCGAACAAAAACTCGGATATTCATTATCCATAGAATAATCAGTGCTCTGTATTCGTATCCATATCCACACCACATTATCCATATCCATATCCATATCCTTATCCATAAAAATAGTCGAATGTCCTTAAAACTATTCAAATCACTATCCGATCAATCCGGTCGGTCAGATAATACCCGTACCATGTCCACCCCTAGCTGCATGGGGTATGTCATGTCCTAGAGGTGCATCATGTGTGGTTCACACTTAGACAATGTCATTATGTTTGTCAACCATAGCATCTTCTAGAGGTTAGTAGGCTCTGATTAACTGGGTGTAACCAGTTGTTGTTCACAAGCGCTTGGTAGACTAATCAGTTTTTGCTAATAGCAATGTGGAACAAGTTGGGTTCTATATGGCAAAGTGCCAAATGTGTCATTTGCCTACAAAAAGTTAACCTTCTTGATATCCCCTAGGACTGTTTTGCTATTGCTTAAAAGAGTCAAGTCCATAGGATCACAAGAATGATCCACACCAACCCATGCACTTGGACGAACATTGCCATGCGTAACTGATGAATCCAAAGGGCTCTTTTAAGCTTAAGGAGTTAATTTAGGGATGTCTAGGATGCTAAAGGCCTTCGAACCCACTTGACAAGGCTTTTTGAAATTAAAGGAGGTTAGCTGAAGAATTTCTCTTCAAGAAGGATGAACACCTAATCTTGTCGAGTTAGCACATGTCCTTTGATAACAGGAAGTTGACTAATACATTTATGATTATCGATACAATGTAATCCCTCCTATGATGATTCAATGTTTCGACGAGTCATCCCAAAGTGCAATCCCTATATGTGTAGCTAATTAAAAATTGTATTGTAACTCCCTAAACCTTTAGCAGGGTCATGGCTAGAAGATTTTCTTAGGGAAACCGAAAAGGACCATTTTTTACTGAGGGAGCCAAAAAGATTTTTTATTGCTACTTGAACTTACAAACACCTGCATATTTAAGAATATTTTTAACTTTCCAATGATTTTACCATGCAAATCCAGGTGTATTCATTTTTTTACTACTTTAACATGCAAGCCATAATTTTTTTTAGGGGTTTTAAGTTTCAACTGCCAAGGCACCTACTAGCACTCCAAGTCTCCAACCCCTATCGCTGAGGTTGTATCGTAACTCATGGCATTTTAGCTCTGTAAACTTGCTCCCTTTTGCAGCCTAGGTCCAAATGGCCAATGTAAGAAATATATTTCTCTGAGGGAGTGGGTTTTCTCTGATCTTGCAGAGCACTGTGCGTAGGCTCATCCCTCATGCTAATAGAGCAACTCTAAGGCCCTGCTTGGCAATGCTGTTTTTTGTTACACTTGTAAAAATACACATTTGTATTTTCATGGGCACAAGAAACCACCGGATTTTTTTTGGCCTGCTTGGGAGGTGTATTTTTATACACATGTAAAAACTTACAAGTTGATACATATTGTTTGGGAATGAAGTTCCAAAGCGAAGGGAGTAAACATCCATGGTTTAAAACTAATTAAGCGAGTGTTATCCATGGCCTACAGTTGAATTAAACACTCTCAGTTCAGAATTGAAACAAAATATGTTAAAAACTAAAACAGAACATCATTCCATCCATATGTTTTAGTTGAATTAAACATACTCGGTCCAAAACTGAAACAAAACATCTCAAAAAGTTGTGGGCTGGAGCAGCCTCGTTGGTCGGGGAGATGCCCGTGAGGATGCTGGGTCAGGATGAGGATGGCCGGGTGGTTTTCCTCAGGAGAGGCTGGGACGTTTGTGCTGGAGATGGAGACCATGCAGTTCAAGAAGGTGATAGACCACAACATGCAGGACAATATATATCCCTACACTTCCATTTCCTGCAATTTCACAGGAATATATGCACATTATTTTTTTAAATAGAAAAATGACACATTAGTAGCTTAACACAGTAGACAGTGCTATGTACTTAGTACTATGTACTTAGTAAAAAAATTACTATTTTTTTAGCAATAGTGATATACAATTGAGTACATGAACCAGCAAATGAAAATGGTTGATCCAAAACAAATGCTAGTGCCACACTCATGGATTAACGTGCACAAAGAATTATATACATCTAGTCAATGTGGAACACCTAGACAAAGAATTATATACATCTAGTCAATGTGGAACACCTAGACAAAGAATTATATACAAGTAGCATAACCATGTAACCAAAGATAGCACTTGCTGCGAAAGGATCACAGGAAATGGCAATTACATGAATCAGGACATAGTTTAACACCAAGAACAGTGCTCTATAGGAGGGTTGTTGCAAAACTCACTTGATCGCTAGCCCACGAGTTGATTTAGAGCCAAATTGACGGGTTCACCGTAGTCGGTCACCGCAGCCTTGCCGCCACCTATAGCTTCCTCTGCAACATATATTAGGTTAATGCAAAACCACACACTTCCGCAAAACAAGCACTACATGAATTAGGTTAATTTTTTCCAGGTAAATGTCAGCTCTAATCCAAACTAACAAATGGACATACTTATACACTATTACAATAATGAACACAAGGAAAGATACAATAAACTATTAGCTGTCGCAGTTCTGCAGCACAGAGCATATCTATGAACAGAGAAGGGGGGGGGGGGGGGTGTTACTTTAGTTCTTTCCTCGGCTATTGATATCACACTTATAATGAGACCTGTGATGGAAACCACAGAACTAATAGGCTAGCTATCAACATGGTGGTACAGAATCATACATACAACAAAAGTATCACAGGTCTTTTACTTCTCAACTATCACACGTGATCTCCATATATATTTCACCAACCGAGAAGAAGCCACAACACTGAGCTAAATGTCAAATGAACAGAAGAAAGTTACAGCTTACAACTATGCAACACTACTGAAACAGCATTCAATAATGAATTTGGTGCACCTTACCTGGTATTCAAAAAAGAATTGTGCCTTGCTTGTAAGAGCGATAAAAACCGTGCTCTATGTGGGGGGTTGGTTTGCAGAACTCACCGGAACGCTAGTCCTCGAGTTGATTCAGCGCCAAATCGACGGATTCACCGCAGTCGGCCACTACAGCCTTGCCGCCACCGCCGCCACCGGCCACCGCAGCCTTGCAGCCACAGCAGTCGGCCGCCATCGCCGTCACCGCAGCCTCACGCTGCCGCTCCCTCCCTCCCTCTCAGTCCCTCCTGCTCCCTCCCTTCCTCATGCTCCGGCCGCCGCCGCTAGGGCTAGGGCGACGGGGGCGAGCACAGGAGGGCAACGGGGCGAGGCGACGGGCCCGATACCTATCGTTTTTTTAGTCCTGCTGGGGTGGCGGATTTTATTTTTCCGGGTGTAACGACGGAAACTGGCCCAATTCAGCTGTAACATTAGTCGGTTACTGGGCCATCCAAGTAGTGTTTTTTCTAAACCGACCAAATAAGTTTACAGGCCGTAAATAGGCTGTATTCGGGCCATTTACAGGCCATCCAAGCAGGGCCTAAGGAGTTTAAAAGCTAAAATGCAGTTCAGTATCCAAAAGGTTGTTAAGATGTCAGTTTTTGGAGCTATCTAGCACAACATCAAATGTTTGAGAGGGACAATAGCGCAATTGATTTTAGGAAAATCTCCATAGAGAATGCAGGTTTGCACAAAGTTTCTAGGAGAAATTTGCATATGCGAAATGGACTTTCGAGTGGAAGATAAGAGCACGGCCAATTAAAAATCAAGCAAAAAAACGAGAGGACACAACCCATCCTGAATTGAAAAGAGAGCCCTCGAGATGACGATCCGACGGACGGAAACGCAGCACGATGTTCTTGGCAAGCTCCGGCGAATGCAGGACATAAAGAAACGCAAGGCTCTCACTCCTCCGCTGCGTCACCTCCATTTCCTCTCTCTCTCTCTCTCTTCTCCCCCCACACATATTGGCATCGTTTCGGCGTTTGAAAGGCGAGCTGAAGTTTACTCAATTTTTTTTTCTTGACTCAGAAAAGAAAGGCGAGCTGAAACCAACCCCCGGGCCTGATTCTATCGCTGCACAGTTCAGCATTTGAAAGGTGAGCTGAAATTAATCAATCCCAGTGTCCCCCCTGATGATTAATTCGATCGCCTGGCCTTGTCCGGGCTACAGTACACTGACAGACTGACTAATCCTCTTGTGCTGACCAGCATTTCATATTTTTGTTTTGATTAGAAAAACGATTTTTTTTGGTTCTTTGTAATTTTTTTTTGGCTAGTTCGTCTTCGTCACCGACTGAACAACTTCAAATTTGAGAATAGACTATATAACAGATTAATTGTAGCCAGGACACAGTCGGCGACGTCAGCTTTTTGTTAGGAGTAGAGTTTAGCAAGATTTGTCTGATATCATTTTTATCTACTCCAATTTGCAGATGTTGGGTTTAGTCCCACATCGGTAATCGATGATGGGCGAATCGATGATGGGGGAGCACGATTTAAAAGGTGGAGCCGTCCCTCACCTAATAGGCTAGTCTTTTGGGTTGAGTTGGCCCATGACTTTAGTCGTTGCTCTAATTGGGCCTTTAGGCCCGTTAAGACCTGGGGAGCCCTTTCTCTGTGTTTGGACCCTTGTGTGGGCCGTTTGCAGTGGGCTCTAAATCCTAACAAGTGGTATCAGAGCCCAGGCATTGACCCATATCTCCGTTAATTCCTGACCCATATCTCCGTTAATTCCACACATTCGCTGGACGAAGTTATCCGCTGTGACGAAGTGGTCCGATGTGTGATGGGGGAGATTGTTGGGTTTAGTCCTACATCGGTTATCGATGATGGGGGAGCACGACTTAAAAGGTGGAGGCACCCTCTCCCACTAGGCTAGTCTTTTGGGTTGAGTGGGCCCATGGCCTTAGTCGTTGCTCCAGTTGGGCCTTTAGGTCCGTTAAGACCTGGGAGCTCTTTCTCTGCGTTTTGACCCATACGTGGGCTGTTTGCAGCGGGCTCGAAATCCTAACAAGTGGTATCAGAGCCCAGGCATTGACCCACATCTCCGTTAATTCCACACATTTGCTGGACGAAGTTGTCCGTTGTGATGAAGTGGTCCGATGTGTGATGGGGGAGATTGTTGAGTTTAGTCCCACATCGGTTATTGATGATGGGGGAGCACGACTTATAAGGTGGAGCCGTCCCTCACCTAATAGGCTAGTCTTTTGGGTTGAGTGGGCCCATGGCCTTAGTCGTTGCTCCAGTTGGGTCTTTAGGTCCGTTAAGACCTGGGAATATGGACAAGATCAACACTCCTTCTGCTACATCCATGTCTACTATGATGGATCCTTCAGCATGGCTTCATCGACCACCACCTTGGGCCGGTCGGATGCGCAACACACAAGCTCGACGTATTAATATTGCATCGTCACCGCCAGCAGTTCGGCCTCCACCTTGGCCGCCTCCCTAAGCTCAAGATGAATTTAAGAAAGGTGCATCTTCACCCACAACATTCGCTAAGGCCGAACAAGTCACATCGCTCCAAGGCCCAAGAGGAAGGCCAATTCATCCGCGACTTCGATTCGCTCGTCTACGCGCAGCCCAACTTCCAACGGATGCCCAGGCCACATATGGACTCCGTTTTCGACGTTCTCGGTATGCACAGACAAGCTCTCGACGAGATCTTTCCAACGGATCCGGTACTAGCTCCAAATTCCTTACGGATCAACAGGAATCATCGAAACAAGACTGCGACCAGAATCTGCCAAGCGCTGTGACGCTCCACTTTGGGCCCATGGCCCATGTACCTCCTAGGGCTGCGCCCCAAACCCTAGCCGTCACTATATATTTCATAGCCGTCGCTGTTTAGACTCAGGTTTGGTTGTGTGTTGGTAGACCCCGTGTGCGTCCCCCCTCGAATTTGCGTGTGTCGACTAGACCACCCGAGTCGAGTTATCGAATCTCAAATTTATCCAAGTGCTTCATCCATATTTGCAATTTTAGATTGCGTTTATCTTGTTTCTTGGATGTTCTTCGATCGCTTGCAGGAAACAACCTTCGTGGTCAGGTCAATCGCGTTCTTGGCGTGGTTGATAACGAGCAGGTTTGGTGGTTTAGCGATTGGCGGGTTGTCATCCTTGCGAGGTTGGTAGCCGGATCGTCAAGGTCGCCTCTCCGACCAGATCGAAATTATCCCTCGAGTCTCACCAGAAGATCGGGCCGCCCCCGTGTCCCCATCATTAATGATGAGGACATCACCTATATGGACAAGATCAACACTCCTTCTGCTACATCCATGTCTACTATGATGGATCCTTCAGCATGGCTTCATCGACCACCACCTTGGCCCGGTCGGATGCGCAACACACAAGCTCGACGTATTAATATTGCATCGTCACCGCCAGCAGTTCGGCCTCCACCTGGTCGCCTCCCCAAGCTCAAGATGAATTTAAGAAAGGTGCATCTCCACCCACAACATTCGCTAAGGCCGAACAAGTCACATCGCTCCAAGGCCCAAGAGGAAGGCCAATTCATCCGCGACTTCGGTTCGCTTTCTCACGCTGACCCAACTTCCAACGGATGCCCAGGCCACATATGGACTCCGTTTTCGACGTTCTTGGTATGCACAGACAAGCTCTCGACGAGATATTTCCAACGGATCCAGTCCTAGCTCCAAATTCCTTACGGATCAACAGAAATCATCGAAACAAGACTGCGACCAGAATCTGCCAAGCGATGTGACGCTCCACTTTGGGCCCATGGCCCATGTACCTCCTAGGGCAGCGCCTCAAACCCTAGCCGTCACTATATATTTCATAGCCGTCGTTGTTTAGACTCAGGTTTGGTTGTGTGTTGGTAGACCCCGTGTGCGTCCCCCCTCGAATTTGCGTGTGTCGACTAGACCACCCGAGTCGAGTTATCGAACCTCAAATTTATCCAAGTGATTCATCCATATTTGCAATTTTAGATTGCGTTTATCTTGTTTCTTGCTTGTTCTTCGATCGCTTGCAGGAAACGACCTTCGTGGTCAGGTCAATCGCGTTCTTGGCGTGGTTGATAACGAGCAGGTTTGGTGGTTTAGCGATTGGCGGGTTGTCATCCTTGCGAGGTTGGTAGCCGGATCGTCAAGGTCGCCTCTCCGACCAGATCGAAATTATCCCTCGAGTCTCACCAGAAGATCGGGCCGCCCCCGTGTCCCCATCAATTGGTATTAGAGCTTCAGGTTGCCTGGTGAGATTCTTGTATCATAGATTAGCTATTTTCATACCCAGAGTTCAGGAAATTGCCCTCAAAAAAAAATATTACCATCACGTACCAAACCCGTTGTGCCTAGATTTGTTCTTAGTTTTGCATTCTCAACTTTTAATCCATGTGTTATTTTTGTTCTTAGTTGCTGTCATCCCCTGCTTTGCATAGACATCCAGAAAATACCCAAAAAAAAAAAATTGTGTGGCCGTTATCAAAGCCAGGCATTGACCCACATCTCCGTTAATTCCACACATTCGCTGGACGAAGTTGTTTGTTGTGACGAAGTGGTCCGATGTGTGATGGGGGAGATTGTTGGGTTTAGTCCCACATCGCTAATAGGTGATGGGGGAGCACGACTTAAAAGGTGGAGGCACCCTCTCCCACTAGGCTAGTCTTTTGGGTTGAGTGGGTCCATGGCCTTAGTCGGTGCTCTAGTTGGGCCTTTAGGTCCGTTAAGTCCTGG
Source organism: Raddia guianensis (assembly GCA_036346415.1). Lineage (NCBI taxonomy): Eukaryota > Viridiplantae > Streptophyta > Magnoliopsida > Poales > Poaceae > Raddia > Raddia guianensis. Next base: position 25,860,961 of record CM070537.1, on the reverse strand, counting down.
GGAGCCCTTTCTCTGCACATGGGTCCTTGTGTGGCCGTTTGCAGTGGACTCTAAATCCTAACAAGTGGTATCAGAGCCCAAGCATTGACCCACATCTCCGTTAATTCCACACATTTGCTGGACGAAGTTGTCCGTTGTGATGAAGTGGTCCGATGTGTGATGGGGGAGATTGTTGAGTTTAGTCCCACATCGGTTATTGATGATGGGGGAGCATGACTTATAAGGTGGAGCCGTCCCTCACCTAATAGGCTAGTCTTTTGGGTTGAGTGGGCCCATGGCCTTAGTCGTTGCTCCAGTTGGGCCTTTAGGTCCGTTAAGACCTGGGGAGTCCTTTCTCTGCGTTTTGGCCCCATACGTGGGCTGTTTGCAGCGGGCTCTAAATCCTAACAAGTGGTATCAGAGCCAGGCATTGACCCATTTCAACTCTAGGCATTGACCCATTTCAACTCCGTTATTTCCACACGTTCGCTGGACGAACACCGTTATTTCCACACGTTCGCTGGACGAAGTTGTCCGTTGTGATGAAGTAGTCCGATGTGTGATGGGGGAGTTTGTTGGGTTTAGTCCCACATCGGTAATCGATGATGGGGGAGTACGATTTAAAAGGTGGAGCCATCCCTCACCTAATAAGCTAGTCTTTTGGGTTGAGTTGGCTCATGGCTTTAGTCGTTGCTCTAATTGGGCCTTTAGGCCCTTTAAGACCTGGGGAGCCCTTTCTCTGTGTTTGGGCCCTTGTGTGGGCAGTAATGTGATATTTCCACTTTGCATGAATGATGAATCCATAGTAGTTACAATGCATGATAGGTATTCGTCCGTACAAACGATTTTGTATTAGTAACAACCATTAGCAGCTAATTGTGCACTTACGACCTAAAAAAACAATCTGGTCGTCCTCGATCCCCAAATGCTGGCTTGAGCACTGATGTTCGTCGTAATATAACATGTTCAATGAAAATTTAGTAACTTGGCTTGAAATTGCATGTCTCCCTCTAATTGCAAGCCAAGCTAGCTCCCACACTGCAATAGTAGAATGTGCATGGAATGCAACCAAAACCGTTCTTTACTTTGGTGTCAAGCACAATTTTCTTCTCAAAATGAAGTGCTTTTCAGATGATTTATTTCCACACTGATTATGCATGCTTAGTCACGCGTAAATAAATTGGGACTGTACTTATGTCTATGGCGCAGGGGATCCAGAGTTTAACATCGAGAAGAGTACGACGAGAAGAACTGTTGATTGGAGAATTGATTTGTTGTATTGCCATTTGGGTAAACTATATGGAGTACAAGAAGTGGGCCTGCCTGAGGCCCAACATACTCTAACACTCCCCCGCAGTCTGAACGGCACACAGTGCGTTGAGACTGGTATAAGACAAACACAGAACACTCTCTATGGTCAAAACAGAGTGACCAAAGAAATAAAGCACAAAACACAATCACTCCCCCGCAGTCTGAACGGTTGCTGCGCAGACATTCAGACTGGACCTGAACTCGAGGAAGATCGTGCTAGGAAGGCCCTTGGTGAAGATATCAGCGTACTGGGACGACGTCGGGACATGCATCACGCGCACATGTCCGATAGCAACCCGCTCACGGACGAAGTGACGATCGATCTCGACGTGTTTGGTGCGCTGATGCTGCACCGGGTTGGTGGAGAGGTAGACCGCGCTGACGTTGTCGCAGTAGACTAGGGTGTCCTTCTGCAGCGGACTGTGGAGCTTCTGGAGCTGCTGGCGAAGCCAACAAGCCTCAGCGACGCCATTGGCAACTGCGCGATACTCGGCCTCTGCGCTGGAACGGGAGACCGTGTGCTGGCGTTGGATGACCAGGACACGAGGTTGTCGCCGAGGAAGACGCCGTAGCCCGACGTGGACCTCCTAGTGTCTGGGCAGCCGGCCCAGTCAACATCGGTATAGACAGTGAGACTCGTGGCGGCGGAGCGATGAAGAAGCAGACCAAGCTCTAGAGTGCCACGAAGGTACCGCAGTATACGCTTGAGAGCAGCGAAGTGCGGTTCCCGTGGATCATGCATGAACAAACAAACCTGCTGGACGGCGTAGGTGATGTCCGGCCGTGTCAGTGTCAAGTATTGTAGGGCACCTGCTAGGCTGCGATAGAGAGTCGCATCGGAAACTGAAGGGCCGTCTGCCGAGAGCTTGGTGTTGGTGTCCGCTGGTGTGGAGCAGGCTTTGCAGTCACTCATGCCTGCATGGTCCAGGATGTCCATGATGTACTGCCGCTGGGAGAGAAGAAGACCTCCAGACTGTGGGATCGCTGAGACGCCAAGGAAATGGTGCAAGGGCCCGAGATCTTTGAGTGAGAATGCCTGCTCCAAGGTTGAAACTAAGCGCTTGAGAAGATCATCAGAGGAGGCGGTCAACACAATGTCATCCACATAGAGCAGAAGATATGCCGTGGCTGAGCCCTGTCTATAGATAAACAGTGAGGTGTCTGATTTGGCCTCGACGAACCCCAATGCTCAAAGATGTGAAGCAATAGTGTTGTACCACGCCCTTGGTGCCTGCTTAAGGCCATATAGAGACTTGCGGAGAAGGTAGACATGATTGGGATAAGATGGATCCACGAACCCTAATGGCTGAGCGCAGTAGACTGTCTCCTTAAGTAGGCCATGTAAGAAGGCACTGTTCACATCGAGCTGACGAATGGACAAACCACGAGAGATAGCCAATGAGAGAACCGTCCGATCCATACACCGGTACCCCTTGTGATCTGGGGAGTACCCGAGGAAGACACAAAGGGAGGAGCGGGGCGCGAGTTTGTGTGAGGCTGTGCTAGAGAGGTTAGGATAGCATGCACAACCAAACACGCGAAGGTGGGTGTATGGGGGATGGAATCCGTGAAGGGCATAGAAAGGGGTAAGCTCAGTGAGAGTGGAAGAGGGGCGCCGATTTATGAGGTAGGTGGCGATGAGAGCTTCCACCAGGCGAGGAGGAAGGCGGCACAGAGCGAAGGGAGCACATCACGTCGTTGGTGAATACGGATGGCGCGCTCGACCTCACCGTTACAGGGTGAGGTGTAAGGACGGGACATCACGAAAAATGACAAGTGAGTGAGAAAAAGGGAACGAGAAGAGGAGTTGTCAAACTCACGACCGTTGTCAGCTTGGACACACTTGACAGTGGTACCGAACTGAGTACGGACGTATGCAAAGAAGTGAGAAATGGTGGGAAAGGCGTCGGATTTGACACGAAGAGGAAATGTCCACATGAAATGGGAGCGGTCGTCAACAACAATGAGATAGTATTTGTAACCTGAGACGCTAGCAACAGGGGACGTCCACAAGTCACAATGTATTAACTCAAAGTTGTGAGTGGCGCGGGAGGTGGAGGACTCAAAGGGATGTCGAACATGTCGACCCAACTGACAAGCATGGCAAAGATGGTCGGGCTTGGAAGGACTGCAAGGAATAGCAGATAAGCTAGCTAGACGAGAGAGAGTCGCATGACCAGGGTGGCCAAGGCGACGGTGCCAAAGTTCCGTTGTGGTGGCGGCGGTGACCAGTGCCTGGGAAGGTGGGGTAGAGGTGTGAAACGGGTAAAGATCTCCGGAGCTATTGCACCTAGCAATTATGCTCCCGGTCCGTAGATCCTTGATAGAAAGACCAAACGGGTCAAACTCGACGGAGCATTGGTTATTGATGGCGTGTTCACCGCTCAACCACTGCGGATCACACCCCTGGTCAGATTTCTATCCTGCTAGCCTATCGGCCCTTCGTTCGATTGAGCACAGGGGCGCACAAGGAGCAACACACGGGGATTACCTGGTTCGGACCCCCTGCGGGTAATAGTCCTACTCTGCTGAGCCTTAGCTCTCTTGTTGTTGTGGTTGAATGGAATGTGTTTCTGAGTGTTTGAATGCCGTATGCTAGTGCAACCTCCCTCTTCCTCTCTCTCCTCTCCTCTTATACAAGCTTTGAGGCTGGCGGAGAGAGGCAGGGGGTAAGCGATCTGATACTCTCGGTGCAGCAGCGAGACCTGACAGGAGAGGCAACGTGTCGTTGCCCTCTGTTGGCGGCGCCGTCCTCGCATGCCATAAGTAGCCACCCACCCCATGATCCACACCGGTGAGGCTGGGGTGGGCCCAACCTGCTCCTCCGAGGCGGCCATCTCGAGCAAACCTTCTCTCTGCGGTCAATTCTTCTGCGCCACGATGGATGTACCGCCTTTCGAGACTGCGAGGTCCATCATGGCGGTAATCATTTCTTGGTGTCTATCGCGTGTGGCGTCGCATTAAATCGCTCGTCCTTCGCAGCAGGGAAACCGCCGCCTAGAAGACTCCTTCCGCAACGCTCTGCTCTGAGGCCCGGCTTGCGATGGGGGCCCTATCTTGTGAAGGGGCTCGCCCGCGCCCACAGTGCGTGGGGCCCTCGCCCGGCGCTGATGGGCTCGCCTGCAGCTGGGACACAGTCGCCACTTTGGCGTGTGGGACCCTCGCCTAGTCTTCTAAGGGCTCGCCAGCATGGCTGAGGGCTTTGTCGCCGCTTTGCGTGGGGACCGCAATCTGCCGTGGGGCTCGCCCGCCACTGAGGTCGATCGCCCACGGCGTGTGGGGCCCTCGCCCGGCGCACTGAGGGGCTTGCCCGTCTGTTGGGGCCTTGTCGCCACTTGTGTGAGGGCAGCAATCTGCCGTGGGGCTCGCCCGCCTGTTGGGGTCTGTCGCCCTTTGGCGTGTGGGGCCCTCGCCGGCCTGAGGGGCTCGCCCGCTATTTGGGGCCTTGTCGCCGCTGGGGTGGCGTGGGGCCAGCAATCTGGCCGTGGGGCTCGCCCGCCTGTTGGGTCTGATCGCCCTTTGGCGTGTGGGGCCTCGCCCGGCATACTGAGGGCTCGCCTGTGGCTGGGGCCTTGTCGCCGCTTGTGGCGTGGGGCCAGCAATCTGTACGTGGGGCTCGCCCCTGTTTGGGTCTGTCGCCCTTTGGCGTGTGGGGCCTCGCCGGCGCTGAGGGCTCGCCACGCTGAGGCCTTGTCGCTGCTGAGCGTGGGGCCAGCTTGATACGCCGTGGGGCTCGCCCATACGTTGGGGTCTCGTCGCCCTTTGGCGTGTGGGGCCCTCGCCGCGCATACTGAGGGCTCGCCAGCCTGTTGGGGCCTTGTCGCCCCTTTGCGCGTGGGGCCAGCTTGATCTGCCCGTGGGGCTCGCCCCTGGCTGCTGGGTCTGATCGCCCCCTCGTGTGGGGCCCTCGCCCGGCGCTCGAGGGGCTCGCCAGCGCTAAGGCCTTATCGCCGCTTGCGGCGTGGGGCCCGCTGATCTTCACGGGACTCTTTGTACCACGGTATTTATTACACCGCAGTAGCCGGGTCCACCATGATACCTGACCGTCGCCGGAGCACTTTTTCCGTTTCTTGTCTGCGGGGAGGCGAATCGTGGGGGCCCCCCTCTGCATGCCGTCGCTGATTCTCCATCTGCGCCACGATCTTAGTGGGTAACCGCGCCGCTTTTAGGAAATCAAAAGCAGCGGGGCAATGATGGCGCAGCGCGTGGGGTCGGAATCAAACCGTCGCCCTCGCGTGCCTTGCTTATCATCTCCCTTGGCGCCCGCGTAACCCTTCCCGACGCTAAGTCCTCAAAGCGCCTTTCACGTTCTTCTCTGCGCCACGAGCCCTCTTCGCCGCCGCCACCTTCTTTTTTTCGCCAACTCTTCCACCGTTTTCCATGGCGCCCAAAGCGGAGCAAGGGTCACAGGGGACACGCCATCATCTGGGCGGCCTTGCTTGCCTCGCCACCGAGCGAAGACATGGTGACGCGGCTTCAAGTGTTCGTGCCGCCATCCTCGCCCGGTTCATTGCGGCACCATTGCACCACGCCCTCGCGACGGAGAGATCGTTACCTTCACTGGCGGTCTTTGGCGGGGCTCGTCCCGCCATACTCCGAGTTCTTCTTGGGGGTGCTCGCCTTCTACGAGATCCAGGCGGCGCACCTTCCCCCCAATTCTATCGTGGCCCTGACCATCTTCGTCCACCTCTGCGAGATGTTCGTGGGGACGATGCCGAACCTCCCGCTCTGGCGCCGGCTCTTCACGCTGCATGCGAAGCCGCGCTCGGCGAAGAACCGATGAAGCTGCTACTTCACGCTCGCGCGCACGCCTTCATCCGGTCGTGGTCAAGTCCAAGCTGGAAGAATGGCGGCGCTCTTGTCTGTCTGTGAAGACTCCGGTAGGCTGCGGCGATCTTGTTCTCCCGAGGGTCCGTGGAACCCCTCGCCGGTGAGGATCTATGCCCGACGACTCGGCGTGAGCGGAAGTGATCTTTGGGCGCATCGCTGAAGCTCTCCGCAGCGGGCTCACCGGAACCCCGTTGCGGTAGATTTTTCTTGGCGCCGCCTATGCCCGCTCGAATGAGACCGTCCGTCTGGTGTACTATGGCGATGGCAGCGGTCGCGTCGCCCTGAGTGAGTGCTCTTTCACTCTCTTTTGGGTCCCTTGTCTTTTTGAGTACGCCTCTTGCTTGGCCCTTGTCTCTTTGCCAACTCGCGATTTTCTTTCTTGTTCATCAGCCCGCCGCGAAACGTGCGAACGGCGTGCTCGGCGATGGGTGGTGGGGCTTCTGTCCGCTCCGTCCGGCGACGCCGCGCTGCGGCATCCGCCCCTCTGCGGCCCAGGATCCACGGGGCGCAACCAGCACTGCGCGCTGCCCCATGGAGTTCTCGGTCCCGCGGTCCAAGTGGCCGGGGACCACTCTGATCGCGATCCGCCTCGGCAACCGCCACGATTCCAGCGGCCGCCGCCGCTTACCGTGGCGGCCGACTCCGATCAGCGCTCTAGGAAGCGCCGCCTCATCCTTGCCGATGGCGGCGGCGTCGAGGAGGGAAAGCGAGCCAAAAACTCGCCCGACCAGTCTGAGCTTCGCCGCCTCCTCCGACCCGCCCGGTGGGGAGCCTGCTGCTGACGCCGCCGCTCTGCCACGGGCGAAGTGCGGCGACTCCTTGAGCTGGCGCCGCTGCGCCGGTTTCTTCTGCTCGCTCTGCGCCGGCGCTTCCAGCGCCCTGCGCACGCACGCCGGCTCCCTCGCCGCGCCATCCTCCGCCCGTTGCGTCGCGCCACCAGCGCATAACGCTGCCGGCGGCGCTGACGCGGCTTCGCGCGCCGGCGCCTCGCAACCAAGCGGCAGGCTGCCCCTTTAGCCTTCGCTTTCGGCGCGCGCTTCAGGTTGGCTTCCTCTGCGCCACATTACGCCGTGTTAGGGTTAGCATGCTCTGCGTTTCGCATACGAACCCTGCCTCTGTTTATCTTATTGGATAGGCGGACGCTGGCGCCGCGAGCTCCATCCGCACAATCCGCCAGCCCCGGCCGCCGCGGCTCCTTTGTGAGCGAGGCCTCCCGCCAGCGGAGATCGCGCGGGGGCAGGTGGGGAACCTCCGGCCGTTGCTGCTTGGCCGCTAACGCCGTGGCGCCGTCGCCGCTGACGTCGGACGTTCTGCCGAAGCGCTCCGCGCCCTCGCCCACACAGGCGGCGCGGAAAGTGCTCAGCCTCGGCGAACAAGCAGCCGGCGAAGCTGCGGTGTCTTTCGAGGAAGCGGCGCCGAGGAGGCGGCGATCCGCGGCTGCGACGGCGCAAGCTGCCGCCCTCGGTGGAAGGGCGTCGAGGACCTCGCGCGGACATCTTGGCGCCTCGGTGCTCGCCGACATCTTGCGCCGCCTACCACGGCTTCCGGATGTCTTGTACCGCTGGCGTCACCACACTCCCATTGGAGAAGCGGCGGCGCAATATGTTGGCGCCTTAGGGCGAGCTGCCGGCGCCTTGCGTGAGTTGCCCGCGCTGATCTTGGCCTTGATCGATCGAAGACGGTCGCCCGGCGCTCTCTCGGCGGCGCGGTTCATCTTGAGCAATGCCTCTCCCGAACGCCCGCGTTCGACCTAAGCGCCGCCACCGAGGAGCGCCAGCGCCCGGTGGACCGGATCGAAGAGTCCGGGTCGAGCTTCGCCGCCGGCCGTGTCTCGATGATGGGCGGTCTTGCTCGATGAAGGCGGCGGAGATGATGGCGAGTAGATGAACTCCCTCATCTTGTTTACATCCTATACATATCCCGTTAATGCAGACTTTTGCCCTTTTGCCACGAGTCTCGATCAAACTTCCGCAAACTCTTACTTGCGAAAAGAAATGGGGCACTGAACACTAAAAGCTTTAGGCGAGCGTTCTATTGAAAGTGGCGCTTTTTCCTTAGGCATCGGTTACTTCAACCCTTACGGCCTCTCGGCAACCGACCTTAAGCGTTGCGTGGCGAGCTTAGCTTCGGAAGTGGTCTGAAGCGCCGGTGCCGCCCGTTGGCGCATTGCCCGAACCGAGCCGACACACACGGGCTAGAACCGCCTTCCATCCGCATCGCCTCGCCCGGCCCGCAAGTTCAGCGTTAGCTCTTGCAACTAAAGGGCCCTCGATCTTAAAGTACTTTCGCTACCGACTTTCGATAGAATGCCTTCTAACGGACTTTTAACGGCTAAACAAGCGATCGCAAAAAGCTTTGAGCGAGCGTTACTGCTGCAAGTGGCGCTTTTTCCTTAGGCATCGAGTTACTTCAACCCTACGGCCTCTCGGCAAACCGATCTTAAGCGTTGCGTGGCGAGCTTAGCTTCGGAAGTGGTCTGAGCGCCCGGTCTTTGCCGTTGGCGCATTACCCGAACCGAGCCGACACACGGGCTAGAACCGCCTTCCATCCGTATCGCCTCGCCCGGCCGCAAGTTCAGCGTTTGCTCTTGCAACTAAGGGCCTTCGATATAAGTACTTTTTAGCTACCGGCTTTCAGCGAGCGTTTTCTAACGAGACTTAAAGCGAAAAAACGAGCGTCCATGAGAGAGCAGAACTTATCTTTTTATTGAAGATGGCTTTGTACAATGCACCAGCCCAAGGCAGCGGGGAAGGAGGAAGACCTCGCCGCTTCGGCTCCAAAGGAAGGCCAAAAAAGCACGGAACAGCTACCTCGGGTAGAACTTCCTCGGTACTCGGCGTTCCAAGTGTTAGCCAATTCGCGACCATCCTCCAAAGCGAGCTGGCCGAGCACAGGCGGGAGGCGAGACCACCTTGAAGGGCCCTCCCACAGGGAGAGCAGTTTATTCGCTTGACACTGCTCTTGGATTTTCTGCGGGGCGAGTCGCCCACTGCGATGTCCTCTCACACCCGTCTTGCTTGATAGCGAGGCGTGCTGCGATACTGGCGGCCGGATCGCCGCCACATCTCTGATCTCCTCCGGAGATTCACTTCATCTGGCGCGGTCGAGGTCTCATCTTCGCTGAATGCCGCCACCCTTGGGGATCAAAAGGCGAGCTCGATGGGAGCACCGCTTGAGCCATACACGGGGAAGAAAGGGTCTCGCCGGTGGCTCTGTTGGGAGTTGTCCATGGCGCCCACAATATGGTGGGGACTTCTTCCGCCCGGCGCTTGCGCGCTTCTCGAGCAGTCGAAAGCCCTTGTCTTGAGTCCTCTGAGTACTTCGCATTGCCGCTCCACTTGCCCATTGCTCTTCGGATGTGCAGCGGAGGCAAAAGCCGCGAACAGTACCCGGCTCTTCGCACGATCTTGAAATCGGCGCTCTTGAGCTGCGGCCGTTAGCCGGTGATGATCTGTTGGCGGCGCGAAGCAGACGAATGCTCTTTATGAACTTTATGGTAGCGGCGGGCGTGATCGCCGGGGCAGGCGATGCCTCCACCCATTTGGTGAACTTGCCGATGGCGGCGAGCAGATGTGTGTATCCTCCGGTCGCCCGTGAGCAGGCGAGATGTCCGGCCCCATACGCGAGCGGCGAGAGGCGGAATGGTTTGCAGCTCTGGGCGGTCGGTGGATCTGCTTAGCATGAAATTGTACGCCGCATCTCCTCACCGGCTCGAAGGCATCACGGAGGTAGTAGGCCAATAGAAACCGTGGCGGAAGCTTTCCCAACCAGCGCCGGCTTCTGAATGGCTCGCACATGCCTCCATGGATCTCGAGAGAATTGCACTCCCGCTTCGGTGGCGCGCGGTAGAACCCCATTTGCGCACTGGCGTCTGAGTCCCCACCTACCGGGGCATAGCGCTTGGCCTTGGCGCTATCTTCTCGGCCGGCAGCGTCGCCGTCGAGATCACTCCGTCCCTTGGTAGGCTGGATCTGATCCATCCGCGACTTTCCGGACGGCGTGGCGGCGTTACATACATTGTCACCGGCGTGCTCACGCTGGCAGGCGTTTCCGCCTCAACCGCCTCGCGAGTTCTTCCGCCTCCTCCCTCCAACCGGGGCTATGCGAGATCGGTGGCGTCTCCTCGAAGTGGGAGCTGCGTCGGGGAATGTCGAGGATTAGATTACGGCCCATTGACATGGCCCACTCCACGGCCCTAATCGAGCAGACCTACGGGGCCCAGCTCCCTGGAAGGTCTTATCAGGCCCATGTGCATCCTGCCGAACAGCCCTTGGCTGGCACTATGCGTAATGGCCTATGATTAAATGTTTGAGTCCGTCTCGAACAAGAGTTACTGCTGACTACTGAGAAGACCGGACGTGGTTTCCCGGATTGGATTATGAGTCATGATCCCCAAGATTAGGAGCTTACTTTATCTCCGTAGGTTGTATTTGGCATGTCTTGAGTTAGATTCACGATCTCGTGTAGTTAGCCGACCCGATATTCCTCGGTAGGTCGGTTTGCTACGCACTATATAATGAGGCCCTACGGCATGCGAGAGGGGCGAGACCCTTAGCGAGATAGATTTTCACATACTACTCGCTTGCCGAGACCTGCTGATCTCATAGGAGTTCAGCCTTATAATCCTCTTTAATATAAAGAAAAATTTGGGCGTGGGGCTATTATCTCTCGAGAGAGGCTGAACGAGGATAAAACCCTGTCTCCCATTGCGTTCTTTGTTAAGTGGTTGTTCGGCGTGTCTCCTATCTCCTTCTTGAAGAACCTTGGTTGACTTGGTCGATATCCCAACCGTCGGCAATTTGGCGCCCGACCCGTGAAGTCGCGGATCGAACATGTCGAACTCCGTCGGCGTCTGAGAGATGCTTCTGAGGGTTCTGACTTCGGAAGGGCGGGATGTCTCATCCTGTCGATTCGGATCGATCTGTTCGATCTCGAACACTTTCGATATCTGATGCGGAGGTCTCGCCTATATGGCGAGATAGCCGCGAATCGCACTCCGTCATTAGCGATGACTACGGAACCGATGATCTTTCTGACGGTTTAGATTTGCTCAGTTCAAGGCTATGTCGGTGGAATTCCACTGTGGAACACGGCGATGACACCGTCTAGCATACCTTCGCATGGCCCCCGTAGCATTAACATGGCGATGTAGGAACCTCGAGGATCCCTTGCGGGCTGTGTGTGGCTGGCGGTCAGGCGATTAACTACTGCTCGGCATCAAGGCGAAGGCTGCGCGGCTGCTCATGAGCAAGAAGTCATCCGCCGCAACCTCGGCGATTCCATCAATCGGACCGTAGCGCGGTTCGCGATCGGTGCTGGCGACGCGTCGCGACCCACCTCGCGTGCCCTCGCCAAGTCTCCGGCGGAAGTTTCTCTGTCGGATTAGTTCCCCTGAAACCGGACTCGGTCGGGAACAAGCAGCGGATGCCTCGGGGTCCCAGAACCCTAGGCGGTCGAGGAGCGACTTCGCGGCCATGGCCGGTGATTAGATCTACCAGCCAGGCCGACCTCGCCCGCATAGGCGTCTTGTGCTTCTAACCTAGGCGATTGGTGAAGGTCTAAAGTCTCTGGGAGAAGTCAACAACTCCTCGGCGGCCTTGACCAAGCTGCCGAATGGTTGGGACGGCTCGATCGATCGCGTGACCTTCGTCACCGTCAAAGGATCACTATCCATGGCGGGCTACCCGTGGTCGCCGTCGCTCGCCGAGTCCTCGTAGTCATCGCGACCACTTTGGGGCAGCGCGCGCGATGATCGCGGACGGTCCCCTCGTGAGGCGGCGTCGTCGCAACCCGAGGAAGGGCGTGGTGGATTGTCCGGAGAGAGTTTCTCGGGCGAATCATCTGTTCGGAGGAGTTCCTCAGCGCCGCGGGACCAGCGTCTTCTCAAGACTAGAGTGCGGCGGGAAGGTGGCGGTCATACGCTTTGAGGCTGCGGGGCTTTTTCGGCGAGCTTGGGCGTCCGGTGGCCCTCAAAGTTCAAGCCGGTCACATGGAAGTACAATGGGACTCGAGAACCGGAGAATTCCTTTCCATCTATGCTCACGGCCATCATGGCGGCGGGGTGATGAGCTCGTTATGGCTAATTACCTCCCATTTGTCCTTGAGGTCTTTGCTCGGGCGTGGTATTCAATCGGCGGAGGGTTCCATCAGCTCATGGAACCGAGCTTTGTGGCGCTACGATAGCTAATTGCGGAGGCATTACGTGCGTCACGAGCAAGGAGGATGATCTGCACGGATGATCCGGATGAGCAGGAGACCCTCCGCAACCGTGAAGCGTTTCATTAAGATCCGCAACACGATCCGAACATCTCGGATGAATCTGTTGTCGCGCCTTCAAAAGCGGAGTCGCGACGGCGGCTCACCCGAGATCTCGAGATCAGCGAGACTGGACGCCAACTGACCTGTTCAAAGGCGGTGACCGCTATGCCAGCGGCGGCGTGTTCGATCAAAAGCGTTTGACAAGGCGAGCCGCCGCCCAACAGTGTCGATGAAAAGAAGAAGAAGCGGCACAATGTTCACAGTGACAAGAAGTCCCGGAAGAAGAAAAACAAAGGTGATCACGAACAATACCGTCATTTGGTATAGATCGCGCACCTCCTCCCAGGGCCAGGCGGAAGAAGCCCAACAATAACTACAAAGGGCAAAAAAGCGCTTTCGGGGAGGCGGACAAGGCAAGAAAGGTCCGAGTGACCGATTTTGCAACTTCCACCAGCACTCACAGGCACGATATCGCCCGCTGCAGAACTTGGGCTGCAAAGCTCGAAGATTTCTACAGCGGCAAGGGCCCAATGCCCACCTGCCCGAACAAGGTGATGCTTGCGGTGAGATAAGCGCCAAACCGGCGATGGTGATCGGGAAGATGATGATGAATATCAAGAGCCCGTGAACCATATCGCCGTCATCTTGGCGGCTCCTCGGCTTATACCTCGGCGCGACCTCAAGGAAAGCTGCTCGGGAGGTCCTAGCGTCGAAAAGCAAAACCTCGGCTGAATCGATGAAGTGGACCGAGGTCCCCATCTCCTTCTCTCGGGAGGATTGCCCCCTGGGATGACCAAGCCTCGGTGGCTCCCACTGGTGAGTCGCCCGACCATCGACAGCGAGTTGGCCGTGTCTTAGTGGGCGGCGGGGCGCTTTGGACTTGCTTTGCTAAGGTCTTGGGCGAGATGTAGATTCCTCGTTCCAAGGTGAAGGAATCGCAATGCCCTTCTGGGATTGTTCAGGAGAAGGCATCAAGCCGTTAGAGGCGAGGTTGTCTGCCTGTCACCTTGACAACCCAAGCAACTTCAGGACGAGTTGATCACTTTCGGCGTGGTCGACTTCCCATCGGCGTACTAGCGCAATCTTGGGCGAGCCATCTCGGTAAGTTTATGGCCGTGTCCCACCGCTTACCATTGCGTGAAGATCCGGGTCTAACGGTGTGATCACGGTCAAGGGCAACTACAAAGTTGCTCGGATTGCGACGGCGATCCCTACGCCATACTGATCGACCGACTTCGCCGCAGCGATCTGAGATTCCGAGACCAAGTCTGCACGCCCTAAGGTCTCCCTTGACGGGGAGAAACCAAGGAAGTTCTGCTGTCCCTTGATGATACTTCCAAGACGCAGTTCACTGAGGGCCAATCTGGACCCCAAATAGGAAAGCGAGCTCATTGCCTTCCTCAGAGCCAATGCAGATGTGTTTGCACAGGAGCCATCGACATGCGGAGTCCCAAGGAGGTCATCGAGCACAAACTGGTTGTCCAGCCAGGACAAAAAGCACATTCGCCCGAAGCTTCATTGCTTTTGAATTCAAGCAGGATCATTAAAGATCGACAGCAAGCTGCTTTCATTGCCGGGTTCATCGCGAGGTTGATCACACAGTGGTTAGCCAACCTATTATTGTAAAGAAGAAAGGCGGCAAGTGGAGGATGTGTGTCGATCACAGATCTGAATTGCTTGTCCTAAGGACAATTTCCGCGCCTCGTATTGACCGGTGGTCGATCACATTGCAGACGCCAGACTCTAAGTTTTTAGATGCTTACTCGGTTACCACCAAATAAGCATCTCCCAGAGATGAAGAAAGCGCCTTCATCACCCCTTCGGCACTTTACGCTGCTCGACCATGTCTTCGGTCTGCGCAATCTTTGGTGCCACGTTCGGTAACTTAATGGAAGACCATCCCGGCAGCATGTGGAAAAAACACGGAGGTCTATGTCGGCGACATAGTTGTAAAAACAAGTATGCTCGAGATCATGTTAAAGACACAGTAGAGACTTTGAGCCTCTTCACCTTCGCCTTGGTAAGCCGACTTTGAAAGGTGGTGCAGAGGCCCCGCCTCGGACTCCCTCGTCGGGAGGTGCTCCGGGCGGCGAAGCGATCTGGCGCTCCGCTCGATGGTGGCCGATCCTCGAGCTCCTCCATGGTGTCCTTCAAAACACGAGAGAAGACTAGTTAGCGCTTTTGCGGTAAGCTACTAACTAAGTTAGAAGTAGTTTTGGTGTTTACCTTCCCAAGTCGTTGCTTGATCCAGCGGCCCAAGCGGTCCTCGAGGCCATGCGTCACGAAGCCCGCTTCGTCTTGAGATGAGGCAGTGCGTTGTTCCGTCGCCGTCTTGTCGCTCCTTCTTCCCGCTGGGCGCATCTTCTCGGGAAGTAGGGCGGCAGGCGGCGCTTTCGTCTCGCGCTCCCTCTCCTCTTCCTCTTCCTCTTCCTTTGAGCGTCTTGGACGAGGCGAAACCACTCCGCCGGGTGGCGCCGTTGTTTCCCAGGCGGGGCGACTTGCGCGACCTGCTCGGGGCTTCTTCTTGTTCCTGGCGGTGGGGTTTCACCACCTTTCGCGGAGAATCCGTCGCCTCGGGGTGAAGCTGCTCTGCGGCAAGTACTGGCGAATCCGGTGCTCGGTCCCGCCAGCGGCTTCGGGCCGTCGTCTTGGCCCCATTGTCCGTGGCGCCCGCGCCTTCCTCCGTCTCCAGCCGCTCCACAGCGCTTTTAAGCGTCGGCTGCTCACCGAACTGGCGAGCGAGCTCCATGCGCCAACTTGTCCTTGAGGCCACGCCCGGCCTCATCGCCCGCGATCGCCGTCGCAGATCTTTCGAGGCGGCGGCGACCGCTCAGCGCCTCTTCGGCGTCATCTGTGGCGATCTCTCCTTGGGCGGTGATGAAAAAGAAATGATCGTTAAGTCTAAGGCGGTCAGTAGGTGATAGATTTGAAGATCGATTCCTCATTACTGCCGTGAGAGGCTTGATCGATCTTCTTCGCTGGAACTTTCCGCCTCTTCCTCGGGGGCTCCTTGGCGGCTTCTCCGCCTTGGCCTTGGGTGTTCGTGGCGGCGAGCTCGGCTCCACTGGTGGTGGCGCTCCTCTCGCATGGCGCAAAAGTTTTTCCTGCGTGCGACTTCTTCTTCGAGCCTCCTCGCTTTCGGCAACTTTGTTGCGGCCGATCCATGCGGCGGGGTGAGCTTGCGTGTAACGCCCTAAGCCCGAAGGGCCATGGTCTTTACCTCTTCGTCGCTCTGCTTTCGGCGAGGAGGGAGAACTTAGTCTCTTCCCAACTGGGTGACAGCGCGCTTGCAGTGCATTCGGTGCGCTCCGTCGCTTGTGGTGGTCTCTTCGGCCGCCACATTGGGCTTAGTGGCTATCTTAGCCTTGCCCTTCGCCTTCTCCTTCTCGGACCGGAGAGCTCCTCTCGATCCCTCAAGGATCGGTGGTCCTCCTGTGTATTTAAAGCGAGCGTTAGTATTTAAACAACATTGCAAGTCTAGCAACAGACTTGGTATAAGCGATTTACCTGCTTTGTGCGGACAAACACGTTGCGGGCAGTGTATGCCACCTCGCGGTGACCTCCCGTCCTTCTTCGCCGCCTTGACATGGCGTCGACCGCTTCGGTCACCCATGCGTCGGTTGGCTTCTCTGTCGGCGAGTAAATTGTTAGTCCTGTTAGGAGGAAATGATCGATGTAAAGGTTGAGTCTTAAAGGCACTTACCGTGCTCTCCACGAAATGTCTTCCCATCCTCTATCTTGTAGAAGGATAGGGCCTCCTCATGACGGACAAATCTGTTATTTGTGAAGTCCGTATGATCTCCTGCCCGTGAGCAGAGGCTCACGAGGAAGCGATCTTCCTTGTTAGAGTACCAATCCTCGGCGGACATCTCGGCGAGGCATTAGAGATTCCCTTCTTGGCGCCTTCGGTGAAAGCGAGTTTCTTTGTCGCTGACTCACTTCTTTGTAGAACCACCTCGCCCCACCAGCGCCCGCCGAGTCGGCGGCGGTGGGGCGAGGTCTGGCGTGTCGTCGGCGGTGGCGGAGCTTGAGTAATGCACCCAGCGCCCGGCGGCGGGCTGCTCCCTCGTCCTTTGTGTAATAGTGGAGAAACGGCACCGGTGGATCGATGCCCGATAGCCCTCGCGCAGGTGTGCGAAGCGGCCATCTGGAGGATGGAGTTCGGATTGAGGTTCGCCACCTCCAATCGGCGATGTTCAAGAAGGCCTCGTGAAATCGCTCTCGGAAGACCTCAACCCGAGCAGTCTGGCTGTTGAAGGCGATGAACTCTCCTCGGCGGCTCGGAGTATCCTCCTCTCGAGCGACCTCCAGCTCTGCGGTGTCTCGTGGCCTTCCTCCTCCCAGACCTTGAGTCCTCCTCGGTCGGTGGTGCCGGTGAATTTAGCCATGGCGGTTCGAAGTGGGCGAAACGAGGTTGGAGTGTAAGTTCGGCTCTTTGATCTTTGGCGAGGTTGGAATCGAGGGCTTGGAGAGGAAAGGCGTGAGAAGCGAAGTGGTGGCGCGGGCGCGGCAGGTGCTTTATAGTCGATATAAGCACTCTGCAGCGGTTTAGTCCCGAGCGGCTAGTTTTTACCATAGCGGCTAGGTAAAGCGATGCTTTGTTTTTCTTCTTAGCGGCGATAGGAAATTACTGTTGGAGTGCATAGCAGCTAGTTTTCGATGTCGCCTTTGAAGAATTTGAGTGCTCTGCTCGGATAGATGTTATTCCTGTTCGGCCTTAGCAGTTTGCTCGGACTTTGGCGAGTTTGTTCGGTCGAGCATGTCTTGTTCGGTTGAACCTTAACTTTGTTCGATCGGTTGTTACATGTCTCTGTAGCAGCAAAATTTCCCTCTTCGTGGCTTGGAGTCTCAAGAGGAAGACCCCACTCTAGTGAGTCCTTCGCTTGAGTCTTGGGGAACTAGTGTCGGGGATTAGATTAGGGCCCATTGACATGGCCCACTCACGGCCCTAATCGAGCACCTACGGGGCCCAGCTCACTGGAAGGTCTTATCGAGCCCATGTGCATCTGCCGAACAGCCCTTGGGCGGCACGATCGCGTAATGGCCTATGATTAAATGTTTGAGTCCGTCTCGAACAAGAGTTACTGACTCTGAGAAGACGGGCGTGGTTTCCCGGATTGGATTAGGAGTCGTGATCCCCAAGATTAGGAGCTTACTTTATCTACCGTAGGTTGTATTTGGCATGTCTTGAGTTCGTTCACGATCTCGTAGTTAGCGACCCGATATTCCTCGGTAGGTCGGTTTGCTCGCACTATATAAGCAGGGCCCTACGACATGTAGAGGGCGAGACCCTTGGCGAATAGATTTTCACATACTACTGCGAGAGACACTGCGATCTCGCCGAGTTCCACCTTGTAATCCTCTTTGATATAAAGAAAGGTGGGCGTGGGGCTATTATCTCTCGAGAGGCTGAACGAGGATAAAACCCTGTCTCCTGATTCGTTCTTTGTTAAGTGGTTGTTGGCGTGTCTCTATCTCCTCCTTGAAGAACCTTGGTTGACTTGGGTCGATATCCCAACCGTCGTGACGTCGTCCCACCAGAATTGGGGAAATTTGCTGACAGACGGCAGCGTGAGTCTTTCTTCAAAAACCGGCCGGAACAGGTGCCTCTGTGTCTGCGGAGTCCCTCACGGCGAACTCCGCGAGCTTGCCCTTTGATGGCGTTCGGGAGCAAATTTGAGTCGAACTCCGCCCGACTCCATGGCCCGGCAGCGTCTGACCCGTCGCCTCGCGGTTGAAGGATCTCCGCAAGAAAGTGCTTGGTCAAGATGGTGATCTCTAGCCCCGAAAGTAGTGGCCGACTTCGAGCGCCGTCAACGGCGTAGAGCATCTTCTGGTGCGCAGTACCTTGTCTCGGCGTCGTGGAGGACTTTCTTGGCGTAGTAGATGGGGCGCTGAACACCTTCTCTTTCCGCCACCAACACCGCTGACCACTTGAGGTTTGCGCGACATAAAAGATCAGCGGCTCGCCGGGTCGAAGGCGACCCGCAGGCGAGGAAGTGAGATACTTCTTGACCCGTCGAGCGCCTCCTGCGCTTCCGCGTCCACTCGGCTGGTTGGTCTTCTTGAGAGCTTGAGTGGCGGGAGACTTTTATGCCCTAAGCGAGCTATAAGCGGCCCGGGGAGGTCAAGCGACCCACTAAGCCTGCATCTGCGAAGTCGTGTCGGCGGCTTCATGTTCTCAATCGCCCGCGATCTTGTCGGGTTCGCCTCAATCCCCTACGGGAGCGAGCGAAACCTAGCGGCTTGCCCAAGCCAGACGGCGAATACACACTTCTCGGGGTTGAGCTTGATGCGATACTTCCTTAAGTTGGCGAAGGTTTCTTCGGTCGTTGATCAACTCCTCGCCTTTTGGATTTCACCACCGGTCGTCGGCGTACACCTCCGGTTTCGCCCTATTTGGGGGCGGTGAAGCGATATGCATGGCCCTCGATAGGTTGGGCCGCATTCTTTAAACGAACGCCATCCTTGTGTAGCGATAGCATGCCATGGAGTCACGAATGCGGTCTTGTCTTCATCTTCTTGGCCATGCTAATGCGGTGGTACAGATGCGCATCCGAAGCTGTTTTTCGCACCCGTTGTGGAATCGGCGATGAGATCAATGCGAGGCGTAGTGCGGATCGCCGGGCACGCCTTGTTGAGGTCGGTGAAGTCCGCACATCCTCCACCGCCCGTTGGATTTCTTGGCGAGGGCGGGGTTCGCGAGCCACAGGATGGGCGGCGCTGCGAGCGACCAAGCCCTCAAGAGCTTGTCCACCTCTGGTGGATAACTTCTGGCGCTCCACCGGCGCTTCCGGACCTTCTGCATGACGGTCGGCGAGAACGTCGCCAATTGTGCTCAATCACCTCCACAGGGACCCAGCCATGTCGGACGGTTGCCCGCATAAACACGTCTGCGTTAGGCGGAGGAAGGAGGCAGCGCGCCTTCTATTTGGCGCTGAGAGGCGCCCACGAGCGGTTTTCGCTGGGTCGACTCACTCGGGGAGACCGCCTTAACCTCCGTGCAGACGAACCGGGGAGGCGCAGGTCTTCGCCGGAGCTCCCGGTCAAGCCTCGGCCTTACGGCGCCGATCGCCCTTAAGCGAGCGTCCTTCTCGCAGCGGGCGCCTCCGGCGATCCACTTTCAAAACGATGGGGCGGTGGCTAGGATCTTCACCACCATGTACACATAGTGGCAAACCGCCATGAACTTGGTCGCGCCGGCCGACCCGGTATGGCGTTATGCACGGAAGGTCGAGGTCCGCCACCTCGAACTCTAGCATCTCGGTCGCGAAATTGTCGAACCTCCGAGCGTCACCGGCGGTAGCGCGCCAATGAGGCGGACTCGGCCCGGCGCGATGCGAAAAACGGGGCGTCGGCGAAGCTCTGCTGCTGGATCTGGGCGCCTTGGCGACTTCAGGCGGACGGAGGTTAGAGAACACCCTCCGTCGACCAACACTGCCCTAGCTTTACATTCGGACGGTGGGTGCCACCACGATCGGGAGATGTCGAGGGCGGCGATGCTTGCTCCGACCACGCCCGGTGCCTTGCGACCCTCGCCGAACGCGGCGGCGTACACCTCCGCGCCGCGCGCTTAAAGCTGGCGTGGGGCGGATAGGTGGCGATCCACCGTGGATAGCGGCAACCGGCGCTCCGCCCGGTGGAAATAGCGAAGCCGCTTCCTTGCCCTTGCGGCTGCCGGACGGTTCTTGCTGCTCGTGGGCGCGCTTGTCCACCAACTTGTTGGCGACATGGCAATCCGCCAAGTTGTGGGGCTATTGCGGTGAATGGGACGATAAGCCCCGCTCCACTCGCGGGGCGGCGGTCTCGCCCGTCGTCGCGACCCGCGAAGACGCCCGTGATCACAGCGATCGCCACAGCGCCCTGCGGAGACCGTTCTTGCCGCCGCGCGCCGCGCCTTCTCCGCATGACCTCCTCCTTTCTTCGCCCGCCCGCGCTGCGCCTGCGCCGCCGCCGTCTTCATCGTCGTCGTCGCGCTCGGCGACCATGACCTGTCGGTCTCGGCCGCCTTCGCTTCTTCTTGTCCTTGCGGGGTTTCTCGAAGTCGGCCTCGCCTCCTTAGCTGTCGCACCCATGCGCGGGCGAGCGAGCCTCCGCTGGGCGCACTTGTCAGCGCCCGAGTGAAAACTCTTCCGTCGTCTTGATCTTGCGGGTGGCCATCTTCTCCTTGACCCTAGGGTCTCGGCGCCTCTCACGAATGCCGTGACAGCGGCGTCGATGGAGATGTCGGGGAATGGTGTTGCGGACTGGTAGGCGCCGGATGTAGTCGCGCGGCGCTCTCCTTCTTCGCTCCCGCGTTGTGGAGGTCGTCCTCGACTTCCGGGCTGCTCGAGCGTGCCTGGAAGTTGGTGATGAAGAGCTCGAGAGCTCTCTCCACGACCCACGGACTCGGGGCGAGGTTCATGAGCCAAGGCGGGCTCCGCCGGTGAGACTTGGAAGTAGTTGCGAGAACCTTCCCGACCCTCGGCCATTGCATCACCGTAGTGTAGATCTGCAAGAACTTCGTCGAGGTTGGAGGGCCGTTATGCGTCTCGATGGGGGTGGGCGAAACCTCTCCGGCCCTTGGGCCTTGGTGCGGCTCCTTGAAAAGCGCGCGGCCGACCGGAGCCTCCTGCTCCCGGATCGCCTCCGGCTCATTGAGCCCGCCGCCGGATGGCGCGAAGAGCACCTCCTTCCTCGGCGGAGGCGGCGTCGCGCGAACCCTCCTGGTCCCCCAGGCGGCGGCATCGGCGCGATCGCGCGCCGGTCGTGCCGCTGCGAGCTTGTCGCGAGTCTTCTCCTTATCGCGATGGCGGTCCTCAAGTGGGACGGAGATCCGCCCGCTTTGTCGCTGCTGGCGAACCCGTAGGATCGCTGGTTTACGTCATCTGGCCCGCTCCCTCCCGCGGTGATCTGCGAGAAGAGCGGGGGCAGAAGGAGCGGGAAGAAGCGGAAGCGCCGGTTCCGCGCCTCGAAACTTGCACCACCGCGGCTTCATCGGCGTAGCGGGCCAAACTAGCCACCACGGATCCGCCGAAAGTCGAGTCACCGACACCGGTGGGTTGTCAGCGAGGCCACAGTGCGCATGGAGGTTACGTGCGAGTGCACTCCTCCAAGGCGGCGCCGCCTAACTTGGTCGGGATAGGCTGCCGCCCGGCTGATCCACCGCCATCGCCCGCGCCCGGCGCCCGGCCGTGGCTCTGGCGATCGCCTCGATCCATCGCATGATTGCGATCCGCCATTCGATGGTCGGCGAGGCGATGCTAGCGCCCCCTACAGCGCGCCGCGGCGGCATGTTCACCGCTCAACCACTGCGGATCACACCTGGTGATTTCTATCCCGCTAGCCTATCGGCCGCTCGATTCGATTGAGCTTGGGGCGCGACAAGGAGCAACACGGGGATTACCGGTTGAACTCCCTGCGGGTAATAGTCCTACTCTGCTGAGCCTTAGCTCTCTTGTTGTTGTGGTTGAATGGAATGTGTTTCTGAGTGTTTGAATGCTGCGTATGCTAGTGCAACCTCCCTCTTCCCTCTCTCCTCTCCTTTTATACAAGCTTTGAGCTGGCGGAGAAGGCGAGGGGTAAGCGATCTGATACTCTCGGTGCATCGACGAGACACGACGGAGAGGCAACGTGCAGCTGCCTCGCGCCGAGGCTTCGCCTCGCCATGCCAAGTGGCCACCCCCCATGATCCACGGTGAAATTGCGGGTGGGGCCTAACACTGCTCTCCTCGGCAGGCGGCCATCTCGAAACAAACCTTCTCTCTGTAGGTCAATTCTTCTGCGCCCAGATGGCGGCCGCTTTCGAGACTGCGAAGTCCTTGTGGCGGTAATCATTTCTTGGTGTCTATCGCGTGTGGCGTCGCATTAAATCTTTCGTCCTTCGCAGCGGAGGAGAAGCCTTCGCCTGAAGACTCCTTCATAGCGCTCCACTGCCACGGGGCCCGGCAGCGATGGGGGGCACTATGCGCGCCGAGGCTCGCCAGCGCCCCTGGTGCGTGGGGCCCTCGCCCGGTGATGATGGGCTTCGCCCGCCTGTTGGGACACTGGTCGCCCGCTGGCGTGTGGGACCTCGCCCTAGTCTTCTAAGGGCTCGCCCGTGCTTTTGAGGCCTTGTAGCCCGCTGTGGCGTGGGGCCAGCAATCTGCCGTGGGGCTCGCCCGCCTGTTGAGGTCGATCGCCCGCTGGCGTGTGGGGCCCTCGCCCGGCGCTACTGAGGGGCTTCGCCAGCATGGCTGGGCCTTGTCGCACTTTGTGCGAGGGCCGCTTGATCTGCCGTGGGGCTCACCCCCTGTTGGGGTCTGATCGCCCACGGCGTGTGGGGCCCACGCCCGCGCCTGAGGGGCTCGCCATGGCTGAGGCCTTGTCGCCGTCGGCGTGGGGCCCGCTTGATCTGCCGTGAGGCTCGTCCCTGTTGGGGTGCAGTCGCCGTGAGGCCGGGACCTGACCATGGGCGGAAGGCCATAGGCGCCATGGGGCGCCTTGGAACCGGCGTGGCCGAACCCGGCTGCGGCCGCGGCGTGGGGAAGGAGCAGGGCCCCATTGGAGGGGGAAGGAGGCGGGGGCTCCGTTGGAGCTGCGTGGAAGAAGGCGGCCAAGCCCGTCGTGGCGGCGCCCGTCCACGACCATGGGCGGCACTGGATCTCCGGGAGAACAGGCGGCCGAATCGGCGGGAGGCGGGCGAGGCGGCGACCCGGCGTCTCGTCGGCGGCCGCCACCGGCGTGGCGGCCGTGAGGACGTCGCCGGAGGGTGTCGCCGTCGGGGAGGTTGCTTGGGAGGAAACCACGAGGAGGAGGTGGTCGTCGGGGTGGTTGGCATGGCGGAGGAGGAGGTGGGCGCCATGGCGTGGAGCCACCGGCGGCGGAGGGAGAGGAAGCCGGAGCTAACCCTCGATACCATGTTGATTGGAGAATTGATTTGTTGTATTGCCATTTGGGTAAACTATATGGAGTACAAGAAGTGGGCCTACCTGAGGCCCAACATACTCTAACAAGAACAACTGGGTGGTCATCTGCGGCAAGTTTGACACAAACAGGATCGCCTGGGTGATCAAGAAGTGGGCTGGCCCGGTCATCAAGCAGATCAAGATCGTGGAGATATGGCCGCCGCCACCACCACCGCCGCCGCCACCTCCGCCGCCAACGCCGCCACCTCCTCCTTGCCGCCGCCGCCGCAGCCACCAACTATCTTGCCATGGCCGTACCCGCTGCCGTACCCTGCGGTGCATTGGTGGCACTGGCACAAGCCACCATGGCCGCGGCCGCCTATATGGCCGCCGTGGCCGTGATCGTTGTCGTCGTCGTCGAACTGCGCGTGGCACGACGACGGCGACTTTGCGGATGGCACAAATAATTCTATGCCCTGTGCACCAGCGTATTAAAATGCAATGATTTAAGAAAACCATGTATACTGATCGTAAAAGGAAGTTGAATCAATGTCTTCAGGATAGGTCTGAGATGGATATAAGCCCTATTTTTAACATGATACCCTCACACCTATCTATTGTTATTTTATTTCTTATATTATTGCTGTTGGGAAACCTACCGTAGGGGGAGCCCGGCCCGGCACAGGCCGGCAACGACATGGTTCGGCTAGGGCCGGCCGGTGGCTCCACCACGGTGGGTCCCACATATGGACCTAGCCTAAACCCTGAGTAGTACTATATAAGAAGAGGTGGAGCACCTATTGTATAACAGATCAGAGAAATAATAAAGAGAAGCTCCACCCATACATCTTTATGTCCTCGGTGTTTGATCTTTCTCTGCGATTGATTGTCCACGTTTATACCTCGGACTACACCCGGTAGCGAGGTTCCTCAACACGTTATCAGCACGCTCGCTCCATCGACGTGCCGATCATTCCGTGAGGAAGACTGATCTGCATCCACTTCTACCATGAAGGTATATTTTGGGCACCGATTACCCCGTAGATCGTGATCTGTTCTTGAATTTGTTTGCAGATCGAGAAGAATTGTGGTTTTTCCCTAGTAGATCGGAAAATTTGCAAGAATTTTAGTAGATTCTTTTTTTGGGGAATTTGTAAAACCAATCTTGAAGATTGATCTCCCACGATCTTTGGCGCCGCGCCTTCGCCTGCGCATCACGCCGCTAAGCGCCGTCTCGTCGTCGCGCGCCTTTCTGCCGTGTGACCTCTTTATACATGCCAGCGCCCGCGCGTCCGCGCCGCGCATGCTCGAACGCCGCCAGCGCCGCCATGCCATGCCTCTTTGGCGCGCCCCAGTATTGCGCCTGTTGGGCCGTGCACCCGTGTGAGCCGTCCCGGTGGCCATGACCGGCTAAGTGCGCCCGCAGCTGAGCCACCACGTGTGAGCAGCTGTCCCCCCTCTGGTCCACGCCTTTGTCTGTTGAAGGCCACTGAGCCAAACTGCGTGGCCGTGGCCCGGTGGCCTAAGCGCCGACCCACGTAGATGGGCCGAATTGGGATAATTTTGCAAATTGGCTTCGAAAATTCTGAAAATTGCCGAAAATCCTCTGATTCTTGCAGAATCACCCGTTAGGTTTTTGAAAATTACCTGTTTTCAAACTCTTATAAGACTACGTGCAGCCTTACTAGCAGCAGGTCGTACGCTGGACCGAAAGGTCCAGATTAAGCGGAAATTTTCAAAACATATTTGAAAAACCCCCGATTCTTGCAGAATTAAGTGAATTGCTTTGGAATTGTTTATTTACTGTTTAATATTTCTGTGCAATTATTCTACAAATTATTGCTTGTTATATTATCAATAATTAGTTTGCATCTCGTAATGGCACCATACTGAAGCCGCGAGAATTATTTTTATGTCACGCACCACTCTAGGTTGATTACCTGAAGTAATCATATATTTGGTTATCTTGCGGATGGTGGCACAGTAAGCCGTGATTTGAGAGCTTGCCCCGAGGCGAACCTTGACCTAGAAATCGATGTTGAAATTGTCTGGGCGACAAGCATTGCGTTCCACCATTGGCATTGGCCAGGGCTACCCCACTTCTGAACAAATTACCAGGCCCTGCATTTCCTCAGGCATCACTTATCACCCACTCTGAAAAGTGAGTACATGACAGTGACATGTCCCCTAGAACTGTGGAATGTGCTCTACAAGCGCTTTGAGAGGTTGAGATATTCAATTCTTCCACAAGCCCAGCAGGACTAGAATCGCCTGAGGGTGGCCGACTTTAAGTCTGTTGCTGATTATAACTCTGCGCTGCACCGCATTTGCACCAATCTAAGGCTCTGTGGCAAGCCTGTCTCTGAGCAAGAGAAGATTGAGTAAACCCTTTCTACTTTCCATCCCAATGAAATTCAGCTAGCCTGCAGCTACTGTCAGGACAATATTGAGGAGTATAGCACTCTCATCGATACGATGATGGTGTCTGAAACTCATGATAATGTCTTGATGAAGAATTTCAAGTCCCAAGCACCGAGTAACCGGAATGGCAGGGAAATTAATACCAATAGTTACAAGGTGAAGAAGCCCAACAAGAAGGGTAAGAAAGGGAAAGAAAAGAAAGGGGCAGCAACTGACAAGTCTAGTAATCAGGGGCCGCGCAAGCCGTATGGCCAGCAGAACCAAACGTGCTATCGCTGCGGCCTGAAGGGGCATTGGTCCAGGATCTGCAGTGAGCCCAAAGAAGTAGTTGCGGCACATCAGACTAAGAAGAAGCGCCCCATTGAAGCGCATCTCGCAGGGCTTCAAGTTGAGAAGACCAAGCCCGAAGATGAATTTGAAGAGGATGATCTCCTTGGGAGGAACTGGCATCTCTCGCTCTGCCCCTCCTGGCCCTGTCCCTGAAGGCTCCATGAAGATAGATCACTTTGATGACTCTGACATCCGGCAGAGTGTGGACGCAATGTTCACTGAGTCTATCTAGTTTTCTCTTGCAGCCTGTCGCTGCTATTATCTTAGAGTGGTTGCGTTAGAAGACATTTAAATGAACTTTAGAATTTCTCCCTAACATTGTAAGCTCTAGGAGAGCATATTTTTTAATTCTCGTGGTTGGTCTTGAAGAATCCTGAATTTCAGTATGATTGAATTTATAGTATTTTCAATTTTGCATGAATTAATATGCTTTGCATATGTGGTTGTGCCATTACCTGATTGCAATTATATATATATTTGTGTAGCGCCCATGGAGGAATTGTGCATTGTGGATAGTGGTACTACGAATAGTATCATGCGAGAATCGAAGTACTTGCAGTCTATCTCGAAGAATACTGGTTGTATTACCACTATCGCTGGTAGCGATACTTGCATCGTCGGCTCAGGAAGGGCATCTATAATTTTGCCTATGGAAACTATTATTGAAATGAAAGAGGCATTATTATATCTTGAATCCACACAAACATTATTGAGTTTTCGCGACATCCGTACCAATGGATTTCATGTAGAAACCATAAAAGAGAATGGCAATGAATTTTTATGCATTGTGCAATACAAAGGATGCGAGAAGCGAATTCTTGAGAAGTTTGCCTCCTTAAATTCTTGGCTATACCACACTAGTATTAGAATACCAGCAGTGTTCACCTCCCTTAAGACGACCTTTAGAAGCTTTGAACTCTTTTTCCTCTGGCATAGGAGACTTGGCCACCCTGGTTTTAGAATGATGAGAGAAATTATAAATAATTCGCAAGGTCATGATATCAGTGTTAGAAATTTTTCGAATCATGAAGATTTTGTGTGCACTATCTGTGCTACTGGGAAACTGCTTACTAGGCCATCGGTCCTGAAGGTTAGAGATGAAGTCCCCGCTTTCCTTGAACGGACTCAGGGAGACATTTGTGGCCCTATTCAGCCCCTGTCAGGGCCGTTTAGATACTTTATGGTGCTCATTGATACTTCCTCGAAGTGGTCGAACGTGAGTTTACTCTCGACGAGGAACCATGCGTTCGCGAAGCTAATCTCGTAGATTATCCGCCTTAAGAATGTGTTCCCCGAGCATAACATCAAATCCACTCGCATGGACAACGCCGGAGAGTTTACCTCAAAAGCTTTTGATGATTATTGCAGTGCATCGGGGATTCACCTTCAGACTTTCGGTACCTGCGTTCATATGCGAGCAGAGCTAGCGAGGCATTGATTAAGAGAATTAAATTCATTGCCCGGCCACTTCTCTTGCAATCTAACTTACCGAACTCTTCCTGGGGACATGCAGTCCTTCATGCATCTAATCTCATCAATTATAGACCATCGGCCCACAACATCCATCACCTATGCAACTAGCGCAGGGCATGATCCCCAAGATCTCGCATCTTAGAAAATTTGGCTGTAAGGTATATGTACCTATACCACCCCTCAGCGTGCCACTATGGGCCCTCTCCGAAAGTCTGGGATTTATGTTGGATATGAAAGTATCTCAATAATTCGATATTTAGAACCCATAATTGGAGATTTGCATACAGCTCGGTTCGCTGATTGCATATTTGACGAGAATAATTTTCCGTCATTAGGGGGAGAGAATAAGCCATCAGAAGATGAATGCTGAGAAATCACCTAGCAAGCAGCCGGTGCGGCAGCATTAGACCCTCGTATTAGTGAAGCAAATGGTGAGGTCTAGAAGATTCTAGACTTGAATAAATTAGCAAATGCACTGCCTGATCACTTTTGTGACTCGCAGAGAGTGATTAAGTCGCATATGCCTACACCCAATGCACCAGAGAGGATTGCAGTACCAAAGCAAATAGAAGGTACCCCTCAACCTGCTCAAAGGCCTAAGAAAAGAGCAGGGAGTCTGGTTACTCCAACCCCAAGTACCCGGGGACGCCTGGGGAAAAGAGGGAAGGGGAGCCTGTTGAGACCCGGTACTGTAAAGAGCCTGCTATTGAGGCCCTCCCATATTTGAATGTTCCCCTGCAGGAACCCGAGAATGTTCCACAGCAGGAACCAGTGTATAATGCCGAAACAAATGTGAGCGCACACATCGGCTATAATAAACTAAAGAAACTTGCTCCCGCTATCGGGATACGCGGTGAAGAGCAAGGTAAACAATTGCCCGAAGCAACCCATGATGAAATGGCCATAAACTATGAATTAACCGGGGAAGTAATGAATATAGCCACAGCCATAATCGATATTTACTATGCAAAGAAAATTGCCTCCATAATTGAAAATGATCCAGAGCTTACATCTCTAGCAGAATGTAAAGCAAGGCCGGATTGGGAAGAATGGAAAAAAGCAATTACAGCAGAACTGACTTTCCTGAACAATAGACAAGTGTTCGGGCCTGTAAGCCATACACCGAACCACATACGCCCTGTAGGGTACAAGTGGGTCTTTGTTCGTAAGAGGAATGAAAGTAATGAAGTTGTGAGGTACAAAGCAAGGCTGGTAGCTCAAGGTTTCACTCAACGTCCCAAAATTGACTATGAGGAAACTTACTCCCCGGTCATGGGCAGCATTACCTTTAGGTATCTCATCTCAATGGCAGTTAATATGAACTTAAGAACGAAATTGATGGATGTTGTAAACACTTACCTTTATGATAATCTAGATTCTGAAATCTATATGAAGGTACCTGAAGGTATACCCGTCCCGAATGACGATAGAGCCAATAGAAATCTATACAGTGTAAGACTTGTGAAGTCTCTATATGGACTAAAACAGTCTGGGAGGATGTGGTATAATCACTTAAGTGACTTTCTCTGCAAGAAAGGCTACATAAATAATGAAGATTGTCCCTATGTCTTTATACAGCGATCCCCGAATGGATTTTGCATAATCTCTGTATATATAGATGATCTCAATATCATCGAGACAAACCGACAAATGAAGAAGTTGATGAAGCATGCTCTTACTTGAAGTCTGAGTTTGAAATGAAAGACTTAGGTAAAACTAAGTACTGTTTAGACTTGCAGCTCGAGCATCTCCCTCATGGGATCTTGGTACACCAGGCTACCTATACTCAGAAGGTATTGGAAAGTTTGGCTTTGACAAAGCATATTCCTCCAGAACTCCTATGATAGGGAGATCTTTGCAGAGAGAAAAGGACCCCTTCTGACCCAGAGAAGAGGAGGAGGAAATCCTCGGGCAGGAAGTCCCGTATTTTAGTGCAATAGGAGCACTCATGTATCTTGCTAACAGTACACGGCCTGATATTGCATTCGCTGTGAACACGT
Source organism: Raddia guianensis (assembly GCA_036346415.1). Lineage (NCBI taxonomy): Eukaryota > Viridiplantae > Streptophyta > Magnoliopsida > Poales > Poaceae > Raddia > Raddia guianensis. The sequence continues at coordinate 25,831,494 of CM070537.1, read as the reverse complement.
TGGATCGATACAGTGTAGCGCCCACGAAGAGGCATTGTAACGGAATAAAGGTTATCTTTCGATACCTCCGTGGAAGCATTGATCTTGGCCTGTTTTACAGAAAGTACCAAGATATGAATATTGTTGGTTATGCCGATGCTAGGTACCTTTCGGATTCGCATTCTGGTAAATCACAAACTGGGTATGTTTTCCTGTGTGGTGGCACTGCAATGTCATGAAAGTCGTCCAAACAGACGCTTGTGGCTACGTCAACAAACCACTCGGGGATCATTGCATTATATGAAACATCTCGTGAATGTGCATGGTTAAAAAGAATGGTGAAACACATCCTGCAGTCATTTGGATTACCTATTGAGCAAACCCCTATAATTATCTATGACGATAATGCCACTTGTGTTGCACAAATGCAAATGGGTTATGTGAAAAGTAATCTCACTAAGCATATCGACCCCAAGTTCTTTTATGCGCATGAACTGCATAAATTGAACAAAATAAGTATCCAGCACACCAAATCCTGTGAGAATTTGACTGACCTGTTCACTAAGTCATTACCTACCGCCTCCTTTGAAAGGTGTGTTAGGGGTATTGGAATGATTAGGCTCAAAGAAGTGCTGAATTCAGGGGGAGATAATTCACACGCCCTGAATTAAAACTTTGGCATGAAGCTGGAGTACCCAACTCGATCTAGAAGATTGAATGCAATGTTGGGTGGTTTGTACTCTTTTTTTCTTGGTGAGTTTTCCCTGAAGTTTTCTCACATAAGGTTTTTAATGAGGCAAATCGTGCGCACAACAAGCGTATGCTATGTACTCTTTCTCCAATCCTTTTTCCCACTGGGTTTTTAGATGGAGTTTTGATGAGGCATATGCATCTCGCTGGCAAGGTCCAAGGGGGAGTGTTGGGAAACCGACCGTGTGGGGGAGCCCGGCCCGGCATAGGCTGGCACACGGCATGGTGCGGCTAGGGCCGGCCAGTGGCTCCACCACGGTGGGTCCCACATATGGACCTAGCCTAAACCCTGAGCAGTACTATATAAGAAGAGGTGGAGCACCTACTGTATAACAGATCTGAGAAATAATAAAGAGAAGCTCCACCCATACATCTTTGTGTCCCCTGTGTTTAATCTTTCTCTGTGATTGATTGTCCACGTTTATACCTCGGACTACACCCGGTAGCGAGGTTCCTCAACAATTGCAACTCATTATGGAGCATTGTAAAAATACAAGAACTTCTGATATTTGAAATGAAAGAAGCCCTCCCCTCTAAATAATGGAAAGTTGGCCTTTGGGGGAAAAACAAACTTCCGTTGACTGTTGACCCCTTGTTTCATCTGCACCAGTTGATAACTTTGATATGTCTTGTTATGAATTTTGACTTGTGAAAAAATAAGAATTAAAGGTGCATTGTTTTTGATCCTACAATGCCATATCCATGCATATTTATATTGTGCGTTCAGTTCTTACGGGGGTAATTGTTAAGGGTTAAAAAATATTTCCAATTTGTGGCATGCCTAGCATAGCAGGGTGCTAACCTGTTCTCCACACCCTTCTCCATATAATGCTCTAACAGCTTCTCTAGATTTAGTGTCCATACAATTGCAGCGTCATAGTGGCCCTCTCATGCCATTTCTAGCATGCAGTATGTAATGGCACTTCAGTTGTTCATTTTTATGTGTTTTCCATTTATTCTTTCCTTTGTAGGATTTTTGTGCTGTGCTTCTTTTTTCTGGAAGCAATTAATGTTGGAAATATAGGCATTATACCAATTCCGAAATTAATTATACGGCAAAACAGATGCAAAACCAAACAGGCACACAACAGGCAATTCATTATGGATAACAAGAAAACCCTAGCCGCGCACTTGCGGCTACTGGAGTCAGAGAAAAACTTACGTAGGGATCGACGAAATGGAGAACGTGAGAAGGAGACATTCGGCCGTAGAGGAAGTAGTCGACGTCGAGGTTCGTCGGCACTAGTGGTCGCGCGAAAGCGCTGCCCAGAAACCTAATTGCTGCCCTCCCGTGCAGGTCTCACGGCAGCAATCGGAGCGGAGATCCCGCTCTCCCTCCTCTGGGTGCACGCAGAGAGGAAGGTTGACGAGGAACTTCATCGCGCGAGGACTCAATACAGCAGATGGAAACGCGAGTGGAAAACCGAGTGACTTCTCCTGGACGTCTCCAGGGGATTTATCCTCGGAGTCGAAACTGCCTCCCCACGCAGAGCGGAGGCACGTTGCACGTCGCCGCGCACGTTGCGAACCGTTCGTTCGATCCACAAAAATCGGGTGCGGGGAGTTACCTTGTAGCAGATAAAACCAAAAATAAAAAGGAGATAGCACGCTAGGAATTATCCACGGCACGGCGACTCGCGACGTCGCAAGTCACAAGTCACGCAGAAAAACACGGTAAATTGCGTAATCGCGCGCGTGCGCGTGTGACTCTAGCAAATAGCTTCCAATTCCCCATGTGCCTCATGACAAGGGGAGTTGGTAGCTCTCCCTTATAAGTTGGTATAATCACCCACCCACTAGCAAGATGGTACTATTCTTTATATGCTTTGGTATTTTCAGGATGGGCCAAATGGGCCAAATTTCAACAATCCCCCACCAAATGCCACAACATAAAACGACTCAAAGTGCTGTGCTGAATCAGCGTTTAATATACCAGTGTTTTAGTGTAAATCCCGTACGGGTTGAACTTGTACCTAGAATAACGAGATCACTCCTTCCACAACTGATGAATGGACTAAGCCTTGAATTCACAGTCTTGTGTGGTTAGATTTCACTCGAAATCTTAACTGGTACTAGGCTACCACAGAACCTCATCTAAATGGATCGTTAAATGGTCATGCTCCCTGATCTGCTCATGAGCTTTCTAGAGAATGCCCTCTTCTCATGAACTGCGACCACACAGTTAGGCTCAAGTAGGTGTATTCATTATAGGTATCCTGTAGGCTAATGCCTTTTCCTCTTATTAGAACACTAGAATACATTAAGGTATAGAACCAACCTTCCATACAGTTGAGAGTACTTTGGACATGCGTACTTTATTTGTACTCTCTTGTTACACCGTCAACTTGTTCTTCCCATTATCTAAATTGCAGGATCTCCGATCGTTAGAATGGGTTACAGCTACGATATAACTTAAATAGGCCTCATTCCCATGTCCTTAGATGCAATAGAAATCACATTTCTTGATAGCCCCTTTGTAAAAGGGTCTGCCAGATTTTTCTCAGTGCGTATATAATTTACAGTAATTACTCCGGAGCTTCTTAATTTTCTGACAGATTTAAGCCTACGCTTCATATGTCTGGAGGACTTCATATTATCCTTAGTACTCATAACCTTGGTTATCACCGTTTGATTATCACAGTACATTAGGATCGGTGGAATTGGTTTCTCAACCATCGGCAAGTCCAACACAAGCTCTCTAAGCCATTCAGCCTCAACAGTGGCCGTGTCTAAAGCTACTAGCTCAGCTTCCATGGTTGACCGTGTCAGCACGGTCTGTTTGCAAGACCTCCATGAAACTGCTCCACCCGCTAGAGTAAACACATAGCCACTTGTGGTTTTGATCTCATTAGCATCAGAGATCCAATTTGAATCACTATACCCTTCTAGTACCGGTGGGTATCCATTATAGTGAATTCCATAAGAGGTTGTACCTCTTAAATAGCGCAATACTCTCTCAAGAGCCTCCCAGTGATCATTTTCCGGATTAGACGTAAACCTGCTTAATTTGCTCACAGCAAATGAGATGTCAGGTCTAGTTGCTCCGGCTAAATACATAAGGGACCCAATTATTTGTGAATATCTCAATTGATCTTTCCCTAACCCGTTATTTTTGCGAAGCTTTATACTTGCATCATAAGGGGTTGGGGACACTTTACAGTTCTCAAAACCAAAGCGATTTAAAATCTTTTCTGCATAATGGGACTGACTCAGAGTGATCCCATCCTCATTTCTGATCAATTTAATATTTAGACTGATATCTGCTTCACCCATATCTTTCATATCAAAGCACGTAGATAAGAAAGACTTGACCGCGTCAATGATGTCAGTGTTGGTCCCAAATATAAGTATGTCATCAACATACAAACATAGGATTACTCCTTGACCCCCACCACAGCGGTAGTAAATACATTTATCCGCTTCATTCACAACAAAACCAGCTGTTGTCAAGGTTTTATCAAATTAGTCGTGCCATTGTTTAGGTGCTTGCTTCAGGCCATATAGAGATTTCAATAATTTACACACCTTATTCTCCTGTCCAGAAATCACAAATCCATCAGGTTGCTCCATATAAATCTCTTCCTTCAATTCCCCATTGAGGAAAGCTATCCTTACGTCCATCTGATGAACATAAAGATGAAGAGAAGATGCTAAAGTAAGGAGTACTCTGATGGTAGGAAGCCTCGCAACAGGGGAGTAAGTATCAAAGAAATCCTCTCATTCCTTTTGGGTATAACCCTTGACCACAAGTCTAGCCTTGAACTTATCAATAGTTCCATCAGGCTTCATTTTCTTTTTAAAGATCCACTTACATTCAACTGGTTTACACCCACTGGGACGTTCAGTGATCTCCCAGGTCTCGTTAGACATGATGGAATCCATCTCGCTACGGACCGCCTCTTTCCAATACTCTGCATCGGGTGATGCATAAGCCTCTGAAAGAGTTTTTGGCACATCATCCACTAGATATACAATAAAGTCATCACCAAAGGATTTTTCAACCCTTTGTCTCTTGCTCATACGAGGAGCTTCTATGACAATATTGTTATCCTCCTCAGGAATTTCACAGACTGGTTCACAATTTAAAGGAATTTCAGAAGTTGATGGAAGATCAGAAGATTGAATATTTTTATTAGCGCCTGCCGCTCTCATAGGATAAATATTCTCAAAGAAAGAAGCATCTCTAGACTCAATTATTGTGTTAATGCTAACATCAACTGAGTCTGATTTGACAACCAAAAATCTATAGGCTGTGCTATTGAAAGCATATCCTAAAAATACACAGTCTACGGTTTTAGGTTTGAGCTTTCTCTTTTTCGGCACTGGTATATTGACCTTAGCCAAACAACCCACGTGCGTAGATAATTAACATTTGGTTTTCTCCCCTTCCATCCCTCATACGGAGTAATCTCACTTCTTTTAGTAATTACTCGGTTGAGGACATAGGTTGCTATTAAAACAGCTTCCCCCCACCATAACTTAGGCATACCGACACTCTCCAAAATGGCATTCACCAAGTCTGTTAGTGTTCGGTTTTTCCTCTCAGCCACCCCATTAGATTGAGGCGAATATAATGGTGTAACCTCATGGATTATACCATGTTCAGCATAGAATTGGGAGAATTCATCAGAGATATACTCTCCTCCACGATCAGACCTTAACCTTTTGATTTTCTTTTCTAGTTGGTTCTCAACCTCGGCCTTATAAATTTTAAAGAAATTCAATGCTTCATCTTTTGTTTTAAGCAAATAAACATAGCAATAACGAGTTGCATCATCTATGAGAGTAAGAAAGTATCTTTTGCCTCCTTTTGTCAGCACTCTATTCATTTCACACAAATCAGAATGGATGAGATCTAACGGTGCCAATTTTTTTCTTCCTCTAGCCCCTTAAAGGGTTTTCGAGGTTGTTTAGTTTGCACACAAGACCGGCACTTTGATCATTTGACAATATCACATTTCGGAATTAATTCATTTCTGGACATTCGAGCAATGGTACCAAAGCCAATATGACACAAACGTGAGTGCCAAACATTGGTCTCACAATAATTAATTGTAGTTGCAACATTCAAACAAGACTCTAAAACACTTAAACGGAACAGGCCTCTGCTTTCATAACCTTTACCGATAAAGTTTTCAAACTTTGACAAAACAACTTTATTTGACTCGAACACTAACTTGTAGCCATCTCTACACAACAGAGACCCGCTAACAAGATTCTTATTTATTGTCGGCACGTGCTGCACGTTCCTCAAGCGCACAGTCTTCCCTGAAGTGAGCTTCAGTTCCACCGTGCCAACACCAAGAACAGAAGCACGTGAGCCGTTTCCCATCAGGACGAAGGAAGGCCCTGCTGCCTGATAAGAAGAGAACAATGATTTGTCAGAACACACATGAATATTAGCACCCGTGTCAATCCACCAATCAATGGATTGATACGCTGAAAATACTACAGGAGAATTACCATACCCTCCCGAGCCTCCAACTTCACCAATGACCACATTAGCATTGTTCCTGCCTTGACCGTTTGACTTGTTCTTGTGGTGACGGCAGTCTTTCGCCATGTGGCCATTTTTCCCGCACACAAAGCAGGTAATGTTCGTCATATCCTTTGTCTCACCCTTCTTCTTCTTGAAGTTCGTTGTTTTGTTCGGTTTTGAGCCTTCATTCTTGTTGCCACCCTTCTTCTGAACTACATTTGCATTGTTTTCCTGAGAAGAGGCAGCAGGTGCATCTTTGGCTCTCGCCTTTTCCTCCACATCGAGGGCCGCAATCAGATCCTCAAGAGAGATCTCTTCTCTCCTATGCTTCAGACCCGTGGCAAAGTTCCTTCAAGATTGAGACAGTTTGGCAATGATGCCCGCAGCCACAAACTTAGGAGGTAATGCACACCCCAAGTGCGCAATCTCGGCCACCAGTAGCTGGAAGTCGTGTGCTTGCGCAACAATTGACTTTGAACCATCCATGGTAAAGTCAAATAGTTGTTCACACACATACAGCCAGCGACCGGCTTCGGCGACTACGTACTTGGCATCAAGGGCCATCCACAGATCGTGTGCAGATGTGTAACTCATATACACATCGTACAGTTGATCGTCCAAGATGGTAAGAATGCAGTCTAATGCAGTGTTGTTTGCATTCTCAAACTGCGCAGTTTCCTCATCAGTCAGAGGAAACATCGGGTGAATCACCCACCACATCCCCAGCGACATAAGCCAAAACTTGGGCCAAATGGGCATTTTCAGGATGGGCCAAATTCCAACAATTAATACTTGCATTAGTACCAAATTGTTCTGTGTTCTATACCTACTACATTTGTGGACCTTTCTTATGTACATTTTTTTGGCTATCCATCATTTTGATATATTTCTTCAAGATATTTTGAATTCTTACCTAGCAGTTAATAGAAGTATTAGATTTTTGGTATAGTCGTATTTAAGATATTTTGCACTAACACTGATTGACATCAGATTTTTTGAAACGCAGCGATCATGTGTTGTATACCTTCTATATCATCACTATGTGTTATCCATTATAAATGTGCTCGACTGATATGCTTTAAGAACCTACTTGCTAAGTCATTGTCTGACCTATTGCACTTTCAAATTTACTAGCATTTTATTGGATATTCTATCATTTATGGTGTTTCCTATGTTATTGTTTGATTCCATTTATAAGTTACCAAATATCTTGACATGACCTTGCAGTGGTGAACAATGTGCAGATAATAAACTCCTTTTATTTTTTCCTCTCTGTACTAGGGTAATACCACCCTGCTACTGCATTTTGTTGTTTATACATATATTTATGTTGTCTGTTGGTGAAATTCAGTACCGGTTTTTGGTTGATGGTGTATGGAGGTGTGATGAAACGAAGCCTTGTGTATGTGATGAATATGGGATGATCAGCAATGAAGTGCTGGTTGAAAATAATACGCACCTAATTGTGCAACCAGAGCCTTCTTCCATAAGAGGAATCAGTATGGATGAGGGTACTATTTTGACAACAGTATGTGCCAAAGTTTCACACTTTATTTTTTTGTCTTGCATAATAGTAGAATTGTTCTAATAACTAATGATTTGTTATATCGTGCTATAAATCTCCGAACAGATGCCCACAGAACCACCACCTCAAAACCCAGGCGTGCAGATAGCAGTTTTCCGCCACCGGGTCTCAGAAATCTTATTACATAATACCATATATGATATTGTTCCTGATTCTAGCAAGGTTAGATTCTTTTTGTAGTCAACACCCTTTGTTTTAGCTTATGTGAATAATCATATTTTTTTTGCAAGCTTTACAGGTAGCAATTTTGGATGCTCAGCTTCCTGTCAAGCAGGCATTTAAAATCATGCATGATGAGGTATGTATCTTCAAGATCTGCTCCTGTGCTTTACTTTATTTCCTTTTTGGTGCCTTTTTGGTTGAAATAGCCTCCTTTTTCAGACAAATTCTTTTTCTTCTACGGTTTACAGTTGAGTTAATAATTCATCTAGTTTTAAGACATTTTTTTTAATCCTTATCTAGATCACCTGACACCTCTGTACCTCCATTCAGCTTACTCAGGCTAATAAGCAATTGCTCCCTTTTAAGGGTCTATTTGTCTTGAAAATTATTACCTGTCCTCATTTATAGTGTGGTTCACTAGCCTAATGTGATTTTCCCTGGTCAGTTATATACTGTAAACAAGAATATAATTCTCAGAAATGTGAGGTTGAAACCCTGTATTTCTTGTTCTAGGGCCTTGCATTGAGTCCTCTTTGGGATGATCAACAGAAAATAATAACAGGCATGCTAACTGCGTCTGATTTTGTATTAATTCTCAGAAAGGTGAGGCTGAATTCCTGTATTTCTCCTTTTCTTAAGCATTTCACGTTTTGACTATCATGGTGTCTTCAGTTACAGAGAAATATCCGAGCTCTGGGCCATGAAGAGCTTGAAATGCATTCAGTTTCTGCTTGGAAAGAAGCAAAATTGCAGTTTTATGGTGGTGTGAATGCTGCTGCATTGCAAAGAAGGCCATTGATTCATGTATTTTTTCCTATACATGTGCAAGGCTTCTTTAATTTGGTTCACTGTATGAACAATTTAAACTCATCACCAACAAAATTGGAAAAATTATGTGTAACAAATTCTCAAAATGATGGAGATTAATTACACTATTAAGTGTTAACATCATTTTTTCTTCAAAATCCACCGAAGTGCTTGTAGAAAAACATATGTCCCAATGATGAATGGATGGAGTGCTGTTGTGGATCAAGGCTGACATTCATATATAACTCCTATTTATGGTGGTTTTTGCCATAATTACTTGATCTTGCGTCTTGAGCGTTCTTCATTTAATTCTTGAGATTCTTTCAGCTAAACAAAGAACCTGTTTGGATTTAGAAGGATCGTACCTGGATAATCGCCACATTCAAACATGCAATGATAGTTTGACTTTTTAATCTTCTATATTGGAGGAGTTGAACATTGATAAATCACTTTATTTCAATTCTTTTAACTCTACTAATGAATGATTATTATTTTCTTCTCTTATGGTGATACATGTATTTTTCAGGTTAAGGAATCAAATAATTTAAAGGATGTGGCGCTGACTATAACCAGCCATGAAATATCTTCAGTTCCTATCTTTAAGTCCTTCCCAGATTCCTCTGGGATGCCTTTACTTAATCTTGCAACCCTTCCAGGGATTTTGAAATGTATGTTATTGTTTTATACTACCATGGTTTCTCATCTTTTAGTCAATTTTGCATGTGTCTTCATTTGAGCTAACTTCTATCTTGATGATATATTTAGTTCTTTGCTCAAAGCTCCACGAACAGCCTGAAGGTAATCCATTTCTGCAAAATCAGATTGTCAGTATACCTATCGGTACGTGGTTACCACATACTGGTAGGGCAAGTAATAGACAGCTTAGAACTTCCCGACCAAGTGCTCCCCTAAATTCTTGCCTGGATCTGCTACTTGAAGGTACCATGTATTTGACATTTCAGATGTTCTTTAGGCCACATGGTGATTGCTGGCAACAGAATAAAAATTATGTGATTATTTGTCCTTGAAAAATACAGATAACCAGTTCAAATTCTACAATCAACTGATCAAGTTATGAAATAATTAGCACATGACATGTACAAAAGCCTCCTAACTTGTAACGTTGTAGATGCTAGGTATTGTCATGCGTGCATTACATTAGTGTTGATCTTTTACAGTGGTTCACTTGGATTTTTACAACGTAGTTTTGGAATTATCTTTGCAAACTGTATTTTTAAAGTCTGAACTGAAATTCGGTATCTATATTTACTATCATCAATTTTGTAGCTACTGAGTTCCTGGAAACACCATAGAAACCAATCTTAGAGACAGAATACTGGGGTATATGAAAGTAGGAATATTTATTTTTACAACGCTCTGGCTTATGCGTTGTATATGGGTCCGAGGACCTAGGATAGTGTTCTCAACCTGATCTGGTCACATGTAGGGCTCTTCCCTGATGTGGAGACCCCAAGGCTTAGAAGGCTAACAACATGTTCAAATGCTTGTTTTGCTAAAAAAAACTAATTTGACTTTTCTAGTCCAGTTTTTTTCTTATCATAAAAGCACCTCAAAAAGCTCTTAATAATAACATAAACAAAGCCAACCAGCTTCGAGAAGCATTTTCGATAGCTCCTTGGAGTCAAGCTTAAAGTTCAGCACACTTTGGCTTAGCCACTCTAAACATGCTTTGCTTATTGATTTATGTATTTCTTAACCCTAATAACACGTGGCAGTCTCATTATAGACGGCTCACCACTAGCAGAAAATTAATCTCCATCCGATCCCACAATTGAGTTATAGACTTATATCTACAAATAGAATCTATCCTAATCTCTTACTATACTAGGTTCCTACTAATGGGCTAGTCTACGTGCTAGTGTGCTACAGTACCACGAGTACTGTTAGTGCTGTACTGTTTGCTTCTGACCCTAATACCATAATATTTTGTGATAGTTAATGTACTTTAATGTTGTTCTGTTGGGCTCTTCTATGTTACAGTATGGGGTAAGAGATAGAGAAAATTCGTTGGATCAAATATATAGAGTCCAATGTATTCATCTACTTACCCTCTAGGTGGTATAAGATCACTGAGCCATTGGATCAAATATAATTCCAAAGTGGTTTGGGTGTGTCTTCAAAAATTCATATTCTTCTGTTTACTTTTGCACATGCAAATTGCAGCACTATAAACTTAGGCAAAATTATGGAACAAATTGGAAAATACATTCATATCCCTACATAATTCATTCTGTATTGCCGTTACTTCACTAAATCATATGGAAAAACTGATACCTTTATTAGCCACTTGGAGAATTTAGTGAGGTAGTAAGTAACATTGCATTACATGTGAAGGTTTTTGTATAATACTGTTAACTCTAGGTATAACATTTGTGCCTCTGTGGTTTGAGCTGAACTGTTATCAACTTATCATTATGCACATTTCAAATTCTTGAATTACAGGAAATAGTATTTAATTATTTTTCCAAATCAAGATTCTCCTGAGCTGTTCTTTTTTAAACTGCATGCTCTTTCTTAACTAGCTCTTGCAATATTTGAAAATAATATTTTTTTTTCATCCTTTATGAAGTAAGTTAACAGGTACTGAATTTAACCATTATGCTGTATCTTCTTTCCTCCTTCAGATAGAGTAAGCTCAATTCCTATAGTTGATGACAATGGGTGCCTCCTTGTTGTCTACTCACTCAGGTTTGTGTACCTTAACATTTTCTTTTCCATGCTGATGTGCTGTTCTATTCTTTTGTATTGATTAAAATCAGCTGACCATGTTTGGTGAAGCTGGCCACTGGGGCTTGAACATGGCACTTTTTTGAACATAGCACTTTTCTTTGTGCAACATGATACACCTTAAAATAAGACCTTGCTCATAGAAACTGGTACTTCTATGGTGTTCTATTGTCATCCCTAATATTGAAAGAAAGACTTATACTGGGCAGCTACATCTTGATTTTCGGGAAGGGATGTGAGCATTTCAACATGATAAAAATATAGTGGTAGTATTTCCTTATCCATTCTTGTTTCATGGATAATGATGCACTGTTAGAAAACCATAGAGCCTTCTAGATTTTGTAAAAAAAATGTTATGAAATCAGCGTCACCCTTTTACTATTATTTAGTCACCCAATACCCTCATTTCTCGTCTCAAATGTTTTATCCATCTACCTCATGTCTTCATCTTGCTATCACATTTACCGCAAGATAGACACATGATCATTGTGTTTCAGATTGAGAAAAAAATGCTATGGTTCTAATATGAGGCTAGTTTGACTGGGTTCATCTGTTTTCAGAGGTTGATGTTTGTATTTGACTATTTGTGTCTCAGTGTTTTAAGTTTTGAGAGGAGTGTGGGCACGAGTTTTAGAGTTTCAGGATTTGGTAGACCTATGTTTGTCCTGTTGGTATCTGATCAGCAACGCTGCATTTTTCTGAGCATTGTCCTAGGCACCTAAAAGCATACTGCCACCTTTTCCCAGAACATCTTCCTAAGCTTCTAAATGTACATTGCTTTCCTTATTGACCATCTGTGCAACACTGGTCCATTTAATACAAAGAAATGAACAAGATTAGTGTTTATTGTACTGAAGGTGTATCTTAAAAGTTGACACACAAAATACTTCAAACTTTTCGGCTTATTTGGCATAATCTTTATTTTGTATCAGATAAGTAGTGTTAGTTGTACCAAAGAACCTTCAGCTTTATTGTCCATCACTCCATCTACAGATATACTGTTGTCTCCTTTTTATTTGCTACCTCCATGGCTCCATCCACATAAGTAGGTTGCTGTGGGATCGGTATAGTCTGTTGCAAAATTAGCATAATGAACAAGATTATACCAAATTCCATAATGAGTACAGCAATAATTAAATGCAAGCCAATTGAACCATAAAGCAAGTATTCCTCAAATATGACCAAAAAGACATAAGAATACATGATAGCTTCAAATAGATTCAATGCTGCCCAAGGTAATAAAACCAGCAACAAGCTCAAGATTTTATTGATGATGTTATTCTCAGATTGCAAACAGGGGTTGCTAAATAAATTAGCCATCCAACCGTATTTGGGCATAAATATCACTGGTTAAATAATCTGAAAACAGGAATACAACCCTTAGACAGTACTGCTCTAGATCAAAGCATTAAAGAGCTTCTCTATGTGTATATAACCAAGTTGCCACAGAGTGCACCAGGAATTAAATGATCAATATAGCAGTTCGGCCAGACTAAAACAAACCACAAGAATGAGCCGAACAGCAGCTCAAAAACTCACTGCACCAACTAGTAAATGAGCTAACACAATACTAGTTCTCCAATTAAACAGGTAACAAGAGCAGCAGGTTTATTAATCAATTAATCCCAGCATCAAACACTAGATCACGCACATAGAGTAATCAGGATTAATGAACGTAGAGCAGTACTTCTAGGTCTAGCAAATCCTTTTATTCACAGATTATTAAGCCTCAACAATTGCAATCATCATCGAACAAATAATGGAGCCACAACACAGTGCGTCCAGATTTGGTCAGACGGCCTCTAGCTCGAAGGCTAGTCTCCCAGAAACACCAAATCGGTCCACTGGACAAGATTTGAAGGAGAGTTCTTACAGTGCGTTGGATCCGAGCCAACAATGCCGAGGCAAAGCGTGCGAGGCACTGTCCCAGAAATCAAATCGCCCGTGCTAAGCACCACAAGCGAAACGATCCGGAGATACGATGCCGATATCCCTCACCGCAGCCGAAGGCCACAGGAGGAACCCGAGGAGCAGAGGAAGGAGTAGCAAGAGGACGGCGTCCACCTCGAGGCCACCGAGTACCAGATCAGCAGAGAGCGGCACAAGTACACATCCAGCAACCAGCGCCGACCAGCAAGCCGGCCGGAGCTCCGGCGAATCGCCGAACAGCAGGGTCGCAAGAGGAGTGAAAGGAGATGGGAAAAACAGAGAAAGCTCAAAACCCAAGAGGAAGAGGAAGCTGCGGCTTCTAATAGGGGTAGAGCCGCTTACCGGCCCTCCGAGATGCCCGGCCACAACGGCCACGACGCCCCACTAAGCCCGCACGCCGAGAAAGGCGGCGCCGCCGCCCGCGCCGCTCCAACCCTAGGGCTGGGGCACGAACGGGGCGAGCTCGCCTCCCCCTACCTGCTCATCTCTCTCTCCCTCTCTTATTCTCTTATGTGGGCCGGCCCAAAAGGGGCAAAAGCCCAACATAGTCTAGGTTTAATACTTGAGCATTAACGTATAGTAAGTATGTAATTTTGTGATACTTCATGTAAATAGTATCATTAAATTTATCTTGCAAAGTTCTTCCATACTATATGTTTTTTATTTTTTTTTACTAACATAGTATGATATCAAACTATAGCCAATGTCTTGGTGTTGGGGATTATAAAAAGTGAAACTGTCCTGCATTTGTGGGCAAAGAGAGTTACTTATTAATTTTATTTCTAAAATATGGCCATATAATATTCCTTGAAAGCTTGTGTTGATGTACTCAAACAAAGCAGCTTTGACATGATATTTTACAACACTATATCAAGAAAACAATGGCTCAGGTAGCTGACACCATTCTTTTGTAACTGCCATATTTGTTGTTCCCTTGAAAGAATTTAATGTTTTCTTAATTCTTAACCTTCTCTTTCACAGTGATATCATGGCTTTGGCAAAAAAATGATGTTTACACTCGTATTGAACTTGAACAAGTGACAGTGGAGCATGTACGTCCCTTCCTCTTGCTTTTCATTGTACTCGTTACCTTTTCTTTGACTTCTATACATATGCAAATACCTTGTATACATATATGGAGACCTGCATTACTGCGATTTGTCTGATTTTCTATTTTGATGATAATTTGTATTGTTCGACTTTGATCTGTGTTACATAAATAGATAACATCATAACACGGTTTACTGTCATGGGTGTTCAGTTCATTGATTGGGAAAAGGAAGAAACAAAGCATGAAAGTTATCTGGCCAAGCTGATGTCTAATGGCTCATTTAAACTAACCTTCTGTAGCAGTAGGAATTGAATCAGTGAGGTTGTTACCAACACTGGAAGGCTGCAGCATGTTGATATACCAGCATCCATTTGTCCCACTGCATTTTCTTGATACACCATCAATCATGGTTGTTCAAATGTGCTCTTTGCTCTGGTTCTTACTGATGTTTGTATTTGTTCCCACATTTATTTTTTTAGATTACGAAAATTGTTCCTTTTGACTTTGAGATAATTTCACTATCTTTCACTCTTTATTAGGCTCTGGAGCTGCAGTACCAGGTGAATGGTCGACGGCAATGCCATACCTGCATGAGAACGAGTACCTTGCTTGAGGTGTTGGAGCAATTGTCTATTCCAGGTACTAGTCTCTGAGACGCAGCTGCTCGGTTATACAGTAAGCAAGTGGGCGTGCACATAATATGAAATCTGCAATTATAAAATTTGTAACTTCAATATAAATTTGACATATTGCTTCGAAGTTGTGTTACGATGATTCATGTGCCTTTTCAGGGGTGCGGCGGCTTGTCATTATTGAGAGATGCATTTGCATATCTCCTTGGATAACATTGTGTAGTCATTGCATACATCAAAGCCTGTTAATAATGTAACAGCAGCATAGCATTTCCCATTACTGACAACATCCAATTTCAGCTTGGCTTCACAAAGTAACCAGTCAGCTCAGCTGGTAGTAGTAACCTGCAGCTCTATATAAGCAGGGGCTAAGCAAGTCAGTGCTGGAGCAGTACCGTAGTAGCTGGTGCCCAAGAACGAGATGCGGAGGCAGAGAGCAGAGCAGTACCACTCGGGGTTGCAGAGGCTCTGCTCCTGAGCAATAGCAGTTCCAGACTCCAGAGCTGCATCCAGCGATGCATGCAGGAGGAGACGAAGAACAGTCTGACGATGATGAAGAAGAAAGAAGGCAAGTCTAGCGATCGGCAAGGGAAGGCTACGCCTTTCTTCCAGGTCTCCCTCTCTCCATCTAAAACGCCTCCTCCCCCCTGGAGTGGCTGGTCGAGGAGGAGGGCGCTAAATCCTCCCATCACCCCCCCAGTTTCAGTTTGCAACAATAATTCAGTCATCTGCAGTCAGTGTGTGTGTGTGTGTCTTCTATGTGTTTGTGTGTGCCGGTGTACTACCTGTGATGTGAGCTAGATTTGTTCATGTTGGGTGTGTGTGGACTTATATGTGTCTTGTGTGCATGGGTGAGTGCAGTGATGATCTGCGAACGGTTGTATGCTATCTGTTCGAAGGTATATAGTCGAACACCGGAGGCACGGGAAATAATTTGCATCGTCCTTTTTACTCTCGAATTGGCTTGTTTTGATAGGCACAGACTAGGATCAGTAAGCCTGGTAGAAAGATTGCACGAATTATTTTGAACCGACGCGAATCCTCTGCTGCTACGAGCAAAAAAAACAGAAAGCCTGCTCCGCACAACACATCTGGACGCACGGTCAAGGACTGAGAGAAGTTCAAAAATGTCTCCTCAAAACTCAAACTAAAGTACTCTTTCCTTTCGTGTTGACGGGATATTTCAAACCAGTTGCTACAATACTATATAGTAAAACGGACACCATAAATCGAATGTTCCATACTGTTACCAATCCGCACAACAATAACGAAATAAATCGATAAACATAAACACATCAAGACACATGATTTAATGTGAAAAATCCCTTCAATGCGAAAAGGAAAAAAACCACGGACGATTGCCAGCGAAACTTCACAGTATCGGGCAGAGTTTACAAAACACTGAGAGAGCAATATCCATGAATCTCTCTCCCTCCTCCCCACAACACCCCCCGGCCCCCAGGCCCTCGGTCGGCCGGGGGCCAACATGGGCCAACTTCAGGCTACGCTCCGCTTCATCCCAAAACTACTGGCGACGGCCTCCGCTTCGCTCCGTCAGAAGTTGTCCTCATTTGATTGAATTTCGATCATAAATCAACACATACAAATCAATTATTTGGAAGGTTAACATCAGTGTGACGCAGGATTGAATCTTAGGAAAATAATGTGTTGTCTTGCAAAATATACTAATGAATTTTAACAAATATACATACGAAACATGCACGAATCTTGATGGAGCCTTTTTACGTGCACAAGTCTAGAACGAATTTTGATGAACCTTGAAAAAGAACCATTGAAACTTGAAACAGTTATTGATAAATCTTTTAAAAAAAGACCAATGAATCTTGATAGTGCAGTGAAACTTGGTTAACTACTAATGAAGTCTGAGAATGAGAAAGTACAAGTGAAGCTCGCAAAATGTACTAATGAAGCTTGATGATCGAAAGGTTCAGCAAAAAAACTCTAAACAAAGTTCCACAAGTTTATTCTTTAGATTTTTATACAAAAATCAGGATGAATCTCCTGATGCAACAAAAAAAGGTTAATAAGGCGAGAATAAAGCTGGACATATGCATATTTGAGATTTCATATAAAATCAGGGATACACCTCCTTCTTACCTCCTTCTTCTTCAGGTCCTGCGATGTAACACCCCAATTTGGGGATGAATTTAAAATTTGTGTCAATTCAAATTTCGTTTAAAATTTTGAACCCTCGGACACGTGGGTCCCGCTGTCAGCCTCGGTGGCCCCTCTCTCTCTCTCCTTCTCTCTCTCTCCTCATTGCCTGCAGGCCACGACGCCCGGCTTTGGGAGCACGCCGCCGTCGCATCATGGCTGGGCTCGCCTCCCAGCGGCGTGTTTCGCCGTGTCGACCCAGTTGGCGGCCTCGGGCTCGCCCGCGCCCGCCGGAAGACCGGTCCGCCGCCGGACCGCCGGATTAACGACGGAGCTCGTCGGTCCGTCAAAGAAGGATCCGCGTGTGATCTCTCCCGCCACCGCCGTCACTCGGCTCGAATTGTCAAAGGCTATGCCCTCCTAGCCGGCGTCGTGCCCGCCCGCCAGCGTCAGAAGCGGCAAGCTCGCTGCAGCGTGGCCAGCCTCGTCGCGTCAAGACTGCTCATGGCGCTGTGCGAGCTCGTGGGCCCCACCGGTTGCTCGGCCCGCTTAAAGCCGAGCCGAGACCCTCCTGGCCCGTCTTCCACCATTTTCCCAATTCCTCCCAGACTGCCGCCGCGAGCTATCCCCCTCTGGTGAGCCCGGACCAATTCCTCTGCCGAAGCTTCTACGTGCGTCCCTAACGCTTCCCTCACCCAATTTCGGTGGAGCCGCCGGTGGAGCCGTGCTCGCGACGCCTGTTTTGGCCGCCGTCGGGCTACTCGCCGCTACCGTCTCGAGCCCGTTCGTCCTCGACGAAGCCGTGGTGAGCACCCTCGACCCCTCTAGCCTCCCGCCCGTGCGTCGTGGCTTATAGATCGATGTTGCGGCTCTGTTTTCGGCGAACCCGGTTCGCGCGCCGCCGCCGCCGCCGCGCGTCCGCCACCTCCGGCTCGACGCGAAGCGCCATAGGAACCTTAGGGAGCTGTGGATGCCAATGCGCTTAACGCACTTGGCGGAGTAGGGCTGTAGCGCCGCCGCGTCGTTCCCGCCGCCGTTCGCCACGCCGCCGCCGAGAAGAAGACGACGAGCACCGTCCGATCACGCGGCGAGATTCGCACCGATAGGGTCAGAGCCACCGATCGGCGGGTCTCGCTGCCGGATCACCCGCGACGCTGCCGAGATCGAGCCGCGCTCCGGTCATCGACGAGTGGGTCCCTGGCCCCACCTGGCGGGTTAAGTGGACGCGTTCCGGTGGCGCGAGCCGCCGCCGATGCGCTTTTTAAAATACGCCTTGGCGTGGCGCCTTATGCTTATTGGCGCGTCTTGTATAAATGGGCCGTGGGCCGAATCGCTGCGCTGGGCCGTCCGACGGTTGGCTCGGCCCGACCCGCTTTAAAGGATTTTCCAGCAATTTGCCAATTAGCTAATTACCGAATATAGTTTCTGAATTTCTAAAAATAGCTAACCACTACCAAAAATTCTAGAAAAATGTATATAAATACTAGAGATGATAGTTGATTTTATAAAAATATGAAAAAGCCTTCACTGTATAGGAAAATTGCGCACTGTACATTAAAAACTAGATGTTGCTTAAATAGAAATTATTAAGTGAATTTAGGGTAATTGCTGTTTATTAATTAATGGCTCAGATCCCAAATAATTATTAGAAAATATGTTATTAGAGAGTGTCCGCATAAATATGAGAATATTCAGAATTAGCATTTAAATACGTATGTGTAACTGTACTTATGCTCATAGGGATATTTTATTTTAGACACCAACAAGTCAATTGCATTTTCCTTAAAATAAGCTGTTATGATGCTGAACAAGAAATATATTTAAATAATGTTCAAGAAAAACCTAGAATCAACTCTTTATCTAGAAACTTTACTACCTGGTTAACCTCGTTGAACTGTAAACCTAGCGTAGTTGAAATTTCCAACGTATCTAGAAACATACGCACGTCATTTTGCGTTGACGAGAAACCCTAACCACCCTCTTGCAACTTATCGTACCAAATCGTATTTTGGGTTTAGAGACTATTATATATATTACCAATACTATTTATTAATGCACAATAGCATGCATAACATATCATACGCAAGATAGGTTCGCGAATTGATCTTAGGCTTAATGACGAAGCTAGGACCTATATCGAGCATGCATCATGAGTTTCATTGCATTATTAGTAGTAATTGTGGTTTGTTGGTATGATTAGACGAGGCGACCACGAGGAAGGTTTGAGACGCTGAAGAGGACCACCTCCGGAACAAGGCGAGTTAACACTTACTCTTTAGATGTGATCAGATTAGGAGAGACGGCGACTCTCCTTAGTGCGGATTAACATCGCTAATATCATGTTCATTACCCAGTTTTTCTTAAACTATGTTGTTTACTTATTAAAGATGCATGCTTATGAGAATGCCTAATTGTTAATCATGTTATACTTATACATGCCTGCCTTGAAATGTTTAGCCTTAATGACTGCCTTGATTGTCATTGCTCTTGTTAGCCTAAGATTAGTCTGGTAACCACTTTAACCCTACCTAATGGGTAAAACTTGCTTAGACCGGCTTAGGCTTAACAAATTTTCTGGCTAATCGCCACGGAACGGTGAACCGATATTCACCGGACATTCATTAGTCTCATTTAATATGATATGACATATGACAGTTAGGGCTGGTAGATGCATGTTGGGCTGATTGTGTTTGTGGGTATGAATACGGGGATACTTGGTCGGTTGGGTCGGTCGGTTGGGAAAGTCCAAGTGTGTGATATGGTGTGGTCGATGACCGTGGAAGTAGAGAAAGAATGGTGGGTTGCCCCTAGTTGGATTTGGACATCCTGATGGATGATTTAGGCACGAGATGCCTAGTGCTGGGTTTAGCTGTGGCTTACCTGGGAGGAGCGGATAAACACGCGAAGCGAAGATCGCCGCCTGTGTTGGTTCCAACACAACGCGTGGCCATCGCGGAGCACCGACGTGGATCGCCAGGAGTGAGCGCTCTGGAGGCCCTCTCGGGACCCGATCTCGATAGGGGCGGAATGGGCCATCACCGAGGGTGATAATGGCCACACATCCCCAGGGTGACGGTCGGCTAGTGAGGGTCGGCAACCCTACTAGGTCGGGTGATCATGCCATGGCATGTGTGGTCCATGAACGGATTTCGCCAAATCTCGGAATGATGGCGAACTAGGATTGGTTGGGGCAACAGGGAAAGTCCGGTTGGGAGCAACTGGGGAAAGTTCATGAGGAACCGATAAGTTGGTATGGTGATGGGGTAAGTCCGGTTGGGAGCAACCAGAGAAGGACTAGAGAGTCTTGGTGGAACGGTGATTGTGTAAGTCGGATGAGTGATGATCGAGGTTGGTCGATTGGTGTGATAATTGGGTATAAGTGGTATGGATTGTGGTGATCTACTATCTTTGGACATGTTTTGGACAAGAGTTGGTCGATTGTGGGATGTGTATTTGGATGAGAGTTGGTTGATTCAGGGTTGGTTGGTGTGTTTGGTTGGCCATTTGGGTCGGAATGCATGATTATGATGGAAAACTCTGATTTATTCATAACAATACAAGTGATAGCTAATTGCTAGTTAGGTGGTTTTCAAAAGTCTTATAAACTTGGCTTTACGCAAATAAAATAACCCTTCCCTCCAAATAAAGCCTTCTGCACTAAATGCATTAAGGGAAGTGTTAACTAGCCAGCGTTTGGATGACGCTGACCTCGCCTACTTACATTCTTTAGATGATGGTGTCGAAGATGACCCTTACGCATGTCTCGAAGACGACGGACAGGACCATGGTGGACCCGAGGAGTCTTAGGGGCCGCTCCAGTCGCTGTTGGACCTTAGTCGATAGGGAATCTTTTGAGTAGATATTTTGGTGTCTGCTGTACTCTGAACTATCCTTTTGTAATTAAGGCTTGTATGGGCCGCTTCACTAAAGTCGCCTAAGGGCGCGACTCTGTGATATAATATTCAGGAATTTATTTTATCGATGTATGCTTGTATCGGCTATTTGGTCTTCCGCGCTAGCGTACTGATCCAGGGGCTAGTGCATGGGATCGTCGACCCTTAAGGTAAGTTAAAATTGAGGGGTGACATGCGAGCATGGAGCTGAATCCTATTGGCAATAACTCATCAATCTGACAACCCAAATCTGACAACCCATGCTTGTGAGAGAGAGAGATCAGGAGAAAGAACACCACAAATAGGATGACAGGGCACGGGGCAGCGGATTCGGCGGCGTCTCTGGCGAGCAACACAGAGCTCTCCACGCGCAACTGCGCAAGGCTCCGTGCTCTCACAGCTTCATGCGAGTTCGGTCGCGAGCAGCATAGCAACAATTGAGGCTGGCCATGAGCGTGCTTGGACTTGAAGCAAAGTGGCTGCCCGCGTCCGCTCAGCGTGGGCCTGTTCGTGTCATGGGGCCGCGACAGCGTTGGACACATCTTTTTTCTTATTTGACGACTTTGACTTTTGAACACGCCTTTAATCATTCGTCTTATACAAAAATTTAGGGTAGACATGCAAAAATATAAGTCATGTTTAAAGTATCTTTAATGATAAAACAAATCACAACAAAATAAATAATATTTATATATTTTTTAAAAAGATGAATAGTTAAAGACGTGTCCAAAAATTAAAATCGTCAAATAGAAAAAAAACAGGGAGAGTACTTGATTTGATCCCATATATATGCATGTGTTGATCGAATGGCCTCGAATCGTAAAGGTGTTGTTTTGCATGAACCAATCGGTTTTGGAAATTTTTCATCGGTGCCATCACAAAGTAGTCAATTCTTCGGTTTTGCCATTACAAAATGCATAGTGCTATTAATACCATTATTTTTGCAACAATATTTTACGGTTGCCATTCTCGGGGGGTTTCGAAGCATTTACGACATATACCAAATCAAAATACAAGCAAAAATACATCTTTATATGTGGGCTCCGCACGTCATACACTCAACCCCTCCTTCCTCCTCCTTTCCTCCTCTCTCTTCTCACTCATTTAGGCCCGACGACTGGCGCGCTCACTCGCGGAGGGCAGTGGCGACGGCGAGCTCGTGGACGGCAGCGGCGGCAGCGAAGGGCGGTGGCAATGGCAAGCTAGCAGATGGTGACAGCGGTGAGCTCGTGGAGGCGGGGCGGCGATGGATGACAGCGAGGAGCGGCGCGGCGGCGAGCTCGTGGAGGCGGCGCAGCGATGGACGACGACGAGGAATAAGAAGGTGGAGGAAGAAGGGGGAGGAGGAAGAATGAGGAAGAAGAAGATGAGAGGATGACACTTGGGACCCACACGTCAGAAGCGTATTTTGGTCGTATTTTAGTTTTGTATACATCAAAAATTCTTCGAAGAGTCTCACAATGGCATCTGTGATAGATAGTTGCAAAAACAATGATGTTTTAAACATTATGCGTTTTGTAACGGTAAATCCGAAGAAAACGAACTTTGTAATGGCATGTATTAAAAAAAAATCCTTCGGTTTTACTCATCGAATCATTGGCACGTATGGTTAGTGATACGTGGAGTAGTTGTTTAATTTGCGACAGAGACCGCGCATCGATTGTTTCCTTGTCTGGGATATATTAATTTTTTATGATTGGTTTTGGAAACGACTAGGGAGAACAATAAAGAAAACCCCATAATACCTGGTCCAACATAGTCACTAGGAAAGGAAGGAGATATTGGACTCGAAAGTCGACACGAAGCATGTCTGTGTACGGACTCTCACCCAACAGCAGCATGCATGTCGACTCGGATGGAACAGCTTAGTGCCTCGGTACGTGATGATGTGGAAAGTAAGCTGCAAAATACGTGGACGTCTCAGCAGTCAGCAGTATGAAAGGGTGGAAGACAAGTTAACTCTGTGGCGCGCGTACACTTGGGCGAAAATTGAGTTTTTACCACTCGAAACATTGCCGCTCACAAATTTGCCCCTCTCAAATTGACGCTCGCAAAAAAGCCACCGCAAACAATTTTTTCTTGCACACTTGCCATTTCGGGGCATTTTACGCAACAAATACACGAAAAATTCGCGGAGCCCACATGTCATCCTCTTCTTCCTTCTTCCTCCTTCCTCTCTCCTCTCTTTTCTCCTCTCTCTAAGCATCTCGGGGTGGACATGGCAGAGGCGGTGGCGGCAAGCTCGACGGCGGCGCGAGGCGACGGCGGCGACAAGCGGCGGCCTGGCGCGAGCATCGGCGACAGCGGCGGGCGGCGGCGGCAGCGGACGACGCAAGCAGCGGGCAGCGGCGGCTGCATGGCGCTAGCACGGCGACATGGCGGCGGCGGCGTAGCGGAGACGAGGCGGGCGGCAGGTGGACGGCGCGAGCTCGAGCTCGCCACCGCCATGTCAACTACCATGTCCACCGGAGAGAGGAAGGAAAGGAAAGAGGAAGAGGAAGGACGAGGAAAAGGAGGATGACATGTGGGCCCGCGTATTTTTTGTGTATTTGTTTCGTATTTGGCTCGTGTGTTAGGCGAAAATGCTCTGAAATGGCAAATGTGTAAGGGGAAATTGTTTGCGGTGGCTTTTTTGCGAGCGTCAATTTGTGAGCGGCAATGTTTTGGGTGGCAAAAACGCAATTTTCTCTACACTTGGATACTAACGTCCTTGTATTTTTGTTGATGGCTAGGATTCACTGCAAATGATCTTTCAAAAAGATTTACTGCAAATCATAGTCCTTTGGATTGCGCCCACGGTCAAATTGATGGCTAAGATATATTCACTGCAGTCAGTCAACAAGCAGAAAGCAATATTTACTTGATTTTTTTGGGCAGTTCAGCCCTAGAGTTCAAAGCCACTAAACAAATCGGAGCCATTGTTACTCATAATAGAAAAACATAAAATAGCTTTCTACTGTATAACACACAATGATCTCTACTATGTATCTAAGATCAGAGAATCCCAGTTTGAATAAAACAAGTGCTTAAGTGCATTGCGCCCATGGTCCAAAAGCCGGCTCATTTTTGTGTTTCGTTTAGGGTGAATGCCTGTTAAACGTTTAACCAACTTTGTTTGGGGTTAAGGACTTGAGAGTTAGTCAGAGGTTTAACACAGCAGGCCCTTAACCTTAACTCGTTCGAGCTTTTGACAGACCTGCCAACCTTAAGTGAACCCATAAAAATATGGGATATTATGCCTCACTACCCATTTATCAACCTAGCAGTTAAGTGAGTTAATTGTTAAAACATAAAACATCAAGTAAAGCTAACCTAGCCGTATTAATTAACATTAACTAACTGTGAGCCTAAAGTCGAGCTTGCTTAGCTTGAGCATATTATGGCACGCTGATGGATAGTGTTGACGCCAAGCATGTTTTCCATGTTCTAGATATTAGTACGTACTATCCCCACGACGGCTTACCTATCCATCAGACCATCACCCTCGCTGTCGGATGGCAATTTAAAAATTGGAGCCAAAACGAATCTTGGAAAACTTTTTAGAATGGGGTATTATTACCCTAACCTTTGCACTAGACAAGAGTACAGACAGTGCATATGGCTGACGAAGCTTGGAAAATGCATGGAGAGAGGTTTTACCACAGGTGAATGTGCATGTTTCCACTTGTATGGCCCCAACCGGCCATAATCGAAGATCTGCGTGTCCACTTCTCCTCTCTCATATCATTTTAGAGACAATTTCACCATGTTTATGAAGCTCTCAAAAGAGGTCCTGCCCCCCATGTCCCCACCTCCTTCCACCCAGACTACGGTACGCACCACTGTGCTCAAGTGCTCTACAATCTCTGGCCCCTAACCGCCCCTCGTGAGTCAGGGGTTGCTCAACGCACGTCACACCACTAGAGGAGGGCGGACGATCAATGGTTGACATAGTGTCACTGTCGTCGAAATTGAGGGGGCAAGGAGTCGCCAAGCAAGGAGGGGAAAGATAAGAGATATAAGATGGATTTAATTAAAAAAAGGTCAAGTACCAAACAAAGTCAGATGTTTCCTTGGAAACATAACCAATAAACTATTGAAAGAAAACTCAAGTACCATTGAAACATTTGTCATTAACTTGTCAAATGATCTGCTTTAAATGTGGTCATCTTCTTCTCTAAATCCCTCTACTTGCTCATGCTCACAAGATCCTGACCGCTCGAACTCACTAGATGAGGCTTACAGATGAGGAATAGAGCGACAGAGAGGAAGAGAGATGGAGATCGATCCATGAGAGACAGGGTACAAGAGACTGAGAGCAGTGCATGCGCCTTAGTGAGTGATGGGACTGATGGACAAAGGAGGGGGTGAGCGCCATCAACTCGTTGACTAATGCTGGTGTGCGGCTGTCTAAGAGGAAATTGTCTCCCTGCCCTATAACTTTATTTGCTTGCTTTGCTTTTGGAATGAAATAAGTAAGGGAGAGAAATAAGGGGGATGAAAGAGAGATTGGTAATTGAGGAGAGGATAACAAGTAGTTAGGGGTATAAGAGAGGGAGTAGGGTGGCACATAGAATTTGATGTATAGTTTTAAAAATTGGATCCGACCGTTGGCTAAACCGAAACAAACAAAGTTAGAGGTCTAGCCGGTTCGGGCAGCTCCTGTGACCTTCCATGTAATTGGACCAAAAAATCTTGAAAACTGCCCCTCCCTTTCCATCTATTCTTTCAACCTATGGAGTTCTAGCAGTGAACCGAGCTGGGAGGGGGATGGTGACACTAGCACCGATGATGGGGCAAAGATAGCGCATGGTATCAAGGCAGAGTTGAGAACGACAATGTAACATTAAAGAGGGTTGAGGGTGGCAATGCCAGGAAGAATGAGGCCGACGAGGAGGAGGCAGCCTTCACTTCGTCCGGGAGAGAGTGAACGGCGGCGACGATTTGGTCCGCGGTGGCGTCCGCAAGCTGAGCAGCGGTCAGCGGGGTAGAGGGTGTTGACGCCGATTGTCGTGACCTCGGTACTTGTACAGGAAATTCAACACTATAAGACGATACTAATCCCAGGTTAGTACCTCATGATGGACAAATAGGCGGACATCATCGCGAATGTAAACATTAACTAAATAAAATAACATTTTAAGGTGTTAAAGGAGGCAACATTCGTCTTATTACAATACTGCAGGTGGCCCTGCTCAGTAGCACTAAATATTAAGAACGAAATAAAAGACGATCAGAGTGACGATGAAGAATCGGCGATGACATCCAAGATTGATCCGGACACCATAACTAACCCTGCGCACCCTCGCTAGGACCCTCCTGATCCGGCTTGTAACCTGAATAACAAATATATCCGCGATAGGTATAATGAGTACACGGCTACCCAGCAAGCAGTCCTTAACAATGAATGCAGGAACAAGAGATGGATGGTTGTTTTGTCAAAATAGCACCTATCTACACAAATGTTTGTTTAAGCATTAATTATTCTGTTAACACATGTGAACATTCTACTACACAAGATCCACAGACACTCTCTGCCTACACTTGACCAAGGGGTGATCAAGCGGCTAAACAGACACTCTCTGCCCACACATAACCCCATATAGGCGGTCATGGGGCACAACGAAACGGGCACTCGCTGCCCATACATGACCAAGAGATGATCATGCGGCACAATGAAACAGACACTCTCTGCCCACACATGCCCAAGAGACGGACATACGGCACAACAGAACAGGCACTCTCTGCCCACACATGCCCGGAGACGGACATGCGACACAACGATACAGGCACTCTCTGCCTACACTTGACCAAGGATGATCAAACGGCTCTACGGGTAATCTCTACCCACACATGACCAGGAAACGGTCATGCGGCACAAATCCTAGCACTTCGCTAACACCACAACACAATATTTTATTTTTTTCAATTTATCTTGAAAATCATCATAAAACCTTAGCTTCATAATGTGCAATTTTATTAAAAGTGACTCATATTAATTACCCAAGCACATCTAAGCAACTATACAAAGGATAGGTTAGTAAATCACTAAGGGTTCTACAAATAAGGCTAGTACATATTAGTTGATGACTAATACGACTTTAGGATAGAAACTCACACGCTAATCAGATTATGCATGCAATTAACAAATAAAGGTAAATAAGGATTTAGCAAACTAGGAAACAATATGCATCTAGCTTGCCTTCGAAGAAGTCGGATCTCTGCGGGTCTACGTCAATTCCCTGATAGCACTCCACACAATGGTCGCAGCGGGGACCTACGCGTAGAAGCAAATAGCAAAAGAACCACCTTCAATACAGAAAAATAGTTTAGTAAAAAAAATAAAGTTATAGGGATGGCGGCTGTGGGTTGGCCCCGCGATACGCGTCGGCGGCGCTGCCCTCGAGATCGCCGGCGGCGATGTCGGCGGCCATGGGAGCAGCAAACCTTCGGCGGACGATAATTTGGGTTAGGGATCTTGGTTTTGGGTGCTCTTGGAACCGTTGGATCCGTCTCGACGAGATCTAGGACGTCCTAGATGCTCACCGAAGCTTGGGTGTTCACACTTGGCGGAATTTCTTCGGGAAGATTAGTGGAGGCTAGGGTTTTGCGGCTAGGGCTCCAACTTGAGGCTCCACGAGTTGTGAACAGCAAGGAGGGTCTTGGGGGGTTTATATAGTGCTGGGGAAGGGGTGTATTCGGCCAGGTTGGGTTGGAGGAGAATTAGAAAGTCTAAACCGACTCGGATTAGAATTCGAGGCTTGCCGAATTAGGATCCCGACTTTCCAAGAGAGTTTGTGTCCGAAACTTGGTGAGCAGGTTATATAGGTATTCTAGAACACTCCTCTATTTTTAGAGAATTTCCGGATTATTATTACTCATGATTTCATGCGAAATACCTCCGAAATTGGGCCTTTTCGGGCTTAATCCGACTTTTCGGTAAACCCAAAAATTTAAAAAGGTGACGGATGCACTTAGGGCCTAGGACACATGTTCTCACGGCTTTAGCCCAAATTATAAGCAGGTCTTGAGCATAAAATAGCCCATCGGACACATAAAATACTAGGTTTTGATGAATTTCGATAAGGATACCTAATGAAATTGAATGTACCTTAGTTTTTGTTTCCTTTAAAAACTTGGGACACCTAATAATTTTATTAGGATGTCACACCGATGGGTCGGTGGCCGTGGATGATGACGTCAGGATCGACGCCGTCAGATCGGTGAATGTGGAGAGAGGAACCACGGGATGGGGTGCCATGGATGTCGATTTGGAGAGAGGAACCACAAAATGGGGTGTCGTGGATGTCGAGGTGGAGAGAAGAACCACGGGATGGGGTGCCGTGGATGTCAATGTGGAGAGAGGATCATGATCAGCCATGGCGACATCGAGAGAGATGATGGCATAGTTAGGGCTTCGAGTCAGGCTCTGATACCATGTTATGCGAAGTGAATTGAGAAATAGTTAGTGTATTCTTATTCTACATAATGGGGATTATATAGTGTACAATAGGGTCAGGGACACTCCCCCAAAACCCTAGGCCCATTGGGCTGGTATTATTCAACAGAAAAAAACAAAATCAGAACCCTATTAACTTATTATTTCGGTTTTTGGATTTTAACCTAATTTCAGCTTGGTAGTTCAAGATTTGCAATGCAACGAACCACCGAGTTGGTTCTAAAAAATACTAAAATCACAAATTGATTTACTAGCGCCTTCGGCAGGCAACTCTGTTCTTCTGATGCTTTCGACCTTTGGCGGCCTCTGCCCTGTGCGTTAGTAGGGCAGGTCTTGCGCGAAAGCCCTGTCCTTTTGGTGTTGGCATCACCTTTTGGTGTGTCGTTCCCTCGTTGGAGGCATCACCTTTCGAACCTTTCCCTGCTCTAGATGAAAACCATTGCCGCTTTGTGACGGCGGCGTTTTCTCCCGTTGCTACCTTGTTGGAGAGGCGTCGTGGTCGCCGTCTTGCACTATGGGTTTCCACTGCTACAAGAGTCATTTGTTGTTGTGTGAGTGTTGGTGGTGTTTTCGCTTTCTCCCTCTCCTGTATCTCTCTCATGTTCGGCCTTTGGCCTAGGTGGCAACGGTGGGGCTGCTTTCCTTCACTCTTCTCTGTAGGTGGTGTCCTCGGCGGTGGCCGGTGGTGTGTCTGATTTTAGCTAGGGTTGTAGCGTAGCGCTGTGGGTATACCCCATGCTTGCACGGTTTTTTTTATTTTATTTCTCTTGCAGATAAATGAAATAGGACGACGGTTCTTCAACCTTTTTTCAAAAAACAAAACAAAAAACAAAACGAGCAAGACAGCGGCTTCAAACTCCTGGACAAGCAAGTAATCGATCAACAATAATGTGCATAATGTCACATACTTGAATGAAACACTAGAACCGAACACTAAAATATGCACACATATTTCGATTATTTCGGTGGTCAGGTTTTATGCTTTAGAGACCAAACCACACCTGTGTAACCGAATAGTGTCATAAAAAAAACCAACAGATAAACCAAAAAACCAAATAACAAAAAATCTCGGTGAATTCGGTCTAGTTTTTTGGTCCCTTTTTTTTTTTCCCAACCCCCTATTGGGATCGATATATAGATGGATACATCGATTAATTTGATCCGGCACCAGACTCGGGGTGCACGATATGGGGTGCACGATCGAATCGTCCAGAGCTATTAACGCTTGCTAATTTTTGTTATTACCCGGTGTCCCGTGACACCCGTTGCTCTCACTTGGTTCCGCCCCTCGGCACCAGTCTCGGGCTCTCGCACGCTGGGTCGTCCTGCAGTGCGCATGGTTTTCAAACTGGCATTCAAGCACCGAGCCGTCTCGACGTGATCCGGGCACCAACTACTAGCTAGCGCTGGCCCCAATGCCATGCCCCCCATGGTCCGATCCTACACCACATATAGAGCTCGCTCCCCCCAGCCATTCCTGCATCTCCTCACCCCCTGCTCCGGCCTCCCGGACTCATGACCATCACTGGCTCTAGCTTAGCTTCTCCTGTATGCTGATCAGTTGCCGAGTCCCACGGTACGTATACTACCCTACACAGCACAGTGATCGGCCCATAATCGAAGGGCGCTGCTCGGCAGAGGTGATACGTTTCCGTTGGAACCACTTTCGGTGGATTACCGGATCGGACGCTGTTTCAGATTGTTTCGAGTAGTTTCGTCCGGTTTCACGTGGTTTATAAAGTTTTAAATAGTTTCGTCAAGTTTTATATATGGTTTCAAAATTTCAAATATTTTCAAGAATTATCATATACATCGTTTCATAAAAATTACATATAGTCTCGCGTATCGCGTTGACGTTACCAATAAATATGTTGACATCATCCTTGTATTTTAGCTCATTCGTTACAAAGATCATCCGGTAGCAAGTATTCTAAAAGCAGAATCCTGATGCATGGACATGCATGCATGGCTGCTGGCTACTTGCGACGCGTCACTACTACAAGACTGACATATAGCAACATGCCTATATGTTGTTATATGTACGTATATGTGTTGCAGTCATTTCTAGCATCACATAACGTAGGTGATGTTATAGGTGATGTTGCTAAGCTCTACACTGCAACACAAATTATTTGATGTTGTACATATGTATATGTGTTGCAAAGCAGCAACACAAATTTAGCATCACATGTATGCAAAGCATGTGGAACATCTCTCAGCATCACATATATGATCTATTGCAACACAACTAAATGTCAACGTAAATTATTATTTTCTATTTATTTGTTAGATATATTTGACTTAAATATAAATATAATTTTTATTCGATAATATAATACAATTAAATATGAACAATAATCCAAAAAGAAATATTTCATTGCATTTAAAATAAGTTATTGTACAATATTACCCATACAAACACTAAACTGCACAAACTTATAACTACAAGCTAAAAACACACATCAGTATCAACATATACAAAGCTTCCCAACATGGGAACATAGGGACCTAAGAACCCTTCAATGCATTGGAAAATATGTAATGAAATTAGCCGAGTCTCCGTGCCCATGGCGCATCACATCTCATGACACGAGCTATGGTCGTATATTTCTTTAATACCATATTTCCCTCTGCCAAAATACAACAACAATGTTATAAATGGGGAATTTGTAAAAAAAAATAGTAGTGACTAGTAGCGACATCTAATTTAATGCAATAAACATGCAACTTTAAGTATGCGATTAAATTATGATGGAAGCACAACTATTCAAATTATCTAATTATAAGTAAAGTTTTACTAGCTATTGGACTTTATAGAGATTATTTTCTAGCATGTGATCGTGTATGTATGCTGGTGTGCAGATGCCGACGTCGACGCTGATCATCACGGTTGACCCGGATTGCTGCCGCTGCAGCGCCAAGCTCCAGAAGGTCCTCTGCTGCATCCAAGGTACGTGCGTACATCTCGTAGATGATCACCTTGTATATGTGCTCGGCCCGTTTGCATCCGACATGCATGCATATTTGCTTGATGCGTACGTACGTACGTGGGGATATACACGATGCATATATGCAGATCGGGGCGAGTTCGTGATCGAAAAGATCGTGTACGAGGGGGACAAGGTGCTGGTGTCGGGGCCCTTCAACGCCGAGCTCCTCTTATGCAAGCTCTCCTGCAAGCTCCACAAGATCATCAAGGACATCCAGGTCGACAAGCCTAAGCCCCCCGACAAGCCGCAGTGCAAGGTGGTCTACCCCTGCCCCTACCCGCCGCCGCAGTGCCCCTCGCCATGGCCGCCGCCGTGCGGCTGCGCCAACCCTCGGCTTGCGGCTGCGCCAGCCGCCGCCGCCGCCGCCGCCGCCGCCGCCGTGGCCGCCGTGCGGCTGGTGCCACACGCCGTACTGCTGCTGGTGCCACGCCGCCAAACCTGCGCCTCCGCCGGAGCCCAAGCCGCCGGAGCCCAAGTGCGGGTGCCCGACGTGGACATCGTGCCGCTGCTACTCCTCTTGCCCGCC
Source organism: Raddia guianensis (assembly GCA_036346415.1). Classification (NCBI taxonomy): domain Eukaryota; kingdom Viridiplantae; phylum Streptophyta; class Magnoliopsida; order Poales; family Poaceae; genus Raddia; species Raddia guianensis. Next base: position 25,799,410 of record CM070537.1, on the reverse strand, counting down.
TCCGTACCCTTACCCGATGATCGTCTGCGAGGAGCCCCCGCCCGCCTGCGCTGTCATGTAGCTGCTATCTGCTTGCAAGAATAAACTGAACCCGGCGAGCTACCTGGGCCAGGAGCTCTCGGCCGGTTCGATCGATTCTTGTCGGATCGATTGATCGATCGATCATTCCTTTCGTCATCGAGCTTGCGTCAGATCGCTGATGTTGTAATGTCGTCGAAGCGATATATGTGTATCTAATTAATTAGTACGTTTTATGGCACCAGACACCAGTGTGATGTGTACCTTGTTCAGTTGCTGCGAAAATAAAAAATGATGTGATGGTTGGAGGAGATGCATGCATGTATTCAATATTCAATGTGCTACTGTGCTTCACTGTTTGTCGCGTGGTTGTACATACTGTGAGGCATGTCATTTGAATACTTTTCCTCGACTCCGAAGTATTTTGGTACAAATAGTTGAAGTTCATTTTACGAAAGAAAATAAGACGGATTTATGGAAGTGTGGAGTTGTGACAATATTCCTGTGTAATGACTAATTACCATGGCGGGACTTCCCTCGGCTAAGCTAAAATCTGCGTTTCCAGGTGCACCTCTCTCCTTTCAACTTTCCTGTATTGATGATGATGAAAGCTAGCGGGAGGACGTCCTAAATCCAATGATTGAAACCAAGAATACAATACTGCTTGTTTAATTAGTAGTAGCATGTCCCAGGCCGTCATGGAAATTTTGCATGTAATACGTACATGCAATGGTGATATGGAGCCCTGCAATAATACATGTTACTGTTTATACGCATGTTACAACTTCAAAACCTACAAGCACAAATGTTTAGACGATCGTACCTGCAGGTGGGAAGGGAATTTATCTCCGAATCGGCTAGTGTTTTACTCAATGCCAATGGAAAAACCTTAGAAACAATCCTCCGAAACTGCTCGCCAAACTGGCCGTTACCTCTTAGTCGAACACCAAGAGTATGTCACCGAGCTCGTGTTCAGCAAGAAACATGCCTCCCTGACATAGCTTACTGATTCAAAACGGGACAAGCTCACATATTTTTCCGGTGCTAAAAACTTACACCTTTTCTTGGTACTTGGCCATCTTTTTATACTAGAGATATTACAAGACTTCTACTCAAATTAGAACTACTAATTCTAAACAAACTCCATCTCTGGTTCTTTTACTTTTAGATAAACCTAATCCTACTTAAACTAGACAAAACCTATCAAGATTAAATCCAACAATCACCCCTCTAATCTTGATCATAATCTTCTAGCCCGTCTCCTCGAACTTGACGCAAACTAATGGCTTGATAAATATGTTTCCTTGCACAGTCCTCACGCCCATTTAACATGTTCACAATCTTGACAGGTTGCAGCCCAAACTTGTCATTCAAGTCACCTCTGCATACTCGGTTCTTCTTTTTCTTCTTTTCATCGTCTTCGTTTTCTTCTTCATCATCATCTTCTTTTTCTTCTTCTTCACTATCGTTGATGCCATCTTTATCTCCTTCTCCTCCTTCTCTGTATCAGTTGTCTCCTCTATGGCACATAAAGGAACTGACTTCAACACATCTGTTAGGTCGATTAGAGTTGCACTTGATGTTCCCCGCTTGAACATTTCAGGTGGTACAACCTTTTCATTCACTTCTTGTTGACTATGCTCATTGGTATATATGTTTAATTGAATCATATATAACCTATGTTTGGATCTTTTTACCTTCATGAGAAGCTTCCCGCTTTACTCATAGACCCATAGATCTTCCATGTGCATGATCACTTTGCATCCGTTTTCGACAAACTGTCCCAAACTGATGATGTTTTTTTGAGAGACTTGGTATAAAATATACCTCGGAGAGCACATGTTGTTCTCCGTTCTTGCAGTGGAGAAGAATTGACCCTTTTCTCTTTATCTCCATAATAGACTCATCACCAAATTGAACTTGTCCTTGAAAACTGTCATCCAACTTCTCGAATGATGACCTCTGCCTTGTCATATGGTTGCTTGCACCATTGTCCAAATACCACTTCGTGGATGTTGGTTGTGTTTCACTCTCGACACACGACCTCGTCATCACCTTCTCTTTACTCAAAAGCACCACATCATGTATCTTTTGAACATGTGTGGAGAGAAGTAGGCATGGTTTATCATTAATGTCTTTATGGATGAGATTTGCCTTCCCATTGTGCCAATCTCGATTACGACCAGATTTTTGGCACTCAGATGTGTAGTGCTCATATACATTGCAGTTAAAGCACTTGATCTTATTCCTATCCTTTACACCCCCGAAGTTTAGTTTGCTGTTGCTTGACTTGTGATCATCTGTATCACTTGACTGACCGCTGGTGTTAGTATCGCTTGACGAGTCATCATCGCCACGATCACCCTTGTCGCGCCGATGCCTATGACAACGGCTGCAAACGTTCTTTGACTTGGATCCTTTACTAAAACCCTTGTCACTGGCCTTCTTTCCACCCCCTCCAGAAGACCCCTCTCACTTCTTTGACAGTGTCTCCCATTGCGATCGGATGAGCAATAGTTTCCCCTTGGTCCTCTGGATCACCAATAGTAGATTTTATCCGTTCGTCGTACACCTGGTAGCGACCAATCAGATCAACTAGTGTTAAGGTCTTCAAGTCAATACATTACTCTATCAAGATGACGAGCTGCACGTATCTCTCTGGTGCTGCAAGCAAGAAACGGCGCACCACTTCAACTTTCGATAATTGCTTGTCCTTGTCTTTTTCCAGTCATCGGATGCCATTGACGATCGTTGAGACCCTGGCAGTGAAGGCCGCTATGGTTTCACCGTCCAGCATCTAAAGATTCTCAAAATCACGTTTAAGAGACTGCAACTTCGCCTCTATCACGCGATCATGCCCGACATTCGCCGTCTTGATCGCCTCCCATGCCTCCTTCGCCGAGTCCATTCCAGCGATGGTGATCATGAGATCTTCGGGTATCGCACTATAGATTGCCAATAGTGCCAGTCGATCCTTTTTGATATTCCATGCCTTCTTTCTTGTACGCGTCACCTCCTGGATTGACAGCAAACCACACCTCCTGTGCCTCCATCGCTACTCGCATCTCGATGGTTAGATAGTATAGCTGCTCCTTGCAAGTTGTGGATACATCGTCGACGGCGAGGCCTCCTGTCTCACCACCGATGCTCCCGCTCCATGCGTTACTATCGACATCTTCTTATTGTGATATCCGAGTTGAACCTAAACTCTGATACCAAGTGTTGGAAAAACCTTAGGAACAATCCTCCGGAACTGCTCGCCAAACTGGCTGTTACCTCGATCTTAGCTGAACACCAAGAGTATGTCACCGAGCTCATGTTCAACAAGAAACACACCTCCCTGACATAGCTCATTGATTCAACACGGGACAAGCTCACATATTTTTCCAGTGCTAAAAACATATACCTTTCCTTGACCATTGGCCATCTATTTATACTAGAGTAATTACAAGACTCTTACTCAAATTAGAACTACTAATTCTAAACAAACTCCATCTCTAGTGCTTTTACTTTTAGCTAAACCTAATCCTGTTCAAACTAGACAAAATCTATCAAAATTAGATCCAACAAATGCTATTACATCGTGAGTACTAACAGATTTTGCTGAAGCAAATGTGAACATGCAATCGAAATCAATAACTGCAACAAAGTTCATAGCAGGGTTTAATGCCTACTAATGAAGGGAACATTTGCTCTAGGATCCATTTTGCAGCTTGACGAGACTTCAATCTAATTGCCCCAATACACCGATCGAACCAGGTGGAAAAATGAGGTTTGGACAAAACGGGATGTGTCTGGGTAAATTTGGGGTCGACTGGTTTGATGATATCAACGCCCAAGTTGTATATCTTCCGTAGAACATATCTACATAAAAGTTATCAAACACTTGGCCCTGTTATTTTGAGCTGATCTGAACGGCTGAACGGTTGAACGGCTGAAATGACTGAACTTCGAGAGCTTCTCGAGATTCGGGTACATTTTGTTTGACTTGTTTTTTAAAGCGTTAGAACCCACCTTCAAAACAGCGAAAAAACGGACTCAAAAAATTCAAAGCATATGTATTTTTAAAACGTAGATAAGTCGTTAAGCTGTTAAGCTGAAAAGAACTGGGGGCCTAACTGTTGAAGCTGCCAACCCAAACCTGTTTAGATTGAGGTTCAGCCAACGACCAAAGAAAAACTCCTCTACAGAGCTAACCTTTCACGTTTCCTTTACTTTGATTTCAATTTTTTATGGATGATTCAGAAGCATTCATGGCTCATTCTAAAGTTTATGCATTGTCTTGCGTCCATTAAGGTATCAATGACCCATTGATGACTGGAGCGCCCCAACCATCTGCATTTCAAATAACCATGGTCATGTAAATGAACAACTGGCTGTAAATCGCTAAATTATCTTGTGTAAATCGTTATGTTCCACGGTAGTAGTATGGAAAAACAAAATCTGCAACGAACAAGTTCAAAGTTCTCCAGTGCCATTTTGTCGAGCATGCACGAGGCATAAATTTAGACCCAGTTCTATACAACTTATCTTATTTAACTTATTTACTTATTTGACTTATCTTTTAACTTCGAGAGTTTTTTAAGGTGGACTCGAGAGTGGGTCCCTATTGTTTTGCTTTGTTTTTAGAGAGTTTTTAGACATGCCTTTATCATAGAAAAAAGACGGATTTAAAAAAACTAAATTATTTATATTTTAAACAAAGATAAGTAAATAAGTAGATATGCAAGTCAAATAAGCCATAGAGAACTAGGCCTTAATTAATGAATGGAAAAAAGAGTTACACCGGCGCAGATGAGAACGACAAATTGTTAGGTTCGTTCAACAACGAAAGCAACCGAAAGATCATAGGAGGACATACCTTTCTACTCCACGCCGGCGTCGGCGATGGAGGTTCTCTTTATCGTGACCATGGTGGCGTCTCTGCCTGTTCGACCGTGGTCTCTCCTCGCCGCCGAACGGCTCGCCGAAGGAAAACGGAGGGTCATGAGCCTATATAGTATAACATCCACCATTTTGCTACATCAAGGTTTGAAATGTGTCGCGACTGCAACCCAACTCAATTGGCAATAATAGAATATCGACTGTGGGCCTCCTTGATACATTGCTTGTTTTTATTTAGTTTTTGGTGGGCTTAATTTTTTTATTTTTATACAGTTCACTATAACTTTTTAAATTATTATTTTTTCATAATTTTGTAGGACAAAGATCTCAAAAATATATTTTTAAAACAAATTTTTTAGGCTTTTTTATACCACTTTTGCATGTGATTAATTTTTTCAACTATAATTAAAACTAAAACTGAAGAAGAAATCAAATAGCGTTTTACGGCACCAGTGATGGGTACCTTGTTACAGTTGCGGCGAATTAAGATGATGTGACGATGGGGTGGAGACAATGTGCTACAGCTACTGCGCTTGTCTGCTTGTCGTGGTGTATCTCTCTTACTGGTGTTAATAGTACGGCTCCAAGCGACATGGCTTATAACTTTGTTTAATTGTGTAATTGTCATACTGTGAGGTACCTATCAACCTGTACATGATGGCAACGATGTTTAGGAGAACAGTAGCACTGTTATTAGTTATTAGTACGCGGCCGGACGTACGATGATAGATATGGTGAGATCAAGGATACTTATCTAAATTAATCCAATGAATTGAATTCAACAACACCATAAAGAGCCTGATGCTTATCCGTTCTACACCTCCTCTCAGCCATCCTACTGTCTACACATGACACATTGAGAAAGGTGGCTGTGACCCCTAGCTGAATTGTACAATTATGTATTCCTTTGTTCTAGCTCATGACGCACTCCCTCCATTTTATTTATTATCTTAACATTTTGACATGCCCTTTATCATTTGTCTTATTTAAAAATATAGTACAAATATGCAAAAATATAAGTCATACTTAAAGTATCTTTAATTATAAAACAAAGTATAACAAAATAAATGATACTTAAATATTTTTAAAAATAAAACGAATGGTCAAAAGACATGTTTAAAAGTCAACGGCGATAAATTAAACAGAACGGTGGGAGTAACATGCTTGCCTGTTTAAGATTTATTTATTTTATTCTAAGTGTAATGCACGTCAAACATATACAATATACGTATAGCATAGAAGCATGACACAGTAGAGAATGAAAGTAGAGCTAAGCGTGGCAGCATAACGATGTTGAGTGTTAAAAAGCAGAGTTGAGGACGTGAGCCAAGGCGGTGAAAAGAATATTATTTTTATTTGTTGAAAATTACTCGAAAGTTTCTAAAATAAATCGTCACCTCTATGTTGTTTTTTGGCAAGACCCCTAGGTCCCCGATCCTCTCCTCGAACACCCTATGAATAATGCCATTCATGTTTTGTTAAGAAACAACATTTTATTAGACTATAGGTCAATGGTTTACATCCATAACAAATCTTACAACAGTAAAAACAAGGAGCGCGCGTCAGCTCGCTGGGCTGTTTTAGTTTGCAGTTATGGGTTGTGGTAGGCCGGCGGATACGTTCTTGCTAGTAGCGGTCTTTGTTGTAGTGCTTTGGGTTGATGTTGTTTGGATCAAGTACGTTGTTACTTTCCATGTGGCCTCAGCAAGGTCCATAAATAATTGCAACTAAAATAAGGGTTACAATTATAAGGCTTTTTGTTCTGCTCCAAGAAAGAGAATATATTACAACAAAAAGATCAGTCACGGGAACAACACTAAAAGGATAGTGCTTAGATCCTTAATTAGGCCTAGAAATATGCACAAAAGAGTAAAGCAACTGGGGCTTTTCTGGGCTGCATAATTTTTACAAAGGTTGCTAGTTTTCTTCTAAGGTACTGATGTAGGTAAGCTTCCTCTTAGCCTGCTGTAAATGGCATGTCAAATGCAATTTTAGGGAATGCCGAGTGTTATTAGAAAGGGAAAAAGGACCAACAAACTAAAAACTGAGAAGAGTAAGGACAAAATCACAAACGCATGAAGGCAAAAAATTACAGACGCAGGCCTGCACGGGCCTAAGCAGAAAAAAAGGCTAATGCAGAGAGTTATCCCAAAAGGCTTTGGGGACAGGGCAGGTTAAGCTGTTAAAACATGCAGCAGACACGTAGACCCAACGAGCACGAAGCAGGAGGCGTGGGTATGTACAGCAGGTCTGACATGCGTCCAAAAGCAGGTATTAAACTAATGGCTGGCAGCAGGTGGTGCATCAATTGGGCAAATCCAACGGTCCGCGAGACATACGTACGTGGGCATAGCCAGCGCGCAGGAAAACATACCGCTACGCGGTACAAGGAGTTAAAAAATATCTCCACATAAATATCAACCACCTACTAGAAGCCATATGAAGAACATGTTGCATCTCTCTCGCTCGAAACAAGAACTTGGTGCGTCAGTTGAATACGGTCGGATAGTACCAGGAACAGATAAGGATTTACATTTTTGTTGGATGTGGATACGGATACAAATAGTGCTGGACACATATATGAACATGGATATTTTGAATACTGAGATGAATAGTGTTGAATACAAATACAAATCATATAAGATCAATATTATTGGATATAGTTCGAAACGGATATTACTCAGATAATTTATGATATTATCAATATAATAAGTTTAGTTGGGTGTTGTCCGGTGTAGAGTAGTGTTTTCTACCAATGGTTCACATAGTATCTGTCGAATTATCCGTCAAAAACTATCCATATTTTATTCGGTAAGTATCCATCGAAATTATCAGCATTCGTATCCGTATCAGCTAAAATAGCCGAAAAATCCATAAAACTATCCAATTATGTATCCAATTGATTAGGTCAGGATATGCTGGACACAGATATGAACATGGATATTGTTGAATACTGAGATGAATAGTGTTGAATACAAATACAAATCATATAAGATCAATATTATTGGATATAGTGCGAAACAGATATTACTCGGATAATTTATGATATTATCAATATAATAAGTTTAGTTGGGTGTTGTCCGGTGTAGAGTAGTGTTTTCTACCAATGGTTCACATAGTATCTGTTGAATTATCCGTCAAAAACTATCCATATTTTATTCGGTAAGTATCCATCGAAATTATCAGCATTTGTATCTGTATCAGCAAAAATAGCCGAAAAATCCGTAAAACTATCCAATTAAGTATCCAATTGATTAGGTCAGGCGGACGGTCGGAAAATATCCATACCATTTGCACTCCTACTTGTATCATATGTGGTACAATGTTTGCACTCGTAAACATAGACCAGGCATTTCATGTACTCCCTGAATGGACATCGGCCTGAAGATGGAACGAACCCTAGACCAGACCAAACCTTCCACCACGAGGGGAGAAATATCGCACTAGCCCATGAGGCCCTAGGGCACCAACCATACCCAAAACTCTGCTGAGGAGGATGCTAAGGCCAACCACCATGCTGAAGAAACTCAGAAAGGATCGTATTGGCATACATTGTTGTGCCATCATCAGCACCACCACTGCGATGAAAACGACCAACAAACCCTAACCTAAAATATAAATCTAACCAATATATAAAACTTAATTGCAAGAGAAAAGCCCCCCCTCCCACCTCCGACAAGTTCATCGGAGTTGAGGGGTGAGGGGACAGGGATGGATCTGGAGAATTTAGGGCTAGAGTGAAGGTGTTAGGGTCAACGATGGCTCGTGGTCTCCTGATGCCATCAATGAAATAAAATATAACCTATTCTAGGTCCTGCATGTTTTTTGAGCTTTTTTGCACCTAAACTTTGAGAGCTTCCCAAAGTAGTCTCAAGAGTTAGGCCCAGTTTATTGATTTCATTATGTTTTTCTATGGTGAGAACTCTGCTTTGGTTATCCACACAACCTTGATGTTGTTGCATTGCACACAACCATGGTGCTGCATGGGGTATGTCATGTTCTAGAGGTGCATCATGTGTGGTTCACGCTTAGCCAATGTCATTATGTTTGTCAACCATAGCATCTTCTAGAGGTTAGTGGGATCTGATTAACAGGGTGTAACCAGTTGTTGTTCACAAGCGCTTGGTAGACTAATCAGTTTTTGCGAATAGCAATGTGGAACAAGTTGGGTTCTATATGGCAAAGTGCCGAACGTGTCATTTGTCTACAAAAAGTTAACCTTCTTGATATCCCCTAGGACTGTTTTGCTATTGCTTAAAAGAGTAAAGTCCATAGGATCACAAGAATGATCCACACCAACCCATGCACTTGGACGAACATTGCCATGCGTAACTGATGAATCCAAAGGGCTCTTTTTAGCTTAAGGAGTTAATTTAGGGATGTCTAGGATGCTAAAGGCCTTCAAACCCACTTGACAAGGCTTTTTGAACTTAAGGAGGTTATCTGAAGAATTTCTCTTCAAGAAGGTTGAACACCTAATCTTGTCGAGTTAGCACTTGATCCCTTTTGATAACAGGAAGTAGACTAATACATTTCCAGTCATCGATGCAATGTAATTCCTCCTAAGACGATTCAATGTTTCAACGAGGCATCCCAAAGTGCAATATCCCTATATGTGTAGCTAATTAAAAATTGTGTTGTAACTCCCTAAACCTCTTAGCAGGGTCATGGCTAGAAGATTTTCTTAGGGAAACAAAAAAGGACCATTTTTTACCGAGCGAGCCAAAAAGATTTTTTATTGCTACTTGAACTTAGAAACACCTGCATATTTAAGGATATTTTTAACGTTCCAATGATTTCAACATGCAAATCCAGGTGTATTCATTTTTTTACTACTTTAACATGCAAGCCATAATTTTTTTTAACATATTTTAGCTAGATTATAGTGTATACATAGAGCATAGGGGTTTTAAGTTTCAACTGCCAAGGCACCTACTAGCACTCAAGTCTCCAACCCCTATCTCTGAGGTTGTATCGTACCTCATGGCATTTTAGCTCTGTAAACTTGCTCCCTTTTGCAGCCTAGGCCCAAAAATGTCCAATATAAGAAATATATTTCGCTGAGGGAGTGGGTTTTCTCTGATCTTGCAGAGCACTGTGCGTAGGCTCATCTCTCATGCTAATATATATAGAGCAACTCTATGGAGTTTAAAAGGTAAAATGCAGTTCAGTATCCAAAAGGTTGTTAAGATGTCATTTTGTGGAGAGCTATCTAGCACAACATCAAATGTTTGAGACGGACAATAGCGCAATTGATTTTAGGAAAATCTCCATAGAGAATGCAGGTTTGCACAAAGTTTCTAGGAGAAATTTGCATATGCGAAATGGACTTTCGAGTGGAAGATAAGAGCACGGCCAATTAAAAATCAAGCAAAAAAACGGGAGAGGACAAGGCGTGAGAAGGACCAAACCGTCCTCTACATCTGCGGTCATTCTCCGTCCATTCCTGTAGGTGTCACAACCCATCCTGAATTGAAAAGAGAGCCCTCGAGATGATGATCCGACGGACGAAAACGCAGCACGATATTCTTGGCAGGCTCCGGCGAATGCAGGACATAAATAAACGCAAGGCTCTCACTCCTCCGCTGCGTCACCTCTCTCTCTCTCTTTCTCTCTCTCCCCCACACACATATTGGCATCGTTTCAGCGTTTGAAAGGCGAGCTGAAGTTTACTCAATTTTTTTTTTCTTGACTCAGAAAAGAAAGGCGAGCTGAAACCAACCCCCGGGCCTGATTCTATCGCTGCACAGTTCAGCATTTGAAAGGTGAGCTGAAATTAATCAATCCCAGTGTCCCCCCTGATGATTAATTCGATCGCCTGGCCTTGTCCGGGCTACAGTGCACTGACTAATCCTCTTGTGCTGACCAGCATTTCATATTTTTTAGTTTTGATTAGAAAAACGATTTTTTTGGTTCTTGGTAAATTTTTTTAGGCTAGATCGTCTTCGTCACCGACTGAACAACCTGAAATTTGAGAATGGAGTTTATACCAGATTAATTGTAGGACACAGTCGGCGACGTCAGCTATTGTTAGAAGTAGAGTTTAGCAGGATTTGTCTGATATCGTTTTCATCTACTTCTATTTGCAGATGACTGATATATTGGTCGTCTCGGTGGACCTGGCCTGCTGCCGCTGCAGATGGAAAATCGAGAGGGTCCTGGCAAAACTCGAACGTCAGTAATGTGATATCTCAACTTTGCATGAATCCATAGTAGTTACAATGCATGACCAGTATTCGTCAGTTCAGACGATTTTGTATAATTGTATTAGTAACAACCATTAGCTGCTAATTGTGCCCTTACGACCTAAAAAAACAATCTGGTCGTCCTCGATCCCCAAATGCTGGCTTGAGCACTGATGTTCGTCTCAATCTAACATGTTCAATGAAAATTTAGTAACTTGGCTTGAAAATGCATGTCGCCCTCTAACTGCAAGCCAAGCTAGCTCCCACACTGGACACTGCAATAGTAGCATGTGCATGGAATGCAGCCAAAACTGTTCTTTACTTTGGTGTCAAGCTCAATTTTCTTCTCAAAATGAAGTGCTTTTCAGATGATTTATTTCCACACTGATTATGCATGCTTAGTAGCGTGTAAATAAATTGGGACTGTACTTATGTCTGTGGCGCAGGGTTTCCGGAGTTTAATTTCGACAAGGTTGAGTACGACGAGAAGAACAACTGGGTGGTCATCCGCGGCAAGTTCGACACAAACAGGCTCGCCTGGATGATCAAGAAGTTGGCCGGCCCGGTCGTCAAGCAGATCAAGATCGTGGAGATATGGCCGCCGCCACCACCGCCGCCGCCGCCACCGCCACCGCCACCACCTCCTCCTCCCCCTCCGCCGCCGCCGAAGCCACCGACTATCTTGCCGTGGCCGTACCCGCTGCCGTACCCCGTACCGGTGCGTTGGTGGCCCTGGCACAAGCCGCCATGGCCGCCGTGGCCGCCTATATGGCCGCCGTGGCCGTGGTCTTCGTCGTCGTCGTCGACGTCGTCGAACTTCGCGTGGCACGACGACGGCGACTTCGCGGACGGCATGCCGGGCTTCCCGTCGCACGGCATGCCGGGCTTCCCGTCGCATGGCAAGCCGCCGCCGTGGTGCCCGCCGCCGACCGGCCAGCCGCCGTGGTGGGGGTCTGCCCAGGACAACTCCTCCTCTTGCTCTATCATGTGATCGATGCCACACTTCTGCGTACTGCTACGACCATTGCGTGCGTCCGAATCGATCGGAATTAATTAACACGAGACTGATGCTACTCCGGTGTTACTTAGCACGTACGTACAATGTGGTTACAACTACGCACTCTGCTGTACGTCCCAAATACGTAGATGTGAAACTAATTGTGCTCCGTACATGTGATTTTGCTTTCATTTGTGTGCATGTAATCTTCCTGTCTGTATTCAATTATTTGTCCCATAGATTCCATTTGTTCACGGAAGAATGTGCTTAATTTCAGGACAAGTGTGGTCAATATTTCCAAACTTTAATTATCACTATCTTCTGTAATATTTAGAGTGCACACGGTAAAATAGTACATATGCACGGTAAAATAGTACATATGCACGTCTCAACACAAAAAAGGCCTTTCTTCAAAGTATGATTTTATTAGACTAATCTGTTAGTGCAGTAGAAGCGAGGCGTTCGTTAAAATTACATTTAGCAGCAATGTCAGTGTCAAAACGAAAAGTAGATAAAAAATAATAATTGTATAAAGTTGTATATAAGCTTTTGGGTGTATAAATAAGTTCAGATTGGGAAGTCTACTGCTACGTGCATACTAGGAGTGTATACTACTAGCAACGGTTACACGCCTATGGTACGTGGCGTTAGTTTCATAAGACACCGTTGTATTTTGATTTTTTTTTTGTTCTTTTTCGGTTTTTTGGATTTCTTATTATTTTTAAAATTTTCTATTATTTCTTAATTCATTTTATATAGAAGTCAACATTTGCAAAACTGAAATGTATTTATGAACCCTCGCCATGTTTCTTGGCTGCATTAACGTACCGTTACCATATTCATTTTTTGAGAAATTTCAATTTATATGATTTTTGTGTCACGTACCATAAATAAAACTAGAAAAAAATGAAAAATCGATTAAAAAAATGCCTTTATAAAAAAGAACGAAATTTTTATAAACTTGAAATTCAAAAAGGATTGAACAACATCAAACTTTTTTATTGATGTTCTTTGTGCAGCCAGTTCGAAAATTCTAGTTTTTTTTATGTTTTTTCGACGTACCATAAATAAAACTGAAAAGTGGGAAATCGAGAAAAAAAATGCTCTTCATAAGAAAGAGCAAACTATTTGTAAACTTGGAATTTAATTTTTTTGAATAACATAAAAAATTTTATGTATGTTCTTTCTGCTGCAATGGTTTAATTTTTAGGAACTTTCAATTTTTATTAATGTTTTTTGCGTCACCAAAAACACAATCCTTAGTTTAAAGTCTGCATATGAAAACCTTCAATTTATGAAAAATGTTAATTTTGGATGTTCTTTTGCGGACATGGTTAGGGAAGTTTCAATTTATATGTTTTTTATCTACCATAAATAAAATTGAAAAGTGGAAAATCGAGAAGAAATATGCCCTTATGCCGTGTGCGTTTGAGCGTGCCGACGCTACAGCACGCTGTATCACGCAACGCCTTAATAAGAAAGCGCAAACTTTTTGTAAATATGGACATCAAATTTTTTTGAATAATATCAATTTTTTTATTGATTTCTTTATGCATTGATGGTTTAATTTTTTTGGAAACTTTCATTTTTTTTTGCGGCCTGCCAAAGATAAAATCCTTAGCTTGAATCTTACATTATAAAAATGTTTATTTTTAAAAATATTTTAATTTTGGATATTCTTTTGAAGGCATGTTTCTGAAACTTTCAAATTTATAATTTTTGTGACCAACCATAAGTAAAATTGAAAAGTGGAAAATTCTGAAAAAATATGCCCTTAATAAGAAAGAGCAAATTATTTGTAAATTTGTACTTTGAAGAGTTTTGAATAACATCAAAATCTTTATGGATGTTCTTTGTGTATGCATGGTTTAATTTTTGGAAACCTTCAGTTTTCATGATTTTTTGTGATCACGGAAAATACAAATTCCTTAGTTCGAATCTTACATTATGAAAACTTTTAATTCTTTAAAAATTTTAATTTTGGATAATGTTTTGCCGACATATGATTCTACAACTTTGAAATTTATATTCTTTTTGACCTAGCATAAGTAAAATTCAAAAGTAGAAGATCTAGAAGAAATATGCCCTTAATAAGAAAGAGCAAACCATTTGTAAATTTGGACCCGAAAAAATTTGAATAACATCAGAATTTTTATGGATGCTCTTTGTTCGGCCATGGTTTGATTTTCGGAAACTTTCAATTTTTTTTGAGTTTTTTCGACCCACAAAAAAATGAAATAGGGGAGGAATAAAGGGCACAGCCCTGCCTGGCAGCACTTCGCTCGTTGGTCTCCAGCAAGGCAACGAGAACTCCACTCAAGAAAATAAGCAATAAGCGAGGGTGGAGGTAGGAGTCGAAAGGTGGTCTCTGGGCTGAGAACTCTCTTAGCTAGCCAAGAGGGCAAGGCACCCGCCTTGTTCTGTACTGTGTAGAACATTTGTTTTAAATGTTATTGTAAAATGGACGGACGGATTTGATTTCGCGAGAAGATTGGACGGCCGTTGTTTTCAGGTGACATGGCCTAAGCAAAACTGGGAGACGTGACGCGTTTGGGAGGTAGAGACGTGGCCTAATCAGTGACCGGCTGGTTAGACCCTTTGTTATATATAATTGATTTGGTGCAATGACTTTCTTACTTCTGCTTTTGGGTGCATACTACTTGGTGCAATGACTTTCTTAAAGCGTCACACGCGCTATAATTAAGTGAGAAAATTCCGTATCAGTGGATCTGACATTACATCGTCAGGTAGTATCTTCCACCAAAATATCATGTATTAAGAAACAAAACCTACATCGTTCGGGTTTATTGGCTGATAATTTCATCAGCCTAGCTATCTTAGCATCCTAGGCTCCACCGCTACATGGTAGAAAATTGATCAAGATTCATGAACTAGCCATTTGGACAAAGAAACTAGCTGTCAACAAAATTAAAGTAGGGTTTCATCGGTTTCCTTCATACAAATTCAAAAGCATGACCACTCAAGGCTTGGCTGGTTTCTGTTCTTAGAGATGAGAAACCATGCTGATTTTTAAGGATCCACGGATGGATATGTTGTGTAGGGCAATGGCCAACCACACACAAAGCCCTACCGGACAAGGAGAGACGAGAGAGGACATGGATAGGTGCCACGATCTTAGGGTGGTCCTACGGGCAGTCTTGTGGCCCGCGTGTTGACAATCCTCTCCATGAAAGGAAGCTGGCCAAACCGTGTATATATCCAAGCATGTACCAAGTGGGATGTAATCACTTTGTCTGTGGTGTTGGATTTTACACACTTGTTTTTGAAGAAAAAAAATGGTTTTTTTTATACTCTTGAGAGGGACACCAGAGAAAAGTTTTTGGTCACCGGCCGTTCGAAGTCCCTCATCGGAGCATGATAAAAAATGATACTTTTTTTTGGCACTAGGATTAATGTGGCCATCTATATCTGCAGGATAACATGATCTGCAAGGAATGTGAGTGTGTGGTACCTCCAGGCTCCAGCTTCTATTACCCTAGACGAAACCGGCCATCTTCTTATCTTCTTCCCAACAAATTAAGCCTAATCGCAGAAAGCAAAATACAGCTACATTCCTTGGTACTTACTAACCATGGAGATGGGCAGTGCGTCCTGAAATTATTGCAATATATTTCCACACTAAACAACAAGGACTATGTATCACTTTGGCAGTTATTTAGGAATTCATTAGCACACATGCATGCACTTGCTGATGGTCCATGTCCTAGCATCAAACAACACGTCGTTAGTCGGATTTGGACCCGCCACCAACTCCGGCCGTCCGGCGACGGCGGCGACCCCCCGGCTCTGACGATCGACCGACGTCGACGAGCCGATCGATGACCTTCTTGTCTTGTCTGCATATATACGTCGCCTAGGCCTAGCTCATCTAAGCTTATCTTGCAACACTTGCGCGTCTGAACCTCCATCTCACGAGCAATTGCCCTTGGTTTGAACGAGCATGAATATGATAGACATGTGGATGTCGTGGCCATTATTGAGAGGGGAGAGCCAAAGGCGAAAACACCAGGGATGATGGCGGCGAGGAAACAACGGGCCAAATATCCATGTGCCGTCCACGGGGCACGTTGTGGGCAGAGTGCACCTGGGGCCTGGGCAGCGTGTTAACAATGGCTTTACGTTTCTGAATACTAAAAAGCAGGAATATTTAATATTTTTAATTTATAAAAAATTCTTGTTTATGAAATTTAAATACATAGTCATGTCCCGACTTTCCAACCGGCGGATAAATTTGTTGAGGCGAAACCCGCCGTTTCACTCGGCGAAAAATACCCGGCACTATTTCCCGCCAATTATAACGGCGGCATATAGCGTGGAAGAAAATCCCACCAACTCGATTCGATTGGTGGGAAACTGGGGCGAGTATTTCCCCTCCAGTGAAAATGCGGGTTTGCTACAAACATACTTATATCCTAGATCCATCCTACAAATCGTGCTGATACTAACTTAGTGGCAATACTATTAACTGTTGAATTCTATCGTGTGTCTTGTAGGAATGCTTAGAGGGCCCACGGTTCGGCCATGATGATTAGCGGATTTGTATCCATATTTGACTGCACTCAGTTTTGTCCACTCTATATATATATACCTCTTGAAAGCCGCACAGGAGAGTAGACAACTCATTGTTATTCCCATGCGTTTGTACTCTCATGATATAGTGGATTTTGCCGGTTGTCGTCCATGGTTTTATTTTCCTAGGTTTTTCACATAAAAATCTTGTCTCGTGTTCGATGTTTGGTTTGATATTTGCTACTCTCATGATTGGTGCCCATGGTTTTTTTTCCGTAAGGGTTTTCCACGTAAAACTCTTGTCTCGTGTTCAATCTTTGATTTGATATATTTGCTAACATTAACTATACACTACATTACCCTACAAGTAACACACTGATACTAACTAGTTGTGACTAAACTATGGTATCGTGTTTTCATGACTATTTGGCCATATTTTTAGCATTCAAAAATTATTTCTGAAAAAAATACTATCGTTGGCCTGAACCAGTCAACAAATTTCTATGGGGCTGCCTCGTAGAGCAACTACGCAAAGCTCGCGAAGCAGTTCAGGAAAGCTGAGCTAACACGAAGTGGCTAGCCTGCGAATCGTAGCTTCTTCTTTATTATTATGGGGCCCTATTTATAGTGGGGGGCCATTTTTACATTTCACAATACAACCCCTCATTCGGAGGTAAAGCGAGGGAAAATAAGTCTTTGCTGAGAGAAGACCTCTTTGTCCCTGACCCGCTCCCTTAAATGGGGAAACTGAGGAAGAATACCCTCGGACCCGGGGCAAAGACCTAAGTGCCCTTGTCTTTCCTAGTTAAAGTAGGGTCACAAAGGGGATTACAGGGGGGCCCGGTTGTTACGGCTAGCTTGCATATACTTCTGCCACGTGATACGATTCCTAACACCTGCTAAAGACCGTACTTGTTGTCCCCTGCCTTCTTGGCGCCCATATGGAACCGCCTTCCCTTCATGGCTTGGACTTTTTCTCATCTGGCCTCTTGCCGGGCTACCATGTGCCAATCCTTCCTTGTCATCCTTCCTTTGATCCACCATAGCCTCACCCTGAGGGGGTGGGGCTTCCTTCGAGTGGGCACCTCCTTCGTCTTGACTTTGCCTCGCGTCAGGGGGGCAATCCTCCTATTCCCCGTCAGCCTTCCTTGAATCCTCGATAGCCTCGCCCCGAGGGGGGAGAGTCTCCCTCCGAGTGGGGTGCCTCCTTTGCTCCGCCTTTGCCTCACGCCAGGGGGGCGAGGCTCCCTTCAGATGGGCATTTCCTGTGCCTCTCCAGCCTAGGGCTAATCTGCCTCTTCCTAATACGCAGGGGTGGGTGTCCCCTACTACAACAAGTACCTCGAAGACTTCCCGCAAACTAGGATCCTCCTCCCCTTCTCTCCCTATCTCCCTCTCTTTCTTTCTATCTCCTCTTCTTCGCTCTCTATTTCTCTCCTCTCCATTTTTCTCTCTTACTATGCGCGAGGCAACACAAAAGGCCACAGTGTGGCTAATCCCGTCCACGTGGACCGCTAAATATGCGGCAAACCCCTATATCCATATTCCACCGTTCCAATGAGAGGATTTTTTATTGCGGGCGAATCCCGCCTTGACAAGTGGTAGCCACCTATAACCCGCCGGTTGGAATAGCGGGTTTCACAACCCACTAGTGCTGCTATTGGTCAATGGCTAGAATGGCGGCCAATCATTCCTGCCGGTTCATAGGGTGGGAAATTTAGACCGCCCTTTTAATTGGCGACAGGAGGCTATTTATTTGATTTTATTATATAAATATTTTTAACTTTAAAACAAAAAATTCTTAAAAATAGACTGCTTTGCAAGGTGCATGTCCTAATTAATCTACCCCTTTACAATTCATGCTTCCGATTGGGCCTTTGTGTAGTGTTTTGTATAGGGTTAGTAGGCTGCGATCCAAATTTGCAGAGTTCTGAATAACTAGATCCGAATTCGTCGGACATCACCTAAGGGCATGTTTAATGCTATTAGCACTAAACATGGCTTAAGTATCCAAAGAAAAAAAATATCCGGATCTAGATATGAAAATATCCAATCTGATAGGTTCTGAAACTGGATTCGATCGGTCGGAACCAGGAAGATCATGATTTGTTTTCATGATTGATAAATACAACATGATGGATGTCATAAATCATGTATTAAAGGTATCCTTTGCATAGGTCAACAACCATTATTGACATATATTTGCAAAAAAAAAAAAATGCCACAATCATCGAACTTGATCACCAGCATGCTTCTTCACTCGTAGAATAGAAAAGAACAAAACAGGAAGAAATAAGAAAACAATTTCCACAGAATAACTATCTTTGAATAATGGATCGAGGTATTTAGGCTCGTAAGACGCATTCCACCATATGGAAAATGTGTGTATATTCAAAAGAAAAATGATAATGAAGAAGTGTTAAGATACAAAGTATAGCTAGCCGCACAAGGTTTCATTCATGAAGGGCATAAATTCCTTTAAATACAAATAGCTCAATGGCAGTCAGCTAGGTCTAAGTTTAAAAAAAGTTGAGGGGTGATGTCACCGCATATTTGTTGTGTCCTGTGGAGACCCTCTGAGTTTACGTTTGGTTCGATCACACCCCCGGTTCCTCCTCCAAAACAAATCCAAGCCTTCCATAGCTCTCTACGCTCCTATCTTGTGCGCCAAATTAATTAAGCCATCGGATTTTGGACATAGTACCCCTACATGGAAAAATTTGGCCTATCAAATAATGATGCACTATGGAATGATCTCGTATAGAACCTCTACGAGGCTGAGGCGCTCCGTGCTGAGTCAGGTGAGCCTAAGGCAGCCTAGGCTTTTCAGGCTCCTGGGCACATGCTGGCCAAGCCTAGGAACCAAAGCCCGGTTACCCCTATCTAGAAAAACCCTGGTCCCTCCTGGGGCTGCGACCCATGGAAAAACCTTTCAACCCACACTGATGGGTTTAGATGACGAAATCCAATCTCCAACAAAGACCGAGAGTCATACTTGAATGGCACTCATATTCCTCACGAGAAGCACAAGGCCGGACATTGGACTTGACATAAACTTTATTTGTCTAGTATAGTACAGAGCCAACCAAATGCAGTAGAAAAGTATTAAGGGCATCCTCGTTACCTCCAAAAGGAGCAAATATCTGATGTGGTGGGGGCACTTATCTCCTAAGAATCATCAAAGTAGACTCTTGCCTGGCATAGACATATCACTTAGAAATCATTGAGTTATATAAAACCTTTTATGAATATGCATGATTTCGAAGAATAGCCCAGCACAATACATAAGTCATGTGGGTTGAACTTCGATCAAATTCTCACTATCATTTCTGAAGAGAATATAATTTGTGTTGTTGAAAGGTAGATGGGCTACGTAAAAGGCAACTTCATCAAACATGATTATTGTATGCTCATAAACCGCATAAGATGAATGAATCATATATTTGTCATAATAAGTCATGTGAAAATTCTCACGAATTTATTTTTAAGTCACTTCCAACATTTATTTTCAGTTGGGGATGAGACTTAGAAAAGTGCAGTATTCAAAGGGGAAGCCACATGCTCTCAATTAAAATCTTGAACATAGAGCAAACACGTACGTACTCAATATTTTGTTTTGGGTATCATAAAAAAATAGGTGGGTTATACTTTTTTTTTTTTTGCCTTGAGTAAGTTCAAGTGTATGCCATATATAGTCTTTCTCCAAAACATTTTCCCATTGTGTTTTCATAAAGTTTTATTGTTGCATACGCATCTCTCGGCAAGTACCTAGGGGAATGTTGGGAAACCCTAAATTCCACAAAGGCCCATTAGTGGGCCCTTTGCCGAACCCTGGCTAGATAAATATTATAAAAGTGTAGGGACGCCCCATTGTATATACATCTGATAAAAACTGTTCCCCTATCTCTTCATGTCTCTTTGTTCTTTTTTGATTTCTTGGACCGTGAGTTTGATATTTTTGGTATTTTCAGTTTATAAATATGGTATTAGATGTTCAACAAAAAATGGTACTTTTAAAGTATAGTTTGGTTTCCATAATCCTATTTTTTTTGGTTTCCGTAAACACCAAACATACCAAAGTTGACGCGAACTAAAATATGCATTATGTCACATGCATATAATAACTCATAAATCGTATTAACTTGCTCGGAATACACACTTATACAGGACTTCAGAGATATGCACAAACACTGTTTGTACGTATACATGTACTGGCGAGTGAACCAGCCTACAATGGTCATTTAAGTAGCCATTCAAGAGCCCAACACCAAAGACATTGGACCCAGCCCAACGCACCAAAATTAATTGGAATTTTTTACTGTACTGGCTTTAATTTAATTCGAAAATAAAAAATAATTTTTCGTTTAATTTAATTAAAAAATAGCTGCTCGGCGCTCGATAGTCGGGCGTTATTTATAAATCGCCGGGCAGACGGGGGCGTAATCATAAAACGCCCGTCCAGTGGGCGCTATTTAAATAACGACCGTCCAGCGGGCGCTTTATATAAATCGCCCGTTCATACGGCGCTTTTTTTGTCGCGCCCGTCCAGCGGGCGCTTTATAAGTCGTCCGTTCATAGGGCGTTTTTTTAGTCCAGTGGGCCCTGTTGCTTGCATCGGATTCTCTGATCGTATTTTTTGTCCGCAGTGTTTTTTTCCATTGGATTCCTAACCACTGCCTATCCCGAGACGATATAAAGAAAAAAATAGGGCCATCGCTTCCTGCCTGCCATGTGCTCTCACTTCGGATTCCTGCAGGTGCTCACACTGCTGCGCCATCACTTTCTGCCTGCCACACTCGCAACTAGACCTTTGTTGTAACGCGTTTTTGACGGCGTGTTCTCCGCTCAACCACTGCGGATCACACCCCTGGTCAGATTTTTAGACTGCTAGCCAACTCGATCAAGCTCGGTTCTATTTGAGCGTCGGGCGCAACAAGGGCGACTTCAGAGATTTACCTGTGTTCGGACCCTCGCGGGTAATAGTCCTACTCCTGCTGAGCCTTAGCTCTTTTCTGATTGTGGTTGAATGGGAATGTGTTTACAGGGTGCTTGCTAGTGCAATGTTTTTTGCCTCTCGTCACCTAACGTGCCTCCTCCCCTCTCTCTCCTCCCCTTTTATACAAGCTTTGGGCTGGCGGAGAGAGCCGAGGGGTAAGCGACAAGATACTCAAGATAATCGACAAGACACGACAGAAGAGGCAACGTGCGCTGCCCATGCATGCCATGGGCGCCGCCTCGCGTGCCGCCAAGTGGCCTCGACCCGCCTGATCACACCGGTGAGTCTGCGGGTGGGGCCTCCTGCTCCTCCCGGCAGGCGGCCTCCTCAAGCAAACCTTCTCTCTCGGTCAATTCTTCTGCGCCCGGTGGATGTACCGCTCAGACTGCAGGGTCATCAGAAGCGGTAATCATTTCTTGACTTTCTATCCGCGCGTGATGTCTCATTAAATGGGCTTCGCCCGCAGCAGGGGAGCCTTCGTCCCAAGACTCATACGCAGCGTTCCCTGCTTGCTGGCCCCACTGGCGTGGGGCCCTCGCCTCGTCTTCGAGAGGGGCTCGCCCACGCACACTTTGGCGCGTGGGGCCCTCGCCTCGCCGGAGGGGCTCGCCCAGCGGCTGGGCCTCGCTCGCTTCTTCGACGCGTGGGGCCCTCTTGGCCTCCCGAGGGGCTCGCCACGCCAGGGGCCTCGCTTCGCCCGCTGACGCGTGGGGCCTCTTGGCCTCCCGAGGGGCTCGCCCATCGCTGGGCCTTGCTCGCCCGCCTGACGCGTGGGGCCCTCTTGGCCTTCTTAGGACTCTTTGTACCCCGGTATTTATTACACCGACAAGAGGCCGGGTCCACCATGATACGCGAACCGTCAGCAGACACTTTTCCGTTTCTTGTGCGGCGGGAGATTTAATCGTGGGGCCCACCACTCTGGCGGCCGACGCCTGATTCTCCACCCGCATACGATTTTTCTTGGGGAACTACACCACTTTCGCGGGAAACCAAAACGCACGGGCAATGATGCGCCTGCTGCGTGGGCGGAATCCAAACCGTCGTGCTCGCGCCCCACGCCTATAAATACTTCTCTCTGCGCTGCTGCCAATATTTCCGCACGCTAAGTCTTCACAAACTGCCAATTGCCACCTTCGCTGCCACCACAGAGCCTTCTTTCTCTTTGCCTACTTCTTCACTGCTTTCCAATGGCGCCCAAACGCAGCAAGGATCGCCGTGGGGGCGCGCCGTCGGCTGGACCAGGTTTTCCCACCTCCGCCGCCGACGAAGACTCAGTGAGGCGGCTTCAAGTGTTCGTGCCGCCAACCGCCGCCCGGTTCCGCCCCGGCACCATGGCGCCGAGCCCTCGCGACGGGGAGATTGTCACCTTCGTCTGGGCGGCGTTGGCGGGGCTCATCCCGCCGTACTCTGAATTTTTCTTGGAGGTGCTCGCCTTCTACGAGATCCAGGCGGTGCACCTTCCCCCCAACTCCATCATTGCACTGGCCATCTTCGTCCACCTCTGCGAGATGTTCGTGGGGACGATGCCAAACCTCCCACTCTGGCGCCGGCTCTTCGTGCTGCACGCGAGGCCGCGTCCGTGCGGGGCCTTCGGGAGCTGCTACTTCACGCTCCGCGAAACCGCCGCCTTCATCCTTGTCGCGTCCAAGTCCAACTGGAAAGACTGGTACCGACAATGGCTGTACGTGGAGGACTCCAGCGGCTGCGACGATCTTTCTCTTCCTGAGGGTCCCGCGGAGCCCACCGCCAACTGGGGGGCTTCGCCCGACGATTCAGCGGAGCTGGGGTTGATGCTGGCGCGCATCGTCGATCTTCGCCGCCGCAGCTCACCGAACCCTCGTCGCGGTGGATTTTTTGCGGCGCCAACTCGCCCGCTCGCGATGAGGACTCGCCCGCTGGATGTACTATGGCGACAACGATGGAGTCCGCGTCGCCTCGGCGGTGAGTGCTCTTTAGTCTTTTGGGTCTCTTGTCTTTCTTGGAATCTTTTGCTTGCCGTCCTTATGGCTTCCTTTCTTTTCGCCCAACCGCAGGAACGTCTTCGGACGACGTGCTCGGGGGGCCAGGTGGTTATCGCCCTGGCCCCCGATCGGCGACACTTCGCTGCTGCGGGCATCCTCCCCTCGCGGTTGGGATCCACAGGAGCGCAACCAACACGTGCGCTGCTTGCCCCCATGGAGGTCTCGGTCCCGCGGTCCAAGTGGCACGGGGCACCTACAGATCCGCGATCGCCTCGGCGACCGCCCAAGCTTCATGCCGCCGCTACCTCTGCTGTGGCGGCCGACTCGATCAGCGCTTCGGAAGCGCCGCCTCATCTCGCCGTGGACGGCGACGAAGAGGGGGCGACGAGTCCAAAGAGGGCTCGCCCTCCAATCTGAGCTTCGCCGCCACCGCGGCCCCCTCAATGGGCCTGCTGCTATCGCCGCCGCTCCGCCACCGGGCGAGCGCGGCGACTTCAGAACTGGCGCCGCTGCGCCGTTTCTTCCGCTCCTTCGCCGACGCTCCTGTCTGCGGCGTCACGCTGCCTGCTGGTGCTTCTGCACGGCACCACTCGCGCCGCTTGGCAATGCCGCTTCGACGGCGCGGTGATCGCGATCACAAGAGCCACCGCCGCCGCAAACAAGCGACTTGGAGCTCCCCCCTTCAGCTTTCGCCTTCAGGGCGCACCGCTTCAGGTTGGCTTTCCCTGCGCTTACGCACATTTCGCATTAGGGTTAGCATGCTACACGCTTTTTGCATACCTGAACCCTGTTTGTCCTTCTTGGAACAGGGCGGACGCTGGGGCATCGAGCTCCGCTCCACGCGACTCGCCAGCCCCCAGCCTGCCCGCCGCTCCTTCGACGGAGGCTGCTTCCGCGGCGGCGGAGAGTTCGCCGGCGCCGCGGCCGGAGAACCCTCGCCATCGCGCTCACTGGCGCGCCGCCATCTCGGCCGTGACCGGCCGAGGGCGCTTCGAGGCGCCGCACCCTCTCCCGCACTGGCAACGCGGAGGAAGCCCTTGCTTTGGCGGAGCGATCCGCCGGCGAGCTGCGGCGGGCCCTTGGCCAAGAAACCGCCGCGAAGCGAGGCGATGACTCGCGAGGCTGCGGCAGCACAAGCCGCCGCTGCCTCGGCCGCCAAGCGATCAAGACCTCCGCTTGAGCACTTCGAAGCGCCCGAACCCTCGCCGACATGCCGCGACCGCCATCTGGCAGTTTCCGGACGCTTCGCATCCACTGGCGCATTTTGCATCCTCATTGAGGAGACGGCCGCTGCGTCTGTTGGCGCCGTGGGGACGAGCCGCCAAGCCTCGCGCGGTCTTCGGTGGCGTTGCGGACGTGGCGTCGAAGCGGTCGCCAAAGCGCTCTCGGCAGCCGCGGTTCATCTTGGGCAACTGTCTTGCTCGAGACGCGCGTTTGATCTCGACGCCGCCATCGGGAGCCTTCGCGCCGGTGGACCGGTTTGAGCGGTAGCGGGTTGACACCGCCGCCGCCACGTATCCATGATGGCGGCGCCGCTCGGCGGAAGAGCGAAGACGAGAAGGAGTAGCGAGACTCCCCGTCTTTTTGCCTTTATAGCGTTGCCTATCAATGCAAACAAACTTTTGCTCTTTTGTTGTGAGTCTCACTTGAACTTCGCACAATTTTAACTTGCGGAATTGAATCTGGGGCACCGACGCCAAAGGCTTTAGATGAACGATTCGCCGCAAGTGAGCGCTGCTTCCTTAGGCATCTGGTTACTTCAACCCTTATGGCCTCTCGCAACCCGACTTAAACATTACGTGGCGGCGCTTAGCTTCGAAAGTGGTCTAGTCGCCGGTGCATTGTTGGCGCATTGCCTAGACCGGTGACACAGGGCTAGAACCCGCCTTCCGTCAAAACCGCCTCGCACCAACAGTAAGTTATAAGCGTTTGCCTTTGCAACTAAGGGCCATCACCATAAGTACTTTCGCTACCGACTTTCGGCGTAATGCTTTCTAACACCCTTTTCGGGCTAAGCCACCGATCGTAAAAAGCTTTAGATAGAGCTTTCATTGAAAGTGGCGCTTTTCCTCGAGCATCTGGTTACTTCAACCCTTACGGCCTCTTTTGAACCGACCCTAGGCGCCGCATGGCGAGCACTTAGCTTTTGGAAGTGGTCTAGTCGCCGGTGCCGCTGTTGGCGCATTGCCTAGACCGAGCCGACACACCAGGCTAGAACCCGCCTTCCGTCCGCTTCGCCTCGCCCAACCGCAAGTCATAGGCGTTCGTCCTTGCAACTAAGGGGCCATCTGCCTTAAGTACTTTTTCGCTACCAGCTTTCAACAGAATGCTTTCTAACAGACTTTAGGCGAAAAAAGAAACAGATGCCCACAAGGAGATATAACTTATCTCTTATTGAAGATGGCTTTGTACAATCAGCCCCGAGGCGAAGGTGAAGGAAGAAGACCTCGCCGCTCGGCTCCAAAGGAAGGCCAAAAAAAGCTTCTGGAACTGCTACCTACGGGTAGAACTTCCTCAGCTGCTCGACGTTCCAAGTGTTCGCCAATTCGCGACCATCCTCGAATGCGAGCCTGACTGAGCCTGGGCGGGAGACTGAGACCACCTTGAAGGGCCCTCCCATGGGAGCGCAGTTTGTTGCGCCCGCTGCGCTGGATTTTGCGCAGAACGAGGTCGCCCATCGCCGTGTTCTCTCACACACCGCCTTGCTTGATAACGGGCGGCCTTTCTTTGGTATTATGCGCCCGACGACGCTTCTGTCTCGGATCTCCTCCAGAGATTCACCGCCCTGACGCCCGGTCGTGGTCTTGGTCTTCGCTGAACGCCGCCACCCTTGGGGAGCCGAAGGCGAGCTCTGATGGGAGCACCGCCTCAGAGCCATACACCAGGAAGAAGGGGTCTCGCCGGTGGCTCTGTTGGAAGTTGTCCGCAGCGCCCACAACACAGTGGGGACTTCTTCAGCCCAGCGCTTGCCACGCTTCTCCAGGCGATCGAACGCCCTTGTCTTGAGCCCTTTGAGTACTTCCGCGTTCGCCCGCTCCACCTGCCCATTGCTCTTCGGATGCGCAACGGAGGCGAAGCACAGCTTGGTACCCAACTCTTCGCACCAGTCTTGGAAATCGCATGAACCGAGGCGGCGCCGTTGTCAGTGATGATTCTGTTGGCGACACCGAACCGGACGAAGATGCTCTTCATAAACTTGATAGCCGCTGCGGATGTGATCGCCGGGACCGGCGAGGCTTCAACCCACTTAGTGAACTTGTCGATGGCGACGAACAGATGTGTGTAACCTCCGGTTGCCCACGGGAACGGGCCCAGAATGTCCAGCCCCCAGACCGTGAACGGCCAAGAAAGCGGAATGGTTTGCAGCGCCTGGGCCGGTCGGTGGATCTGCTTAGCATGAAATTGGCACGCTTCGCGTCTCCTCACCAGCTCGAAGGCATCCTGGAGGGCAGCAGGCCAATAGAAGCCGTGGCGGAAAGTTTTCCCAACCAACGCCCGGCTCCCTGAATGGCTCCCGCACATGCCTCCATGGATCTCAGAGAGAATTTCACTCCCCGCTTCCCGAGTGGACGACTTCAAGAGAACTCCATTTGCGTCTGGCGATATAGGTCCCCACCTACTGTATGTAGCGTGGCGCTTGCGCTTGCGCTATCTTCTCACCGACGCGTCATCGCTTGGGATCACTCCATCCCGCAGTAGGCTAGGATCGGATCCATCCATCGACCTTCCGGACGAGTGTGACGACGTTACAGACATTGTCGCCGACGTACTCCGCTGGCCAGTGTTTCGCCTCAAGCGCCTCAGCAGTTCTTCCGCCTCCTCCTCCAACCGGGAGCTGCAGCGAGATCGGTGACGCGTCTCCGTGAGGTGGGAGCTGCGTCGGAAAGCGCCGCCCCGCCAGATTTGGGGCTGCGACGGACGGCCGCGTAAGTCTTTCTTCAAAGACCCGGCGGAACAGTGCCTCGACGAGGCAATGCAGGGACAGTTCATCCGCCATGTAGTTGTCGCGGCGAGGGACGTGCACGAAGCCCAAACCTCGAAGTGCCGCCCAACCGATGCACCTCGCGCTGTAGGCCGCCATGACGGGATCCGAGTAGGAGAAATCCTTCCTCGCTGGTTGATGACCGGGAGAGAGTCGCTTTACTTGTAGCCGCCCGGATGCCAAGGGTCGGCCACCCCGAGCCCGGCGAAAGATCCTTCATACTCGCGACGTTGTTGGTGGCGCTGAAGTCCAAGACCACCAGTGCCCGACGACATCGCCGGTGGAGACACTAAGACGACGCCTCAAATTTCTCCAAACCGGAATGAGCCGTCAAGAAGAGAGTCCACGGCGAGGGTGCTGGGTGTCTTCAGCCACGTGTCCGCCGAGTCCACTCACGATTTAACTCCGCCAGAGCTTGCCCTTTGATGGCCGTTCGGGAGCGAACTTGAGATCGAATTCGCCGGCTCCATGGCCCGCCAGCGATCGACCTGTCGCCTCGCGGTTAAAGAGGATCTCCGCAAGGGATACTTGGTCAACACCGTGACTTCTCGCCCTTGGAAGTAATGACGTTAGCGGACGCCGCCAAGACGGCGTAGAGCATCTTTGGTCTGTGAATACCTTGTTCCGTCGTGGAGGACCTTGCCGACGTAGTAAATGGGCGCTGAACGCCTTCTCTTTCCGCCACCAAGACCACTGGCTGACCGCTTAGGGGTTCGCGCGACATAGAGGATCAGCGGCTCGCCTGGTCTGGGGCGACTCAAGACTGGCGGGAGGTGAGATACTTCTTGAGACCGCCGAACGCCTCCTGCGCCTCCGCCGGCCCACTCGGCGGTTGGTCTTCTTTAGGAGCTTGAGCGTTGGGAGACTTTTATCCCCAGGCGAGCTATAAAGCGCCCAGGAGGTCAAGCGACCCACCAAGCACCGTGATGCCGAAAGTCGCGTCGGGGCTTCATGTTCTCGATCGCGGCGATCTTGTCGGTTCGCCTTAATCCCCTCTGGGAGACGAGGAATCCCAGCAGTTTACCCGACGGAACGGCGAACACGCATTTCTCTGGATTAAGCTTGATGCAGTACTTCCTCAGGTTGGTGAAGGTTTCTTCTAGGTCGCCGATCAACTCCTCCGCCTTCTTGGACTTCACCACCAGATCATCGACATACACCTCCAGGTTTCGCCCTATTTGGGGGCGGTGAGCGATATGCATGGCCCGCTGATAGGTTGGGCCTGCATTCTTCAGTCCGAACGCCATCCTTGTATAGCAGTAGACGCCCATGGGCGTCACGAAGGCAGTCTTGTCTTCATCTTCTTCGGCCATGCTAATCTGGTGGTACCCGAGTACGCTTGTAAAGCACACCGCCGCACTTCCATTGTTGAGTCGATGATGAGATCAATGCGGGGCAACGGGTACGGATCCTTCGGGCACGCCTTGTTGAGGTCGGTGAAGTCCACGCACATCCTCCAGCGCCCGTTGGATTTCTTGACGAGGACGGGGTTCGCGAGCCACAGGATGGGCGACATCGGACGACCCCCCCTTAAGAGCTTGTCCACCTCCTGGCGGATAACTTCCTGGCGCTCCACCGATTGCTTCCGGACCTTCTGCATGACCGGTCGCGCGCCGGGGAACGTCGCCAATTTGTGCTCAATCACCTCCCTGGGGACCCCAGCCATGTCGGACGGTTGCCACGCAAACACGTCTGCGTTAGACTGGAGGAAGGAGACGAGCGCGCCTTCCTATTTGGCGCTGAGAGAGGCGCCCACCCGAACGGTCTTCGCCGGGTCTGACTCGCTCAGGGAGACCGCCTTAACCTCCGCGGACGAACCGGGGGAGGCACGGGTCTTCGCCGGAGGAGCTCCCAGAGTCGAAGCCTCGGCCTTCTGGGCACCGATCGCCCCCGCCAAAGCGAGAGCGTCCTTGTCGCAGCGGAGCGCCTCCGGGCGGTCCACTTTCAAGACGATGGGGCCAGCTGGCCCCGGGATCTTCACCACCATGTACGCATAGTGGCAAACCGCCATGAACTTGGTCAGCGCCGGCCGACCTAGTATGGCGTTGTAGGAGGTCAAGTCCGCCACCGAACTCGAGCATCTCGGTGCGGAAGTTGTCGAACCTCAAACGTCACCGAGATCGAGCGCTTCAACGGACGGACTCGGCCCCGCCGCGATGTCAAGAACGGAGCGTTGGACGAAGCTCCCGCTGCTGGATCTGGAGTGCCGTGGTGACCCGGGCGGACAGGAGGTTGAGGGAACTCCCTCCGTCTACCAGCACCAGACCCTAGCTTTACATTCCGGACCGTGGGTGCAACCACGATCGGAGATGCCAGGCGTGATGCATCGGCCGGGTGATCGGCTCGATCGAATGCGATCGGTCGCTCCGACCACGCCACCGGTACCTTATCGACCCAAAACCGCACGGCGGCGCACACTTCCTCATCGCACGCTTAAAGCTAGCGTGGGGCGGATATAGGTCAACCGCCGTGGATGACGGCAACTTCGCCGCTGCTGCTGAAAGCTGCGAAGCCGCCTCTTGCTCCTTGCCATCGCCGAGGCTGCTGCTGCCTGCTGCTCGTGGACTCGCTTGTCCACCATCTTGTCGGCGACATGGCAATCGCCAAGTCGTGGGAGTTGTTGCGGTGAATGGGGCAAGAAGGCCTTCCGTCCCACTCACGGGCGACGGTCTCGCCTCGTCGCGCCACGGGGCCGTCGCGGCCACGGCGATCGCCATGGTGCGCCGCCGCTTCGCCGCCCATACGGGACCGTATCCGGCGCCGCGACCTCCTCCTCTTTTTCGCCCGCGCCCGCCCGCGCTGGCTGGCGCTCGTCGTCGTCGTCGTCGTCGTCGTCGCTTTCGGCAGCCATGACCTGCCCGGTCTCGGCCGCTTTGCGCTTCTTCTTGTCCTTGCCCGGGGTTCCTCGAGGTCCCGGCTGCGCCACCATGGGCTGTCCTCGCCAGCAGCTCTGGCGGATCTGAGCCTCCGCTGAAGGCGCGACTTGTGCGTCAAGGTGAAGAACTCCTCCGTTGTTTTGATCTTGCGGTGGCTATCTTCTCCTTGACCTTGGGGTCTCGGGCGCCTCTCCGAATGCCGTGACCACGGCGCCGATGGAGATGTCGGGGATGGTGTTGCGGACTGGTGAAGCGCCGAATATAGTCGCGGCGACTCTCTCTTTCTTCCGCTTCCACGTTGTGGAGGTCGTCTTCTACCGGGCTGCTCGAATGTGCCCTGAAGTTGGTGACGAAGAGCTCGAGAGCTCCTTCCATGACCCCACGGACTCCGGGGGCAGGTTCATGAGCCACGAGCGGGCTCCGCCGGTGAGGACCGCGGGGAAGTAGTTCGCCAGAACCTTCCCCAACCCTCCCGTTGGCTGCATCACCGTCGTGTAGATCTGCAAAAACTCATCAGGGTTGGTGGAGCCGTCATACTTTTCGATGGGGCGGACGAAACTGCTCCGCCATCGGACGCGCGCAGCCTCCTTAGAAAAGGCGCGGCACCGACGCCGGAGCCTCCTGCTCCTGGACGCGGTCCTCGCCCCGCCGCCCCCGTCGCCTAGGCGGCGCCGAAGAAGCGCCACCCTCACTGGCCGGGGCAGCTCTGCGGGAGCCCTCTTGCTGGTCCCCGCGTGCGGCAGCGACAGCGCGGTCGCGCGCTCGGTCGCGGCCCCTGCGGAGCTTGTCACGCAGGTCTTCTCCATGCAGCAAGTGGCGGTCCTCCAGATGGGACCGGAGATCGCGGCCACCTGCACGCCTGCCCGGCCGAGCCCCCGTAGGGGTCGCCTGGCTCTTGTCGTCTTGGCCCCGCCCCCTCACCAGGAGATCTGCGAGAGGAGTGCGAGGGCAACAGAGAACGGGAGGACGCGGAAACACCGGTTCCCCCGCCCCCCGAAACTTGCACCACCGCCGCGGCGGCGTCGACGTAGCGGGCCAAGCTGGCCAACCACGGCGCCGCCGGGGAGTCCGGAGTCACCGGAACCGGTGGGTTTTCCAGCAAGGCCCTGGCCGCATGGAGGTTCTGTGCTGGAGTGCACTCCTCCAAGGCCAGGCGCCGCCTAGCTTGGCCGGGGCGGCTGCTTTCCGCCAGGGTTCCGACCCTAGGCGGGCGGCTACCGCCCGGGTGATCCACCGCCATCGCCGCTGGTGACTCGCGTGGCGCGGCTCTAGCGGCCGCTTCTGCTCCATCGCGGATCGCTGCTCCGCCATCGCCGCTGAAGAAGGGTCAAGAGCTTGAACCGATGCTAGCGCTCCCCTACCGGGCGCCCGATGACGGGCGTGTTCTCCGCTCAACCCTCGCGGATCACACCCCTGGTCGATTTTTAGGCGCTAGCCAACTCGATGAAGCTCGGTTCGATTTGAGCGTCGGGCGCAACAAGGAGCGACTTGCAGATTTACCTGAGTTCGGACCCCCTCGCGGGTAATAGTCCTACTCCTGCTGAGCCTTAGCTCTTTTTTTATTGTGGTTGAATGGGAATGTGTTTACAGGGTGCTTGCTAGTGCAATGTTTTTTTGCCTCTCGTCACCTAACGTGCCTCCTCCCCTCTCTCTCCTCCCCTTTATACAAGCTTGGTGGCGGAGAGAGCCGTGGGGTAGGCGATCAAGATACTCAAGATAATCGACAAGACACGACGAAGAGACGAAAACGTGTTGCGCTGCCCATGCGCTGGGCGCCGCCTCTCAGCGTGCCATAAGTGGCCTCGACCCAGACAATCACACCGGTGAGTCAGGCGGTGGGGCCTCCCCGCTCCTCCCGACGCGGGCGGCCTCCTCAAGCAAACCTTCTCTCTGCCGGTCAATTCTTCTGCGCCACAATGATACCGCCAGACTGCGAGGGTCATCAGAAGCGGTAATCATTTCTTCATTGCCTATCCGCGTGATGTCTCATTAAATGCGCTTCGTCTTCAGAAGAAGCGGAGCCTTCGTCCAAGACTCTTCGCAACGTTCCCCGCTGGCCCCACTCGACGTGTGGGACCCTCACCGCTCTGCAGAGGGGCTCGCCACGCACCCGCCTGGCGCGTGGGCCTCGCCTGCGCCGGAGGGGCTCGCCACGCTGGGCCTCGCTTCGCCCGCTTTGGACGCGTGGGGCCCTCTTGGCCTCCCCGGGGCTCGCCACGCTGGCTGGGCCTCGCTCGCCCGCCTGACGCGTAGGGCCCTCTTGGCCTTCTTAGGACTCTTTGTACCCCGGTATTTATTACACCGACAGTTTTGCTAATCCGTAATGAATTAATTAGGTGATTTTGATAATTTAATTGACACACACTCGGCTTAAAAAGGCATTACTAGAAAAATGATTATCTATGACGAAAAATCCTTGACGATGTGAACTGATGTCATAGAAAACTACTTTTTTGTGACGATTTTATTTCGATCGTCATAACATGCACTAAGCGTCGGGTAGCCCTATTTTTTAGTGACGAAATTTGAAATTTCATCACAAAATAAGTATACGCATCGTCATAGAAAATCGGACATCAGGTTGGTCTGGTAATCTCGGGCTAAAGTCATATGCATATGTTTAGTGACCTTTATGGCATGGTTCCTTTCTTGGAAGTTTATCTCTTTTTGTTTTAGTTTTTAAGGCCCTATAAAAAATGGAATAGAAAAGAAAAAATAGTCAATGAGGCCATTAGAAAAATAGATGATGCATGTGACATCCTAATAAATATTAGAATGTCCCAAGTTTCGTTTAAAAAGAAAAACTAGGTAAAATAATTTCTATTTGTCTTTCTATATGGAAATCCCTAAATTTTCAAACAAATATAGTTTATTAACATTTATTTTACAATTGGGATTTATAAATTATAAAGCCAATTCCATTCTCTGTCTCTCTTTCGTATCCTTCACTCTTTCGGTTGTCCTCGACCGGAGCCCTAGCTCTTTCCTCTCATCGTTTTCCTTTCAATCCTTCCTTGATCAAAACCCTAACCCGATCGATTTCCTTTGTAACTCTCTCGACCAAAACTCTATCATGGTTGACCCGACCTATCTCTCGATCAAAATCATAATCGGTCGACGTCCTCCAAAACCCTAATTCGACTTTGAAACCTTCTCGACCAAACACAAATCCTTGGGGTCCCGCCATTGTATCTGCAGTAACCTCCCCTCAGCGTCACCGCCCGCCCATGCCGCCTAGGCCGAGCCACCCTAGCTCGCGCCGGCTGAAGCTGGCCAGCCGCCCGCCGCCTCCAGATCGCGCCGCCATGCCCCAAGGAGCCGCGCCACCGAGCCGCCAG
Organism: Raddia guianensis; assembly: GCA_036346415.1. NCBI lineage: Eukaryota > Viridiplantae > Streptophyta > Magnoliopsida > Poales > Poaceae > Raddia > Raddia guianensis. The sequence continues at coordinate 25,765,643 of CM070537.1, read as the reverse complement.
TGCCGCCGCCGCCTGTCTGCCGCCGATCCCCAAGTCGAGCCGCCCGGCGGTCTTTGTGTGTTGCATTGTCGCTGGAACAGCGTCACCGCCGTCGGTGTCGTGGCCCTCGCGCCTAGCCGCACCTGCTCCTAGTCCGAGCAGCGCCGCCGCCACTGGTGCCTCCGCCGCCTTTAGACCAGCAGCCGCCGCCCACCCTAAGCGCCGCCACGCCGCCTCCCAGATCGCCACGAGCGCCGCCCCATGCCGGAGCCATGGCCGCCATCTCCCTCTCTTCCCCTTGTGGATCTCTCTCTCTCTCTCTCTCAGCATGAGGCTACGGGGAAGAGACGGGGGGATTTTCCCCTTTTGATCTTGATGCCACGATTTGGGGAAAACCCAGCACTGTTCATCTTGATCGGTGCTATTTCTCCAATTTCTATCTCCTAAATCGCAGGTCCGATTCACTCCACGATTTGGAGAAAACCCCCCTTGCCCCGACGGCCGCCGCCTCCGTTCCCCGCCGCCGCCTCCCCTCCGTTCCCCGCCGCCTCCTCCGAAGCCCGCCGGCCCTATGGTTCCCTCCTCCCTACCTCGTCTTCCTCCCTCTCCTCTCTTGGTTTTCCCCCTTATTTTATGAGCTAGGATTTGATCCAGATTCAATCAAATAGTTTGTTTTTTACATGGCATACGGTTCAAAAACATTGGTACTATTTTTTATATACTTTTTGTGAATTGATCCCTAAGTTTGAATTTGAAACCTTAACTCGCTCAAGTTTGCAATGACGTGTTCTTCTTGGCGGTGGTAACACATGCCAATCCTTCGTTGCATAGCAACTAAGACTTTGGAGATTGGGGGATGACTAGATGAGGTTGCTGATCTGATCCTATTGCCTATTGCTGTGCGTTTACTCTCAACAGTCTCTGGGGATACCATTATGAATTGGATCCCAACCCCTTATTCATTTTGGTGGGGTTGGATCTATGAGATGACCTAGCTGCCTTGTTTCGATTCTTGTATCATGAAGGATGAGATGATCCTGCTCTACCTCAACAACTCGGTGGCAGCATTGGGATGGTGGTGGGGGCGTTGGGTGTTTCCAAAGAGCAAGTGCGCAATTCCTTCTTGGAAGGTAATAACCTGCTAATGCATACATTGTTTTATCTTTTCTAACTCTCCATTTGGCAAATAATGTCTTGTAGAAGTACATGGTTCATTATCAATGTTATGAATTACATGTATGGACTATGGTGCCATTTTGCCTTTTCAGAAGTTACATAACATGCTTCTAGTTAAGCACATATTCTGTTTATGATTGTTTGAATCATTGTTGCAATTTTAATTCATGATTTACATGCTAGACAGTGAAAAATATAAGTTCACAATGGTAAAAATACAAATATAAGTTCAGCATGGTGAATTTATTTAAAATTACAAGTTAGGTTCCATTAACCGTGTTTTATCATCTTAGAACTATGTTATGAAATATAATGTACATGATCTTGTGAAAGTTTTCACCTAATATTACCTTAATTGGAATATATGTATTTTGATTATGTGCGAGCTTTTCAATTGCTAGACCTTCAAACACTGCTACCGATTGGTGGTTCTTGTATGATCTCGATCTCGTGTGTGTCTTGCATATAGAAGCTGGAGATGTTGAGCAATGGGGGCAAAGATGTACAAGCTCATTAGGCCAACATCAAGAAGCACATCAAATACATGGCTGAGCTGTGAGCCGCTATGAGCCTATCTTGTTTCTTCTTTCGCGAGAAGTGATGGACCGAAATCAAGGACTTGGATTTAAGGAAAAATTACAAGGAGGGTTCGTGTGTTCTTTTCTTGTTTGTTGGTTTCTTTGCCGATTCATTGTTGCTTGACCGAGTGCTATCATCATAGACCACCTTATTTATACAACACATGAGCAGCAGTGGCGAATTCCTTGTTGAATATACTATTAACTTATCATCATGGTTTTTTTGGAATCTATCTAAAATTTAGTAGACTGTCAACTACCAGCATTATGCATGTCCAAACTTAAATAAAATAGGCTAGGGCGCTAAATAAATAGCATGTGAATTCAGTTTTGTCTATCTCATGTCGATTCTATATATGTGAATTCAGCATATGAAATATAAAGTTTATCTATATCATTAATGTTATACAGTTAATTTAATTGTGTTTCAGAATGTCATACAAGAAGAGGCAAAAGCGTAAAAGGAAGCAATGCAAGAGTTTAGAAAGAGGCAAGAGCAAAATGATGACTTCTTCGTCGCTCTCCTGGTCATTGCTAGTCAATCCCAACCAAGGACTTAATGAATGTCAAGTGGTTTAAAGCTTGACATGACAAACTTATTTTGTTCTTATCCGACACTAGCTAGTAGTGGTTCAATTATTGTATTGGAACTATCGATGGAATTCTATGTGAACTAGTTAATATTTTGAGGCTTAGTAAAAGTGTTGTATGTATTGCTCCAATTTTTTGTAATGTGCTTGTGATGACCTATTTAATATACATGTGTGAATTGGTTCCTTAAAAATAATGTGATATATATGACACATCACCCGACACACTGGATGATGTGTCACTCGAGTGTTCAATGACGAAAATTCAGGTCGACCTGACATATTTTTATGACGATTTTTTCTGTCATACAAAATTAGAGTTGGCAGGCCAAAAGTGCTTTTTGTGACGATTTTGGGCTTTTCCATGACATTTTTAGATGCTTTCGGTGACGACTTTTTTCGTCATAAAGGGATCTTTATCATGACGATGAACAATTAAATCACGAAAAGTTTATTTTCTATGACAAAAATTAACATTTTGTCACAAAAAACTTTCTGTGACGCACATACCATGACAAACCTGTTTTCGTCATAAGGTCGTCATAAAAGATCTACGATGACATTTTTGTCACTTATGATGACGAATGTATAATGTCATCAATAATCATTTTTCTAATAGTGAGGGGAGCAGCAGGTAAGGTATTCAGACGAGCAGAGTGTTTGAAGCACTTCACTTGAGAAACAACCTCTGTCTACGAGTAGAGTGACATGGAGTTTCCATCGCCACCAAGGGAGTCTGTTCATGAATCTGTCCGAAGAGATGTTCAGGCGCCCATGTGTCTCTGTGGCAGTCTTTGCATTTTAAGAATGTCTCAAGACATGTCTTACACTTACAGGAGACGGTATTGGATATGCGCAAACTATGCGTACGACCGAACACCCGAGATGGAGAGGAAGGCAAAGTACCCTGTAAGTGACTTCTTACTTATTTGTTTTCTAAGGAATATATAGACGCAAAAGCTAACTTCAATCTTGTTAGCCTCCATTGTGCGAGTTTGTCCAATATTTGGACGTGGAGCAGACTCCCGACCAGGAGCGGGAAATGCAAAGAGAGGCGGCGAGGCGCCGTGTTTGGGCTGAGGAACGGTGGCAAGACACCCTCAGGGAAGAAAGAAACAGTGTTGCGAGAGAAGAGTTTCAAGCACAGAGCGAAGTAGATCGGCAGTGGCAGTTGAATGAGCGTGAGACGGACCGTGCTAGAAAGCGCGAGAGGGCTGCTAGAGCTAGGGAAGCAGGACCTAGCGCGTTTGCGAAGGGGAAATACCCCCGCTGTACCTAGTAAAATGATTATCGTGTGGAACAACTATATTTTAAAATCTCCTAAGGCATGTAGGTTTAGTTACGATGCGCTAATATGATAAATTGTTTTATGCATCATACGTGCCATGACTTGTATCATGTTAATCAAGTTGTTTTAATATTTAATCATCGGTTCTGAAAAACCATAAAATTTGACAGTGACAACCGGAAATGATAGGAGAAGGTAAAATGACCCTTTGTTTTTTGTGACTTCGATCGGAATACAAGTACGCATGTATTTAAGTCATTTGATCTGAAAAATGACATAGACAAATGCACCATCGAGTATTGTATGAATGGTTTTGTTCGAAGTCTGGGTCTTCGATGTGCCTGTACTCCCTTCGAAATTTCTTTCGCCTGTAGCGCACTAGTTCGTTCGGACTGTCGGGAAAGTGACATCCACAAAGGCATGTGTCAAGAACTAATTGTCTTCGCTGCCACTCTGTCTCTTGTGCACTCAGTAGACCATTTACTCTGTGCTCTAACTTTTGTATTCTTCCGTGCAGAGAGTCTTTGTATGTCAATGCAGCCATGGGGTATGGATCATCTATCCATTTTGTAAAGCCACAATCATGTGCCTGTGAAAATTCGAGTATATTCTCAATAACCTTTTGTAACGTAATAAGATTATTTTTGATGGTATACGCACCTCAAACATGGCACATCTGTAAAACCTACGGCCCATAAAACCATCTGCAACACGATAAAAAATCTACACGATCGTGTCGACCTCGTGGAGGCACTTCGGCCATCCTCTATAGAACTTCGGATCTCTAAGCATCGTAGGATTTGTGTTGCAGTGAGCTCTCGATACGACCGGCAAATCTTTAGAGGGTGGGTGTGCTTGAGCTCCTAGGCCGTATGAAAGCCACCATCTAGGTCGCACAAATGGACGAGTAGTAGTATGCACGTTATCCATGTACTACACATAAAGAGGACGATAAAACACATACAACACATATGTAAGCAGGTTGAACATAAGGGAATCAGAAAATATAGTCACAATTAAATAGATTAAAAGAAGAGGCCACCTCCTAAACTCCTGAAGATACAGTGCCAGCGCAAGGGACGAGTGTTTGAAAACGAGATATCTGCTGCGGGTGTTTGTGCGGTGCGAGATTCGTGGGCACTGGGTGCTTGATTTAAAGGAAAATGACCTCGGATTCCTAGCAGCGCGTGGGCGAGGAGCTGCTTTTGCTTCGTCGTGTTGTCGCATCGGGTTTAGAAGCACTGTGCGAGCAGCTTTTGCCTTTTCGTGTTGTCACATCGCTTTGGGAGCACTATGCGAGCAGGTTTTGCCTCTCCGTGTTGCCTTTCGGGAACTGTTTGCACTGACGGAGAGAGTAAGGGGGTGGGATTAACAACCGTTTTGACTACATGTGCATTATTTCCTGGCAGAGACGACGCATGCCGGATGAGTCTCTTTCACGAACAGTGACAATGCATTATTTACGCATGCGTATCGGGTCGCTATCACGAACAGTGACAACGCATTATTTCTCAACCAGCCGTTGGACCATGTAGCCGTTGAAGTATCTGTTCGGGCTGGCCTATATACACCCTCCCTGAGCAGAGACTATGTCCACCATGTATCTTATGAGAGAATAGAATTTAGTGTTCTTTTTTACAACTAGCTGGTGGATAGTATGGCGTTCCCCTCTGCCCCGACCTCCTCTCTTCCAATTGATATCCCGTATGGCGTACATGCGCCGATATGTTTGTGCGGGGATCCATGTCGACTGAGAAAGTCGTACGAACTTTCGGACACGTTCGGCCGACGTTATTGATCATGCGCGAACCGTGCGTTCGATTCATCTGCAGAGATGCGGCGGCTAGGGATGCGCCCGGTGAGTAAAGTGTTATTGTTGTCAATATGTCCCGGCTCATACAATGTTGAACACAGGGTACTGATGTTTTGGAGAATGGTGACCTCCATTATGTGAGTTTGTGCAGTACATGAATGCTGAGCAGACCCCGCAGATGCTAGACGACCCGGTGGTTCACAGGAGTATTGATGAATCTGGCCAAGAGTATGAGCAGAGGCATGCTGCTAACGAGGAGAGGCGCCAGCAGAGGGAGGAAGAACTGGAGATAGAACGTTGGTGGGCAGCTCGTGAGCTTGGGGCCCAACGTGAGCGCCAAGCCCGTGCTCGTGTGGAACAACATGAGGCGAAGCGACAGGGGGCGGCCAGAGCTCGTGAAGCAGGCGCTTCAGGTTAAGCATTAGGGAAGGGGAAATATACTCGAACCACTTAGTAGTTTCGTCAGGCGTCATCAACGAATGTATCATTTACAATTCCGTAAAAACATGTATGGTGAATAACAACGTATGCGACATGCAATTTAAGTTACGCCAAGCCATATAAGTTGTATTTGTATGCCGCGTGGGGGTTTTCGTTGCAACTACGACTTTCTCTTTGTGGTGTACCTACTCGGTCGCAACGGCGGCGATCGTTAAATGTTGCAGGGTACGGTGGAGTGTGCAACAATTTGCAGAAAACAAAATAAATAATACCAATTCACATACGGTAGGGACATAAAAGTGACATAGTAGCGGTATTGACAAGACACAAAAGGTACATACCAAAAAATAACATACGCGCGACCCCTCTTAGGCTTGACGCCCCCCAACGGCACCATCAACTCGAGGCTTGCGCGCACGTCTGAGCTGTGTAGAGAGAAAAGTGAAGCGGTCTGAGGCCCCAACATCGCGCTACAGTCGGGGCTGTGCCTCGGGCGTCGCTTGCTCTGGCTGCAACGGCTGCGAGGCGACAGGTGGTGCCTCCGACAACTATGAAGGCCCTATCTCCTGGTGAGTGCCGAAGAAGTAGTCTGTGAGATCCGCTGCCAGAGGACTGCCCTGGTATGCTGGTAGCTCGACGAGAGGGCTATGATGCATCTCCGGGCCTGCCTCTGGGCTGTCCCAAGTAGGGGTGAACACAGGAGCTGCAATGGGTTGATTTGTAAGTATCATAATATATTTGACTACCCGAAATAAAAATAGGAGGACTAACCAGAAAAGTGGGAGCCGGAGGGTGCCTGACCAGCATTTAAATAGCGGGCTATAGCGGCGCTATAGCGGCTGGAAAGAGGGAACGCTAGGCTATGCCCATTTTTGCCGCTATGGCAGCTATGGCCGCTAAAGCGTGATTTAGCTCCGCTAACCGCCGCTATCCGCTAAGCCCAAATTGTGAAACCCTAATTGAATTTCATGAATCATGTTGTAATGTCAGTATCACAGTATGTCACTTAAGTGGAGCCTTGCTACCTAGAAACATATTTGTGATCATGAGTTCATCAAATATCTTGGTTACCATGTTTTTTTTCCACCAATTACTCGTATTTAACTATTTTTGCATGGTTTTTTTATAAAAAAACGCTATCGGCCATAGCTCAGCTATAGCCTTATAGCCTTTCAAAAAAATTTGCCGCTATTTGCCATAGCCCGCTATTTAAAACCATGGTGCCTGAACGACCCCTGAAACGTAGCAGCCTGAGTGGACGCCTCGGGCACGTCGACAGGAGGGCGGAATGTGCTAGGCGCATCGTGCCTAGGCCAGAAAGACCCCTGGAAGCCACCGGACGGCTCAGGCATGTCCTGAGGGAGCTAGAATGGCCCCTGGAAGGCACCCGATGTCCCAGGCGCGTCGTGCCGGGGCCTGACAACCCCTGGGGCACTCGGCGGTGGAGCACGCGGACGCTGCACGCCTGCACGCGATGTGTATTTAAATTTTATGATTCACATGTGCATGTTAAAGAGAAAAAAAGATTTCTGCATTATTATACCGGAGAACGGGGGTCTGGGGGCTGCTGTAGGTACGGGAGCGAGGGCGGCTGGATCGGCGCAACAAGAGGTCACACGAATAGCTCGCGTGGTCTTCTCGTAAATCCTCCTGAAGGTGTCAAGGACCTCGCTTGCCGTCATCTGAATACCCCCTGTTTGCGCTCTACGACAGTGCGTGCGTCGAGGTTGCACTGTCGTACGAGGTCATGCTGTTCCACAATGATCGAAAACACGACATCCCACACAAATTGAAGTTCTATGATGCAGACAAATTAGTAACTATCCGTGGAAGATGCAAAGGTTACCGCTTGATATGCAGCCTGTCGGTGGTGCTGAGGGTACGTGTCGGAGACGCTAGGTACGTGCATGATCTCCGTAGGAGGCGTGTATCCGACACGACTGCGTGTAGCCGGTACGTACCACTGTAGGTACGCATGGTACGTGCGGTCGTCGTACTCCCGGTCCTCGTCGACGAGATCCCCAAGTGCTTGTTCCCACTGTTCTACCCATGGAACCATCACAGGACCGCAAAGAGCGCTAGCACTTTGGCCTCGTCTGGTGACCCTACAACATGATGAAATGCTTAGTCCATGCCGCTATGAAAAACAACAATTGTGAAGAAAAGCGTGTAACGAACGTACTGGTGAACATGAGGAGGAACGGTGTGCATGACTGGTAGGGGAAACTGCTGTAGGAGCCCGAACTGACGCATCATCCTGTGCAGTGAGTACTCCTCGACAAATATGTCAAGAAAATCTTGGCTTTCTCGTAAGCCAAGACTTTCGAGTCACGCGCGTCTGAGCGATGACAAGCCAAGAGGTGCACGAACCTGAACGAGCTCGTCCTGGTAGGGATTCCACTGAAAGTCGTGGTCCTGCAGCTCGTCCAGCATCCGGACGTAGTCCGGGTAGTCCCTGTGGGGCGTCACGTGAGCCCACGTCGGCTGCAAAAGTGGTAAAGTTGTCAAATTATAGAATATCAATAAGATAGGACTACAAATCGAAAGTGTGGTCAATTTCATTACCCGTCGGCGAAACTACAAGAACCCCATTATAGGTCTATCCTCCTCGGCCTCGTGGTAGAAAACGGCACCGTACACACTGTAGTCCATGAGAGGTCGACCGACGGCGATCCTCTCATACGACCACAACTGAAGTAGCAGTGGGCAGCCTGTGATCAACGGCTCCGCCTCCTCCGTCTTGAAGACGCAGTCACATAACCCCCTGTAAGTAGCTGCAAGCACCGCGGAGGCCCAACTGTAGGCGGGTACCTGGTCTCCCTGGGAGTCGGCGATGGACTAGGCGCACGGAAGCAGAAACTTGTCCACCGCATTGCCAGACATGTTGCAAAACAACACGTACCCTAACAGCCAAAGCAGGTAGGTCTCGAGGTGCCTAGAAACCGTAGCCTCGTCTGCCTCCGGGTGGATGGTCTCCACCTGTTAAAAAGGTATTATGCATCACGGCATTCGGTTAAAAATAATGTAATTTTGCAATTTATTACCGTAAACTGCAATATTCACTTCTTCGTTGGCCCATGCGTCTCTGAAGTTGGAATGGGCTTGTAGTTCGGGGAACCCGGCCGCCGCTGGATATTGGCGTACCGGACCATCAGCTCAGCCTGCCAAAGTGGCGACACGTCCACAGCCACCACTGGGTTACTCGCACAGGGAAGTCCTAGTATATAGGACACTTCCTGTAGGGTGGGGGCGACCTCACCACAGGGTAGATGGAAGGTGTGGGTCTCTAGCCTCCACCGGTCGACGAGAGCTGTAAACAGAGACCTGTCGAAGCAGAACCGCATCTGCTGACGCCAACGCGGAAGGACCTGTCGCTCCTCGAGGGTCGTCGCCTCCAGCATCCGGTACAAAGGGAGCAAGCCGGCAAAGCGTAACCTGCGTGTCCGTAAGAAATAAGAAATCGCAATCTTTCATGAAGGAATATATAATTTTTTGTAGTCCTGACCTGTTAACCCATCGGGCGTCGAGAGTCAGCAGTTCCTTCGGTAATCTAGGACGAAAGGCTGGGAGCTGACGTCCCTCAACGGCACTCTTGCGCGACCGATGCCTTTGGTCCACAGAGGGATCCAAAAGGCGATCGGCCTGCTGTCTGCCACCGTCGTCCGCCATGCTGCATTACATAAAATTCATGAATTAACATTATTTTTTACATCAACGTACGGGTCAATGTAAAAAGTAAAGACGGGTTACCACAATTCACATTGCAGATAACATTATTACAATAGTAAAATGGCAAATGTTCCATATTATAAATAGTACATGTCCGCGACAGATATTACAATACACCATACAAAAAGCATTATTACAATACACTATCGAAGACACGAAAAGAAATATTACAAATTTGATCGCATTACATTACATATCCACTGAACAGAATGGACGTCGACCATCGTGTGCTGACCCCCAGAAGGTCTAGCCTCCAAATCATACATTCCACCACTGTGATTGTTACAGTTGACGTACGTGTGACCGGCCTGATTGCACCTGCTACATATCTTCACGGGATGCCCTGTCTCTGACTGATCCATGTCATTTCGAATACGTCGATGCACTCGGCGTCCTAAGTTGCATTTCAGCATGTTCCTTTCTGGGACATGCCTACAGTCTGGCAAAGGTGGATCAGTGAATGACCCGTAGATGGCGTATCCATATATCTTGGCATGCCAAGTGTGCAGTATAGCTTCTTTCCTGTAATACTGGGTTACATAATTGTAGGTTGACAAATTTGTCATCGATGCCGCTGCAAGTACATAAGAGCAAGTCTTATGTAACAGTTGGGCTTATGACACGAGCACTTGCATTGCTCATCAGCAAGAATACACTCCTGTCTGTTCTTCTGACGTTTGCGCCCAAGGCGAGCCCTATCCATGCAGTGAATTTGATACCTCAACTAGTCGGTACCTATTGCTTGAGGTGAGTGTAGCTGTGCCTTCTTAACCTTTTTAACAATATACTTTGTCACAACCCTAGAAAAAAACAACCGATTGTTAGACATAGCAACTGAGGCTGCTCGATACCAGTCCATAAAATACTTGCATGTTCGGTGCAGAATCCCCTCCACAATTGCTACGAGCGGCAATGCCCTGGTCCCTCTCATGACCTAGTTATATATCTCCGCCAAGTTTGTAGTCATGATTCCATATCTACGGCCTTCTGAATCATACAGCAATGCCCACTTCTCTTTCGGGCAGTCTTCAATCCATTCTGAAAAGTTTTTAATTCTTCTGTTTCTCACGTTACCAGCCTCCCTAGTATGCTTCGTGGTCAGCTCATCCAACGTCTTCCACAGCCGATTGAATTTACGCTGCTGATTTTGCTTACACAACCGCTTGAACAGATTCATTAAGTGCTTACTCTTAAACTGGCTAAAAAATTCGTACCAATGTGTCTCATGCACCACCGGGTATGCATGTCCGGCCACTAAGCAACTCGATAGACAGAGCCAAGCTTAATTTCTTCGATCGCTGTCAACAATCCAGCATGTCTGTCATGAATTATACAAACATTTGGTCTGCCAACAACAACCGCATACTTCACCCTCTCTAAGAACCGGTACCAGCTCTCAGTATTCTTACCTTCCACAAAAGCAAATGCCACTGGCAGAATCTGGTTGTTGCCGTCAACGGCAATTGCTGTCAGGATTTGGCCCTTATACTTGCTAGTTAGGAATGTTCCGTCCACACATAGAACTGGAGGACAGTATTGAAATCCCCTGATGCATTGCCCTAAAGCAAAGAAAACCCGCTGTAGAACAAACTTTCTAATATCATCGCCCTCTACCTTCAACTCTTTGTAATTATAATATGTTCCTTTGTAATTATAATATGTTCCCAGATTCCTCCTAGCTATGGCCGCCAGCAGTGATGTCATATTCGTATAAGATGCTTCATATGTCTCAAACCTCATCTCTAATGCCTTTTGTTTTGCCCTCCAAGCAGTTGCATACGAAATCGTGTACTGGAATTGTTCCTCCATGGCTCGAATGATAGACCGATGCTCGTAGTTCATGTTTTGTGCTATCTGAGCTTGCATTATCTGTGCCACCATTGTCGATGTTAGGTTCCTGTGCTTCTGTTTTACCTCAGTCACCGTACAATTATGCTCCCTTACTATTGAATAAACCCAGTATTCAACCCACTTTCTTTTAAAGGCATGCACACGCCAAGGACAACCAGCGGCCACACACATCACATCGTACACACTTCGGCTAGACTTCACGACCCTGAATTCTCTCATAAGTGAGAATGCCCAGAGCTTCATGGCTGTCAGCAATTCTTTCTTTGTGGGGTACGTCGCTCCTTAAGTCACCTTGTTCTGGTGGTATTCCTAGACTGTTTGAGTGCCTTCTCGGATAGATAGCTCTGCAAAGTTCGATGAGTTCCACTCGACCGGCACGACATTTTGAAACCCACCGGTACTCTCATCGTCGGACACATCTTCCTCAGGGACTTGCTCGTGCTCATCATCCTCGGCCTCCATCTCCGCAACTATAGCTTCAATATGTTCCCCGTCATCTGCCGCACCTGTGGGTTCCTATGTTGTTTGTTGCTTAAATCCGATTATAATTCTATCGGCTTACTCTCCGATAGAGCAATAAGCATGAATGAACATCTAAGCATGAATTTCTTTCATCTCTTTTTGTTATTTTATAGATAAAATTAGCTGTAAATCTTTAAATCAATTCATTACATTAAACCAGAAAACAGATTAAATGGATTGGTCGAGCCAAGACAATATTTAGATCTAAATCCAAGTATAAGTTTATAAATCGATTAAAGGTTAACACAACCAATATGGGTAAATACAATGCTAATCGGCAAATAATCTAAACATGCGAAGCCCTAAAACAAATATACGCAAGATCGAACAAAAGAGGCAGTTGCATATACGGATTCAGGAAAAGCATATAAGATAATTGATAATCGGCATTGCAAGGTAAATACATATTACAGATCGATTGAACGAGACAGTGTAACATGCGATGACATGTTAAAGATCGGTAAAACCGAGGCAGTCTAACATGCTTTGTAGACATGAGATCGAAGCGATGCAGCCATGCACACAGGTTACAAGAAGAGAATCGATTATCCCATCGAGATAGCTCTACCTGTGAGTTGAAGCCTTTCGACGAAGTCGATAGGATTCGAAAAGAGTAGTTGTGTTTTGTGTATGTCATATATCGTTTACACGAGACTTGGAACCCTATTTATACTAAACTTACAAAACCGATACTGACACGACCTGATTTATCGCAACTAAACCGTCGAAGACGCCTTCCGATTGAATCTTCGTAATTCTTCCGGAGTCTTGATACTATCGGAATTATTTCTTATACACTTCTTTCTTTTGATAATGAAGCCATATTCTGATACGGCCCAATAATTTCGATGACAATAGCTTGTTCACAATATCCGATTTTCCTACCAAATTTGGGTGTCAACACATTGACCCTGTAAAAAAAACGACTACTAATAAATTTTTAATTATTCCCGTACCGATAAAAACATCTTTAAGATTTACCGGTTTTAATCCTTTGTACAATGCATTAAACCTACGTGCATTATGCTTCAAATAAATCGAGCCTTCTACTACCCTAATGACAAACCTACACATGCCCTCTAAATTTGTAAACCCTTACCCTAAACTGCAAAAAAATAAACGTACGTACTAAATCAACGTATTACCCTCCACTACACCACAACATAGCAATGGAGGCATTTATTCTGTCGGGAAAAATGGCTTTCAATGGCAAACTATCTGCCGGGAATGACTTTTCCTGACGGACATTCCGCCATAACCGTCCGACGGGAACCCAGCCGTCCGCAATTCTCTTTGCCGACAGACAAATTTTTCTCGGCAGACAGTTTACCCTCAATTCTCATTTTTCCCAGCAGACAGTTTGCCCTGGATTCTTAATTTTTCCTAGCAGACAGTTTGCCCTCGATTCTAAATTTTCCCGGCAGACAGTTTGCCCTGGATTCTCAATTTTTACCGGTAGACATTATTATTGCCGTCAGATAGTTTGTTTGTATTTCCTACTTTTGCCGGCAGACATTCTGCCACTATAAATTATCACTGAAAAAAATAACGATACTCATAATTAAAGGCATATAACATTCCATAATATGCATAACATAACAAAAAAAGATACCAATATGGCTATCATCACAAGGACAAACAAGCATCAAAACACACACATATATGGGTTGAATAAATCAACCATGCCTTCACATTGTCTTCACAAAAATATATAGCAGATAATAAACATCAGATACAAAAGTGTAATTGTCTACTTCTAGTGTAACCTGTCTGTGTAAGTAGCACAACAGATATGCATAGGGAATTTAGTATTAGATATATCTATATTACATCACACTTAAGTTTCAAACTGAAATACTCCATATCCCACAAAAGTCAATCAATTCCCAAAATGTAGAATTGACATCAAGCAGCATAGTCATCTTTCCCTTGGTTGCACCCTAAGTAGATAGTTGAAGAGGGTTTAACTACCTGAAATAAATGTACATGTAGGTAATAAGTGCTTAGTTGAGATATTTGGTAAAATAGTATCTTTACATTGTTTCTACATGAATGATTAGAATGAAGGAGATTACATCTTGCATGAGCAGAAACATCTTAGGACAACAATGATCAAACTTTATTTGAAATACACTATAAGAAGCCATCATGTTTGCATCTTTATACAATAGAAATATTTATGTTTCTAGTTTTACAAGCAATCATGCTCAAATATGTAAGTGATGCACATAGATTAAAATAGCAAGCATGATCTCACATTCAGTTTGGTGTGAACTTGAAGCAAGCAAATTTGATGTTCATGTCCTTGCAGCCTTTTCATCATCCATAATCTAGGAAAAAAAATTTATGAGTAAATATGTGATACGAAGCATCACAGGAATGAAAAATAAGGTTATAGTAGAGGATGTTACTTTTTGTCGTGGCCATGCAATAGAATGACCTAATGCATCTGACATGGTCTTTATGTTTTCATATGGACGAAGTAACATAGCATCTCTTTTCAGCACAGAGTTCACAAGGACTTCATAGCATTCATGTCCCACTACAGTACCTCCAATTTTTTTTTTTGTGGGATTAGTTGATAGGATTGTAGCTTTAGCCACTGGAATATTATGGGGACCAAGTAGTGACAGCAAAATGACTTCTCGACCATCCTACGATATTAATACATAATGTTATTACTACAGAAACCAAAAAATGAATATATGTAAAGCAAACAAATATTGATGAGACAACCACCCTCCTGCGCGTTATCTATTGATACGAAAATGTATGTTAGTGTTACCATGATGTACATATAGGCAAACCCAAAGTATATCTAGTAGAAAGTTACATGTACATACCTTATGGACATTAGGTTGATTGCTGACCTCTGGACAGGACTCATCATCTGGTTCATAAATGTCATCATCGTCTCGTATATGCTGTACAAATATAATAGTTAAGCAGTTACTACATAAAGTTCAATATAGAAACAAGAAGCAATGAGAGGTTAATGAATTATACTACATTTGGGGTAGGATTGGATCCATGTTCTGCAGGACTGTTTAAGCTTGGTGTCTGTTGTCTTCTGCCTTGTTCTTCCAAAACCAGTTTCTTCAACTCATCCATATCTCCTTGCATTTTTTCTACTGTCTCCCTTAGTGCTGCGACTTCTTTCTCAGCTTTACGATGACCACGTATTGCCATTTGAACTTTTGTTGGCATGTACTTGCGATGCCCAGGAATACCTAAAGCAGATGGTGTTGGTCCTAAACCAACGGAGCGAACATGCCCCCTTGGCTCACGCCCAAATACATGCGAGAAGAGATCACCCTCTTCTACTGATTTTGTTATCAATTCTAGATTTTTTTTGGCAGCTTCTTGAAGTTCCTTCTGAAAGAATTATGATTGGAAGATTAATTCTGGATATTACATGATTGGTAGATTAATTATGTAGAATTCAGCTCACATGCACTAGGTTCATTACTAACAAAATCTAGTGATTCTTTGAAAGTATAGAGATAGCTGACAGAATTAAGCTCACATGCACTAGGTTCATTACCAACAAAATCAAGTGTTCTTTGACAGTACAGAGAAAGTTGACGTACAATTTTTGGTTCAGCTTGTTGAAGAACAGACCCATCCTTACGTATATGCGTAAGTACAAACAACTCATGCCTTAGTGGTTTGTATCCATTCTTCTCAGACTATAACAAAAATCTATGGTTATTTTGTGAATGAACTATTTGTTATAGGTTACAGTAGACAGAGTTAATATAACTTTACCCATTCATGTCCAACACGTGCAAAACTCTTGCTTCCTGTTGTATGGGGAGTTCCTAACTTAGCACAATTTACCTTTCCTCTCTCTGTACGTGCCTACAAGAAAGAAAGCAATAAATATGATATTAAAGAATTAATAGAAATACATGTATTAGTTATATGACAACATACTTGTGCCTCTGGTGATCTCCAATAGTTTATAAGCCATGCCCAATCTTTCTCGTCGACTCGACTATCACAAGCTGCTAAAAGTTCCTTATCTGACTTTGTCATAGCAATAGATCCTTCCAATAGGGTAACCTAAACAAAATAGTTTGCCTTTTCCACATCTCTCCTTTCTTGTGTTTTCTTTTGTCCTTCTTGGTTGGATCCTTACCGTATTTCACATTAAGTGTTGTCTTCGCCTCAAAATTTATTCTCCAGATAGAGGCGAAGGTGCTGTCCCAAATTCCTTAGTGCCATCAAATGATTTAGCATCTGCTCTAAATCTATGACCTCTGCCCAAGAACCGTCGGTGTCCCATATAACAATTCTTGCTACCCTTTTTTAGTCTAATAGAATAGGTATCTAAATGGCAATCAGGGCAAGCAACCTCCCCTGAAGTCACACAACCATGCACATAACCCAAACCAGGAAAATCAGATATAGTGGTTAATATTGCTGCATGCATTTGAAAGAACTCTCCTTGGGAAGCATCATAAGTTTTAACACCTTCACGCCAAAGTATGTCCAGATCATCAATCAATGGTTCAATGTATACATCTGTCGGTGTAATAAATACCGGTGCAAAGAGTCTGTGAAGATCAAGCGGCCCCACGCGTCAAAGCGTGGCGACAAGGCCCAGTGGCGTGCTGGCGAGCCCCTCGTATGCCGGGCGAGGGCCCCACACGCCGGGTGGGCGATCAGACCCAGCGGTGGGCGAGCCCCACGGCGTATCAAGCGGGCCCCATGCGCCAAAGCGGGCGACAAGGCCCCAAGCAGGTGGGCGAGCCCCACGGCAGATCAAGCGGGCCCCATGCGTCGAGTGGACGACAAGGCCTCAGCCATGCGGGCGAAGCCCCTGTGGCGCCGGGCGAGGGCCCCACACGCCAGTGGGCGATCAGCCCAAAGATGTGGGCGAGCCCCACGGCGATCGAGCGGGCCCCACGCGTCAGTCAAGCGATCAGCCCCAGGCGCTGGCGAAGCCCTCAGCAGCAAGGCGGCTCCCACGCGCACAAAGCGGGCGATCAGCTCAGCCGCGTGGCGAGCCCTGAAGAACAGCGAGGGCCCCACGCCAAAGCGGGCGACCAGGTCCCAGCGTGCGGGCGAGCCCATCAAGGCGCCGGCGAGGGCCCCATGCGTCGGCGGGCGTGTGGGCGAGCCCCTCGGCGACGAGGGTCTCCCACTGCCGTGGGGCCCGCGTGGCGTGGAGCGCCCAAAAGGAGTCTTCGTGAAGGCTCCCCGCCTGAAGGACGAGCGATTAACGCGACATCATGCGCGATGCATACCAAGAAATGATTACCGCATAAAGGACTTCGCAGTCCGAAAGTATGCCACCGTGGCGCGTAAGAATTGACCGCAGAGAAAAGGTTTGCTTGAGATGGCCGCCCGCCGAGGAGTAGGTTGGCCCCACCCGCAGCCTCACCGTGTGATCTGTCGGGTCAAGGGCCACTTATGGCACGCTGAGGGCGCCGCTTCGGCGAAGCAATGCCGCACGCTGCCTCTCCGTCGTGTCTCGCCGCTGTACTAAGAGTACTGTAATGCCTACCCTCGCTCTCTCCGCCAGTTCAAAGCTTGTATAAAAGGAGAGAGAGAGAGGAAGAGGGTACGTTGCACTAGCATACGTGCATTCGAAGCATTCTGTAAACACATTTCATTCAACCACAACAACAAGAGAGCTCAGGCTCAGCAGGAGTAGGACTATTACCCGTAGGGGGGTCCGAACCTGGGTAATCCCCGTGTGTCGCTCCTTGCTGCGTTCCAGGCTCAATCGAACTGAGCGCGGCTGATAGACTAGCAGGATAGAAATCTGACCAGGGGTGTGATCCGCAGTGGTTGAGCGGAGAACACGCCGTCAGTGGCGCGCCAGGTAGGGGAGCGCTAGCATCAGTTCCTGCTCTTCGACCTCATCGAATGGCGGATCAGCTGTCTGCGACGGACCAGGAGGCGGCCGCTAAAGCCGCGGCCGCGGTGTCGGCCGCGACAATGGCGATGGATCAGCCGGGCGGCAGCCGTCTCGGCCAAGCTAAGCGGTGCCTGGCCTTGGAGGAGTGCACTCAAAGACGTAACCTCCATGCGCCAGGCCTCGCTGACAACCCACCGGTGCCGGTGACTCCGGACTTTGCGGCTCGTGGCTGGTTAGTTTGGCCCGCTACGCCGATCGTTGCCCGGGCGGTGGTGCAGGTTTCGGGAGGGACGGAACCGGCGCTTCCGCTTCTTCGTTCTCTCCGCCTCGCACACCTCTCGCAGATCTCTGGCGGGAGGGAGCGGGCCAGATGACAGAGCGGGCGACTTTACGGGTTCGACCGGCAGCGCGTAAGTGGGCGAGATCTCCGGTCCCACTTGAGGACCGCCATCTTCGACGCGGAGAAGACTTGCGCGACAAGCTCCGCAGTAACATGACCGAGAGCGCGACGCGCTGAAGCCGTCGTCGCGGGACCAGCGAGGACTCCGTGGCGCCGCTCGCCAAAGAGGGCGGCGCTCTTCAGCGCCGCCCGGACGGCGGGGCGGCGGACGCTGCCCAGCGCCCGTGAGCAGAGGCTCCCGACGTTGGTGCCGCGCGCGCCAAGGAGCTGCGCTGAGTCCAAAGGGCGGAGAGGTTCCGCCCACCCCATCAAGAAATACGACGGCTCCACCAACCCCGACGAAGTTCTTGCAGATCTACACAACGGTGATGCAGCGGGTGGAGGGTCGGGAAAGTTCTCGCGAACTACTTCCCCGCAGCCTCACCGTGAGCCCGCTTGGCTCATGAACTGCCCCCGAGTCCGTGGGGTCGTGGAAGGAGCTCTCTGAGCTCTTCATCACCAACTTCTGTGGCACGCTCGAAAGCAGCCCGGAGTCGAGGACGACCTCCACAATGTGGAGCAGAAGGAAGAGTCGCGCGCGACTACATCCGCGCCCACCAGTCCGCAACACCATTCCCCGACATCTCCATCGACGCCGTTGTCACGGCATTCAGGAGAGGCGCCCGAGACCCTAGGGTCAAGGAGAAGATGGCCACCCGCAAGATCAAGACGACGGAAGAGCTTTTCACCGGCAAGACAAGGCGCCTCCAGGCGGAGGCTCGCTTCCGCCCGGCGGCACGGGTGGGGACAGCTGCGGGCGGCAAGGCCGGGACTTCGAGAAACCCCGGCGGTAAGGACAAGAAGAAGCGTAAGGCGGCCGAGACCGGACAGGTCATGGCCGCCGAGCGCGACGACGACGACGACGAAGACGGCGGCCGGCCGAGCGGCGAGCGCGGCGGGCAGAAGAAAGGAGGAGGCCGCGGTGGAGGCGGCGGTGGCGGCGGTGGCAAGAACGGTCCCTTTAGGTGGTTGAAGCGGCCGCCGGATCACGGCGTTCTCGCGCCGCGACGACGGGCGAGACCGCCGTCCCCGTGAGTGGAGCGGGGGGGCTTACTGTCCCATTCACCGCAACAGCTCCCACGACTTGGCGGATTGCCATGTCGTCAACAAGTAGGTGGACAAGCGCGTCCACGAGCAACAGCAAGCGTCTGGCAGCGGCAAGGGCAAGGAAGCGGCTTCGCTTGGCTTCCAGCAGGCGGAGCGCGAAATTGCCATCATCCACGGCGGATCGGACACCTATTCGTCTCACGCTAGCTTTAAGCGTGCGATGAGGGAGGTGTGCGCCGCCGTGCCCGGCGTAGGGTCAGCAAGGCAGCTGGCGTGGTCGGAGCAGCCGATCGCGTTGATCAGCCGATCACCACCCGATCGGGCCGCCCTAGACATCTCCCGATCGTGGTGGCACCCACGGTCCGGAATGTAAAGCTAGGGCGGGTGCTGGTCGACGGAGGGAGTTCTCTTAACCTCCTGTCCACCCGAGTCGCCAAGGCGCTCCAGATCCAGCAGCAGGAGCTTCGACCAGCGCTCCCGTTCTTCGGCATCGCGCCGAGGGCTGAGTCCGTCCCATTGGGCGCGCGACCTCCGGTGACGCTCGGAGGTTCGGCAATTTCCGCACCGAGATGCTCGAGTTCGAGGTGGCGGACTTCGACCTCCCCTACAACGCCATACTGGGTCGGCCGGCGCTGACCAAGTTCATGGCGGTTTGCCACTATGCGTACATGGTGGTGAAGATCCCGGGGCCAGCCGGCCCCATCGTCTTGAAAGTGGACCGCCCGGAGGCGCTCCGCTGCGACAAGGACGCTCTCGCTTTGGCGGGGCGACGGCGCCGTAAGGCCGAGGCTTCGACTGCAGGAGCTCCTCCGGCGAAGACCCATGCCTCCCGGTTCGTCTGCGGAGGTTAAGGCGATCTCCGAGTGAGTCGACGCGAAGACCGCTTGGTGGGCGCCTCTCGGCGCCAAATAGGAAAGCGCGCTCGTCTCTTCCTCCAGCCTAACGCAGACGTGTTTGCTTGGCAACCGTCCGACATGGCTGGGGTCCCTAGGGAGGTGATTGAGCACAAATTGGCGACGTTCCCCGGCGCGCGACCGGTCATGCAGAAGGTCCGGAAGCAGTCGGTGGAGCGCCAGGAAATTATCCGCCAGAGGTGGACAAGCTCTTGAGGGCGGGTCGTTCGCGGCGCCGCCCATCCTGTGGCTCGCGAACCCCGTCCTCGCTAAGAAATCCAACAGGCGGTGGAGGATGTGCGTGGACTTCACCGACCTCAACAAGGCGTGTCGAAGGATCCGTACCGCTGCCCGCATTAATCTCATCGCCGATTCCACGGCAAGTGCGAGCAACAGAGCTTCGGATGCGCACTCGGTACCACCAGATTAGCATGGTGAAGAAGATGAAGACAAGATCGCTTTCGTGACGCCCATGGGCGTCATCGCTATACAAGGATGGCGTCGATCGAAGAATGCAGCCCAACCTATCGAGGGCCATGCATATCGCTTCACCGCCTCAAATAGGGCGGAACCTGGAGGTGTACGTCGACGACCTGGTGGTGAAATCTAAAAAGGCGGAGGAGTTGATCAGCGACCTGGAAGAAACCTTCGCCAACTTAAGGAAGTACTGCATTAAGCTCAACCCTGAGAAGTGTGTATTCGCTGTTCCGTCGAGCAAGCTGCTAGGTTTCCTCGTCTCCCAGAGGGGGATTGAGGCGAACCCGGACAAGATCGCGGCAATCGAGAACATGAAGCCCCCGACGCGACTTCGGTAGATGCAGTGCCTGGTGGGCTGCTTGACCTCCCTGGGCCGCTTTATAGCTCGCCTGGGGGATAAAAGTCTCCCGCTACTCAAGCTCCTGAAGAAGACCAACCAATTCGAGTGGACGGTGGAGGCGCAGGAGGCGTTCGACGGGATGAAGAAGTATCTCACTTCCCGCCTGCGTTGGTCGCCGGACCCGGCGAGCAGCGCGATCCTTTACGTCGCGGCAAACCCCGGTGGTGGTCAAGGCGGTCTTTGGTGGCGGAAAGAGAAGGTGTTCAGCGCCCATCTACTACGCCAAGAAAGTCCTCCACGACTCCAAGACAAGGTACTTGCAGCACCAAAAGATGCTCTACGCCGTGTTGACGGCGTCCCTGAAGCTGCGTCACTACTTTCAGGGGTGAGAGATCACCATCTTGACCAAGTACCCCTTGCGGGAGATCCACTTCAACCGCGAGGCGACGGGCCGCATCGCCAAGTGGGCCATGGAGATGGCAGAATTCGACCTCAAATTCGCTCCCCGAACGGCCATCAAAGGGCAAGCTCTGGCGGAGTTCATCAGCGAGTGGACTCCGGCGGACATGGTCGAAGACGCGTCCAGTACCCTCGCCGTGGACTCTCTTCTTGACGGTTCGCTCCGCTTGATTTGGGGCGGTGTCGCTCGTGTCTCCCACCGGCGACATTATCCGGCACCTGGTGGTGCTGGAGTTCCGCGCCACCAACAACGTCGCGGAGTATGAAGGACTACTCGCCGGGCTCAGGGTGGCTTCGACCCTGGGCATTCGGCGGCTGCAAGTAAAGGGCGACTCTCTCCTAGTCATCAACCAGGCGAGAAAGGATTTCACCTGCTCGGATCCCGTCATGGCGGCCTACCTGGCGGAGGTGCGCCGGTTGGAACGGCATTTCGAGGGTTTGGGCTTCGCGCACGTCCCTCACCGCGACAACTACATGGCGGATGAACTGTCCCAGATTGCCTCGTCAAAGGCACCTGCTCCGCCGGGTTTTGAAGAAAGACTCACGCGCCGTCCGTCGCAGCCTCTAATCTGGCGGGACGACGCTTTTCGATGCAGCCCCACTTCGAGGAGACGCCACCGGTCTGCGCTAGCCCCGGTTGGAGGGAGGAGGCGGAAGAATCGCCGAGGCGGTTGAGGCGAAACGCCAAAGCCAGCGAGTACGTCGGCGACAATGTACGTAACGTCGCCACGCCGTCCGGAAGGTCGATGGATGGATCGATCCTAGCCTACTGCGGGACGGAGTGATCTCGACGATGACGCGTCGGCCGAGAAGATAGCGCGCAAGGCCAAGCGCCATACCGGTAGGTGGGGACCAGACGCCCTGTGGCGCAAATGGGGTTCTCTTGAAGCGCGCCACTCGAAGCGGGAGTGCAATTCTCTCGAGATCCATGGAGGCATGTCGCGGAGCCATTCGGGAAGCCAGGCGTTGGTTGGGAAAGCTTTCCGCCACGGCTTCTATTGGCCTACTGCCCTCCAGGATGCCTTCGAGCTGGTGAGGAGATGCGAAGCGTGTCAATTTCATGCTAAGCAGATCCACCGACCGGCCCAGGCGCTGCAAACCATTCCGCTCTCCTGGCCGTTCGCGGTCTGGGGGCTAGACATCCTAGGCCCGTTCCCGCGGGCGACCGGAGGTTACACACATCTGTTCGTCGCCGTCGACAAGTTCACCAAATGGGTGGAGGCATCGCCCGTCCCGGCGATCATGTCCGCTACTGCCATAAAGTTCATGAAGAGCATCTTCGTCCGGTTTGGCGTCGCCAACAGGATCATCACCGACAACGGCTGGTGCGAAGAGCTGGGTACCAAGCTGTGCTTTGCCTCCGTTGCACATCCGAAGAGCAATGGGCAAGTGGAGCGGGCAAATGCGGAAGTACTCAGAGGACTCAAGACAAGGGCTTTCGACCGTCTGGAGAAGCGCGGCAAGCGCTGGGCGAAAGAAGTCCCCACCATATTGTGGGCGCTGCGGACAACTCCCAACAGAGCCACCGGCAAGACCCCTTTCTTCCTGGTGTATGGCTCAGAAGCGGTGCTCCCATCAGAGCTCGCCTTTGGGTCCCCAAGGGTGGCGGCGTTCAGCGAAGACAGAGACCCTGACCGGCGTCAGGATGAAGTAAATCTCCTGGAGGAGATCAGGGACAGGGCGGCGATCCGGCCGCCAGTATCAGCAGTAATCGCGCCGTTATCAAGCAAGACGGGTGTGTGAGAGGACATCGGCAAGGCGCACTGCCCCGCGCAAAATCCAAGCGCAGTCGGGCGCAACAAACTATCTCCCCGTGGGAGGGCCCTTCAAGGTGGTCTCGGCCTCCGCCTTGAGCTCGGTCCAGCTCGATTCGAGGATGGTCGCGAATTGGCGAACACTTGGAACGCCGAGTACCGAGGAAGTTCTACCGAGGTAGCTGTTCCAGAGCTTTTTGGTTTTCCTTTGAGCCGAAGCGGCGAGGTCTTCTTCCTTCCCCGCCGCCGAGGGCTGCATTGTACAAAGCCATCTTCAATAAAAAGATAAGTTCCGTCTCTCTGTGGGCATCTGTTCTTTTTCGCTTTTCGCCAAAAGTCTGTTAGAAAACTCTCTGTTGAAAGCTGGTAGTGAAAAAGTACTTAAGGCTGATGGCCCCTTAGTCGCAAGAGCAAACGCTTAAACTTGCGGTTAGGCGAGGCGACGCGGACGGAAGGCGGGTTCCAGCCTGGTGTGTCGGCTCGGTCTGGGCAATGCGCCAACGGCGGCACCGGCGTCTAGACCACTTCCGGAGGCTGAGTTCTCGCCACGCGACGTTTAAGGTCGGTTTGCCGAGAGGCCGTAAGGGTTGAAGTAACCAGATGCTCGAGAAAAAGCGCCACTTCGATGAGCGCTCGCCTAAAGCTTGCGGCGATCGCCATGAGCGCAAAGTTCTGTTAGAAAGCATTCTATCGAAAGCTGGTAGCGAAAGTACTTAAGGCTGATGGCCCCTTAGTTGCAAAGACGAACGCTTATAACTTGCGGTTGGGCGAGGCGATGCGGATGGAAGGCGGGTTCTAGCCTGGTGTGTCGGCTCGGTCTGGGCAATGCGCCAACGGCGGCACCGGCGTCTAGACCACTTCCAGAAGCTAAGTGCTCGCCACGCAATGTTTAAGGTCGGTTCGCAAAGAGGCCATAAGAGTTGAAGTAACCAAAAGCCTAAGGAAAAAGCGCTCACTTTCAATAGAACGCTCTGTCTAAAGCTTTTGGCGTTTGGGTGCCCCAATTCTTTTCGTAGTTGAGAGTTTGCGCAAAGTTTGATCGAGACTCATGGCAAAAGGGCAAAAAGTTTGCATTAACAGGATATGTGCAGCAGTATAGGACAAAAACAAGATGAGGGAGTTCATCTACTCCTCGTCATCATCTCCGCCGCCCTCTGCTGGAGCACCGCCGCCCATCATCGAGACACGGCTGGCGGCGAGCTCGACCCGGGACTCTTCGATCCGGTCCACCGGGCGAAAGGTTTCGGTGGCGGCGCCTAGGTCGAACGCGGCGTTCTGGGCAAGGCAGTTGCCCAGGATGAACCACGCCGCTTCGAGAGCGCCGTGGCGACCGTCTTCGATCGACCGCGCCCGCATCAGCGCCGGCAGCTCGCCCCACGGCGCCAGCATACTGCGCCGCCGTTTCCTCCAGCGGGGAGTACAAGGTGACGCCCAGCGGATACAAGACGTCCCGGAAGCCTTGGTAAGCAGCGCGCAGCATGTCGGCGAGAACCCGGAGGCGCTCAGTGTGCTCCGCGCGGAGATCTTCGATGTCCTTGGTGGCCGAGGCAGCGGCGGCTTGCGCTGCCGTGGCCTCGCGGGTCGCCGCTTTCTTGCGGCTTCGCCTCCTCAAGCGCCGCAGTCGCGGCGGCTTGCTCCACCGAGGCTGAGCACTTTTTCCGCGCCGCCAGGCGTGGCGAGGGCGCTGAGCGCCAGCAGAAGGCCCAATGTCGGGCGGCGGCAGCGCCACGGCGTTAAGCGTCAACGGCGTAACGGCGGAGGATCCCCACTGCGTCTCCGCGCGATCTCCCGGCGGGAGGCCTCGCTCCGTCTAAAGGAGCCACGGGCGAGCTGGGGGCTGGCGGATCGTGCGGGATGGAGCTCGAGGCGCCAGCGTCCGCTCTATCCAGCGAAGATGAACAGAGGCAGGGTTCAGGTATCCGAAAACATGCAGCATGCTAACCCTAACGCGAAATGTACGTAAGTGCAGAGAGGAAGCCAACCTGAAGTGGCGCGCCTCGAAAGCGAAGGCTGAAGGGGGCAGCCTCAAGCCGCTTGGTTGCGGAGGCGCTGGCGCCTGGGCCGCGTCGCCGCTGCCGGGCAGCGGCTGGCGCGAGTGGTGCCGCAGACAACGGCGGAGGATGGCGCGGCGGCGGGAGCCGGCGCGTCGGCAAGTGCCGGGCGCAGAAGCGCCGCGCAGAAGGAGCGAAGAAACTAAGCGCAGCGGCGCCAGATTCGGAAGAGCGCGCCGCGCTCGCCCGGTGGCGAGCGGCGGCGGCAGCAGCAGGCCTCACCGGCGGGGCCGGAGGAGGCGGCGAAGCGCAGGATCGACGGGCGAAGCTCTTTTGCTCGCCTCCTCTCGCTCGCCGCCATCGGCAAGGATGAGGCGGCGCTTCGAGAGCGCTGGTCGGAGCCGCCGCCACGGCAGAGCGGCGGCGTCCGCGGAGCCGTGGCGGTCGTCGGAGGCGGGTCGCGGATCTGTAGCGGTCCCCGGGCCACTTGGACCGCGGGACCGCAGACCTCCTTGGGGGGCAGCGCGCAGCAAATCTTGTTGCGCCCCGTGATCCGGCCGCAGAGGGGCGGATGCTTGCGGGCGGCGAAGTGTCGCCGGACGGAGCGGACAGAAGTCCCACCAGCCACTGCCGGAGCACGTCGTTTGGCACGTTCCCTGCGGCTGGATGAACAAGAAAGAAAATCGCGAGTTGGCAAAGAGACAAGGGCCGAGCAAGAGGCGTACCAAAAAGACAAGGGACCCAAAAAAAAAAGAAGAGAGTGAAAGAGCGCTCACCTCCAGGGGCGACGCGGACCCTGTCGTCATCGCCATAGTACAGCCAGGCGGGACGAGTCCTCATTCGGAGCAGGCATAGGCGGTGCCGCAAGAAATCCGCCGCGACGTGGGTTCCGGTGAGCCCGTTGCGGCGGAGCTCAGCGATGCGCCCCAGCATCACTTCCAGTTCCGCCGAATCGTCGGGCATAGATCCCCAGCTGGCGAGGGGTTCCGCGGGATCCTCGGGGAGAACAAGATCGTCGCAGCCGCTGGAGTCTTCTGCAGACTGACAAGAGCGCCGCGATCCTTCGATTGGACTTGACCGCGACCGGGATGAAGGCGGTGCGTCGCGGAGCGTGAAGTAGCAGCTTCCAATGGCCCCGCTCGAGCGTGGCTTCGCATGCAGCGTGAAGAGCCGGCGCCAGAGCGGGAGGTTCGGCATCGTCCCCACGAACATCTCGTAGAGGTGGACGAAGATGGTCAGGGCCACGATGGAATTGGGGGGAAGGTGCGTCGCCTGGATCTCGTAGAAGGCGAGCACCCCCAAGAAGAACACGGAATATGGCGGGACGAGCCCCGCCAGCACCGCCCAGGTGAAGGTCACGATCTCTCCGTCGCGAGGGCGTGGCGCAATGGTGCCGCAGCGGAACCGGGCGGAGGATGGCGGCACGAACACTTGAAGCCGCGTCACCATGTCTTCGTCGGTGGCGGAGGCAGGCAAGGCTGGCCCAGATGATGGCGTGTCCCCGCGGCGACCCTTGCTGCGTTTGGGCGCCATAGAAAACGGTAGAAGAATTGGCGAAAAAAGAAGGTGGCGGCGGCGAAGAGGGCTATGTGGCAGCACAGAAGAAGGTGAAAGACAGTTTGAGGACTTAGCGTGCGGAAGGATTAGCGGCGCCAAGAGAAGTATTTATAAGCAAGGGCCTTGAAAGCGACGGTTTGATTCCATCCCCCCAGCAGCGCCATCATTGCCCCGCGCCTCGGTTTTCGCGAAAAGCGCGGTTCCTCAAGGAAGATCGTCGCAGATGGAGAATCAGCGTCGGGTGCTTTGAGAGAGTGGGCCCCCACGATTCGCCTCCCGCCGCAAGAGAAAAAAAGGTGTCTGTGCGATGGTTCGCGATCATGGCGGACCGGGGCTCTTGTCTGTAATAAATACCGGTGCAAAGAGTCTGTGAAGATCAAGCGGCCCCACGCGTCAGCGGGCGACAAGGCCCAAATGCGTGGGCGAGCCCTCAGCTGGCGCCGGGCGAGGGCCCACACGCCGGGTGGACGATCAGACCCAGCAGGCGGGCGAGCCCCTGGCGTATCAAGCTGGCCCCATGCGTCCAAAGGGCGACAAGGCCCAGCGTGTGGGCGAGCCCCACTGGCGATCAGCGGGCCCCATCGCCAAAGCGGGCGACAAGGCCCTGGCGTGGCGAAGCCCCCTGTATGCGCCGGCGAGGGCCCCACACGTCGGTGGGCGATCAGAGCCCCAGCTGCGCGGGCGAGCCCCACGGCGATCGAGCGGGCCCCACGCGCGCGGGCGATCAGCGTCGAGCCCAGTGGCGTGGCGGAAGCCCCTCCGCGCAAGGCGGGCCCCACGCGTCGGCGGGCGATCGACCAGCCGCTGGCGAGCCCTAGAAGAACAGCGAGGCCCCACGCGTCGGCGGGCGACTGTGTCCCGGCAGGCGGGCGAGCCCATCGAGCGCTTGTTGGCGAGGGCCCCATGCGTCTGGCGGGCGTGGGCGAGCCCCTCGGCGACGAGGGTCTCCCATCGTCGAGTGGGGCCCGCGTGGCGAGGCGCCCGAAGGAGTCTTCGGCGAAGGCTCCCCCCGCTGCGAAGGACGAGCGCATTTAATGCGACATCACGCGCGACGCACGGTGAAGAATGATTACCGCTTCTGATGACTTCGCAGTCTCGGCGGTGCCACCTTGTGGCGTAAGAATTGACCGGAGAGAAAAGATTTGCTTGAGATGGCCGCCTGCCAGAGGAGCGGTTGGCCCCACCCGCACCTCACCGTGCAGGATCAGGCGGGTCAAGGCCACTGCATGGCACGCTGCTAAGCGGCGCCGCCTTCGGCGTGGCGCCTGCGTTTTGCCTCTCTCTGTCGTGTCTCGTCGATGTACTAAGAGTATCAGACGCTTACCCCTCGGCCCTCTCCGCCAGTTCAAAGCTTGTATAAAAGGAGAGGAGAGAGAGGAAGAGGGTACGCTGCACTAGCATACGTGCATTCAAACATTCGTAAACACATTCCATTCAACCACAACAACAAGAGAGCTAAGGCTCGGCGGGAGTAGGACTATTACCCGTAGGGGTCCGAACACAGGTAATCCCCGTGTCGCTCCTTTGCTGCGTTCTGTGCTCAATCGAATCGAAGCGCGGCCGATAGGCTAGCAGGATAGAAATCACCAGGTGTGATCCGCGATGGTTGAACGGAGAACACGCCGCCGATGGCGCGCCGGTAGGGAGCGCTAGCATCGCTTCCTCGCTCTTGACCTCATCGAATGGCGGATCGCCATCTGCGACGGACCAGAGGCGGCCGCTAAAGCGCGGCAGCTGGCGTCGGCCGCGGCAATGGCGATGGATCAGCCGGGCGGCAGCCGTCCCGGCCAAGCTAAGCGGTGCCTGGCCTTGGAGGAGTGCACTCCCGCACAGAACCTCCATGCGGCCAGGGCCCTGCTGGACAACCCACCGGTGCCGGTGACTCCGGACTCCCCGGCGGCTCCGTGGCTGGCTAGTTTGGCCCGCTACGTCGATGCTGCCGCGGCGGTGGTGCAGGTTTCGGGAGGGACGGGAACCGGCGTTTCCGCTTCTTCTCGTTCTCTCCTGCCCTCGCACACCTCTCGCAGATCTCCTGGCGGGAGGGAGCGGGGCCAGGATGACAGGAGCCGGGCGACTCCTACGGGGTTCGACCGGCGGCGTGCAAGTGGGCGAGATATCCGTCCCACTTGAGGACCGCCATCTTCGACGCGAGAAGACTTGCGCGACAAGCTCCGCAGTAACATGACCGAGAGCGCGACCGCTGAAGCCGTCGTTCGCGGGGACCAGCGAGAGGACTCCGTGGCGCCGCTTCGCCAAAGAGGGCGGCTCTTCAGCGCCGTTCGGACGGTGGCGGCGGACGCTGCCCGCCCAGAGCAGGAGGCTCCGACGCTGGGTGCGCGCCTTTTCAAGGAGCTGCGGCTGAGTCCGATGGCGGAGAGGTTCCGCCCACCCCATCAAGAAATACGACGGCTCCGCCAACCCCGACGAAGTTCTTGCAGATCTACACAACGGTGATCTTTGGAGGGTCGGGAAGGTTTCGCGAACTACTTCCTGCAGTCCTCACCGGCGGAGCCGCGCTTGGCTCATGAACTGCCCCGAGTCCGTGGGTCGTGGAAGGAGCTCTCGAGCTCTTCATCACCAACTTCGTGGCACGCTCGAGCAGCCCGAGTCGAGGACGACCTCCACAATGTGGGAGCGAAGAAGGAGAGTCATTGCGCGACTACATCCGGCGCGCCACCA
Source organism: Raddia guianensis (assembly GCA_036346415.1). Classification (NCBI taxonomy): domain Eukaryota; kingdom Viridiplantae; phylum Streptophyta; class Magnoliopsida; order Poales; family Poaceae; genus Raddia; species Raddia guianensis. The sequence goes on along the minus strand of CM070537.1, from coordinate 25,736,171 downwards.
GTCCGCAACACCATTCCCCGACATCTCCATCGACGCCGTTGTCACGGCATTGGAGAGGCGCCGAGACCCTAGGGTCAAGGAGAAGATGGCCACCCGCAAGATCAAGACGACGGAAGAGTTTTCACCTGGCGACAAGGCGCCTCAAAGTGAGGCTCGCTTCCGCCCGGCAAGCACGGGCGGGGACAACATGGCGGCGAGACCGGACTTCGAGAAACCCCAGCGGCAAGGACAAGAAGAAGCGAAGGCGGCCGAGACCGACAGGTCTGCAGGCCGCGAGCCGGGCGGGCGTAAGAAAGGAGGAGGTCATGTGGAGGCAAGGGCGGCGGGCGGCGGCAGGAACGGTCCCCTTAGGGGCGGCCAGGGCGGCTGCCGTCTCTAGGTTGATGAACCTTCTTTGTAGTCTTTCTTTTATAGAAAAGTATCGAAGAACCTTTCTAGGGACCTTGTGAAAACGTTTTCCGTCAAGATTCACACTTTCTATTTTCCATCGAGAAGTATTACACTCAGGACATTTAGTCTCACTTTCATATTATTTCCAGAATAAGATACAATCATTTTCACAAGCATGGATGTTTATGTAACCAAGTCCTAGGCATTTTACCTTTTTTTTTTTGCTTCATAGGAGTTCTTGGGTAGAGTTGAGCCATCAGGAAAAGCATCTCTAAGCAAGTCCAGTAGCAGTCTGACTAAGAAATTTAACTTTGAAAAGGTCTTGCAAGCAGGGTATAGTTCTTGACTAGCATCATGTACTAGATTATAGAAGTCATCCATACCCACGTTGCCATCCCTTATTCCATCCTCATCATTAACCCAATCCCCCATTCCATCTAACCCATATGCCATATCTCTAATCATTTCTGGTATTTCATCGTGATCATCTGCCCTTTCCTCTACTTGAACCCCGTCATGTGCATTGGAATGCACTACAGAAGATAATGCATCTCCATGAAATATCCAAAGTTTGTACCCACGTTTAAACCCTTCACAAATTAAGTGCTCATATACAAGTTCGGCCTCTACCCAAGAACAATTAACACATTTCTTGCAAGGACATAGAATCTTATTCCCTTTTGCTGAGTGGGTAAATGCAAACTTTATGAATACTTCAACCCCTTGTATATAATCAGGTGTGTTTCTACATTTTACTTGATATGTTATTTCACTGGGTGTAAAATATAACATGTAAGATCATAAGTTGTGAAAGAAAAAATGCTTATGGATTGTACCTAGGCTTGTCCATCCATTCTTTATCCATGGTTGCCATAGAAGCTTAACAAGTCTATTATCAGTTCTGAAATACTAAAAAATATTAATGTAATACAATTTGCAAACACTACGGTATGTAACACATGCCACCACAAAATTACATGTTATGATCTAATAATAACAAGGACAATAGTAACTCCTAAAGGATAGTTACATTTCTATAGAAAAAGTGAAGGGAGTACAAGATACCTAGTCTGATAAACTCTGGAGTTATATATATATAGTCTAGCTCAAATCCAAGAAGTTATTAGCTCAATAAGCAAAAAAGGCGTATCTTGTATTGTTGGTGTATGTGTCATATAGTTATAGATATCATCACGTACAGTTGGGCAATTAAAAAAAACTTTTGCAAACATGCTCGGCAACTAAAAGGAAAGCCCATTTTTAGAATTTTAAATGGCAGTGATCAAATTCACCAATTTCTTTTGAAAAAGGGGTTCCAGAGTCAGTTTTAGTTTAGCTATTAACTTCAAGCTAGCATATGCTATTAACTAGCAGCACATCTATGTACAACTCTCACTAATCACATTAGTAGTACATACTAGACAAATGTCAATCTGGAGCAACACTAATTACTGGTAGCAACAACACTAATTATTGGCAGCAGCAACGTCAAAATTAACATTACCACCGGTAGTAGAGGGCAGAGGATATACTACTAACACCTATTAGTAGCGTACAACATCAATCTATATATTCCAGTGGCCATCGGTGGGTGTGCCACAAATCAAATCATCAAAGACGTGCAAGCGGAACAAAGGAGCTAAACTAAATCGAATCATCAAAGACGTGCCCGCCTCCCGCCACGCGCCTACCTCCAAGGCTCCAACCCTAAACTAATCTGGTTTCATGACACTAAAGAGGCCAGTAGATTGAGGATTTGGTGGTGGGGTTTGGGCGCGTGGATGGATTTGGGATTGCTTCCGTGAGAGGAGAAAATGGAGAGCCGCCGCTGCTCAAGGGATGGGAGAGACGGCGCCTTTATTTTTTCAGAAATTTTCACTCCCGCGAGTGGGTTCCCCCCGAGCGCGCTGTCCCTGGATATTGTGCCTGCACTATGTTCCCCGGCAGAAAATGTGTCCGTGATACAAAGTTTTCTCGATAGACAATCCACCTGGAATTATATCAATATTTACGGCAAACAATTTGCCTAGAATACCTACTTTTGCCGGCACATAGTTCCTCGGCACGTTTCCTTATTATTTCTGGCAGAAAGTGTGCCACTGTTATTGATTTTTGCCGGCAGACTTCTGCCTCTAAAGGTGTGTTGTGGTGTAGTGCTCCCTTACAACCCTAGTTATAACCCTAAATATAGTCTACAATCTACCATACATATTATCATACATTAAATCTTAAAACTAATTTACATATGTCTTACAAAAACCAAATCAGAATATTATCCTACTTTAAACCCCTAAATCGAATGTACATAAAATTTACAGAAAATACACCTAATTATTATCGAATCCTAATCGCTATATCTATGCATTAAACGGAATATTAAATTTATCATGTGGCATATTGCTAACCTACCTTGTTTTCAAACATTACAAAATAAAAATACGAGAGAGTTACAAAATTACCTCTTTTTCCCTCTCCTCCTCCTCCTCCTCTCCCTTTCCCTCTCCCTCTCCTCTCCTCCTCTTCCTCCTCTCCTCTCCTCCTCCTCCTCCTCCTCCCCTCTCCACTCCTCCTTTTTTTCTCCCTCTGCTGCCCGGCACCTCCTCTCCAGCAGTGCCGCTTTGCTCACTGTCCCGAGGCAGCGCCGGCCGCGCGCTGCTCTAAAAGGAAATAGTGCCCGTCCATCGGGCGTTTCATTCCCGCGCTGCATAAAACGCCCGTCAGTTGGGCTGTTTTTATAGAACAGTGCAAAATGCGCCCGACGAACGGGTGATTCTTACCTCGAACACGTCCCGGGCCGTTGGCCCAATTAAACGCCCGTTCGTTCGGCGCTAAAAACTATGCGCCTTTAAAAATGCTCGTCCAACGGGCGTTTAATATATGGCGCCTGATGGTCCGACGCCGGAGGGTTATTTTTTTAATTAATTAAACCGGCAATTTTTTTAATTACGAATTAAAATAAAGTCAGAACAGTATTTAATTCCAATTAATTGAGCACCTAGGAGCCGACCAACCAGAAACGAGTCAGTGCTCAGCCCAACAGGAGCGCAGGTTGCAACCAGAATATCATTTATTTTGTTGTGATTTGTTTTATCAATAAAGATAATTTAAACATGACTTTTTTTATGTTTGTACTACTTTTTTTAATAAGGCGAATGGTCAAAGGCGTGCTCAAAAGTCAAAGGCGTAAAAAAACGGAGGTAGTACTTATCAACCGTATGAGCTAGGCCCACAGCATTCAACCAACGGACCAAACTCCATATTTCTCAACCAGAACAAGTAGATGCATGCATTTCCATCCTCATAAGATAGATCCATGTATAGACGTGGACAACCAAACACTGCCATGTTACTCACTTCGTTCTTTTTTATTGATCGTCGTTGACTTTTTAACATGCGCTTTGATCATTCGTCTTATTTAAAATAAACTATTTAAGTATTATTTATTTCGTTATATTTTGTTATATAAATAAAGGTATTTTATGCAAAGCTTATATTTTATATTTTTTATTAATTTTTTAATAAGACGAATGGTTAAATGGCATGTTCAAAAGTTAACGGCGACAAATAAAAAAGAACGGAGAGTCTAGATCCTACAGACATGGCTAACCCCACAGTTGGAGCATCCAAATAGCTGGCTTGCCGTGCTTACTCCAGTCCTCCGTGAGAGTGCAGGACGCACGCTAGCGAGTAGCGACAGGGATGATGCCCACCGCTCGATTGGCTGGCAGGCGAGGCATAAAAACGCGTGCTCTCGGTGGAGACGGGATCCGTTTGTGGGGCTAGCTAACTAGCTGCACGCCGGCGTACGCGCGTGCCGCTTATCTAGATCTCGGCGCATTAGCTGATGGAAGCACTTGCGAGACGCGAGGGCGATCGATCCCGTCGAAAAAAACGCAACGCACGGCCATGGCAGATGATGATGGCATGATGGCGATGGCGCCGCGCAGGCAGTCAGCTAGGTCGTCGGCTTTGCTAGCAACAGGGCGTGGGTGCCATCCTGCCGGTTGATTCCTCCCTTGTCCGGCCACTTCACCCTGCGCGAGGGATCTTGGGGGCTTGGGGCCGGCCATGTTTTCTTTCAACAAAAAATAAATTATACGTGCAGTTTTGATAAGTCATGGATCCATTTGCCCTCTTCAACTAGGATGGCCCTCGATCCATTTAGTCTCCAAAGAAGAATGAGAAGAAGCCCAAAAAAAAGCAAAAAGGAACATAACCTCCGAGACTATGAAGAGACGCAAATGCAGGAAAGCCGTGTTAACGACAACTTTTTACTTCCTTTTCAGTACTCTTTTTCTAGTTCGCACTGCTCTTTCTCTCTAAAGAGCATCAAAGAAAATAGAGAGAGAGAGCAGATGGATCCTATCCCCTATAACGAACACTCATTCCTATCTATTGATAGAAAATAAAGATCTTCGTCACGAAACTGTGGACTTTTGCACCTTTCTGTCTAGCTTGAGTTATCTTTTAGTTCTCTCCCCTCGGCAAAGTGGATAGGAAAGAGTCTTGCACTATAGGAGGCGGCAACAATCTCGACGACCAAAGCCGTCGATAAAATCCTAGAACCGTCGGGTTTACATAGTATCGACGGCCAGCCGTCGAGACAAAGCCGTGGAGTGAAGGTCGTCGATAGAAACACATAGTGTTGACGGCCAGGCCGTCGAGACAGACCCCTAGACGCCGTTTCCGGCATGGTGGGCTCTATATCGACGGCCATTACAGAGCTGTCGACACTGGTGCTAATGGGTCCCACTGCGGCTAGCTCCAGGTGACGTGGACAGAGGCGGCAGTATCGACGGTCGTTTTTGAGCCGTCGGTAAACTGACATGTGGGCCCACAACTTCCCGGCGAAGCAGTCTCGACGGCCATAAATGGGCCATCGATACAGCCTCTCCCTGCCAGACTGTATCGACGGCCTAGTTCTGGTCGTCAAGATAGCGGAAGAGCAGGAATTTTTTTTTTTTTGCATATTTTGAAAAAATCGCAAATTTTTGTCGTTGCCGTCGTTGCCCTCAGCAGCAGCGACAGCCGCACCTACAAACCCAAAACACCCGGCAATTCATATATACCCCTCGTCGCATATATGCGACCACAATTCATCCAAACCACAAAATACACAAAATTAAACATAACCACATCTCCACAAGCACATATATAGCACATAGAAAGGAAATTCATCGACACAACCACATCGAAGTCTAAGTTCATCACCACAAGCTATCAAATAACAAATGTAAGACGAAATTTCCAACTAAAAGTAACAAAGTCAAAAGTAAAGCTAGCTAACTACTGATCAGGGTTGGTTGGCCGAGGATCGTTCTTCGGTGGGTTCTGTAGGAGATTAGGCGGCTGGGTGAACAGCGGCGGGGCACTCGCAAAGAGGTCGATGACCCAGTTGGGATTTTCCTGGCTCACCGATGTATATCCTCCCTCCTGGCCACGAATTTCACCTTGAGTCGCTGAACCAGAACCCTGCATGTGTATAAAATAGTTGGTTATTAGTTCGTCACATTTAAACGGTTCGAAACATAAATTAACATGAGTTAATGACTTACCGTCTCCGTAACATACCGCAAGCCACCATGTGGGCGAGCTAGGCCCACAAATTCGCCTGGTGGAGTAGTGTGGCTGACGTAAGGGATGTAGGGAGCCGGCGTCCATCCACCGCGAAACGGTGGCGGACCCCCGTAGAAGGCCGGACCGCCAGCGGTACCACTGGGACCAGCCTAAAATTTTACGGACATCTAACTTGTGAATGAAATTGTAATAAACGGCATGTGGATGGATATTATAGGTTTTAGGACAATACCCCACCCAGTCGAGAGAGAGACTCCGGATAGGCGAACCTCTGCTCGAACTCATATCGTCCCCTCCTGCCTCTGTCTAGCTTCTTCTTGGGTCCTCAGGCTCTCCCTCATCGCCTGCATCAGCTGTCTGCTCCCCACCTTCTCCCGCTCCCTCTCCTCCCTCTCCCGCCGCCTCACCCTCTCAATGCGGGCCTCAAATGCGCGTTGGCTCTCCATTTGAGAGTGGGCAGCCCTCACCTGAGGCATGTAATCCTCCGACCTGTAACAAAGCGATGTTAGTGGATACAAAATATGACCTGAGCTAACACGTACATAAATTAGACAGTATCATACCTCAGGTGGTCCCCTCCCATCGCTAGCCTCCGATGAGCCTTTCCGCCCATAGCCTCATGTATGACTAGAGGGTCAAGGGGTTCTGCTTCTGGGTCCTTCTCTTGGCCATGCTTATCAGCGAAAGCCTCTCTGTAGAGTGCCTGCATTGAAGTGAGGATAATCGAGTTAGAATGTATGATTGTGTACGAACTAATTGATAAATTATTATGTACCTCTCGCTGCGCAGCTACAGGGTCCACAGGACCGAAGGAACCATCCTTTTTCTGGGAGGTGTGGCCCCTTCGGAACACCGACAGCCAAGACGGAAGCTGGCCAGTCGTGGCACTCTACATCGTACAAGTAGAGTGTCGATATATTCCTTATTACAAGAAAAGAAGTTCGAAATAGTGAAGGAATAGCATTACCATCCTTTTCCTTAGCTGAGCGAAGGACAACTTCCCGGTCGTCGTTTTGCTCGTCATAGCTGTTCGGTTCTTCTCGGCCTTCAAGGACTTTTTCTTGAACGCCTCGCTGGCCCAGTGCTGCGATAGGGCCTCCCAGGCATCCGGGGCGTTCGAAACCCAGTCTGGTCGAACCTACGCATACTCTTGAGCCTCGAGGTACAGCTTGCGCGCGTCGGCCTGGGTGATCTTCTCTCCCTTCACAATCCTGATAAGACAAGACAAAAATAAATTATTCATATTGGAACGATATGCGCCAAAAATGACAGATGAAATAAGTGAATACCTGTGGAAATCTTGAACGGCGGAGACCCGTGCACTCGACATCAGATCCTGCACCTTCTGCTTGGCGTTCCTATCCATCACAGAATTGATGTCGGCCTCCTCCAAGCCCGGACGCGGACGGTACCTAAGCTGAAAAGAAATAAATCCGAATGAACAATAGTTGCCAATCATCTATGATATGTAAAAAAACAAAAATGTTCGAACTCACCCAGAACCCCGTGAGTGCCACATTGTAATCATCCCAAGAGTAAGCGGGATGTTGTGCCCCTCCTCTCCGACCATGCTAGGATAGTACTGGCGCACGAGGATGCCAAGTGCGTTAGTTGTCTGGGTATCAACTTTTTTGGGGTGGACACAGAAAACGTTGCTACAGAGAATAAAAGTCAGTTAGTAGATTTAATTGACAACAAATTAGAGAATTAGGATTTTACCAGTCGCCATTGGCTCGATCACGATCCGCCGTGAGGATATCTCGCCGTCTTGGGCAACTTGTTGTGCCCCTCTTACTGCCCTGTTAGCTTCCATCTTGGCTAGAGCCCCAGTGCCCCTGACTCCGATGTCGGTGTTAGCTCATCACAGGTCCGGCGTGCCCTCTGGCAGACCAGAGTGCCTCCGACCTCCTGGTCATGGTCGTCGTCCTCGTCCTGCGAGGCGCTCCTCCTGAACTGTCGGCGAGGCATCCTGCATTTTGAAGTAATGCCAGTGCACATATTAGTAAAATTAAAACAATAAAATTGAACATAATTTAACCAGCATGAATACCATCAACTTAGAAGTATGTATTGTCTATATCGAGAGGATCATCGAAAGGCTCGTCATCCTTCCCTTCTTGTTGTGCTTGCTGTGCTTGTTGTGTTTGCTGAGCTTGCTGGTTGGGTGGATTTACTTCTTCATTTACATCGTCATCTATTGTTGCTACGAGGTTATCTGGTCCATTCCCAATATCGGTCACCACATTTCCATTCATGTGTTGTTCTTGTACTGGTTGGTGATAATCATCGGACGTCGTGGTAGCCAACCTTCCAGGCCTTCGAATTTTGTACACAACCCACCATAAACGAAGGTCTTCCTCGCCGCGTTTAGTACTACCTTTCATTGCTTTATGACATGGATAAGGGAGATAGTACACTTACTCAGCCTGGTTGGAAAGGATGAACGGATCGTACCCTTGTAACCTTGACATGTGGTTAACCTCCACCAAACCTAGCTCTGCTCGACGTCTAACCCCTTTAATAGGATCGAACCAAATGCAACGAAAGAGAACAACAGATAGTTCCTTACTTACCTCGAATACTAGTTCAATTATCTCCTCTATTATACCGTAGTACTCCGTGCCATCTTCTTCGTAGCATAGTACACAACTGTTGACTGATTTTAAATTAGGTTTCGACCTTTCGTGAATTACCGATCTGAAGCGAAACCCGTTGACATCATAAGTTCCATGCACTTTTACGCTAGTTCTAGGTCCACGCGACAGAATACGGAAATCGTTGTGTACGCTCGCATAAATCTGCACTGTTTGATAGAAAAGAAGAAATTTAACAAACTATGTCGACAAAATCTTCAAATGTTAACAAGGTTACGAAATCATATATACTTCCATGTTTCTAGAGCCAAACTATGAAGTTAGGACGTCCAGGTCCGGCACCCTCCTTCATCAACTTTGTTCTTTCCTCCGAACTGGGTTCATTCAACCCTGTCCATTCTCATTGTATAAACTGATTCTGCATGTCCCCTATTTCTTCCATATTATCGAACACGTACAATAGTGCAATCAACCTTTCTTCCCGTGATAACTCTCGTCGTTTACTTTTCCCCATAGGATTGCCTTTCCCAAGAAACAATTTTAGGTCAGATTGAGGTTTGTTACAAACTGTATTGTATCTTGATACCTGAATATTGACATGGTACTCTCTCGCCAAATATTTATTGCAAAAGTGGGTTATCTCCTGCATATAGTATGATTCTGCTATCGAACCTTCGACGCAAGCCTTATTTTTCACGTTTGCCCTAACCCCTTTAAGGCGACGCTCCATGGGATACATCCACCCGTACTGAACGGGACCTCACAGCCTGGCTTCGGCGGGCAAATGAATCAATAGATGCTCCATTGGGTTAAAAAAACTGGAACATATATTTTTTCAAACTTACACACAAGCACAACAATCTCCTCTTCAAGCTTAACCATCTTGGACCGCTTTATCTCTTTAGCACATAGTTTTCTAAGAAAAAACTCAATTATGCAAAAGCTCTCCATACATCTTCAAGTACGTAACCACGAAACACGACAGAAATAAGATCACGTACAAATATATGAAAGTCATGGCTTTTCATGCCGTGTATCTTTCCTTGAGCAACGTTCACACCAAGATCAATATTTGATGCGTACCCATCGGGGAACTTCAACTGTCCTTCGATCCACTCGAGAACTTCTTTCCTTTGGGTGACTGTTAGGCAGTACAAAGCCTTGGACTTTTTGGACCTTCGTTCTATGAGGTTCATTGATGGTCGACTTTATATTTCAGCGCAATCGAGACGTGCTTTCACATTATCCTTGCTCTTGTCAGGAATGTCGAGGCTGGTCCAAAAGATTACTTGTCCCACATTCATCTCTTGGTGCATGACATCAAAGTTGTGGGGCAATAACAAATCCTCTGCATAAGGAAGCGAGTATAAGCTGCACTTGTGCATCCAATGGTGGTACACACCGTAACCCTCATAAATTCCATTTCTCCCTTCCACCAACTTTGATTGCAAAGCTTTGATGGCAGCTATGGTCAGTCGCGGGCGTTTTTGTCCTTTCACAACTGTTTCTTTGAAACGCATTCATCTGTTTTCTGAAGGGATGATCTGGCTTCAGAAAAGCACGGTGGCAATCAAACCAACATGCCTTACCCCCGTGTGTTAACTGGAACGCGTTCGTATCATCCATGCAAGCGGGATATGCAAGCTTGTCGTGCGTGCTCCATCCTAAGAACATTCCGTACGCCGGAAAATAATGAATAGACCATATAAAGTATCCCTCATGCGAAAATTGGTATTCGTCTTCCTACCGTACGTGATTGCTCCATTCTCCCATAACTCTTTCAGCTCTTTGACCAAAGGTCTCTGAAAAAAAATCCAGATTCTTTCTAGGATTCTTTGGACCAGGCACGATGAGGGATAGAAACATGAACTCCGCTTTCATTTAATGTGACGGCGAAAGGTTCAGAGGCATAGTGAACACTGGCCAACAGGAATACGACGCAGCGATCATACTGAATGGGGTGAACCCATCGATGGCAATTGCCAGACGCACATTTCTCGGATCAGCTGCAAAGTCCGGATGTTTCTAATCGAAGTTCTTCACGCATCCCTATCTGACGGATGTATCATCAAGTCGCCCTTCGGTCTTTTACCCTCCTTATGCCACCTCATCTGTTGCGCCGTCTCTTCGGTCATGAAACACCGTTCTAAACGTTTTCGTCACGGAAATGTAAAGCACTTTCCTCGCCACACTAGTCTGCCTCTTGTTTCCTTGAGCGTCCTCTATCTCGACATATCTTGACTCCCCACATTTATCACAAGACTGTTTACCCGCATCATTTTTGTAGTACAGCATACAATGGTTCGGGCAATAGTGTATCTTCTCATATGGTATTCCGAGACCACCTATCAGTTTCTTACACTCGTACCAACTGGAGGGCATCTTGTGGCCTTGTGGAAGGACATCGGACCACAACGATATGAGCTCGTCGAAACAGTTGATAGAGAAATTATATTTGCACTTTATTGCTAACATATGAGCCACAACAAACAAGAGGGCCACCGTTGTGCTATCGTGCAGAGGTTGTTTTGCAGACTCGAGAACCTCCATGAAGTTAGACAACGTTGTGGGTGGCTCAGCGTCCGAAAAATTATGACCGAAGTCATCCATCATATCATTCACCTGATCAATCTCATCGAAACCTTCGTCGGTTGGGTGTGGCGGTGGTGGTGGCTCCGCCCACCGACTCTCCCCATGAGAGACCCATCGACGGTACGTACTCGGTCTTGTCGTACCATTCGTCCGAGTGGTGTCCTTTCTGTTGCCATCCTTCGTACATCCAACTCCTGTCTTCTTCCATCTGAGTTGTCAGCCATCGTCGCATGTGAGGGTTTTATATTAGGCTTTAGAAGGCTTCTAAACCCACCTACGAACGACTGCTCGAGCACACGTTGCGCCGCAGTACCGGGGGTTCGAGACGAGATTTCGGCAGCATAACCCTACGGGTTCTCCTAGTGCAACGATGGTCAAGGAGCCGATAAAAACTACGAAGCACTTATTTTATGCATAGGAGAATCACTTAGGGCCATGCCGTCGAAAACCTCATCTCGAAGCCTCTGGTACCACAACGTGACGTGTGCTCGAACTGTCATTCGTAGGCTGTCCACTGGTACGCCCATAAGGGGCTCCACTGGATAATCGGAAATGCGTGTCACATCTCGTATTAGAACACCACGAATCACCGTCCGTGTTCCATACGAGATGTGCCTTTTCCGAACGGGTGACGTACGGCTAGGCAACATCCACTAAACATATGCACGAACGCTAGCTAATCACACGGCAAACAAATTAATATATTTTTTAAATACATTTTCTACTATTTTTCTAAATTTTTAAATATATTTCATACTATTTGCCTAAATTTGTAAATATATTTCATACTATTTTTTAAAATATTTACTATTGTTAATGTTAATCATGATTATGTTATAATTAGTCTCGACTAAACATTATTGGCCGTCGACACTACACCACCAACATTTAAAAAAAAAGCCTGGGAAAGTACCTCGATATCGTTGCAGAAGACGACGGGGTGGTGGCCGGGCGAGGCGGCTCCGGCGACGTGGTGGCCGGCGAGATGTGGCGGCGACGCGGGAGGCGGTGGAGGTGAGGCAGCGGAGGCGGCCAGCGGTGGAGGCGGCGGGCGGGAGCGGCGGCGACGGGCGGGCGGGCGGTGGAGGCGACGGAGAGGCTGGTAGTAAACGAGGCGGCGCAAGGGGAGGCGGCGGAGGCAGCGGCGGCGGCGGCGGGAGGCGGCTTTGGCGGCGGCGAGGCGGGAGAGGCAGCGGCGGCGGGAGACGGCGGCGGGCAGAGGTGGCGGCGGCGGCGGGCGCGAGTAGCGTGAGGCGCCCGCGGTCGATCTATATCTAGGGCAGTATAGACGGCAAAACCCTAAGCCATCGACACTACGCAGGTATTGATACAGTGTCGACGGCCCCAATAAAACTGTCGATACTGAGGTGGTCGTTACCAGCTCAGTGTCGATGGCTAGGATAGGAGCCGTCGATACAACCAAGCAGTATCGACGGCATATATTTGGTCGTCGACATTGAGCTGGTAACGGCCACCTCAGTATCGACGGCATCATTGGTGGCCGTCGACACTGTCGTCGGGGAAGATGTTGTCGACGACCCATGATAAAACCATCGAAACAATCTCTCCCGAGGGTTTCGGTTAACTACCGTTGAGGAAGTGGCATAGTATCGACGGCTTTCTCCCAAGCCGTCGATACTAGTGCTTGTCTCGAGGGCGACCCCCCTTAAAGGGCATCAATGGTCAAACCTCTCTGTTTCAAATTTAAAAATTTGGAAAACCTAATTTCAAATGTTCAAACCGTTCCATGTCGTTTCCTACTGGGAATTACACACTTGGAAAAAAAAAATTTAGAGCTTCGGTTTGTGGTGACCCCTTTGTAACCTGAAGCTTTCCAGAGAAGTTCAGGTGAAAGTTTCATATTTCATGTGATCAAAACAACGTCAAATAAACATCGCATTTGAATTTAAATTATGTTCATTTATAAAATTAAATTTATGTATTCTCCACTATTCAATAATCGATACCCGCACCGAACAATTTTTTAAATTTTTGACTACTAAAAATGAAATACTGAAATTTATACATTGTTTAGTACATTAATTAAAAAGCTACATATGTTCAATATTCCTCAATTCAAACATTACAAAAAAACCTACCCAAAAAATTAACAAAAAACAACATTTCTAATATTTATTTCAAAAGCACAGCAATTTTGAACAAAGATTGAAATAAAATTTAAATAAAAGGGAATAGAGAAGATTGTTTTAAACATACACAGTATCGACGGCTAGGATAGGACCGTCGATACTGACTCTCCATGGAAGACTGTATCGACGGCCAAACAGTGAGCCGTCGAGAAAGATAGACGCCGTCACTCCACACAACGTCTCCGTGGGGCTTCCCCAAGCAAACTCGACGGCCGTAATAAGGGCCGTCGATACTGACCCCTAGCTGGCTCTGTATCGACGGCTTATGTATGGCCGTCGATACTACTGTTGACACCCAAATTTGGTAGGAAAATCGGATATAGCGGAAGGGCTAAGTATATCGGAATTATTGGGCCGAATAAAAAAATGGGCTTTATCGGCAAAGAAGAAAAGCATATTGAAGAATACCGATAGTTATGAGACTCCGGGAGAAATACGATCTGATCAGAAGCGCGACGCGGTAAAATAGATCGTATCAGTATCGAAATTGTAATAGTATAAATAGGACCTTAGGTCCCGTGAAGACTATATACTGTTGACACCCAAATTTGGTAGAAAATCGGATATTCAGGAAAGGCTAAATATGTTGGATTTATTGGGCTAGATCGGAAATGGGCCTCATCGGCAAAAAAAAGAAAATATATTGAAGAATACCGACTGCTACAAGACTTCGGAAGAGATACGATCTGATCGGAAGCGCAACGCGGTAAAATAGGTCGTATCGGTATCGACTTTGTAATACTATAAATAGGACCTTAGGCCTCGAGAATAGACACATCATACATCAAACACAAACTACTTTTTCGAATCCGATCGACCTCGTCGAAAGGCTTCAACTCGCAGGTAGAGCTATCTTGATGGGATAATCGATTCTCTTCTTGTAACCCGTATGCATGGCTGTATCATCTTGATCTCATGTATGCAAAGCATGTTAAACTGTCTCGGGATTTACCGATCTTTAATATGTTCTCGCATATTACACTGTCTCGATTTAATCGATCTGTAATATGTGTTTATCTTGCAATGCCAATCGTCAAGTATTTTATATGTATTTCCTAAATCCAATATATGCAACTGTCTCGTTCAATCGATCTTGCGTATGACTTATTTAGGATTTTGCATGTGTAGATGTTTGCCGATTAACATTGTATTTATCCATGTTGGTTCTTAAACCTTCAAATCGGTTTATTGGTTTACATCTAAGTTTAGATTTGAATATTGTCTTGGCCTGACCAATATGTTCAATCTTTTCTTCGGTTTAATCTGATGCATTGATTCAAAGGTTTATTACCGATATTATACAAAATACCAAAAAGAAGTAAGAGATTTATAATTAAAATGCCTATTTACATTTAACTGCTCTATCAGGCATTAAGCCGATAGATTTTGTAATCGGATTATTCAAAACCGATTGCATGTAACCTGATCTGGCTAAATTTAAAAGCCGATTGGGGCCAAGACGCTGACGATTTTCTCCTTGTCAATTTACAGGTCAAATTGACTGGCACGCTTGGTCTTTGGTTGCGACACAATCACAGAATTGACGCTTCCGCATGTGTGTTCACAGAAGTCCACTTTTTGTGTCAACATATACATCATACTCAAACACAAATACTTTTTTCGAATCCGATCGACCTCGTCGAAAGGCTTCAACTCGCAGGTAAAGCTATCTCGATGGGATAATCGATTCTCTTCTTGTAACCCATATGCACGGCTGTATCATATTGCTCTTGTGTATACAAAGCATGTTAAACTGTCTCGGGTTTTATCGATCTTTAATGTGTTCTCGCATATTACACTGTCTCGATTTAATCGATCTGTAATGTGTATTTATCTTGCAATACCGATTGTCAAGTGTCTTATGTGCTTTTCCTGAATTTGATATATGCGACTGTATCATTTAATTGATCTTGCGTATGCCTTGTTTGGGATTTTGCATGTGTGCCTACTTGCCGATTAGTGTTGCTTTTACCTACATTAGTTATAAACCTTTAAATCGGTTTATTAGTTAACATCTAGATTTAGATCTAAATACTGTCTTGGCCTGACCAATCTATTTGATCTATTTTTGAATAAATCTAATAAATTGATATAAAGATTTATTGCTAATATTATAAATACCAAAAAGAGATATTAAATGCAGATTTATGTTTAATTGCTCTATCAGGCATTAAGCCGATAGATTTACAATCGGATTAGTTAAAGCCGATTCGAAATAACCTGATCTGGCTATATTAAAAACCGATTAGGGCCAAGTCGCTGATAATTTATTCCTTGCGAATTTACAGGTCAAATTGACTTTAACTGGCACGCTTGGTTCTTGGTTGCGACGCAAGCCCAGACTTGACGCTTCCGCACGTGTGTTCGCGAAAGCTTACTTTTTGTGTCAACAACTACGTTACATGTATCACGGCTAAAGGTTGGTCGTCGAGTCAGTACTTGGCAGTCGAATCTATTTTCGTTTCCTGTAGTGTTGCTTCCATTCCACTAGGAACTATACATCATTCAAAATCAAATCTTGTAGCAGATTTTTTTAAATTTTTTTTAAAACTATAGTTTTGATTCTAAACTATGGTCCTGATCTATCCATTTGAGAAATTTTTTTAAATAATGGAAGAAACTTCCGGTCTTTATACCAACCAGGGATGCATTCGGCCATTCCACTTGGTTCTAAAAACTCTAGAATTAGATAAACTCAATTCTCGAAACAACAAAACATGATAAAAACGGTACTTTAACCAAATGGCTGGCTTGGACCCAATATATGTAAGGACCAGCCAGCCACCAAACCTGTACAGTAGAGAGGAGAGGGAAAGGAAAGGAAAGAAGAGGAAAAAAAGAGAGAAAAAGAGAAAAGGAAAAAAAAAAGAGAGTAAACTTTTTTTTTTTGGACTCGCACGGTGTCGAAATCCGGTTAGTTAAATTTCTTCGTGTCATTGTATTATTGTAGTTTATGTAATTAGTTAAATAGATATAAATTATATAATTAAGTTGGATATAAATATGTGTAGCTTAATTTTTTAATTGAAAATATGTTTGGATAACCACGTTGGAGGATAGTTGCTTCAAATAATATTCTATCGATGGTATAAAATCAGAAAATCTTGCCAATAGAGTTACGTTAGGAAAAATATATAATTAATATACTTGGTACATATTAAATAGGAAAAATATATAATTAAAATATGATAATATGTTGATTGATACCCACGTGGGAGGATAGTTGCTCGAAATAATATATTGTCGATGATATATAAAATTTGGAAAATCTTGACAGTAGAGTGAAGTTAGAAAATAGATATATATATATATATATATATATATATATATATATATATATATATATATATATATATATATATGTTATTTATTAGTTATAAAATAGATATTAAAATGGGAGATATATTGATTGAAAACATGGTCGGTCAGCCATCAAATGGATACATATACTATATTGACATAACGCGTTCATACCTAAAATGTTACATAGTATTTAATGGTATTGAAATGATAATAATTAATGTCACACTTGGTCATAAAATGTCAAACAAATTATATTTTTAAGTACTTTGCGGACATGGGAGGTAGCGGAAGGGTCGTACAGAGTGGATTTTTCAGCATTTGCTTCTATCACACGGGGGATGTCTAAACCATCGGAGATGACACGCCGAGCATTAATAGAATGGTTATTTCGATTGTTCGACTTCGATGCACATACCTGTCACATGTAAGCTAGAGTCATAGGCAGTCATGCCCATGAAGGTTTCTTTGGAGAGTTGTATCCTAAAAAAGAAACACACAATTGGAGGAGGTACGTAGAAAATGTTGTTTAGCATGGTTTGCCTATTATGCTACTGGTGCAATGCTACCAGTACCAGGTAGTAAATCCAGCCGTGCTCGAATTGCAAAATGAGAAGGTAGACACAATGGAGCTCAAATTGCAAAATGAGAAGGTAGGCACAATGGAGGGGCATGGCACTAGCATAGAAGATTTTGGTGCAGCGGGTGGCGATGGTCTTGTTGACGGTGAGGAATGTCACAGGAGGAAGCAGCGCAGGTGAGGGGAGGCGTGGAGGCGAGAGGAGTGGCAGACAAAGGGGAGGAGGTGAAAATCATAGTGGACATGATGGAGGCGGAGGACCGTATGAATGATGAATGGCGGATATGACCACTTCGATGAAGAGGGTGATAGGACCGATGTCTCGGTGCCAAGCACATGGAATAGTTCTAATTTTGAGGAGTTAGCAATATAGGAAGGCGACCATGAACCGCAAGAGTACCATGTGAATGAGGTCACGTGGGGAACCATATGTGAGAACAAGGAATTATTAGGGGATGAAGTGAAGGATTGGGCAATGTCTACACGGTGTCAGCTCAGGGTGGTGAAGTCTAGCAAAAAAGAGTACAATGTGATGTGTGTGGATGACAATTGTCCATGGTGGGTGTGCACGTCTTGAGCTCATGGCGTGCTACACCACCGTAGCAGCACGGCTGGGGGGAAGCTTGGCATGCGCAGGGCGTAAGCTCATCGTATGCTGCACCACCACAAAAGCAGGGATGGGGGAGCTTGGTACGTGTTGGCGATTCTTACGCTCAAAGAAATTAATCCGCAAGTGGATGGATATCACTTGTAGTTTTCACCAGGAGTATTCCTAGAGTTATCGAATCCACAGGGAACGAGGGTTTAAAGAGATAACCTCTATATCTTAATTATTTAAAATACCAGCCAGTCTAGGTAACGGGGGTTAGAATAAATAAAAAGACCGGGACACACACACATACGATAAATATTCACACAATTAAAGAGAAAGCTACACTAGCTAGATAGATAGTTGGGAGGACAACGAGACAAGTTTTAATAAGTTCACAAAGTCGTGTGATTCAGTTTACTGAGCGAGCTTAGGGTATTCTAATAGTGGTCCACTTGATATTCGTCGTCGGAGCTCGGACACTCACTACCACTCGCTATCCTGAATTTGAATCCCGAATGGTTATGATCGTTCCGATTTGGCTCTACTGGTCCAAAGCTGCACGCTGTGGGTTACGCACGAGATACTTAGTATCTACGGATGGATAGGGCTGTCACCACCTACCACCTACCACATATACGTGGGCCCGGGTGTAAACCGAGTTAGTCCTAGTCTCAGACACCACGTCTGCGACTATTCCTAGTCAATCTTCCTCAGTACTAAAATAAGTTGATCTAGGTTCAATGCCTGGCTCTAACAGTATATGAGTGAGAACCTAAACTGATTCCAGACGAATATAAGCTACCGGTAAGGCAAATCTACACAACTCATTTATGTAGATATACTCAGCTCAAGTAAAGTTCAACACTATAGCAATGAATGAAGTAATCTCACTAATTGAAACAATTAGGAAAGGGTACAAGAGCTATTGCCCGAATTCTCGAAGACACTTCCGGAACTCCGAGCGTCGGCTCAACTTGACTCTAACTCCCAACTTCTACTAACTAAGAGCTACTCTACTAAGTGGAATAAAAATGTGAAAGTGTTGTGTGTTGTGTTACAAGTAAGGAGAGGGGGTCTATTTATAGTGTTCCGCAGCCAACCGGGGTGCTCCACGTGTAGGGACACGTGTCATCCATCCCTCCTCCAAAGGGGAACCCGAGGGGGCTCAAGAGTGGGTCGGCCGGCTTAGGTGGGTCGGCCGACCCACCTCCTTCGTCTCCCGGCCGTGGATTTTGCATGGGATGCTCCCTTGATGGTGTAGATTATCCCCTTAAGCCGGTGCATCAAATGGACTTGCGCAAGAAAGGAATCCAAGGGAATGCTATGCTCATTTGTGAAGCAACCGTGTCCATTCGATCAAACCGATAGCAGTGGATGGTTTAGATGTCCTCCTTTTGTGTTTTTATGCCACTGGGGAGAAGACAGGGCTGGATCGGTGACATGGCTGGGTCGGCCGACCTAAGTGGGTCGGCCGGCCTGGCCGGTTGCCTGGTCTGGCCCTGGTTTGTCCTGTTTTGCACCTGTAGACCCAAAACTCAACAAAACTAGTGGAACTTTATTAGAATAAACAAAATGTTAGTATAAACCTTGATTTTCCCTCGAAAAGCCGGAATTCCGGAATATGTTGACGTATAAAATTGGTGTTTATTTGACGTCAACAGTACGTAAGTAGCAAGGCTATGGGGGTGGGGGGGGGTTGGGATGCTGCAGCACAACAAGTAGGTTCGGGGAGGTTGGGACTTGGGATGCAACACCATAGCACTAAGCCGAGTCGAGCAGCTCTGGACTACTTGGAGACGAGAAATCAATTATAATATCACATATGGTTTTACTACCCACGTGTTCCTACAACATACCGTTCGACATATGTTTTCTTTGCTTAGTTGCCTAGGGCTCCCTTTGTCCCGACTCAGCCGTCTCAGGACGACGACCAGTCCACACCATTAGACATAGGCAGGCCTAGAAGGGATAGGGGCGGATCTAGCTAGGGTGCACCGTGTGCACGGGCACCCCCTAAAATTTGGAAACACAAAGACCCCCCTATGTAGTATTGGGCCAAATTCGGCCTCTTCTCTCAGTCTCTCACTCACACTCAGCCCACTAGCCCAGCGCCCCAGCCAGCCTCTCTCCAGTGTCCAGTCTCCCTCCTCAGCCCGTCGAGTCTCCAGCCCGTCAACCGGCTAGGGTTAGGCCTCTCGAGTCTCGATCTCCCACTCTCCCTCCCGGCCTCCCTCACTGCTCTTTGCGGCCAGACGGGCACGCCGCCACGACGCCGACGAGGGTCGTGTGAGGGCGAGCCGTCAAGACTCGGCGAGGAGAAGTCTGGCGGCGCAGGCGGCGGCGTGGCGGCGGGCGGCTCGCCGGCTCAGCGCTCGGCTCCTCTCCTCGGAGTGCTCCTGCCCAGCGCCCTGCGGTATGCCACTATGCCTCCTCCTCCTCCTCCTCACTCCAGTGATTGAATCAGTGAATGTGATTTGTGATTTTGTGTTTGTGACCTGTCAAGTGTGAATGCTGAAGCTGAATGTGAGATAGACATGTCAATTTGTGATCTGTGAAATGCGATTTGTGTTGTATTTTTGTAAATTGGACAGGACATCCAACATTATGAAGAGGAATAGGGATATTTATTCCTATTTTGATGGTTCTGCAAAGCCAAAGACCGTTGATCCTTCCTATTTATTCCTATTATAAGGTACAATTTCGATGTTCACCGCACTTTATATTATGCTATGTTATGTTACTATTGTGGAACTTAGAAACTCGCTATGCATTTGACTATTTGTGCCAATTCTACTTTTCTACGTTGATTTGTGCTATATGTGTCTATTGCCAAGTGCGCAAAAAAAATTTATATAAGCCGTGCACCCCTAGTTTTGAAATCCTGGATCCGCCACTGAGAAGGGATGTCTACCCTTTTTTGATGAACTGACGTAATCCGCGGACCACCTACGGAAGTATAGATGCTGAGCCATATTTCCACCACTTGTATATCGCAATTTTATCTTTCGACTTAGTTCCATGCACTACTGTACTTGAACTTGTATTGTGACTTTATCTTTCGAATTAGTTCCATGCACTACTGTACTTGAATTAATTTGTATCGTAATTTTATATTTCGAGTTAGTTCCATGCAGCAATATAATTGATTTACCATATCATCTTAATGGACATTGATGTAGGATATGTTCATTGTACTATATATTATGGTCAGTTAGGAGTTTGCCCATACGTGGAAAAGTTACCCACCTTTGCCGTAAAATTATGTAAAAAAACAGGAACGTTCGTCACACCAAATTTTACATAAGTTGTTACTGTTGCATTAGGAGGTTCAGCCATTATCACCCAACACATAAATTGAAAAATAGGTAATTGGTCATAGTTCAAACATAACATTCCATTACGTTATACGAGCCCATGGATTACATGGTTCATCCAAACAATGGCATATACGGAACGTGTGGCACACATCCTACTAGTGCGCCTAATTTTAACTTAACATGTCTGGAGAAATTAAAAAAGACATGGTACTCAAATACAATCTAATGGGTGCATCAAAGATATTTTCCCTTCCTCATTGCATACTTTGGGGGTCTGCTGCCCTAGCTTTAGCAACCCTCGTGCATTTTCTTTCTTTCAAGATCTGCCTCATGCTGTCCTGCCGCTGTTGTCGGCCTCTTGTTGTGCATGGAACTTGACCATGAAACACTTGTTTTTCTCTTCCTCGTCAGCAAGGCATCACCGCTCCATGGCCCTAACTCTTTGAAACGCCATCTCCCTCATCATGTGCTGCTCCTGCTTGGGATTCAGCTCGTTGTCCAAGTTTTGGCCCGGTACTTACCCGGTTTTGGCCTTGCCTATGCATCTCATTGGTTAGGTCGTACGCGTAGTTTGCGCACATCCAATACCTCTAACCGATAGTATAGAAGATGTCAACGGACCTCATAAAATTGCAACGATCCTCAGATAGACACATGGGTGCTTGAATGCCTTACGACATGGGTTCTTGCAAACGTTCTCAGGGGCGAGGAGAACTCCATAACAATTTCGGGGGTTTTCTCTATTTCCCTTACTCTTTTCTTGTGTAATTTGTAAGTGTTGCGGGCTGTGCTAGAGTGTGGAAGGAGAGGTGGCCGGTTGGTCCTTTTATATAGTCCAGCTAGTCGCCCGGGAGGCATCATGCTGTCTTGGGCGACGGGTGTGCACCATAAATGGCTAGCCAAACGGTCGGGTGCTGGGGTAACAGTCGGGGTGTCTGGCGTCCATGGCCTGAGTGATCGCCCTTAGCGCGAGCGATGGGCTCCTAAAAGTGCAAATAAAAAACAGCCCGGCATATAATTTTGAAGATATATTATAGTTATACAAAATAAAATAAATTCTGGTAGCTTGTTGTGTAGCTCTAGCACGTAGCGCAACCGCTGCCGATAAGCACCCAGTGGCCAGTAGCAGCGACGAACCGCCCCATCAGCAGTTGGGTGGTTTTTCCAGGGTTTTCGGTTTTACCATCGCTTTTTTACTAAAAACCAAATACCACGTTGTAGTAATCTAGGGAACGAAACCTGTACCGCGTTGACCAGTTTGGTTTCGATTGATATTTTCAGTTAGGTTTAGCGGTCACTTTATATTATCGGGAAACTTCCTACTATATCATATAAGAAAGTTTCTAAACAATAATAAACAAAATTTGGTGTCTAGATTTGCTAAGGAAACAAAGAATATGGTAAAAAAGCATGATGGCTGAACGACCATCTATGTAAAGAAGACAATCGGACCGTGTATCTTTAGATCCAACTATTTTTAGACCTGCTGGCCCAAAATACCAATCTTATGTAACCAAACACAAAATTAATCCTGGGTTAAAACAGAGACCCATAACCAGACCTTATGGGTAATCAAGCCTAGTACCGTTACTCCGTCAGGTCTAGTCTAGACTACAAAATAGAGAGAAGAAAGTGTGTCACTCTGATTGAAATGGGCTTCACCATTATCAACCATGGGGAAACCGAAGGCATGGTCACCATCAGTCTGGGAATTAACAGCGGTATTGCAGGGGTGGCATCGGTGGAGTGATAATGAAGCAGGGGTTTGGGTTGCCGCCTTCGCTCGTGGGAGGTTGGAGCCGGGGCTTCCCGCGGGTACCCGAATCCATCTCTACGTCCATGGCTTCATGTCTCAACATATAGTCACAACATGGGGTTTGCTCATTTCTTGATTATCCCTTAACAAGGTCCTATTCTTTTCAGCTTAATGGCTTAACAGCTTAACAACTTATCTACGTTTCTAAAAGACATATGTTTTGAATTTTTAAGTCCGTTTTTTCGCTGTTTTGAAGGTGGGTCCTAACGCTTTAAAAAGCAAGTCAAACGAAATGGATCCGAATCTCGAGGCTACCTCGGGAAGCTCTCGAAATACAATCATTTCATCCATTCAACTGTTTAGCCGTTCAGATCAGCTCAAAAGAACAGGGCCTAAATGCTTTCATCAGATGTTTTTAAAATTAGCAATAAAAAGTAGGCACATGTGCAAAAAAAAAAAAGACAAAAAAGAATAGAAAATAAGAAAGCGAAATGGCATTGAATTGGGAGATCCCTCTTAGCCAATTAGTCGCTTTCTTTGTCATCCCATACATTTTTAAAGTAAAAATAAACGGTTTTGCTGCTTCTCAGGCGACTGATTTTTAAATAAGTCTCAGTCGATTTTCACATAGCTAAATTCTACCGTTAGATCTTTTATATGTCATATAAAGATGTTTGATCAATGGTCTAGAAAATCGACTGAGAGATAAATAACTCTCAGGCGCCTGATAATAAGTCAGTCCCAAAAATAAATTACAAAAATGTTGCAATTTGTACCTATAAATTGAAGTGCCAATCAAAGATCATTCACCTTCTCCGACCTACAATTCCTTTCCCTCCAACTCATGCATGGTGCGAACTAACTAACTCGTTTCTTCTACTTGTGCGCACGTAGAACAGCATCAAGAAAAGGTCTGGCATACTCGATCCTTTCATTCTTAAACTTACTTGTTGATCTGCACGGCCGGAGCCAGAAGAGAAGATACATATTTTTTAACTTGTTGCACAATATTTTTTTATCCAGTAATTAACTCCCTTTCTTCATATGAAATCACAAGAAATTGCTATAGAAATTCTTTACAATTTTCGGATTTTCTAGTACCCACAGAAAAACCACACATATATCCTAAGTTTTCCCGGTAATTCAATAGCGTTCATTACGCACGAATATCATGTTGTGGATCGTGGTTAACAACTTAACATATCAATATAATCGGATGTTATTGTTTTTAATGTATATATATTAAGGTGTGCCATTCTTTGCAGATGCCCAAGTTAATCGTCACTTTAAAGGATGAGTGCTGTCGTTGCAAGGCAAAGATCCAAAAGGTCCTGACCTGCCTCCCGGGTACGCTCATATAAACTACCAAAGTACCAAGTAATTATTATAATCGTTATTACTTATCTATCTACAAAAGATTCTTAAGCTGAAAAGTTTTCAGAGTGATCGATATAAATGAACACCGTAATTCCCGGACTAATAATTAGACCATGTAACTCCTGATCTACATGTACACGATTTGCTAGCTTACACTGCATGTGAGTGCATGCATGCTTGCAAATGCAGACGAGTTTTGCATCGAGAAGGTCGAGTTTGGGAAGTGCAAGGTGACGATCACTGGCAAGTTCGACGCCGACAAGCTCAAAGGCAGGCTGTGGTGCGAGGCCGGCAAGTTCATCAAGTCGATCGAGATCGAGAAGGAAGACAAGAAGAAAGAAGAAGAAGAGAAGAAGAAGAAAGAAGAAGAAGAGGAGAAGAAGAAGAAGAAGGAGCCTCCATGCAAGCTTGTTCACGTGTATCCATGGCCGTACCCGTATCAAGCGCCGTACGCCGGAGGCGCGTGCCCCTGGTGGCTAGGGAGCTGCGGCACTTGCTACCCTCAGCAGTGCCAGTGCTACAGCCACTGCAAGCCGCCGCCTCCGCCTCCGCCGCCGCCGCCGCCGCCGCCGTCGCCGCCACGGTGTGCTTGTGCAAAGTGCCGTCCGAGCTGCAGCTCCTCCGGCGACCACCATATCTGCGGCGTCGGCGGACATGAGCACTGCTCTGGCAGCTCCTGCTCCTCCAAGCCTGTGGTGCCGTGCATGCTCCCGGCTCCGGTGATCGTCTGCGACGACAGCAACCCGTCCTACGCCTGCTCCGTCATGTAATATGTACGTACGTAACGTACCGTTGTGTAAGCGTACGTATCAACGTGCAGCTACAGGTGATTGTGCTCTCGAAATAAAGATGCTTACACAACGGCGAGCGCTAGCGTGTGTGTGTGTGTGTAGCATGCACGCATGCGCATGTGTGTGGGTGTGCATGCATAACGTTCTTGTACTCGTGGCCTCGAGACTCCATGTATATCAAGACAATTCTTGTACTGCCAATAACCGCCCGGGGATATACTAATGGGCAGTATAACATTAAAATAATATACGTATTTCATATAATTAATGTGAGTTTTTTGTGGTGTTTGATGAGCAGTCCATGTATATATCTTGCATTTTACAAGTTCATTGGGTTTACCATCGGGTACCATTTTCCCAACCACGGCAGCCCATCAAGAGAATCATCTATATATCAACAGTTTTATACCTTTTTCTTTTGAGCCGTCAAAAATACTGTGTTTGCTGCTGTAGTGGAGCATCACATTATGATGGTTCATTTTGTCCACCGTACGCATTTATAGCTAATTAATTAATTGTGAATTCTGTCGACGTAGACAGGGCGTGTATATATTGATCATTCCATCCGATCGATAGAACATCTAGATGCGTATAGATTGTTTGTTGTAACGTACATCAAAAAAATTTAATGTACGGAGCTGCTCATCGATTGATCGGATCCCTATTGGTTGACCTCTGATCTTCGTCTTACAGCTAGCTAAGTCGATTTCAACGTGTACGGGGCACCATATATTTATATTTACAACCCCCATATATTTTATTTACATCATCCCCACACACGCTCGCCCGCAGATAACTAGTGGATAGATCATACACTGATGCATGCATGCTCGAGCTTGACATGTGTACTACTTCAATTATGACCGACTGCAACCAGTTCCGAGAGCGACGCGAGCATGTTATTAGAGAGGAGGAAGAAGAAAAACCGATCATTTTGTCACGTCTCAAAACAGGACCTAGACGAAGCGTTTTTCTTATCTGCTGTACCACTGTGGCAATTCATTTATACTTCAACACTCCCCCGTACGTGCAGGCTCCCCCAGACCTCAAACGTGGAATAGAGTGGGCGACTTATTTAATTGCGCCGGCCAGGACTCGAACTCGAGACCTCTGGCTCTGATACCATATTGAGTTGCATGGCCTAACCAATTCACTCAAAAGCCTAACCTGATAGGGAAAGGAGAGCAATTCACTTATACTTCAACACGGTCATTGTACAAGAGTTTATATCTATGTAAGACCTAATCAAAGGACAAGCTTAGACTAGGGTTACAAGCATAAGCATAAATTAATTTTATTACATTATTGTAGATCCAAATATATATTTTTTAAAATTATAGTGTACACACTAGCTAGCAGTTTTGGTGTTGATTCTAGCATATGTTAGATTCCCTTCCGTTCCCATCTAGCTAGCTAGCCTGTGCTTAATCAGTTTCCTCTTGCTCAGACAAATATTGGCTATATACTCCACAGAATTTATGCTGAAAAAAATAAAAGAAAAGAAGGATGAGTATAACAAGTCACACTCAACAAACGAGCTAGCTAGCAGGGCAAATAAAACTGCAAATATAATCACGATACACCAGTATCCCTATAGTTAATTAGTATTTGTATCTTGTAGATTATCGTTCATATATTTCACCGTGCAAGAAAATATGAGAGAGGAGTGATTTTGGTTTTTATGACATCCAATAAATTCATGAGAGGAAATCAAATTTTGCCTCTCGGCTAGCAGCACATGCTTGCAACGCGTATGGATAATGACAAGAATATTTTTCTAATCTAGCCCACTGTCCCTAGCTAATTAGAAGCGTATGAGAGGATGCAAAATACAGACATATAAATAACAAGGAGAAGTGTTCTTCTTTCTCCTCTCTTCTCCTTCTTCTCTGTGGCTAGCTTTATGTTTGGGGTGGTCGGCTTGTGCCTTGACTTTTCAAGTGGAGGTCGTCTTCTCTCTTCTCGTCCTTTGTGTGTGCTTTCTAGTAGCTAAGCGGCGTAATATTCTTTCAGCTGGTGGCCAGCTTAAGCTAAGTGTGGCGCGGTGGTGTACTCCCATGGGCCACTGCAGTGTCTGTGTCTGTGTCTGTGGAAAAGTGACGTGATTCCAACGTTTCCATTGTTGCTGCGCTATTATCTCCTTCTAGCTAGCCCCTACACTTTAATGAACCCCGTCTCATTCGTATCCGAGTCCAACATGAACCATGGAAATGCGGGATATTCATTCTCACGTCTATACATGCAGCTGCATATAAATATAAAGATGAAAAATGTGTTACAATATTTTTTTTAAGCCAACGGGTAAAAGCTCTTCCAACGTTTCCATTGTTGCTGCGCTATTATCTCCTTCTAGCTAGCCCCTACACTTTAATGAACCCCGTCTCATTCGTATCCGAGTCCAACATGAACCATGGAAATGCGGGATATTCATTCTCACGTCTATACATGCAGCTGCATATAAATATAAAGATGAAAAATGTGTTACAATATTTTTTTTAAGCCAACGGGTAAAAGCTCTGCCATTTCATTAAGTAGGAGAGTAAAACAATGTGTAAGAGAGAGGGGGGAGAGAGGAAGACGGCCTGGCCAAGGGAGGAAGAAAAAGACCCGGCGCAAACGCACCAAGAGCCCACCACAGCGCAAGCGCCACCAAAAGCATGCCACCGCATGCCACCTTGGCCAGGCAAACACCTCACCCAAAGGTGACAACTACAACGGCAATGGCCTGAGGCCGCCGGCAACAACACGGCTAAATGGGACACTAGCAGCCAACCACCAAGATCAAAGACAACGCCTTCAGCAAGGAAGCGACGCAAACGAGACGCCATCGCACGAGAGTTTTCACTCGAGAAGCTTCAGAGACAAGGCAACCATCACAACGATGCCTCCAGGGGGGAACGGCGCCAGGGCGTCGCCATTGCCGGCCTAGGCAGGAAGCCTAGGCAGAGTTTTCACCCGGAGCACCTACCCTGAAGCCACCTTGGAGGAGTACGAAGCTAGTAGCCGACAAGAGAGCGCGGCCACCACACCATGCCACCACGTACCGCTCTGCGACGAGAGACGACGAGAAAGCCGAGCGACAAGGGATGTCGTCACCAAGCGGCCCGAGGGGTGGAGCCGATGAGAACACACTGAAGCCGCCCCCTCCGCGCGATCCAACAACGTCGACCCTAGAAAGTCGACCGCATGCCGAGAACTCTCGACAACATCAACACCACTGCAGTACTCACGCCCCAAGCTCGCAAACCGGCCGAGCCACCAACGCCAGGGATCCACCTTACATGCACAAGCTGGACAACCATTAGCTGTCGTAAGAAGACCGACCCCGACCGCAACCTCTCTAGCAAAGGGAGGAGAGGAGTGGGGGTGGCTAGATCGGACGCCACCTTGCCGGTAAAGAGAGAAGGCTGGAAGAGGGTGGTGACGAGGGAGAAGAGGGGCGCCCCCAGCCGGACCGCCACACCTCCAAAGGAGAGAGTAGAAGAGGGGGCACATGACCCGAGCCATAGCACTCTAGAAGAAGGGAGAGACAGAGGGGACACAACGGAGCGGCAACCGACAAGAAGAACAAGGTAGCCGAGTTCGGAGGCAACGCGAAGATCTGGAGGAAGACATGGCAGGGGAGAGCCCTCTGCCAGCAGAGTCGACGTCGCAGCCCGGCGGCAAAGCCAGCTCGCCAAGGGCGTCGAAACCGGCGAGGCTGCTGCCGAGGCGCCGCCACCAACAAAGCCGCTGAGAAGAAGCTTGGCGAGCACCAGGATCTCGCACTGATACACCGGCTCCCACTCCAGATCCGACGGGAAATCCCTCCCCTGGAGCTCGAGGGAGGGGAGGGAGAAGGGAGAGCTGGCGAGCAGGGGAGGCAGATGGCGGCGGAGAGGCCTCGCCGGCAACCGCAGTGCAGAAGAGGCGGCAGGCATCCTAGCCATACGGCGCAAGGCGAATGGCCGCTTGCCACTTGAGGAAGCGCTGAAAGCGTTACGCCGTCGTTGCCATGTCTGAGCTCGGTTGAATCAGAGTCCGATGGATCACGAATTCGACAGCAAGCTACCACCAGCATACCTCGCCGCCCATGAGCCGGAGAAGGAAATCACCGAGGAGCCGCTGGAGAGGAGAAAGAAGGAAAAAAGAATAGCCCGCCTCACTGCTCTACCTGGTGGAGATGGCGTCTGCGAGGAAGGAGGGCACTACGAAGGCCATGGCCGTGGCTGGCCATTTGGAGGCAGGCCGCCATTCTGCGGCCGCCAGCGAGGTGGGGGGCTAGGGTTTGAGGCGGGGCTGTCGCCTAAGAGGTCGCAACTCGCAAGAGCACGTAGGAGCGCGAGGCAAACCCTACCAGGTTGGTTTGACCGTTTCAATGTGTTACAATATTATTTTATGTTTAGAACTTGCTCACCAACCCGCTCTTGGGCCACACACCCCTTGAAGTAATTTCCAAGTTATTGGGCCCTTCTGCTTCCTCCTCTCCCTCTCTCCTTACCAGTCAAGTTGGCCGCCACCCGTCGACGCAAACCGTAAGTGACCACTGCCTAGGCCATCGCAACCATGCCGGCACGCGCTCGAGCCCGCACGCGGCGTGGTCGCATGCATGTGGTCTAGTGATGGTCGCCCGCGGGTGGTGGCTAGCTCGCCTAGGATAGAAATTGGAAAAGAGGAAGAAGGAAGGAATGAAGGAACGAAGGCATAGGTTACTTATTTAAAAAAATTAGAGGCATATTTGCAAAAGTGCATGTGGAAGAGATGAATAGGGTTAAGCATAAATTTTGGAGCACATCTGATGATCATTAGTGTATATGAAGCCACATGTACATGTGACAAGTTTGAATTGTACAATATCGGCTATATCTAAAACATTGCACCTAGCTTTACTCTTTTCGGACGAAGTGAAGCTAAAAGCCAATGATGTTATGCATGCGTGGGCTAACCGTTAGCCGAGCTTGGATGAGCTAATTAACAGTTAGGTTGCTATAAACACATATGCATCTTCGTGGCTCCCCATCTCGTATGATCTATGGCTGAGAGTGATTGGAATATTCTTTTTTCTCCTCCTCTCCATGAATCCATTGATTATCGGGTCCCCACAGGGTCAAGTGCGTGTCAATAATTTGTAAGTAGCACTTGGAGGTTTTGCTTTTAGAATCACGTTTAGATTTGGTAGATATATACTGATGCTGATTTTTTTGCGTTGCATATGGATCTATAAACATGTCGGTAATTACGATTAGTTCTTTAGGACGATGGAGAACCGCTTGTGACGATCGGGTCGCAAGCGAGTTAAAGCGAACCGCTTGTGATGAGCCGCTTGGGAAGTCCCGATCCTAGTAGTGGCCTATGCTCCTCCTTTTCTTCATTAATTTTTACTTGGTGACGGCGATGTGTAGAATAGAATTGGATGAGGGCCTGAGGCCTGGCGCTCCAGTGATGTTATTTCAGAAAACGCTCCTGCCACTGAACTCGTGGACGCCAAGCATTTTGACAAATGGCAGATGATCTACTAGTACTTTTGGAGAACTAGCTGCGTTGGCGTGCCCGTGGCGCGCCATGTCAGTCCCTTTTATATCTGAGTAAATAAAGATGTATGAAAAAAATTAAAAAAAAAAGCATTACATCTTTTGTTTGTTGTTCCCATTTTTTATTTCTTTTTCGGAGAATAGTTATTGATGCCGTATTTTTTTAAGGTTATTATCATCATATTATGACACCTTTTGCAAAGTTTTTTTCCAAGATTTTTTTAAGCGGCCATGAAAGTTGAAATTTAAAAAGAATGAATTATTTCGTAATACAATCATCTTTAAATCCTAAATGTTTTGAAAATAGCTAGTTCGTAATAAAATCATTTGTAAATCCTAAATGTTTTGGAAACAATCAGTTTTTTTTGCGGGCATCTTCATGAATACGTGCTCCTTAGCTATAGTTCAATATTTCGAAGGTATTTTATTTTTGTTTTGTACTAATCGATATCGGAAAATTAAACATTTGTAATGCTTAAATACATTTATGGACTCTTACTAAAAAATTTTGATTGCATTTTTAAAACATGTAAGAATTCTGGATTTGTTTACGTTGCTAGACCAAATTTCCTCCAATTGATCCCCTCTTTTTCAATTCTTTCTAAAATTCATGTTTTAGGAGGTTTATAGTTTTAAAATTGAATGTCAACAAATTTAAAATTTAGAAATAAATTTAAGAGATTTTGGAAGATATTAAAATTCCCGTTTGAATTTGGGCAGGGAGTCTGGAAATTTTAAAAAGAAATTTGAAAAACCATAAGATTCACAAAAAAAAATAAGCAAATTATACAACATAAAAAACCATGAAGACCACATATTTTTTGTTGAAATTCAAAAAACAAAAAAGCGGACATAACAAATTCTAAAATAAATAATATCTATAAGGGTTTGCTATTTCCCAGATTCATTTAATTTGAAAACCATTGAGACTAAATTTAGATTTTTCTCAAAATTTAAAAAAGTAAATGTGAAAATAACAAATTTTAAAATAAAAAATATCTACAAAAAAATAAAAGCGAATATAGCATGCAGCGCGCAGTGTAGGTGAGCAGCACGCGTACGTGCAGCGAGCAGCATGCGTACGTGCGTGCAGGTGCAGGCGGAGCGTACAGCGCTGTAGAGGAAAAATTCGCGCACAGAATGGCGGAACGGGGATTCGAACCGTGGCGCCCACGGCGTGCCCGAGGCGGGGAAAAAACGCGAGGGGGGTGGGCGGGGCGCGCCCAACGCACGGTGACTGCGCGCGGAGCCCAGCCAGGCGGGGAAAAAATCGGACGAAGAGCGGGGAGGAGGGATTCGAACCGTGGCCGCCCAGGCGGCGAACGGGCGCACCTAACCAACTCGCCAAATCGCCCGCGTGCCTGTGAGACGTGGCCCAAAAATCGTTTTATACGATAAAGTCAAACGGACGGTCGGATCGCAAGGGCGCGCACAATCGGACGGTTGCGGTGGCGCCGGGCGGGAAGGCAGGCTACGTGGCGAGCTAGCGATGCTCGTTTTCGCGCTTGTACTTCTATTGATACTTCCTTGGTTTTTTTATTTGACCGTTCATTTTATTAAAAAAAAAATTAGTGTAAACATGTAAAAATATAAGTCATGTTTGAAGTAATTAAATGATAAAACAAATAAGAACAAAATAAATTATATGTACGTAGTTTTTTTTAATAAGACGAATGGTAAAATACATGTTCAAAAGTTAAAGGCGTCAAATAAAAAAGAACTAAGTCAGAACTAAGTTTAACATATATTTTATTATTTTAATCTTATTCTTCAGAAATTCAGGGGTATGTTAATTACACGCTTTTTCTCATAAAATATAGGGGTACGGTTTTCTTTTCGCAAAAGATCATGTCATAGGAACAGCACCGGTGCACAAATTTTCGAACGCATGATCGGGTGAAGCTTTCACCACTGTACGTATGTCTGACTTGGTGAACCATCGTCGTGGTGTGTACATTAGGAGTATTATCTTAAACTAATTTTGAATATATGACTCACACTAGTCAAAAATTAATGACTGCTATACATACATCGTCCTCTGACACATTCGTCAAAAATTAATGACTACTATACATACATCGTCCTCAAACACCTCTGTCTATTATTGTTCATTATGCTTTTGTCGTCTTCAAGTTTCATTTCATTCTTTTTCGCGGACAATGATGCGCGCACACACACTCGCGACCTAGGAAGCCATGATGCATGGTTTGATACAACGATTTGACAATCCTTTTGTCTTGGACCGACTATTGAAAATCAGATGAAACTTCAGAAAAAAATGTTCTTTTTACTGGTTGTTGGATTTTAATCTAACGGTTCAGATCTATCGTATCTTTTCCATGCATAAGACAAGCCCAAACCTTAATCCACTCTAGTTGCAGCTGCCGCCACCATGCAACCTTACACCGCCGACTGGTGAACCATCAACACTAGCATTGCAACAGCAGCACAGTCACCGGTGTTCATCTTGACACCATATTCCACCTCCCATCCACAAATTAATTAAGCTTCTTCCCTGTACCTCTTTCTCCAACGAACTTCTACATTTTGGATGATGTACCCTGCACCACCCGCCTTAATTCCTCGTCTCCTGTCAATTGTTGTTTAATCCGCTATACTGCCTCTCAATGACTTATGGACACTTCATCAATCCAACACCCAAGTACCCAACTCCATCCTTCACCAATCCTAATTAAGGCCGAGACAATGTCTCTATCGCCTCATTGCCCTACCGCCCATTGTCAACCACCACCCATCACCGAACCTTCAATGCCCTCTGTATCCTTTTCCTAAGCCTAGGGTTGCCATGCACCCAAACCGTAAACCCTCACACAAAGGCATGATGATAACCAATGCAAGAAATGCCCGCAAGATGAGTCAATCGACTAAAATCTAAAAAATATTATAATAAATATCTATTAACTTTTTTTACATAAAGGCAAGGCATGTCACACCCTCACTTCCATCCTAGTTGTTAGGATTTTAATCGCTACGCAAGATATCTAAATGAATCCACTTAACCAACTTATACATGTATTTGACCCAACTTCTACTTTATATCCATGTAACCCACTCATAAGTTAGTAGCTAGTCTATATCTTTTTCCTCCCTTTCTCTCATCCACATATGCAAAATATCGAGTTGGCATCTTTATAGCTAGCTAACTAAGCACCATTGGAGATACTCGATCTAATGAGATAGATGAAATTGAGAGTAAAAGCATGTGTTGATTGTACATTAGAAAAACATGTGTTGTTCCATCTTTATGGATTCTCTAGCTAACTGGTAATGCCAGTTGTGTGGTTAAGCATATGATGCTCTTATGTGATTGCCGACATGTGTTGCTGATTTGATTAAGAACCAAGAGGATTGTTTTAACTAAGCCAAGTGGCACTGTTGTGGGGCGTGGAGCCTATGTGGCTAGGCTATGAGGCAAATCTAGAAGGAAGTTTTTCCTTAGTCACTACTACAGACTTAATCTTGTAAAGCATTCCTAAGCAAAATATAATACAAAGCATGAACTTGACTTCGATTAAATCTAGTAGTTAGGTTACTATAAATGATCATGTGGAACCTCAAGAAAGTTAGGTAAGAACTTCTTATGAAGGTTCTTTGGGCGATATATGTTATCGTGCAATTGTCTATATCCATCAATGTTACTGTACTAGCTTTGTCTAGCTTATTGATCCAGATGTTTGGCATTGGGTGGTGTAGTAATCCATCGAGAGAGTGGTGTAGTAATCCATCGAGAGAGCCACTTACTCATGGTTATTGTCG
Source organism: Raddia guianensis (assembly GCA_036346415.1). Lineage (NCBI taxonomy): Eukaryota > Viridiplantae > Streptophyta > Magnoliopsida > Poales > Poaceae > Raddia > Raddia guianensis. Next base: position 25,701,868 of record CM070537.1, on the reverse strand, counting down.
AAACTGTTGGGTTACAAACATTTCCTTTCTAGCAGAAGGTAGAAATGTGAATGTGTTCTGGGTAAAGATGTCCAATCTTTGAAAATTGCTAAAAACTATTCAATTAGTCGTGTTCACGGTCATGAACAAGGTATAATATTTTTAGTCACATGCATGGTGGTGTATTCCGGGTATAATTGTTGGGTGTGTTGTAGCAGGGGAACACTCACCCTATAGGCCCATACGAACCAGGAAAAGGCAAACCAATGCTAGGGCAGCGGGCCAGAGGAGGTGCCGACCCGAAGGAAACCTCATCTCTCGCTGGTGAGGCAAAGGAAGACCAGAGGAGGTGCCGACCCTAGGGAATCCTCGCCACCTGTCGGCGAGGCAAATTAAAGGCGGACTAGAGGAGTTGCCGACCTGAAGGAAGCCTCGCCTCCCGCTGGTGAGGTGAAGGCGGACCAGAGGAGGTGGTGGCACGAAAAAAGCACAAGCGAGAACTCGCAGAGGTCAGATACCCTGTAACCGTGGTGCAAAGGAGGGAAGCTTTCGTGAGGGCCAAGAAGGCCAAGGGACAACAAGTACTGGGGGCCAGCAAGTGTTGTAATAGGTGACACCCATCCCCCACAAACTAGGAGAAGGTGAATCAGTCTTGGGACAGCGGATCGAAGACGCGGAGTGCCTCACCTCTTTTGGCGAGGCAAAGGTGGACTGGGGATAACGGCCACCCGGAGGAGGCCACGGGCGAGGGAACGGTGGTCCAGAGACAGTGCTTGCCTACGAGGAGCCCTGCCCCCTTGAGGCGAGGCCACGATGAGCTGAGGAAACACCATCACAGAAAAGTTGGCTCGTGGGAGCCCGTGAGGAGGCCAAATACGCTAAGTCCAGGCCGCGAAGAAAGGAAGGTTCCGTCGACAGTAAGGAGGCAAAGGGACAACAAGAATGGTCTCCAGTAGGCGTCAGGAATCTTATCGCGTGGCAGAAGGATATGCAAGCTGGCCGTAACAACCGGTGTCGGGGGTAAAATCACGGTCCATTGCCATGGCCCACTCCCTAACGGCCCAACCAAACAGCCTACTAGGGCCCAGCTCCCTAGAAGGTTCTATCAGGCCTATGTGCATCCTGCCGAACAGCCTTCTGGCAGGCACGGTGCGTAATGGCCTAGGATTCGTGTTTGAGTCCGAATCGAACAAGAGTTCTGCATGGCTACGTGAAGACCCGGATGTTGGTTTCCCGGATTGGAATAGACGTCGTGATCCCCAAGACTTGGAGTTTACCTTATCTACCTCGGGATATATTTGGCATGTATCGAGTTCGTTACGGATTTGTGGTCAGCCCGGCCTGATATTCCCTCGGTAGGTCAGTTATTCGGCACTATATAAACAAGGCCTCTACGGCGTGTAGATGGGACATGATCGTTGTATCGAGACTTAGCGCATTGTTGCGTATAGCTTTCCTGCACACACATAATCTCGTCGAGATCTGTCCATCTCGTCGAGCATCCTCTTGTAATCATCTCTGATATATAAGAAAGGCTGGACGTAGGGTTGTTATCTCCCCGGAGAGGCCCGAACCAGGATAAAACCCTGTGTCTCCCTGTTGCTCGTTGATTGTTGTTCACCTTGCTTGGCAGGTCTTCTATCTCCCTTTTCTCAAGAACTTTAGTTGACTTGGGGTCAATATCCCAATCGTCGACAGTTGGCGCCGTCCATGTGGACAGGCAGGACAGCAGATCAAGCCTGTTCGAGCATGTCGAACTCGTTCAGCGACCGGGAAAATCTTCCTGAAGGGTACGGTTCCGAAGGACAGGATGTCAATTCACCTGTCAGATCGGATCGATCTTTTCGATCTCAATCACCTTCCAGATCTGAGACAGGGCTTTCCGACTACGTTCCGGAGATGGTCTTAGATCACGCTCCTGTCATTGAAGATGACTACGGAACCGACGATGTTTACGCTGGTTTAGATCTCTCGGATTCCAAGACCATGTCGGTGATGACACCGTCTAGTGATGACACAGTGATGACAGTGATGACACCGTCTAGTGTGCCAGCACACGGCCGTCGCAGTGTCTACATGGCCGGCGCAGAAACCTCAAGGGATCCGGCACGGGCCGCGGCGGCCGTCGAGATCGGGCAGTCCAATTCTGCTCGGCAACAAGATGGGGCTACGCCAGCTGCTCGCGAGCAAGAAGTTGTTCGCCGTAACCTAGACGCCTCAATCGATCAAACCTTGGCGCAGATTCGCGATCAGCGCAAACGTCAGCGACGCGATCCGCCTCGCGCAACTACGCCAAGTCCCCCGGCAGACGTTCTACCTGCTCGGGTTGAATCCCCGCGCAACCAGACTCCGGTCGGGCAAAACGCGAACGCCTCAGGGATCCCAGGACCCCTTGAGCGGAGTCGGAAACGACTTCAAGCCCTGGCAACGGTGGCTAGATCCACTAACCAGGCTAATCTTGCCCTCATGGGCAATGCTGTTGCTTCTCACCTAGAGCGGCTGGCTGGAGGCCTTAAGTCCATAGGTGAAGTTAACACTTCCTCCGGGCAACGCAGTTAACCTGCCTTGATCACCGATAACGGTCCCCAGTTCAGAAGCGAGCTATTCTAGGAATACTGCGAACAGCTGGGAACCAAGGTCAGCTTCGCCTCTATGGCACATCCATAGAACAATGGAGCAGTCAAGCGAGCTAACGGACAGATAGTCCAGGGTGTCAAACGACGCGTGTTCGCGGCACTCCGCGAGCACAACAAAGCCTGGGTCGACAAAGTTCCTTCCGTCCTCTGGGCCGTTCGCACCACAACCTGCCGGGCAACCGGGGAAGCTCCTTTCCAATTGGTCTACGGTGCAGAAGCCATCTTGCCCGCCGAAATAGTACTCGGCTCGCCCCGCAGGAGCTCGGTCAACTTGGTTGACTCTGAGTAAAAGCGCTTGCTCGAACTCGATCTCCTCGAAGGCACACGCGACCGGGCACAAGTCAGAATGGCGCGCTACCAGCAAGATCTTCGCCGGCACGCTGCCAAATCAGTTCGACCAAGGGCATTGAAGGCGTGCGGCCTCGTTCTGCGCCGTGTCCAGAGCCTGTCCAATGCCAACAAGTTAACTCCCCGTTGGGAGGGCCCGTTCACGATCGTTTCTACTGCTCGTCTAGGGGCTGTTCGCCTGGCAATGGAGGACGGGAGACAGCTGACCAGTACTTAGAACATCGACCAGCTTCGTAAGTTCTTTGTGTAAGTCTTTCGTGTGTTTGCTTAGCTTTGCGCTTTTTCTCAAACTTCGCATCTTGGTTCGTCCAAGTCTCTCGGGCTGCCATGTAAAGTTCAATCCAATAAGCGATGAATGTTCGCGGCCCTCCGTAGCCCTTCTCACCACTTGTCTTCTTAGACAATTCTCTTTCTGGTAACACTTAATAGCTGCCCGGTCTTACGAACTCTTGGCTCCGCGATCTTCAGGGTTTCCCTACCCGTATCTAGTTTCAACAAGTTCCTAAACTCAGAGTTGCGTAACACGGCCTCCAGCCTTGCGGCTAAGTCTGCTCTCGTAAGCCCTCCGCGGTAGAGGCACTTATCGCTCACGGCACAACCACTCGGCAAAGCCTGCTCTCGTAAGCCCTCCGCGGCAGAGGCACTTTCCTTATTCGGTTACCTTCGGAATTGCCTAACTTACGTTAACGAGCAGTTCATGGCACGAGTCGATCAGGATACGGGTGTCGCTCTATCTCTCTACGCACGTGCTCGAATTCGCAATCTTAGGTTTTCGAGCATCATCCGTACCGGGGACTAGGGTGTCGCTCTTTCTCTTGTGCACCTATTCGAGTTCGCAAGCTCAGATTCTCGAGCAGATGCACAGCGGGGGCTGGGAGTTAGGCTGGCGTGCTACCGTTTTTCCTAAAACTTTCTAGCGTTGTTCTGCCTTGCTCTCGGTTTTTTGCTCGTTCTTGTCTTTTGCTGCTCTTTTTTGCAGGGAAAAGGTAAGGCTTTATTTAGAGCTGCTCGGCCAGCTCCTCGACCCTTCCTTCCGCGATGCTAGTCCTCGTGGCCAGCGCGCGAAGCTCCTCGGCTTCTTCTCGAAGAGCGTCGGAGGACTGTCTCTCCTCGGTCAGTTGGGACTTGAGCTGATTTTCGGCAACCCCAGTACGTTTCCAGTTTTCCTTTTCCTTTCCTTAGCGTTGGTTTTCTAAAACCTCGTTGCCGGTCTTTCGCTCCCATAGCTCTCCCCGCGTGCGAGCATGTCTTTTTATCTGGCAACGACCTATACAATTCCGGTTAACCGAAGCGGTGCACCATCGAGGGAGTTCTGCCCATCGTAAGCCGATTCTCATTGCAACAGGCATGCCCATCGTAAGCCGATTCTCATCGCAACGAGCACTTCTGGCGCTGCTTCCGCACCCGCTAAGGCGACTCCAACGCTACACGGGTCCATGCCCGGATAAGATTTCGCCTCGCACATCTTGTCTGCGGCTAATGTCCCGATCGCCTTCCCTGGTTAGCGGTCTTAGCCACAGCGGGGCTGCACTTGCCCGCACACGTCTTTTTTATCCATGCTACGTCCTTCCTGGCACGGTAATCCGGAGCAATGCACCACCAACGGAGTCCTGCCCACCGTAAGCTGATTCTCATCGCAGCGAGCACTTCTGGCGCCGGTTCCGCATTCGCCGAGGTGACACTAATGCTATCGGGGACGTACCCGGGAAAAATTATGTCTTGTGCGGGTAGGTCGTCTTTTGCGTGTTTGTCAAAACTCGCTTTGCTCTTCTTTTAGAGCCTGTTTTTGCTCTCTTTTTCTCCTTGCTGGCTCGTTTCTTGTTTGTCTTCTGTAGGAAATACAGGAGCGGGGAACGTCGGACTCCGGTAATGGTCGCGGTGAGGTTCCAGGCTTCCCCACCAAAACCGATGTCTGCATCCCTTTCTTCCCGGGTACGCTCCGCGCATGCCCAGGGACTGGTTCACTTCATCCGTGTATGATTTCTTGCCTTTGCCAGGCACTGACCTTCACAGTTCGGCTAAGTCAAGGTAGTGCGCCACCAACGGAGTCCCGCTCGCCGTAAGCCGATTCTCATCGCAACGGGCACTCCAAGCATCGGTTCTGCAATTGCCAAGACAACGCTTACACTGTCGCAAGGAATACGTCATGGGTAAAGCGTTGATTTCACACGTTCTCTTGCAGCTCTGACTGCATTGGGTTGTGATTCACCTCGCACCGGGCAGCTCTTCGCCCGGAGCGCGCGTCTGGTCCCCACGATGAGCTCCGTGCTCGGGGACTGGATGGCCTCCTACCGGGTACGTCTTCACCCGGTCGCACTTTCTGATCCCTTTAACGAGCTCCGTGCTCGGGGACTGGATCTCTTTACCTGGATCCTTTGACGAGCTCTACGCTCGAGGACTGGGTCACCTTCCCCCTTGTATGCATTGTCTGCTCCTAGCACACGATCTACGTCTGGGGCACATTACCTTTGCTCCTGAGCACGACACTCTCTCGAGAGCGCAATCTCTATTTCCTCGGGCAAGCTCTAGCCCGAGAGGTGGTTCTCCTATTTCCGTTCATGCCTTCCTGGGTATCTTCATGCCTGGATGCAGCAACACGAGTCTATCTCGCGACTTGCTATGTTCATTCTCCCGAAAGATCTGATCTTACCAGATTTTGTGGTATGCTCTTCACTACCACGAATCCAATCCCTCCTTGATGACATTCAGTCTCAAGGAGATGATTCATCTCACTTAAGGCTGGGTACTCTGCTCGGACAGATGTCGTTCCCTGTTCGACGCAACAGAGTTGCTCGGCACCGGGCGGGTTTGTTCGGTCCCGAACAAGTCTTGTTCGGTTGAACCATAACCTGTTCGGTCGTCTGTTGCACGTCTTTGTAGCAGGAAAAATACCCTCTTCGTGACTTGGAGTCTCAAGAGAAAGACCCCACTCTAGTGAGTCCTTCCACTTGAGTCTCGGGGGCTAGCTGTCGGGGATAAAATCACGGTCCATTGCCATGGCCCACTCCCTGACGGCCCAACCGAACAGCCTACTAGGGCTCAGCTCCCTAGAAGGTTCTATCAGGCCCATGTGCATCTGCGCCAACAGCCTCACGGGCCGCACGGGCGTAATGGCCTAGGATTAAATGTTTGAGTCCGACTCGAACAAGAGTTCTGCACGGCTACGTGAAGACCCGGACGTTGGTTTCCCGGATTGGAATAGACGTCGTGATCCCCAAGACTTGGAGTTTACCTTATCTACCTCGAGATATATTTGGCATGCATCGAGTTCGTTACGGATTCGTGGTCAGTCCGGCCCGATATTCCCTCGGTAGGTCAGTTATTCAGCACTATATAAACAAGGCCTCTACGGCGTGTAGAGAGGACCTGATCGTTGTATTGAGACTTAGCGCATTGTTGCGTATTGCTTTCCTGCACACACATAATCTCGTCAAGATCTGTCCATTTTGTCGAGCATCCTCTTGTAATCATCTCTAATATATAAGAAAGGCTTGACGTAGGGTTGTTATCTTCCCGGAGAGGCCCGAACCAGGATAAAAACCCTGTGTCTCCCTGTTGCTAGTTGATTGTTGTTCACCTTGCTCGGCAGGTCTTCTATCTCCCTTTTCTCAAGAACCTTAGTTGACTTGGGGTCAATATCCCAATCGTCGACAACCGGGTCCCCTGTAATCCCCTTTGTAACCCTACCTTAGATGGAACAGTAAGGGCACTTGGGTCTTAGCCTTGGGTCCGAGGGTGTTTTTCCCTCGGTACCCCCGCCAAGGGGAGCAGGTCAAGGGCCAAGAAGTTCTTTTCTACCAAAGACCCCTTTGCCCTTGCTTTATCCCCGAATAGAGGGGCTGTATCGTGAAATATAAAAATGACCCCACTATAAATAGGGGGCCCCTAGAATAATAAAGGACACAATACAATTCTTCGACTAGCTAATTTGCCCAAGTTCAGCTTCTCCGAGCTGTCTCGGAGCCTCGCTCAGTTGCTCCGCGAGGCAGCCCCTAAGAAATCTGTTGTCTGGCTCGGGCCAATGACAGTAGGTGTCAGTAATCGTATCACATATCAGGAGGATACGTGTATAGACTGTAACAACTGAGTCCCCCTGTAATCCCCTTTGTAACCCAGTTTGAGATAAGGCGGTGGGGGCACTTAGGTCCTTGCCACAGGCTCTGGGGTTTCTTTACCCAGAAGCCCTTTCCTCGGGGCCTTCAAAAAAGACTTCTTGGCACTCGCTTCGCCCATGGTTGGAGGGGCAGCATAGGGAATTGTAAAAATTACCCCCCCACTATAAATAGGGGGAGCCCAAAGGAATGAAAGGATACAGAACAATTTTCTAGGCTAACTACTTTGTCTAAGCTTTGCTTCCCGAGTTGCTCTGCAAGCTCCACTTAACAGCTTCGCGGGGCAGCCCCTTAGGAGTAGTTTGTCTAACTAGGATCAACGACAGGGTGCAAACCACCTTCGAGGATCATTACAATCCATCTAGGGGTGTGAACATAACAAATTTAGATCAATATCACTGAAATCATATATATATTTTTTGGATTTGGCTTCAGATTTGGATCGGATAATTTTGGATTTGGAGTCCAAGCGGATACTGGTATTAATTAAATTCTCTCTTCTCTACATTAGATTACAATAGTTTTTACCATACTTAAATGCCACAAATTTAAACACATCATATATCTAAAAGTATTGCACAAGTTTAATACAAATACAACATAATTTATACATAAATACAGCATTGCTATAGCAACCAACCCCTCAAAACAAATAAACGTGTAGTAGTTATTTTTGGATATTTTGGTTATTCGAATCTGAATTTGAGAATATCCAACTAAATCCGAAATCATAGCCGAATCTAAATCCAAATCCGAAAACTACAATTTCAGATAATATTTGAATTAATCAATCAGATGCTGAATTCAAGATCAAATTTGTTGGTTTCCGGATTCCATAAACGTATGGCCAAAAACTTCTTGTATCCGATTATACCCCTAAATCCATCCATCGCAAACGTATTCGTCCTCCGTGATGGTTACCGGTGTATTCTCGTACCTGTGTCAGTGGATAAGTACCCCTCTGCGTAGACACAGGTCGAGATGTCTGCCATATGGTCAGTTATCAATTCCTAACAGTTCGTTTACGTACCTTGCTTCTGTCAAACATGCGCTTCACTCTGGCCTTCGTTTCCATCTACTTTCGCGTTGACCGGGACATGCGAGCTACCACTACCAGCCTAATACAACCTCTGATTGTTTTCCGGCATCGATTGGCGATTGATTTGATCCAAGAAATGACACATTTTTAGCTCTGCATGCTGCATGTGTGACACGACTGGCAGGCGGCAGCCGTCGCAGTCGGCAAGCCAATCAAGCATCCACAGTAGTAACAGATGCATGTGCCGGTGGACGAAAAAATTGGTTGAATAATATATATTTAAATATAAATTGGGAATCTATACGGCATACGGGGTAAATTACAAAAATGATCTACTTTCCGCCACCCGGGACGTCGAATATGCGGCTTCCGCCACGCCGCGCGCCGGATACGCGGCTTCCGCCACCGGGCATGGCTTCCGCCACCCCAGGCGGAGGAAACTGGCTTTCGCCTCACGGTGGCGGAAGCTACCGCACCACACGCTGGCGGCTCCGCCGCGCTGGCTCTCGCCCGACTCAGCTCGTCCAGCGCGCCGCGATTCCCCGCCGAAGCTGCGTGCCGATTTATTAAAGTACGTGTTAATTATTGCGGCAAGCGGTGTGACGCTGGTCGGTCGCCGCGACGTCATTTTATGTCTCGTGATTAGCTGTTAAACCTGCGTTTAATTTATTAAAAGGTAATTAGCTATTAATAAATTGCATGCTTAGGTTGATTTAATCACGCACGCACGGCTATATAAGGAGGAGTTGGCTCGCCATTGTGTGCCGACGGTGCTCATTCCTCCGCAAACCATTTTCACGCTCGGTGCTTAACTTGTCGCCGTTGCTCGCCTTCCCGCTTTCGGTGCTAAGCCCGCCTTTCGGTGCTCATCTTGTCGCTCGGTGCTCGGCCGCCGCTTTCGGTGCTCATCTTGTCGCTCGGTGCTCGATTTCGCTAAAGACTACATACGTTTGTCTTTGGTAGCGTTTTCTCCGTCTTCATCAAGGTGATTTTTTTACTTTGTACCGTTTGAATATAGATGAAGACATAGTTTGAAAACTTTCATTCATTATTTCATGTGCTTGAATGCGCAGTGTTGGTACCTCGTGAGCGCATCGCTTGTTCGACATATTATTACTAGGTATGCATTTTAATAAACTTCGCGTTAGTGGACTTGTATATTCTTGTAGAATGAAATATAGATTAATGTAGATTTTGTAAGCGAAGTGAAATGTAGCATTACGTCAGAGATGTAATGACTATAATCTCGACTAATTTATAACGGTGGTAAGAAAACAATAACGCGGACGTGCATGTACCATTTAAAGTAAGTTAAATTTAAAATAAATACAATATTTATGTGCTAAGAAAACATCAACGCAGATCGTAAATGTAACATTTGAAGTGAGTTGAATTTGAAAAAAAATATAATTATTTTACAACAGCTTATATGTTCATAGTTTGTTATAGAGGTAAAAACTATTACGATCAAATATGCATGTGATATTAACTCGCACCTACTCAAAGTATGTTATGCTTTATGTTTAATAAAGTGAGGTAGTTATTTAGCGTAAGTAAAAATAGTTGTCCACAGACAAAACATTATTTCAAAGCACGCTGTTACCTCACGAGTATCTTGTCCATTGGCGACATTATTAGAAGGTATGCATTTTAATAAACATTGCTAGTAGACTTATATAATGTAGTACAAGCAACTATTGATCAATTGACGGAATGTTTTATTAATTGCATACAACACATATTATAGAACAACAGTTTTAATTTCATGTTAGAAATAAGTGAAATGGTAATATTGCCATGACTAAATATGTAGAATTTGTATGGAATAATGACTAATTATATATTAATTATAACCTAGATAACATAGTGTTCGATTTAAAGGTAGACATGTCATATTAATTAGTTAGTGTGATATCAATATTTGTTACGTTGTATGCATACGTAATTAAAATAGTTAGTGAATTAATTTGTTATCAATATTAAATTGTTGTTTAATTATTTAGTTCATTAAAGTTAGTTAGTTAATAATGGTACTTATGAAATTTGACAAATAAACATTATTTATGTCTTGTAGGCGTTGTTTAGGGTGTAAATAAAAAATGATATATTCAATTAAAAATCCAAAAAAATAATAGAAAGTCTACAGAACAATTGTAGACTGGCGGAATAAAAATAACAATTACTGTGGAAGGTGTTTGCATGTGCCTGTTTGTGTGAAAATATTAAAATTTATAGTATTGAATACGAGCTTACATATATAGACGAGTGACATTTTTTTAAATGACACATGGACAGATCTTTATGGCAACAACGTTGCATATTTTCTATGGGGATGCTCCAACACAAGTGCAGGGTGCTTTTGTTAGCATGCACAGTTGCATGCATACACAAGCCGCAATAGATCTTCCTATAGGACCTAAAGACTTAATAGGGGTGGTTGCCAGAACACTTGGCATAGATCGGCGAAACTTGAAAGTGCGCCTCTGGTGATTCGACCCGTTCGTCCGAACACTTCGCATGTAGTATGCAACTTTGTGGGAGCTTCTGAACCGATGTTCGTGGGACTTGTATGTTGCAAAGTCTGTTGAGGAAGCGTTCGAGATTGGTGTGTACGCTGAAGTGGTACCACGAGAGGAGGGAGGCACAAGTGAATCATCAATGGTCAGAGAGTCGCTACATGTGTTCCCGATGTACAGTGCAGATTAGAGTCATCGCGAGGTCCAATCGCGGAAGTAGAGGAGAGGGTTGGAGGACATGAAAGGGTTGTCGTAGCGGAGGAGATTGATGTCGCGGTCATGGAAGATGATGAGGTCGACGTGACGGGAGAAGGTGAGGATGATGGTGAGGATGATGCAGGGCTGCAATCGCAGACTTTCGTGAAATAGAAGCGTGACTGCGTTATGCCTGATTTCTCCCAGATATCTAGCTGGGGATATGAGCATAACGATATACAAGTAGGACAAAGTTTTGGAAGTAAGCAGGAGGCGCAACACTTCATTTCCAATTTCGCCATCACCACCGTCGTGAGCACAAAGTGCTACTGTCTGGGCCAGACGTCTATGTGGTTGGGTGTAAAAGAGGGGAGTGCTCGACTGTACGGCCCATAGACCAAAGAATGATCAATACTTCATTATCTCACTGCATTTAACCGCACACTTGTAACGGAGGGTGTCCTAAACATGAGTAAGGTCATGGATGCGGTATATAGCCCAAACACTCCTTAGCATAGTGGAGTCAGACATCAAATTAGCACCAAACACCATAATTGCGGAGATGCAGAGCCGAACAGGGATGGTAATCCCATACCACCTTGCTTGGCGGGCAAAACAAAAGGTGCTAACGATGATATTTGGGGGATTCAAGGACTCCTATAACTGGGCTCCCCGTTTGTTGCGGCAGATAGCATTGACCAACCCAGGCACTGAATGGGGAATTGACCAGCGGCCCGTGGAGCTGGCAGATGGCTCCTATTCTGAAGGTCATATGTACCTGTTGAGACTTTGTTGGGCATTTGCTCCGTGCATAGAAGCATTTAGGTATTGCCGGCCAGTGATTTGCGTCGACGGTACATTCCTAAAGGGGAGGTACCGCGGGACGCTTTTGACCGCGCTAGCCGCCGATGGAAACAATCAGATATTACCCGTTGCCTTCGCCATTGTCGAGAGTGAGAACAATGACAGCTGGCTTTGGTTCCTGCGGTTCGTGAAGAATGCGGTGGTCAGGGATAGAACCGGTGCTTGTGTCGTATCGGATCGTGGGTTGGGTATATTGCATGCACTGGATGTTCTGAAGGGAGGTCATGACCCAGCTTGTGCTTGGCCTGATGTTCAATCGAGGTGGTGCATGCGACACCTTGGTGCAAATTTGTACCTCGCATTTGAGCCGCACAATGGTCAAGAAGTTTAAGACAATGTGCTTGCAGAACCAAATGCGTAAGTTCCAAGCAATTTATAGGGACCTGAACCAACGCACACAAAGGCTTGTCGCCGATCAGGAGCAGGAGGCCATGCAGATGGTTGGAGGGGAAGGAGCTGCTGTGCGTCGGAACACAACGTTCACAAGAATGGATCGCGGGTAAACCGGCGGAGAAGTGGGCACTAGCGCACGATACTGACGGCGCTCGGTAAGTAGTGCCACTTGATCACACCCCTTTATGTACGAATGTTATACTAATGAAACGTACGTGTCATTTTCTAGGTATAAGGTAATGACGACTAATATCGCCGAGTCGTACAACAACGTGCTTCGAGGAGTTCGTGCTCTCCCGATATGCTCAATCATAGAGCTTACTTTCTATCGGACCATGGAGTACTTTCGAGACCGTGGCTATGCAGCAGAGCAATCGGCGTGCATGTTTTCTCCACGCGTCGAAGCGCTCATCGAGCAAAGACGATTGAAGGCTCAATTCCATGTAACCCAACTATATGATAGGGCCACCAACGAATTCAAAGTAAGCTGCCGAAGGAAGCACGTGTCGGGGTTTAGCGCGGGTGACACCGTGCAAACTTGCTACATTGGGAGTTCTGAAGCGGTTTGCTCATGCAACAAGCTACGATTGAGCATATCCCATGCTCCCACGTCTTTGGTACTGCCGTCGACTTAGTGGCAATAATGGCCTCCAATTCGTGTCCCGTACTATACAATGCAAGCAATCCGCGACACATGGAGGCCGAATTTCGCAACCGGTGATCGGGTTATAGAAAATGGAGGCACCACTGTACATGGCTACCGTTTCAGCTACCAAGCGAGACACACCGGAAGGCCACCCTCGCACGATTAGTGGGTGACATGGATGAATCACAATCCGGGGTGGTTTAAGGCTTTGTGCTAGATGCTGTACCGATATGACATGACCGCAGATGCCCAAACTAGACGGACACTAGCTCATGTATTTCCCAACCGAAAGTTGTGTATCCATACACCCTTGTAGTAATGTATTCTAATATGGTCACCGTTAATATATTGCTGTTGTATTACGCTCAATGTGGTTACAAGTCTGTATTTGTATTCCGTTAAGTTCACACAAAGTTATAAGATGGAACTTAGGAGTTGTTCAAGGAGGCCATCGATAGTAAGCCTGTGGCAAGAAAAATGATAGCGGTGTATGGTGACATTACATTCTATTGCTTGGAATGAATGCATATATGATTTTTACGGTAATTTGCTATTTTAAGTAGCTACGACCCTTCGCCCGAGGGGATCCAGGCTCCTTAAAAGGCTCGATGGGAGATTCCGTGTACCTCTGGCGCGACTGTGGATTGCTCCCTTTGCATTGCTCATGGATGGGGCAAACTTGCGGTGGAGTGAGGACGCCTCTGCCGATCTCGCGATCTGAACTTTTAACTGCACTTGCGGACAGATGGCGTCCTGAGACACATACTTTTCACTTTCCGTGTGGGGAGATGACGATCACGTTGCGAGATGTCGCAATGATTACTGGTCTTCCCATTGAGGGTCGTCCATTTGTTGTTATCAAGCCAGAACGGCTTGAATGGCAACAGTACATAGAGAACAGGTACGAAACAATCTATTATTCGAATCTATTGCACAATTAACCATTTCTATTTGTACACTTACAACAAGGAAACAAAACTACGTGTTCGGGCTGAATACGGTGCGAAGAGTGACCGAGGGTGTCATTTTCGTGGTGAAAGCATTGGACGAGTATGGGGATTGCCGTAAGAGGCCGACATTGAGACCGTGAACAGGCACTACGAAGTATACCTACTTCTATTGCTTGGAAGTGTTATGTTCACGCACACAAATGGAGATTCCGTTGGTGCGCATCTTGTGTGGGTTGCTCGCCAGCTCGCGTCTGATGCTCTTCACGGGAACCAGCCAGATGCCTTCAGCTGGGGCTCCGCTATTCTTGCCGACACATACCGCACTTTGTGCGAGGCATGTCGGAGGACAGCGGATACGTCGATCATGGCGGGTTGTCCCATGCTGCTACAGTTGTGGTCATGGTTCTACCTGCCCATGCTTCGACCGCGCGTTAAGCACGCGTACTACCCGGTGGACGTTCCCGACGATATGCACGAGTTGGAGCGCCCCACACTTGGATATAAATATATGCATGCCACACTTCGTTGGGCGCAAGAGGTTGATCACGGGTCCTACATGCGGGTCGTTGCTGACCTGGATTTTATCACTGAAAATGATGTCTGTTGGGACCCGTTCTCTCCATATGTTATGCATGAAATAGCACAAGGAGGACGCATCTCGGCAGCTTGCTTAAACAGTGAAGCGTACTGGTTGACGAAATGTCATCTGTTATGCATGAACGCTGTCGAGGTGTACTCACCGGAGCGTGTTTTGCGCCAATTTGGATACCGTCAACTAGTCCCTGTTCCTCCACCACGAGACGCCGGTCGCTCGCATGGGTATGCTTTCTATCAACCACGTTTATTTACACTCCTCATATTTTATTTTTGTTCGTACTAACCAAGTGACTATTTATTATTTCAGGAGGACCGCCAGGACACAACCCTAATTGACGGTGCAAAACGCGTCACACATCGTCATTTGGATGGAGGCGTACCATCGTGGATGTAGTCGTGCTGTTGGACCTTACAATCCATCGACTACAATGCCTATTATGATTGGTACATGCCGAGGACAAGATGTCATCTTTAAATCGACGGTAGAAGAAGAAGCAACAACCGTCGCAGCTCATCGTGGCGAACGAGTTCACCGCTTTCGTACGTGTGATTGCTTAAATGTCTTATGATATGTTCTGCGTTAATGTATTACGTACCTAACGGTTGTTAAATGTTTCAATACGCATACGTGAAAGCGCGACGTGCAAGACGAGGCGGACTTTTCGATGACTCAAACGGACCGAAGCGGGGGATCGCGCGGGCGAATCCCTTCGTAGTTTAATCCGAAGGGCGGGCGACCGTATGCGATCCGCATTACAGGCGATCGGAGGTCGCCGAACCAATATAAATAGAAGGGCGAGACAGGTCCGAGAGGCGCCGATGCGCGACGAAGCCTCTCTCAGAACGTTCCGCCCCACCAATGAGGACAATGTCCATGGAGAGGCAGCCTGGACATGTTCCGTTTCGGTCCCTCCCGATCTGGCAAGAGCTTCGACATCGGCCCATGATATAGGTACCCACCAACATTCAGCTTTTACACCGTTTGCATCCCCACCGGTGTACGGGTCACCCCATGGGCTGGATATTAATCGTCAACCAACTCAATCGGTCGGGAGGGAAGAAGACATGCACAGCACGCAGCAATCTTTTGGGTATAGGGGCGATGCACCCACGCAAACCATGGCTGATTGGGAAAATGAGAACAACGCGTGGCAACAAATGTTTGGGTCGGCCGTAGCATTCACTGATTTGTTGAATACGGTTGCTACACCCCATCCACCTGTCCCGCAACCAGATCAGCCAGGCGGGTCGAGTTGGCACATGCAGACACCAGCTCCACCACCGCGTGAGGATGCATATGCTAGTTGGAATGTATATAGTGGGCAATCCTATCAATTTGGCACCACTCCTCAGGTGGCAGACCAGCCCATGCCGCATCTGCCTACACGGTTTGGACCGTCACAAGCTGCGGGGATGCGTCAAACACGACCTCCTTTTCATTGGACACCCGAAGATTTCACAAGAAGAAGGGGGCCGCAATAAAAGTTACAAGCTGCGTCTGTTAACATTTTGTTTTCTTTGGTTTTTGAAAGTTTTGCATTCTTTCTTAACTAATTGTATAGAAGCCAACATTTGTAATGGTCAAATATATTTATACACCCTGACCATATATTTTTGTTGAATTTATTGAGCGTCAATTTTTATCTGTTTTTCTGACCTATCTGAAATGAAAATGAAATTCGGCTATGACCGATCGAAGTCACAAAAAACGCAAGGTCACAAATTTCATGCATTTACCATTATGAGAATTACGGGCACTAATTGCATTTACCATCGTAGTACGATGGCCGAACAACGTTTCAGCAATGCATGGATTAGGCCAAGTTGGTGGGAATCGTCCGGCCGGAGGCTGGCCCATTACCTTCGGAGGACCTTCCGATCAAATGAAACAGACTACGCATGCGATCAACCATCTTTGCGGCCTGCCCTCACATCCATCGGATCGCCCAAGTGTGCATGTGGAATTGATGCGATGGTGCGAGACATTCGATAGGCCAAGTCTGGTTGGACCGGACGGAGATTCTACCAATGTCCTCTATCGCAGTGAGTTTACTTACATTCATATATAACTAATTGATTTTCGTAGGTAACCTAACCTTGTATCCTTTGCAAAACAGATAAACGATTGTCGATGACATCATGGATGGATGATCCTTTTCCAATGGCAGCAGATGCATACATCACGGTTCTCCACGCAAGGATCGCAGATCTCGAACAATGTCTCGAAATGACAAACCGTACACTAGAGATGCAAGTCCGCATGGAACGCTTGTGCCCCTGCATGTCGGGCGTCGTGTGTAAACCGCCGCACCCACATGTTACGTACTTTTATGTTCCCTAAATCATGCATGCCATCGCTTATATATGTCATGCTATTGTGCGGTGTGTTTTTTCGACCGTAATGTAGGCATGCGAGCATCGGACTCGTGTTTGTACCATGTGATATGTTGCCGCAACACGCCCGCCAAAGTGCCCTATCGCCTATGCGACTTCAACCCGCGACCGTCAAAGTGTCTTATAGTCCGCGCGACGGACTCATCATTGGTAAAGTGTCGTATCTGTGCACGACGTGACCGATCACCGCTAATCTCGACTACAATGTTGAAGTGATCTATCATCGAAAAGTTCTGCGTGACACATCACATCATGCGAATCGTGTGGTCCGGTAGCCTGTTGAAGTGATCTATCACCGCAAAGGTCCGCGATGACACATTAAATCATCTTGAATCAGGCGGTCCAAATGTCCTCGTTGAAGTGACCTATCACCGCAAAGTGCTGCCGTGACACATTAAATCAGCTCGAGCAAGGCGTTAGTATGTCTTATTCAATTCGACCACGTTGCGCAATATCACCTATTTAAACCCAAGCGGTCTCACTACGAACAACACCACCAACAAGAGCATTCTAAGCACTTCACTTCGCAAATCTCTCAGGATCAAGACAGCCATATGGAGTTCCCATCGCCACCAAGGGAGTCTCTCCACGAATCCGTCCCACAAGGTGTTCAGCCGCCCATGTGTCTATGCGGCAGTCTTTGCGTTTTGAGGTTGTCCCAAGCCATGGGCTATACTTACGGGAGAAGGTATTGGAAGTGCGCAAATTATGCGCATTGATCGAATCACTGAGATGGAGAGGAGGGCAAAGTACCTGTAAGTTACTTCTTACTTATTTATTCCCTAACGAACATATACACGCACATGCTAACCTCATTCTTTGTAGCCTCCATTATGCGAGTTTGTGCAATTTTTGGACGCGGAGCAGACTCCCCAAATGGAGCGGCAGATGCAGCGGGAGGCGGCCGACCGCAGGGCCAGAGCCGACGAACGGTGGCAAGACGCCCTCAGGGAAGAAAGAAACAAGCGTGCGAGAGAAGAGTTTCAGGCACAACGCGAGGCTGACCGACAGCGCCAGTTCAATGAGCGTGAGGTAGACCGTGCCAGAAAGCGCGAGAGGGCTGCTAGAGCCAGGGATGCAGGACCTAGCTGCACCCAGTAGTATGGTTATCGTTTATGACAACTATGTTTTTAAATCTCCTAAGGCATGTAGGTTTAGATATGATGCACTACTACGGTAGATTGTCTTATGCATCACGCGTGCCATTGCTTGTATGTTGTAATCTGAATTTTTATTATTTAATCTCCGGTTCTCTAGATTAACAAGTTAAATGAATCATGCTTCCGCCATCTGGAATGGCTTAAGCCGTGCCCGCTGACCGTGCTAACTACATCGGATTCCCGCTCGCTGCTGCGTTGGACTGCGTGCCACTGCAGACTGTGCACCATTGAACCGTGTTCCTGATTATCCCGATTCCGGCTCGCTGCAAATCATTCATGGGCTGGCGTGAGCTGCAAAAAGACGCACGGCGGAAGCCGCTTATATTTTCCGCAATTCCGTCGAATGTCGATACTTTCGCAATTTTCATTTAAATGTGTATTAATCAACCAATTTTTCCTAAAATATATGGTCTATGCGAATAAAAAATTATAGTTCGAACAAAAATTGGTACGAAATAAACTATCAACGAGCATCGATGTACATAAAATAATACAACATCATCTAATCACGTTTACAACGGCCGAAAGGGAAAAATTTATTAAATATCCGAAAAAAATTTCAGCACAGATCTTGGTTTGATGTCAGCAATGAGATTCGGCTCATGGCTATTGGGAGGACCGGACTTTGGCGGCGTGGCGGCACGGGAGCGCTTCCGCCGTCTTGGGTGGCGGCCATCGGCTTTAGCCACCCGGCGTGGAAGCCACCGGGATGGCGGAAGCCGCTCTAGCAAATCCCATGTGGCGGAAGCAAGTATATATTTCGTGTATATTCCTCCCCTGTGGCATAGATTCCCAATTTGTATTTATATATATATTATTAAACCAATTTTTCCGCCAGTGGACACACGAGGATGATAGAGGTATTGTAGTCTCCACATCAATCATGTTATATTTTAGGACTATATCAATTGAGTAAATAACTTACATGTCATTATAAAGTTGTTTTATCAATTCCACCGCAAAGTGTGATACATCCGAGATACAATTATAAATTCAAATTCACCCCAAATATTACATTATAATATAATATTTTCAAGTACTTCTGACCAAAATGCTCTTCGGTCCACTTCTTCCACTAATCTCCACTTTCTCCCCCCACCCCTCCTTCTCTAGCTCCTAGAGGCAGCCATCCCATCTCTCTCACCAGAGCTCCCTTGCCACATCTCTCTTTCTCTCTCTCCTCACATTCCCTCATCGTTGGAGCACCGCTGAGCTGCCACCAAAGCTTCGCTGAGCCTCTCCCCACACAAGACAACGTGGGGTACCCGAGATGGCCATGCCACCTACACATCTGTCTAGGCCGCATAGGCTTGGCGTCTGACCAGATTCACCGCCTTTTCGTTTGGCCTGCTGGCGTTGTCTGGGGCGAAGAGGTGGCATTGATAAGGAGGTGGAGAGGCGCTATGGCGTGGAGAGGAGCTCGGGGATGGCGGCTGTGACCATAGTTGGCGGTGCCGCAAGGAGCTTGAGCTAGGGATAAGTGGTCGTTGCCCAGAGTTGAGAAACAGATAAGAAGAGAAGGAAAGAGGGAGAATGGCATTTTTTGTGAAAAAATTGAAGATGATGGAGGGGCGAACCAGCAAAAGTGTTTGCAATGGCAAATTTAAGATGAATCTTACTTTATAATGACGTCTAGGGTTTTTCACACTTTGCAGCACATTTCTAAGATAAAGCAACTTTGTAATGGAATTATTTACCCATATAAATTTGTCCTTCGCCACTCATAGGTTGAGAGTTCTTCATAAAATTTATGTTGATTGAGTTTAATTTTTACTCGATACAATAATAGCAGACTATGTATTCCCATGGTTAATGCCAGACTTTGTCGGTTGTGTTGAGCCTTATACATTGGTGAACGTGGCCAAAATATTTCCTTCGTCAAAAAGAACTCATTATTCAAGCTTTTCGGGTTAGCTGGTGGCCTGGTGCCTCACTGACCTTTTCATCATGTTAATCACTGACTCGCCCCTAGTTCGTTGAGATCAGTGTTTTGCTGATTAATGGCTCTGAATTACCGAAATCAACGTTATTTTTAAGTTGCTAGCTAAATGCTCTTATGTTACATCAACTATTCAACTGGAATCCAAGAAATGGTAGATAATTCTAATCATATTGACATTCATTTCACGGAAATCACATTTGATTTCGACCGAGTTTCCATCATGGTTCTTGATGAATTTGACCATGTAATTCAATCCACATTGATCAGTTTGCGGACTTGGCGGGTGGAGGTTGGCTGCCTGAAAACTTCACCAAAAAAAAAACGACAAGGTGTCGTTCCGAAATTAATATTATAGTTACCTGTATACGCTGAAACATTTAAAAAGAAAAGAAACCATAAAATTCTTTTCACGGCCGATTATGGTGAGGCTCCTAGGCGTCGCTGCCCTCCTTGAATGCTTGTCGTGGAGACCACTGGAGCGAAAGCCCTGTCCGCTCGGGCCGCCCATGGCCTCCTTGTTGGCAAGTATAGAAAGTGCACTAGCTGCAGCGACCTTATCGCCCCCCTCTTCTACGGCGATGAGGCTCATCCTCCATTTGGATACTAGCCGTTGTAGAGCTTATCCTGGCACATGCGGCATGGTTGATGCAACGTCAAAGCCCCCTTTTCTAGCGGTGGCGACACCCGTCCTTCTCTGGGCTGTCTACGGCAGCGGTCATCTTTGCGAGCCATGCATGGAACTCGTCGATGTCCCCTTCTTCTGCAGCGGCGACGCTCGTCCTTTTGTGCGTGGCAGTGTGCTCAGCTTGTTGTTCACCTCCCTCTACGACGGTGATTCACCTTCTAGGTGGCCAGTTCAGTGTCGGCGATTGTTGTGGCCGGCAGTGGCCGGTGATTGTAGGTCTGTCTATGTTGTGGTGTCGTGAGACTGTTTGTTTGCCCCACGGGTTTGGTGCCTGTCCTCTTTGGTCATGATGCTAGCGGTTGCGCTACGGTTGTACCTTGTGGTTTTACATGTTTTTTTTCCTTTTTTTTCTACTCTGCTTAATGAAATAAATCGGTAGTCAAGAAAGCTTTTTGACAAGAGCAACCCAAACACTGGCAAGGTGTGGTTTTGCCTGCTGTTGTGGTTGTAGTCGGCGGCGTCTTCTGGCACCTTTTAATCCTAGTCTACCCTTTGTTTTTCCAGCAATTGTCTTGCACGTTTTTTATCCTCTTTAATATGAAGGCCACACCACCTGCCAACGTTTCAAAAAACTAACCCCGTCCTATTTAGGCATCTGATCCGGTTCACCAGAGGTAGCAGAGCTGTTTTCGCCAATTTTCTAGGTGTCAGTTCTTTTAACTTGTGAGTTAATTGGGCCATATTGCTAGTATCAACTCGTGACCTAATCCATGAGGCCAAGGCCCATCAGTCCATGACCAATGAGGCGCCAACAACACCTCACAATCACAATTTACATGCCCACCTCACACTCCACGGACTATTTAACCAACCGCTCACACTCAACGGACAAATTTTTTACATTTTATATTGTTAACTTTCAAAAATAAATAAATGATATTACTTTTATTAAAATTAAATAAATAGACATCTATCGTCGTTCCATCGGACGGTTTATAGATCCCGTCAATTCAACTAGCGGGATTTACATTTTTCGCCAAACTATCGGAATGGGTATCAAGACAGTCGAATGTATGGAGACAAATCTCGCCATTTGGTTTGGCGGGATTTAAATCCCACTAAATGAAACGGAGGAATTTAAATCCCGCCAAACCAAGCAGAGGGATTTGTCCAAACAAACGAAGTGTCCATAGGAAGCCGAGAAACACTTCAAAAAATTGTCAAAAACATGCAAACATAACAAATCATCGATCCCAAAAGTCAAAAAATCGTCTTAGACCAACGTGGAGCCAAGAACAATAAATGATTTTAGAAGACCGTAAAACACGCCAAACTGCAGGAGAGAGAGCACCAACAGTCTTCGTCAAACATTTATATTAAGGCGTTCTTTTACTTTGGGATCAATGATTTGTTATGTTTGTATGCTTTTTGTTTTTTTTTTGGAGCGTTTATTGACTTCCTATGGACACTTCGTTTGTTTGGACAATTCACTCCGTTTGTTTTGGCGATATTTAAATCCCTCCATTTCATTTGGCTCATGTAAACTAAAATGTTGTTGGATTGGGCTGAGCTATGTCTTGTCGCTAACGGATCAGGCTTTTTTGGACGTGTTTGGATGCGTGGGTGGCAAGATCCTGGCTCACGCGAGCCAGGCCCGCGGAAAACGGCCGCACACCTCATTTCTTTGCGTGCTGTCTGTTTACACTACAGTTTACACTACGGCTGCATGGATTGGGTCTGGCCGCGTGTACGGATGCAACCAACAAAACGCCAATTCTACGCGTGGTCAATGTCTCGCGTGAGCTAGGCTCTCGCCGCCCAAGCATCCAAACACGTCCTTTAAACGTGGTCCGAAACCCAGTCCAGCTCGATACATGAATACATGATCAGTTCGGGAGTATTTTTGAGAGGTTACCTCTCAGACGAGGAAGAGGTGACATGTGAAATATGGAAGGTCTAGTTTCTGGTGGGGAGACTTGTGGGCTAGCGCAGTTAGTTAAGCATTCTGTGGAGGAATTTATTAACATTTATATTTTAAATTTTATAAAATAAATAATACTTTTTATTAAAATTAAATAAATAAACGCCTATCTTCGTTCCATCAGGCGGGATATAAATCGGTTCAATTCAACTAGCGAGATTTACATTTTTTGCCAAACAATCAAACGAAATGGGCATCAAGTCAGTTGGGGGATGTACGGGGACAAATTGAATTTGATTATGCTAATATCTTCAACTGCTCTGTTGGTTCTTTTCCAATGTATTATTTGGGTGTCCTAGTTAATCACTCCAAGAGTAGTGTTTGTGACTGGGATTTTATGGTGGAAAAAGTCTCAAAGAGGCTTGGTAATTGGAAAGTAATTCTTTGTCCAAAGGTGGAAGGCTGGTCCACATTAATTCTTGCCTTTCTATCATTCCAATTTATCATATGTCAATGTTCTTGGTTCTTGCTTCTATAATTTCCAAAATAGATAAAATTAGAAGAGATTTCTTTTGGGGGAGTTTTAGACTTAAAAGGAAATAACACTGGATTAATTGGAAGAACATTTGTGCTAATAAAAAAATCTGAGGGTCTTGGTGTTAAAAATTTGAGGTATCTTGACATCACTCTTTTATGCAAGTGGTTATGGAAATTAGAAACTAGGAATAGTATCTGGAGTTCTCTGATTCAAGCAAAATACTTGCATGGTGAACCTCTATCCCTTGTCAGGTCAAAAACCTTTGATTCCTCTAGTTGGTCTAATCTCCTTCAAATTAGAAAGTTCTATCTGAAGTATAGAACTTTTAATTTAGGAAATTTAAGAGAAAATTGACTTTTTGTGTGATACCTGGTGGGAAACATGCCTTTATGTTCATTATTCCCTGTAGTGTATGATGTCTGTTTTGACAAGAATATTTCAGTATTTGAAGCCATGAAAAGAGATTTAAATTTTTCTTTCAGAAGAGATCAAGACAATACTTTAGCTCTGGATTGGGACATTTTTAGAAAAAAAATTACTTTCAATTTATGATGTTAATAGGAAGGATGTAGCAGTTTGAAAAAAAAAATCAAAAAACTCTAGTAGTAACTTTACTGTCAAATCTGTCTATAAACTGATTTTGTTGATGGTGTTGAGGTGGACTATAATTTCATTTGGAAAGCTGTCATCCCTCTTAAAACCAATATTTTCCTTTGGATGCTATGTAGAGGAGCTATCCTAATGAAAGATGTTCTTTGGAAAAAGAATTGGCTAGGTGGTCCCCTTTGTTTTTTCTATGGGAAACTTGAAAGTATTTAGCATTTATTCGAAAACATGTAAGTTCGAAAGACATGGTTTCCGCTGTATCATTGTTGATGCAATGGGAAAATGGGAATTATCCTTTTTTTTAAAAAAAAAAATGAGCCCGAGCTTGGTCCGAGCAAAAATGCTGAAGCCCGGCCCAAAGCCGAAAAAATCACTGATTTTTTAGTAACTTGAATTTTTTTGTCTGCTGAGAACGTGCATGCACTGAATAATACTACTTGTTCTCAGTTTGACTTTTATTAAAGCCACCTCTTGAGAGATGCGAACATACAAATATGATATAGTACATATTTTATTTTGTTCTGAGCCGGGCGTGTTTTCCGTGCAAAGGCGCTGTCTTTTCAAATTATATCTTACATATTATCGTCAACGGTATTTTTTCGAGGTTCGATATTTCTTCTGGAGTTTTGTGTAAAATATTTAATTCCCTTCAGATATTTCAACAGGTTTTCTAAAAAATGCTTTGTGCATTTTCTTCAGAAAGTTCTCCCTCCATTCTTTTCATAAATTTCTTCAAAAGGATGTTGTTGGAGATGGTGGAAAATTAAGAAAATACTGTGAGAAAGAGAATGGAGAATGAAATGAAATGAAGAAAAAAATGGTTGGAGATATTGTTATACCCTTCCCATGCGCTGAGCTAATATATATATGGTACATTTAAATTGTTGCTGTATCATGCAACGCATGAATTTTGTTGAGTGGAAATGGGCCGTTGCTGCTGTTGCTACGCACTGGGCTGCTATCGAGCTAGCTAGGCCTGTGCACCAAACCACCGTATGCAGGTAGCTGGGCCGCACTGCTAGGCTACACTACGGTGAGCTAGTTGCAGCTGACTGGGCCGCATTGAAATGGTCTCTGTTCGCTAGCTCCACACATCGGGCCGGGTCGGGCTTTTTCGGGATAAAAACAAAAGCCTGGGCCCAGCCCAATAATTGCACCAGGCTAATATTTAAAGTCCAACATGGGCCAGTGGTCAAGCCCGGCTTGAATAAATTGGGCCAAGCTCAGGCTGGGTTGCTGGGCCTGACTGCGCATGATCAGGACTACTCTACCGAAGACTCATAAAAAAAATCCTCTCCATTTTTCCGCCAAAAATTAACTTCCGCACCAAACTCATGGAAAACTTGGGGATTGGCAAGGTTTGAATGGCATGTGAATATGTGATGTGTGAGCCTGGTAGTGTCAATTTGTTTGTCCATTATAAAAATAATTAAATTACAGTCGGCATCTACATCATGATCATATAATAATGTGATACAAATAACTGTAAAAGAAATTGTTTGTTTGCATATTATCTTTGAAAATTTTGTTTGTGTATTATGTTGCAACTGAAAGGGAATATAAAGTACATGCCTCATTTTTAAAAAGAACGTAGGATTAATTTCATGTCAATTACTTGTTGAAGTAGGGTTTATTTTACTCACGACAAAACCTAGTCTCCATGTGTCACGATAGAAAATAAACTGATTTATACAATTTTTCTTTGAACATTTGATGGCTTCAAAAAAAGAAACTCTTGGAACTTTGTGAATAGCATGTGGGCTAGGGGGGTGGTGGTGGTGTGTGCCGGCGTGCGCACGTCGCACGCTCTTATGTGTTCTCCATGTGTTACTGAAGTAGGTGTCCTTGGATGACAAATGTTATGCTTGTCACTACGAAGTACGCAACTTTGTTTTAAGTAGGTTACTAGGGCCTTGTTCTGGGCCTTGTTCTTTTCAGCGTTACATACCGTTACATATTGCTGTAGCAAATTTTGTTTTTTTATAGCCTATATGTTGTGATAATTTATAACAATTTTTTATGACTTTTAGTAGTCCTTCCATAGATACTAAAACTATTTATTATTATTTTTTATAATCTTTAGATCGCTTTTTGAGAGCTTTCAAATTTGCTATAGTAATACGCCAATGCAGCGATACGCCGAAAAGAATAAGGCCTAGGTATGCCCTAACAGGGTTTCAAATCTCATGTGAAATTGTTGACTTTCAATGAAAAACTCTAAATTGTCCCAATCAAGATCAATTCCCCCTCTAAAATCCAAAGCAAAATTTGAACTTAACTTTTTTAAAAAAATATGAAGAATACTTTAAAATAAGTGAAAAAAAATAGTAGGAACAATATGGCCAAAGGTTTTCCCAAACCAACGCTCAGTTCACGTAGAAATTTTAATTTTAATTCGGCTAGATGTAGAAAATAAGAAGAAATTAAAAGATGGCACGGACCCAAAAGGACCTGAGGCCATCTCTCTATCCTCAAGCAATCTAATTCCTCCAAAATTTTCTACAATTTTACATTATTTTATCTATTTTTTCCTATCCCCCAACACGCACATTTTGCTTTAATTTTGCTGGCAGCTAAACGATTTATTGCTGAAATCGGATGATTAGTTTCGTTTCATTTTTTCGACAAACCCAAGCTATTTCTCGTTTTGTACTTGCTCCCGGTTAAATTTTAGCCGAAACGAAAAATCGCTTGCGAGAACAGTTTCCAGACCCTGTGCACAAGTATCGTGTCTTTGCTCATCGGCACTGATATTTGTAAATTGCGAGTCTCAGCCCATGGCAAAAAGATCATGAGTGGGCCATTACTCCGATGGTTTCATTTGTACAAGAATGCTACGGAGGCCCAATAATCATGACAGATTAAATCCTAGAAAAAAAAAGAATGGGAGGATCTACGTAGTAGACAGAGATAGATATGCATAAGAACATGGATAGTATTACACTGAAGCGCCAGCAACACACAAATGCATGCCGACTGATCAAGCACATAGTACAAATCAAGCACCTCAAAAAAAAAAAAAATTGGAAACACAACACTGGCCCGTCGCTAACGGCCCATGGATCCCCAGGACTGAAGATCTAGGCCCATGAATTGAAAGACAAAATAATATCGACACCGATTATTATCATCACAACACATGCACATGTAATGGAAGGAAGTAAGTAAACTGCTAAGCACACCCAGCAACTCACCACGCCGCAGAGCACCGGCGGGCGCAGAGGCGGTCGATCGTCGACGGCGACGACGACGCTCGTGATTCATGATCAGTAGTAGTAGGAGGACGACGAGCCGCCGAGCTGGAACCCGTCAGCGCCGGCGTCGTCGACGGCGGGCATCGGCGAGAAGAGCGGGCTGTGCACGTACCCCTCCTCGAAGTACACCCCGTGCGCGCCCGGCGCCGACGAGTACGCGCCGAACTCCGACGCGTCGCACCACCCGCCATTGCCGCCAGCATTGCCGCCGACTCCGTACATGGACATGTCGACCATGGCGCCGCCGGCACCGGCGTCGCAGCCTCCGCCGATCACGGGGAGATCGTCGCCGTCGGGCAGAATCGCGAGGTCGTCCATCAACGACGACATGTCAGTGGAGTCACCGCCGTAAGCGTACGCGTCGCCGGTGACCACGCCGCCGCCGCCGCCGGCCGACTCCGGGGCGGGCAGCGCGGCGGCGGGCACGCCGGCGTAGAACGGCTGGAGCAGCTGAGCGGCGGAGGCGTCGCCGGAGGTGAGGTCCGGCGACAGGTAGGGGGTGATGGAGGAGCCGGGGGGCAGGTCGGGGTAAGCGAAGTTGGTGCGGGCGCGGGCGCCTCGGAGGGAGCGCGCGGCGCGGTCGTAGGCGACGGCGGCCTCCTCCGCCGTGTCGAACGTCCCCAGCCAGTGCCGCTCCTTCGTCGCCGGGTCCCGGATCTCCGCCGCGTACCGCCCCCACGGGCGCCGCCGCACGCCGAGGTACCTCGTCTGGTTGCCATCCGGCTGCTGCGCCGCCGCCTGCTGCCGCTTCTTCGCCGCCTTCTTCTCCGACGACGGCGACGACGACGACGACGACGAGAAGAAGTACGAGGAGAAGTTCATCTTGAGCTTGGAGCTGGAGCTGGAGCTAGAGCTAGAGCTAGATAGAGAGAGTGAGAGATGTGTTGGTCGTTGACGAGGCGAGGAGAGAGAGAGAGGTCAGAGCCTCAGAGGTGGTTGAATCGGTTGTTGGATGTTGCATGGGGCGGTTGCATGGGAGTATATATAAGCGCGGGAAAAGCGAAAAGGGGATAGTTTAGTGGGGAGGAGGTTGGCCATCATCGTCTCATCGATGATCACACAAGGATTAGCAAGCGAGGTTAATCCGTCGCTACATGCTACTGTGGGTCTTTGGCTCCTATGATTATTATTATTAACTAATCTTGGGAAATAATGAGTTGGAGTGAGCATTAGTATATCTATATCTTTGACATGTACACGTCAATTATCATGGATGTATGGGGTTGCATTGTGAGTGATGATCATGCAGAGATCGAAAGGCAGGGGTCGCTTTGGGTTTGATTCTGTGTAGGGGCCACCAAAGGTGGTCAACCCAATGATTTGGACCGGTGGATGCAAGGAGGCTGCATGATTTCTGTACAAGGGATTTAATGCCAACCGTCCATATTATATTCGTACGTAATAAAACTTAGGGGTAATTTACATCACTGTATGGCATAATATATATATGCATGCACATCTTCGTAGACAAAGAAATTTAAGAGGATCTTTTTATTTTCTAAGAGGGTATAAGAAAGCGGAAATGCTTCGGTACGGACGTCCGACGTCCGCGGTCCAGCGCGCGCACCATCGGATCCGTTTGTTCGCTAGCAGCTAGCGCGCGGCCCAAAACCAACGAAACAATTGGATTCTGCACATTGCCGGCCAACCACATGCCACCAACAACCAACTACGAACGCCTCCCTGTTGTTCGCTGCTAGATATAGGAACGTGCATTTGATTATGTCTCATTTTAATTTCTTTTTTTTGTATCCATTTCATCTTGAGTCCAAAATGCATAGAACAAATTTCAAAATTCATCTAGAATCACAGTAAGCCCATTTTAAATACTTTTTCATTTTATTTAAATTTTTTTGATTTTTTATTTCCCATGAACCAAATTGTTTCAAATGACAAAACTACTTATTTCAATAGGCAAAATTAATTGTTTCGGTAACCCGAACATATTGTTCTAGTAGGCTAAACTAAATATTTCAGTGGCAAGCATGATAGACTGTTCCGGTAGGTATACAAGTTGTGGTCCATCAGACCAAATACATTGCTCCAATAAGTATACAAGTTGTTCCATCAAACAAGACATATTGTTCCAATTGGGTCTAGTCTATTGTTTTAATTGGGTTAGCATATTATTACGGCAGACCAAATACATTGTTCCAACATATATAAAAGTTGTTCCACCAGGCAACATTGATTGTTCCGATAGGCTAGACTCATTGTTCCAATAGACAAGACAGATTGTTCCGGGAGTCTAAACTCATTGTTCCAATAGGCTAAACTAATTGTTTCAAGATACCAAAAATATTGTTCCAATAGGCTAAACCAATTATTTCAACAGATTAGATAGATTGTTCCAACAGGCTAAACTAATTGTTTCATCGGGCTAGATAAATTGTTTCAATAGGCTAAACTAGTTGTTTCAACAGGCTATATATATTGTTCCAATAGGCTAAATCGACTGTTTCAATTGGTTATACGTGCACTAGGTAAAAATAATTGTTTCAGCAGGCTAGCCATATTGTTTCAACAGGCTAAATTAATTGTTTCATTAGGATAACAAATTGTTTCAATAACTTTTTTATATCAACATTGGTCTTGTTTTGTTCGTAAAAATGCGAGGAACGCAGTGGTGCAAACAGTTCGTGCATTGGAGCAACCAGTCAAAATCTATGGCCGTTGAAAGAGAAAATTGAAAGGAATCTTTCGCTGACGCCACCAGCCAGGCAATACAGCTTCGATATGGGGAAATTGGGGGCGGAACAATGGCGGGAGCTCGTTGTTCCGGCGGGGCGTGAATTGTTTCGACAGCTTGGGAGGCGGGATGGAGGATTTGCTCACGCGGGGGGCTGCGCTGTGTTTGGGCTAGGCCGGGGCAGCGTCCGACCCACGCACGCGTCGGACGTCCGTCCCCAAGTCCGCGCCGAAAGAAAGACGTGAAAAATCCTAAAAAAGGGTGAGAACCACATGTTGAACCCCCGACCTATAGCTACAACGGAGATACTACCAGCTGAGCTATGACCGGTTCTCTATATATGTGGCAACACATTTCAATGAAAAATAAAGTTTTTTTATTGTGCATCAAAATGTGATGGTACATGCATAGAGATAACAAACGAGGGGTACATTAGACATTTTAGAAATGGGTTAATTCAATAAATGACGCTATACAACCTCTTCATTCGATGTCTATTGTTGTTGCTTTCATTTTTTGATGGATGCTATAATAAAACCATGTTTATTCGATATTTCCCACCTGAGCAACATGCGTCTAGTTTTTCATACGTCTGATTCATATGTGTACTGTGTCAATTTTTCCCCATCTTCTACCTCCCCTATTCTTCATCTCCTTTCATCCTCTCACTGTCGTCGTCACCATATATGGAATTGCCCCAAGCTCTTCCTCGTCGTCAGGCTTGTGCACACGGCTGACAAGGAGCTACATAGCCAGTAGGCTGGCTAGGTGGCTCAAGCAAAGCGAAAGTACTCACGACTAGAAGGATGATGATAATGCAGACAGACAAGCATGCATGCAACAATATGTTGACAGTCGACCGACAACAACAATATTGCCCTATTGGGTTGTGAGGGACCTGAGAGAAGTAGAAGGGCGATAGGAGAAAATACTAATTTTCTTTGCTTCTCAAATTAAGAAAAATATGATCTTTGTGTTGTTGTATCTCCGTGAATAGGATGTGGTACCTCATGTTACCTACTAGAGTAAACGCTTGATCTATCCTAATGAATGGCTTAGATTCGAGATGCAAACAGCTACAATGTACCCAAAAAAGCTCAAAAAACTAAAGTAGGTAGTGGTGCTCCCCTTATATCACAAATATACATTGAATTGAGATATTGTCAGCAAAAGTTCATGATCTGGCCGGCTAGATGTATCTTTTAAGTATTTAGATCGGATACATGAATTCAATTTCATATTTATTGTCAAAGCCACCAAACTCTTGGATAAGTAAAATAATGACTTAAAATAGTTGAGGTGCATTTTAAAAGGTCTTATATTTTTTAGATAATAAAAATATTCTAACCTCTCTACATTCTAGATATATATATACAGTCTACAAAAGTAGTCTCATGCTATGCTAAAAAACAGACTCAAAATTCAAGTACAACACTATTAATACTAAAAATCCAACCAATGTCAATTATGTTACGTCTCCATCCATAATTAGAGAAAAAATAACATATCTAGCTACCACCTCCAAAGAATAACATAACGAGTAGATTGCATCCATATTACTCCCTCCGTTTTTTTTTGTTTGACGCTTTTGACTTTTGGTTACATCTTTAACCATTTGTCTTATTCAAAAAAATTATGTAAATATCATTTATTTTATTGTGATTGTTTTATCAATAAAGATAATTTAAACATGACTTATTTTTTTCATGTTTGCACTAATTTTTTGAATAAGACCAATGGTCAAAAGCGTGCTCAAAAGTCAAAGGCGTCAAAAAAAAGAAGGTAGTATTTATCTCCTCAAAGTAAAGCCTATTAACGCAGCCAAGAAATCTCTCGAAAGATGGAATATACTCCACTCGCTCATTGATATGTGGGTAACTAGAGCAGAAGATGTAACATCAATTGAGCCATTTCTTTGATATTATAACGTACATCGGCAACATTTGTGAGCTATAAGATGTAAAATGTAACATCGTTGAGTTATTTTAACAATATTGTAAGGTACATCTCAAACATTAATTGTTGAAACATTTTTTTCGTTATACCATCTGATCCGATCAGAACCATACTCATTCAGTCATTCTTGTAATTAAATAAACTGTAATCAAAACAGCTTCATATGGATCTCTGACTATGTTAATGTACTGTAAGTGTGCGTTTGGTTCTATATGAGTTAAAATTGTGTGGGATGGTACAAGATATGGTTACATCCAAGCGTTTGGTTGAGTGGACAGCATAATCTTATATGGGATCGACGGTGGAATACAACTTATAGGAATATTCCTCTCATATATATCCTATATCATTCCATTCAGCTAATTTTGGCCCTCTTTGATTCATTGTTTTAGTTTAATTTTGATTTGGGTTGAAAATTTTGTTATTTTTGTATAGGCCATTCAGTGTAACATTTTGAAATAATCTTTTAGGATTTTTACAAAAAAGCTCAAAAATATTTCTTAATTAATAATATGTTTAGTCTTTTCATATCTCCTTTTAAAGGTCACCAATTTTTCCGACTACAGCTAAAACTAATTAACTAATCTTTGTCTATATAACCACATGGTACAGGATTCATCCAATGATTCAAATGAAATTTTGTATCTGCTTACATGAACTATCCCATGCACATTCAACTTACAACCAAATGACCAAAACACCCTAGAAGTAACGTAAAAAAACGTGTATTAATGATCGGAGCAGCAGCATCTCGGCACTTTCCCGAGCCGAATTAATCACGACGGCGATCGATGCCCGGCTGTCTTGCCGGCCGGCCGGCCGGCCGCCGTGCGCCATATATGCATGTGGCCGGCCCCGGCCTTGGATGATCCACTACCGTCTACCGGCTCAGCTCGCCCGTCGCCAGAGCTAGACATCCCACGACGCGCGCCATCGCCGCCGCCCGCCCGGCCGGTCGCTACTCTCGCTACGTCGTACAACGCGCTACGCCGACCACGACGACCGACCTGACGTCCTAGCTAGCCCTCCCCTCGACCAGCATGCAGCTCCCTGACCCTGTGAGCGCATGCATGCATGGCCACCATCCATGCATCCATGCATGCAGCGATCGATCAGGTGTACGGCGTCGCCGGCCGGCCGGCCGGCCGGGGGGGCACAGGGGGCAGGGGCCGGGGCCGGTCGGCGCCACGCGAGATCAGCGAGATCCATCACACTAGCTGAAAGTTAAGTCCACGTACGAGATCTTGGGCGTGATCGATCGATCCGTCCATGCCTGAATGTGTTCTCGTGTGTCTCGATCGGCGACCTTAGTTTTCGTCAGGTTTTGGATGGATATGATGGAGCTTGGGATGGATCGATCCCGTTTTGGTTTTGACCGAAGAAAGAATCACAGCATATATGCAACCCCGTGCACCCCACGTACTAGCTACGTAGGTGCGTATACACACGTGAAAATTGAGCCTTCCACAGAGAAGTCACGCGAATGTTGCGATGCAGGGGTTTTCGAAGAATTTTCTAAAAGGGAAAAACCCGATTTTATAGATACATAAAATTCTTGGTTCTGTTATCGCCAAAGCCAAATAACTCTAGACCGAGTATTAAAGGTATTAGACAAAGGACGGTTTTGACCTTTTTAAAATTAACATTTCTTCCTTCCATTTTCTCACCATATTTTCTTTCTCCTTGTGGTCGCCAACCACCTCGCCGGGCTGCCCTAACCACCATGCCATCCCCATCGTTGGCCGTCCTCACGCGTGGGAGACGCTAGGCACAACCTCAATGTTGGGTAGTGCACATAGGCGCGCGGGGCAAGCCAATGAAGTGGGACATAACCGCTCTATGGCGCTCACAAGCGCGTGGAGCTGGTTGGCGTGGGGCAGACTGCGACACATGCAAGTAGGGCTATGCATGGGACGTGCGCAACTAGGCTAATAGCAACACGTGTACAACGTGCATGGCTCGTGATGGCGTGATCTGTAACAATGAGATGAGATACATAGAGGGGGATAAAGGAAACGAGAGAGAAAAAGGTGAGGGAATCTCTTATTTGCCCTTTAGAGTTGTGCCTTTGTGAGGTAATATAGAAATATAAGAGATACCAGCAGGGGTACCATTTTACAAATAGTTATTGGATCTGACACTATCAATGACTGCACTGAGAGATATTAAGGACGATAAAATTGCTTAATTTCACCCAAACTAGTACTACGAATTTCGTGGGACCTGACAGTAACACCTTTTTTCTTTTTTGGGGATCCACCTCTTTAATTTGCATGTGGCCAGGCGGCTAGAGTAATCTTTGCCGTGGAAGTAAACAGTCTTGCGAAACCAGCAGGTGGGCCTCTCGCGCGAAAGGAGGTTATTTGGGTCCAACCGAATGCAACGGCCGCCATTAAATCCTCGATGCGAGAGGGTGCATGCATGTATCGATCTGCAGTGCTGCGCTCTGTAGGAGATCGTCGCATATCGTTTTTCGGTACGTGGGGCTTTAATTTCTAGCTGCGTCTGCCTGCCGGGGTACATGCATGATCGGTCAGCAGCCATGCCGGCCGGCCATGGCCAGTGGGCTACCTGATCAGTGATCATGCGTCCATCGACTTCGTGCCTGTGGGCGCCAGTGTGTTTGTGCACAACGCCATGCGGCCGGCCTTGCCAGTGTCACCTATTCATCCTAATTCTGTCTATCCATGGCAGGCTCTTTTACGGTATGTTAAACTCAGTGTGTAGGTCATCTTCGTTTCTTGTGACCTAGCTGTTTAAATCACTTAGGATTGAAATATACTATACATGAATTGTGTGGCTAGGATAATTATCATGATTAAACGGCTGGTTATGTATGTATGTACTATTAGGGGAATGAAATCCACAGATCCCTACGATTCCAGTCACCTCCACGACATCACATTCAACGTCAACATTAATTTGTACGTGCTCAGATTAGCTCTTCTTTCACATGGTATTTTTGTAAAAAGATTACTCAACTATTAGATTCCATCCAACTAGATCCTTCTTTCTCCTTGCTCTCCCTCTACTCTCCTAAGATGCCTGCGCTGCCACCGACAGCGATCACCACCCTGTCGGTGTATGACCATGGTGGCTCATGCTTACACTATCGTGTAAGTCACTTGCGATGCACGCGCGCTAAGGCCACGCCGCTAGTTGCTAGCAGTGGCAGCACTGGGTGGGGCCGATCTAGGAGGAGAGGAGAAAGAAAGAGGTCTGAATATTTTTTTTAAGAAGTTGTATAGGTATTAATGAAAAAAAAATCATCAAAGGCTAAGTGGGACTAAGCGGAGACCCTGACCACGGGTAACTTGACAGAATCCTCTCGGAATTTCTCATTATATTATAATTCGGCCGTTGAAGCAAAGGTGCAGAAGCCACGTCTCTTCTCAAAGCTCTTGAAGCCTAGCATTTAGCTCATATCTGAACACATCTTGCGCCTGTCTCTCTCATGTGTGTATGTGCATTGACCGGCCATGATTTTTCTTTTTTCCTTTAATTCTCTATGTCCGACAAACGCAACTGCCATAACTGTTTTTGATCTGGCACGTACTTATACATCAGTCATTCTCACAACACATGCACAACGTAGAAGCTAATATCACTGTCTTAATAACTAATTTTCTTCGCCCTGGGTTCATGTTTGATTTGAACTGAAAATCGATCAGGATTTTTTCTTCCCACCTTGGTCGGTCAAATCAATCCGTTTCTTCAGCTCAGTTTCTTTGACTATATGGCTAAGCATAACCTCTTCAGCCTTGGGACATATTTAATTTGTGCTCCGGCCATCAGGGGCACCATAACGTGGGACGTCGTACGTACAGCGAGCTCCGAACCGACCAAGCTGTGGCCCTCCATATACTACTTCTGATCAGCCCCTGCAACTTGCACAAGCCACACCACTCTCTCTCTCTCTCTCTCTCTCTCTCTCTCCTCACTTCTCTCTCTCTCTCTCTCTCTCTCTCTCAAAGGGGCGAGGTCAAAATGGCCCAGGGCTGCATCTGCGTGCAGGGGGTAACTGAGGCGATGGTGTAGCTGCTTGCATTGTCGCTGCTGGGTTCACATGCCGTCTTAATTACAACCACTTTTGGATCAATGATTCTCAGCATAGTTAACGAGTTTGCTGGTACAATTTGGGGCCATATCTTGTAGTACGTAGGGCATGGCTCGTCTTAGCTACGTACATCATGGGATGCTGGGGTTGTCGCCAACCGACCCCGGGTGACGAAGCCATGTCTTCGGAATCATGGGTTTGCCGTTTGCATCTTCCACTACTGCGGATCGGGGCTTCACAACCGGCCCATCACAAGGGCTGGCTTTAACCCGCTTGCGACCCGATCGTCACAAGCGGTTCGTGGCCAACGGGTGGGAGGGTGGCGGGAAAGGGCATATGCAAGCGGTTCGTGATACAAACCGCTTGCAGAGATAGAATTATTATGGCGGTTCAGTATCACCAACCGCTTGAAATAATCTGTAAGCGGTTGGTGATACGAACCGCTTATAGTGTGCTATATCTGCAAGCGGCTTGTATCACAAACCGTTTGCATATATTTTTTTCTTTCCGCCTAGTGCATTTAACCCCTTCTTCCTCCCGAAAGCGAGCTTCAAGCTTGATATCTTGACGGACCGAGCTGTTCATGCAGGGGAGGTGCTGCCAAAATTTTTAATTGAGGATAGTAGCTCCAAATTAAGGTTTCCAAGGTAAGTAAACATGGTCTCAACATCATTTTCATATGGACATTGCTTATCTTTTTGCATTGGATGTGGAGAAATATTAAATAATCTTGTTTGAATTGAAGGGTGTTTGTTTTGCTATAGCTCTCTCTTGATAATTTGATGTAAGATGTAGATCTATTGGGGGTTTTAAGTCTCATATTAGTTTTGTATCCTTTTTTTGATGATGTATAAGATGTTGAAATTAGTTGGTAGGGGTGATTATTTGTTTTAGAGAGCAAGATCTAGCTCTTGGTGCCTTAGCTAGCTCTCCCTTCTAGATCTTTTGAGGCAATGTGGTGATCTATTGGATGATTTTAGTTTCACATTAGTTTAAAATAGTAGGTAGGGTGATTATTTCAATTGCTATAGAGCTAAATAGATGTAGGTTTTTGCTAGGTTGGTAATAATTTTTTGTGTATGAAATGTAATTAAAAATATTTTTGAAAAAAGTTTTTTAATTTGTGAGATTTAGTTGGTTTAGCTATAAAAATCAAGAAAGTTTAGAGGTAATTAAAAAATATAACAATTAGTTATTTCGAGTTAAATATTTTAATTTGAAAAATATAATAAGTGTTCTTATTAATTTAATTGGTGCAGATGAACCGGCAATGGATGTATGCGGATAGTCGGACAAGGGAGTTCATCGATGGCGTGAATGCTTTTCTTGATGTCGTATTTCGAGACTTGTTTCCAGGAAGCTTCGTACGTACGGTGTCCGTGCGTAGATTGTAGGAACGAGAAAGAGCACTCAATGCGAGGACGGATACAGGGCCACTTATAGATGAGAGGTTTCATGCCGAATTATACATGTTAGACTCACCACGACGAAGTAGAGCATACAAGCATAGAAGACGACGAAGAAGCCGATAAAGACGAAGTGACATATGATGGTATGCCGGACGCGACGACATACGAGGGCGTAGAGGATACACAAGGTGATCAGTTTGGTGTGGATGATGACCTAGACCAGATGCTGCGTGACGCAAAGGGAGATATCACAGAGGACAAACAATATAGGAAGTACCAGGGATTGTTGGAGGACCAGAGAACTCTTTTGTACCCAAATTGTGGTAAGGGGCACAAGAAGCTACGCACCACACTGGAACTCATGCAATGGAAGGCTGTGAATGGTGTGTCAGATAAGGGTTTCGATGAGTTGCTGTCGCTCATAAAGAAGTTGCTCCCGGAAGATAACACCCTGCCAGAATCCACGTATCAAGCCAAACTGGTCCTGTGTCCCTTAGGATTGAAAGTACGAAAGATACATGCATGTCGCGAACGATCGTGTCCTATATCGCGTGAATATGCCGACTTGGATGCATGTCCGATGTGCAAGGAACCCCGGTATAAGACGAAGCGTGACGATCCAGGTGAAGTAGATGGGGTGCGTGTGAAGAAGAGAGCACCGGCAAAAGTGTTGTGGTATTTTCCTCTGATTCCAAGGCTGGAGCGTATGTTTGCAAACAAAGTGCATGCGAAGATGATGCGTTGGCACAAAGAAGAGCGTAAGGTCGACGGAATGCTTAGGCATCCAGCAGATGGCTCGCAGTGGAGGATGGTCGATCGGAAGTACAAAGACTTCGCAGACGAGGTCAGAAACATAAGGTTCGGTTTGAGTACCGATGGGATGAATTCTTTCGGAGACATGAGCAGCAGCCATAGCACCTGGCCAGTCACACTATGTGTGTATAATATTCCTCCATGGTTATGCATGAAGAGAAAGTACATAATGATGCCGTTGTTGATCCAAGGCCCCAAGCAACCCGGAAATGATATCGATGTCTACCTCAAACCTTTGGTAGAAGATCTTCAAACGTTATGGAACGGTGTAAAGGTCTGGAACGAATACAAAAGGGAGTATTTCAACCTGCGTGCAATGTTATTTGTAACAATCAACGACTGGCCAGCGCTTGGTAACCTGTCTAGCCTAACTGGCAAAGGCTTCAAAGCGTGTGTGCAGTGTTTGGATCAAACCGATAACACGTACATGAAAGGCTCTCGAAATATGGTGTACATGGGGCATCGTAGGTTTCTTATTCGGAGCCACGCGTTGCGGAAGAAACGCAGGGAATTTAACGGGGAGGAAGAACATCGTTCTCAGCCGAGGCATCGAAGTGGCAAGCAGGTGTTTGCTATGGTGAAGGATCTGAAGGTAGTTTTTGGAAAGGGTCCGGAAAGCAAATCTGTGCTGAATGATGAGGATGGCCATGCACCCATATGGAAGAAGAAGTCAATATTTTGGGACTTGCCTTACTGGGAAGATTTGGATGTTCGCCACTCACTAGACTTCATGCACATCACCAAGAACGTCTGTGTGAGCTTCCTAGGATATATAGATCTGTACGGGAAATCGAAAGATACAGTGAGTGCTCGGAACGACCTTGAAGTCCTGGGCATCAGGAAGGACCTACACCCTGAAAAAAGAGGTACGGAACAACTGTACCTATGCCCAGCGAGTTATACTCCAAGCAAAGAAGAGAAAAAAAGCGTGATAGAGTGTCTTAGCAGTGTGAAGGTCCCTTCCGGATACTCGTCGAACGTAAAGAGATTCGTAAATATGAAAGAGAACAAAACTGTACATATCGTCATGCCTCCGGAAGTAGATGTGGTTAGTCCCCCGGGCTCCGGTCGGCGAAGAAGCTACGCGTCAAACAACCTGCCGGCCGATGAATTGCAGGCCCGTTATCCCGTGGACGACATCAACGTGCCCCGCCAATGTGAGCTACGCGTCCAACTGCACAACCTCACCCTCAAGGTGGCTTACGCTTTGGCCTACCCCGTGGAGTCGGGCCAGACATTCCACTGTAACCCTATACCCGCGGGATACTCCAAGGTCACGGTGGACGAGGTAGTGGCCGGATTTGAGGATATGGAGCTCGATATTGCTGGAGGAGACGATGTGACCAAGCTTGGAGAGGCCGTACATAACATCATCCTCTGGCGGAAGAAGTACATCGTGTTTCCTGATGGTGCGGAGGTGACATCTATACCGAGACAGAACACTCCACCGAGACGGAGCTCACCTCCTCCACCAAGACAGGCCACGCCACCACACAACGCCTCGCCGGTGAGACAAAGCACTCCACCACCCGCTAGCGCTATGCGCAGAAGCCCAACACCGCCGCCAGCCCCTCAAAGCAAAAGGAAGCAGCAGCCTCCGAGAGAAACAACGGAGCGGGCATCTCCCCCCAGTAAGAAGCTTGCTAGCAAAAGGAGCATTCCTGCAGTTAGAACGACAACAAGCAGCAGGGCGGCCGATTTCCCATTCAGACAGAGAATGAAGGAACCTGAAAAATACCTTATGAGATGACGTCTGAGGAGCTAAAGAGCGAGTCGAAGAAAGCTGTGGACGCATGGATAGAGGGGTATAAAGCTAAAACAAATCCACCGCCAAAGGAACGAATTGATTCAAAGATCGCGGACTTCTTCGCGGCAACTAGTCAGCACCGACTGCCTCTCTGTACCGACTACCAAAGAACTATCAGAAAGCACGTCTTCAAGAGTGAACAACCTCCGGGCACATACATGAGCAAGGAAGAACAGGAGGAGGCAAAACGTCTACAGATGGAGTATGACTTCATAAGGGAAGCTGGCCTTGATAACATAGATGCCGCCCGTGGAATAACTGATGATCTTCCAACGGCACAAGTCAGGTGGCCATTTAAGCTGGGCCAGCCGTTGCTAGACCCTAAAGACATACGGAAACTACCGGTCAAGATGCGACGCGCTCATGAATGGTACGAACACAAGTTCGCCAGGGGATATGCTCATTGTTGCGTCTCGTTTCAAGAAGAACATTTGTTTCGAGTGAATGATCAATTGATAAATCTTGATTTTGAAGACTGGTACAATGTGTACCAGGAAGACGCCGTCAACGTGTCCTTCATGACCTGCTGGTGCCTGTGAGTGTCGACTCCACAAGATGTATATATATATCTATACATGCTGCTTGCCGAGAACCCTAATTAATTAACTCAATTAACCCATTTTCTGTATAATGGAGATACAAAGACTTAGAAAGCAGAAGCCGAACTCGATTGGCTTCCTTAACCCTTGGTTGGTCAACGAGGAAGTCGGGCAATACCCTGGAAAACCAAAGGAAATCCACGACTACGTTGTACATGCACTAGTACAACAACACTACAAGCAATACATACTTCTGCCATTCAACTTTAAGTACGTGCTGATGTTCTCACTAACATCTCGTTCTTATATTGCTTAAGGCACCTGATGGCACACTATATATTGTTTAATTACATGTCATAACTGTTGCAATATATAAATAGATTCCACTGGATCCTTATAATCATAAGCCTTGACAAAAGCATGATCATCGTCTAAGACTCACGGAGAAAACCGCAAAAGGAATACCAGTGGATAATTGACCTCCTTAACAAGGCGTTCCTGAGCTTTCAAGAGATTCAGAAAGGACGTTTTAAGAAGGAATTCGATATCAAGCTAAGCGACTGGGTACGCTAAAACGACGTAATTGCCCTTTGTCAATTAATATTTTTTGTTATTACTGATCTGTAATTGCCCCGCATCGACCATAGGTAAAACAACAATCTGCGGAAAACAACCTATGTGGCTACTATGTGTTCCACTATATCCAAATGATGTGCCACGGCGAGCTTGAGCCTCAAACTCCTGAAGAGGTTCGTATATATATGCACGCAACCATGCATCTAGCAACAACTTAATAATGTTCTTATGTGCTCCATTAATTTACATTATGGGTGCACGTATTTATTTATTTTTCACTTTAATTGAATTGGCAGCCCGACATGGATAAACATACTGAAGTGTTACCACATCATCGGGTGCTCGCATTACGAGAACAACTGTTCGGCTTCATTCTCGATGAGGTCATTAACCCCCAGGGCGAGTTCCATTATCGAGAACCATATTTGAACACGAACGAACTAGGGACGACTTCTACGTCGTCAAAGAGCGTCAAGAAGAGTACCGTAAGAAAAAAATGAACTGTTTTGTCTATTTTGCACAATGTATATTAATTATAAACTTTGTAAATTTGGCCGGTGCATATAAAGTGTACATTATTACATGTATTATCTAATATATTTAAGCTTGTTTGATCGCTAATTATATGCTCATCCTATATGTATTTAAATTTAAACGACAAATAAAAAAATCTTCTGCCGAAATATATATTTAAATATCTATTTGCGCCGCCCCAAAAATGAAATAACCAGGTGGCCATTAAACTGCACGTTTACGCAAGCGGTTACTGAACCGCTTGCGGAGATGCTCTCTGCAAGCGGTTCGTGGCTCCAACCGCTTACAGAGAGCCCCACGTGGCTTCCACGCCCGCCCGCGCCATCGCCCCGCGAACCGCTTGCAGAGGGGCTTCACTGGCGGCTCTGGGAGCCGCTTGTGATGCCCGTCGGGCATCAGTCGCGGTTGCCTGCAAGCGGTTCTAAAACCGCTTACACAGGCCTTACGAGCCGCTTGGCCTACCCTGATCCTCAGTAGTGTTCAATCAACTTAT
This sequence comes from Raddia guianensis, assembly GCA_036346415.1. NCBI lineage: Eukaryota > Viridiplantae > Streptophyta > Magnoliopsida > Poales > Poaceae > Raddia > Raddia guianensis. Next base: position 25,660,280 of record CM070537.1, on the reverse strand, counting down.
GATTTAGGGATTCTTTTACTTGACTCGTGCTACCCTCGAGGTGATCAAGTCGATCTGGTTAGATCTAATGGTTGTCAAGACTTGTTACCTCTCATGGTACAATCCAATTCTCCCCTCGTGGTACAAGTGCTTCGAACCACACTACCACACGACCTGGTCACCACTCACCATCGGTTGCCCTTGAGAGTAGTAGGTTTTCTTTAAGCAAGAGGCAAGAGAGGAATAACGATTCTAGCCCTTGTAATAGAATCTTGTCGAGAAAAGTAAAAAAAAAATCTCATACTTTTAATTGTGCTATACACGACATTGTGTTTTTTCAGGCCGATGCATGCATATATATCCCATATATTATAGCTTCACATTGACTTATTTTTTAAAAAAAAAAAATTGGTTGTACGACACTAAGATTAGTTGGCTAGAGCTCCTCGGCACTGCCTTTTCACACATATGCCACGAGACACTACAATTCAATGGTTATTAGCCCTATAACATTTTGATGCACTACAATAGACTCAAAAAAAAATCAAAACAAACATAAAACAAATTAGATAAATCTGAAAAAAATAAAGGTGGTGAACTCCATAACTTAAGATGCAAAATAAAAAATTGATAAAAATAAAAGTAATTTATAAAAATTACAAAAAATGTTGAGGTGTCAAATATATTAGTACTCAACACATTTTACTTTGGACCAAACGATTTAGCATTAGTTTAAATTAAAAGACTCATGATTTTAAAAAATAGTTTAGATTTTGGAATTCCATATGACAAATCATTTGTTTAGAATATGACTAATTAAAATTGGTCTATTTTTAAAATTTTTTAATGTTTATCATGGTGTACAAGTTTCATAGAGCTAATAATCGTCGAATTGTAGTGTCATGTGGCGTAGGTGTGTAAAAACAGTGCCCAAAGGTCTAGCGACCAAATGGAAAAATTGCAATGTTCTACGGCCAATTTTCCCTACTTTTAACTATAGTGCATATGATTCATTTTTTCCAAGTTCTCTAGTATTAAAATATATAATGCTTTAGACCAGGTCGAACGCCCAGAATGTTCCAAGATCTACATCAGTAGATATATGTATAACCTTATTATAAAAAACAAATTATTGACAGCTAGACTGCTACATGCTAGAATGCCTCAACCTCTAGTCTATCCGTCCACATCTCTCTCTCCCCCTCCCTCCCTCCCTCCCTCCCTCCCTCTCTCCTCGTCCACCCCAAACAAAGGTAGCGGTGTGAACTCGAGTCACGACGGTAGGATCACTTCTTATTGCATTAAAAGGAAGAACTAATTGTACAAGAATATATACAGGGCCATAGCCCCAAGGACCCCGCCAGACTATGTTACAAACAACGTACTCTCCAAGAAGGAGGGGTCATCGAGGATGACGCTCCTTCCAAAGGTTCCACACGGTGTAGATCTGTCTGACTTGGGGATCTATGAAGAGGTGTGTTGCCACCATTTGGAGAAGCTACTGAAATGATGATAGTGGGTAGTAATTGGGTAATTGATGTTGGCCCTAAGGAGCAAGTGTGACCAGACCTCTTATGAAAAGGAGCAGTTCAAGAATAGGTGGAGAGCTGATTTTGGGGAACAGTTGCAGAGATGGCAGATGGGATTATGGGGACAACCTTTCCTAGCAAGAATGCTTGTGGTGTTGAATCTTTTGAGAGCCAAGGTCCATGCGAATAATTTGTACTTGGGCTTGGTGTTTGCTTTCCAGATGAGTTTAGCGTTGGTGCAGCGAGTGCTTTCCTCAAATCGGGAAAGATATGCCGATTTGGAGGAGTAGGAGGAGTGGTGCCAAAGAATGTCATCTAGTCGGTCCGGTGAGAAGTTGACAGTCTGGATTTTTGTCTAGAGGACGTTGTATTCCTAGAGCTATCCAATGGTGTGAATACCCCGTAGGGAGGCAATCCAATTGTCGTTCTAGACCTCGACGACAAATGAGTGGTTCTTTCTGTGAACCAAGCCAAAAAGGCCCAGGGTAATGCTCTTGGGGACTCGTTGTCCAGCCAGTTGTCGTGCCAAAACTGGGCTCTATGACCGTTGCTAATAATAAGAAGTGGCCGCTCGGAAAAGTGCAAGGTTCGTGTGGTCGCAAGACAGATTTAGATTGATCTAGGGTATTAGGGGACTTCCTGGAGAGTCAAAGCCAACATAGACGAAATGCACTGCAGCCAAAACGCTCTAGGTCCAAGACGTCAAGCCCGCCCAAAGGTCTGGGGCGACAGACCTTACCCCAGTTGACTAGACAGTGCCCGCCCTTTGCTTGCTCATCTCCATGCCAAAGGAAGGATCTTCTGATGCGGTCTAGTTTATACTTGGCCCACTTGGCAAGAGGGAATATGGTGAGATGGTAAGTGGGCATGGAGGAGAGGACGGTGTTGACCAAAGTGAGTTGTCCTGCCTTTGAAAGGAGGCATCCTTTCCACTTTGGAAGTCCGGAGTTGAGTTTTTCAAAAATTGGTGACAAGACCTCTTCGGAGCTTGCCAATGTGCAGAGGGAGGCCTAGGTATCAGCACAGGAAGTTGCCCCGAGCACTAGGGAAGGGCTATAGGATTTCAGTCAGATCGAGGTCACCACATTTGATAGGATAGGCTGCGCTCTTCTATAAGTTGGTGATGAGCCTAGAAGCGCGGCTAAAAACTACGCAAAATCTCTTGGGCTGCTATAACATCTTGGGATGAGGGGCTTAGGAAGATGGCAACATCATCCGCATAGAGTGGACGCGCATGGTGAGCGAGTGCTGACGTATGGGAGTTTGCACGCCTCCATCTACGGCCAAGCTGAAGAGCTGCTGCAGGGGTCAATAGCTAGAATGAAAAGTATAGGGGAGATCAAGTCGCCTTGCTAGACCCCATGTTGGTGGCGAACTGGTAGACCCGCGGTGCCATTGAGAAGGATCCTAGAGGACGAGTTACTGAGTGTTGAGATCCATTCTCACCACTTGGGCCCGAAGCCAAGAACTTGCATCAATTCATGGAGGTAACCCTAGTGCACATAGTCGAAAACCTTTGCAACGTCTGGCTTTAGGAATATGCAAGGAGTCTTGGATTTGTGGATGTCCTGCACCACATTCTATGTATAGAGAAAATGTTTTTGGATGCAGCGTCTTTTGAATATGTTATTTTACTAGTAAATTTTTTTGTTTGCGCCGGTAAAACACCATAATAAATTTATGGAACATCTTGTTTACTTTGTGAGACATTATTTTTGCCCTTGTGAAACACTGTTTACTTTTGTGAAATATCTGTTTGCATGATATAAAACGTTTTTAAATAACTGCAGAAAAATTTGATCTGTGTTTCATCGATACTTTGCCTATGTTCCCATATCCCTCTCTTTTCTACCTGTGGGAGTACCGAGCGAAACGTCACGGGCTCAACTCAAACTCAATTGTAAAACCGATCTCGAAGATAAATTTAAACTACTCAAATAAATTAGGTCACGATACCATCAACAATGGCAAATAATTAAGCAGCGGCTTTTACATCAAAAAATTGCAAAAAAAAAAATCTAAGCTTGTACTGTTTGATCGATTCTTCAGATCAGAGTGCTTGCGCGCGCGTGTTCGACGAAAGGCCAGATGAGTGGATGCATCATGCATGCGAAGCACTTTAGGGCCTCTTATGATTGCCCTCTGATGCGAATGAAGCTTCTAATGATGAGAAGAAAGGATGTTTTATTTACATGCTTGAGATGCAGGAAAAGGAAGCAACATATATTTTTTTTCTCTCAAAAGAGAAAAAAGAAACATATATGCATGGGACCAAAGGAACAAGTGAACTCACATGATTAGTTGGGTTCAGATAGATGATTAGCATGTGCCGTTCCCTTTGTTTTAGACGCCCTTCTTCCTCCCTTTCTTCAAGGCCTCAAAAAACTTCATGAAAAAAGTAGTCTTTTGATTCATTGTACCTCTAAAGGTTTCTGCCAAAATAAGATATTTTCAGTGCCCTTTGGTGGTCTTTTATTTTTTTTCTTTTATTTTATTTTCTTTATGCGTTCTGGCTCTCTTGATAACAAGATCTTTGCATATATGGAAGCATCTTGCTTGAAAGGACATCAATAGTATCTTAGGGCATTAGGTATTATGACTTTTGTGGCATTTGGTACCAGGCATCCTTCTCTGCGTGACACTTGGAAAATCAGACACTTCAGCCCATGTTACTTCTGAACAAAAACTATGAGCAGCTCTCTCCGATCCAGCTTTGTTTTGGAGCCATTTCTCCATAGTCAAGAGGACAATCTATGACCAAAGTCTTCAAAGAATGAAGCAGAGATGCTCAAGCATGTTGATTTCTCCAAGTTACTGTCTAATCAATTGAGGAATAGTTTGCTAAAAAATTAATTGGGGAATACAGTGGTGGTTATGGCAGTTAGTTTGAATATATGTAGGAGATCAGATTGGTCATACAGAATCTTTGATTTACCAGTACCCGAAAACCATGTGATAAAAAATGACACTACACATCCAAGTATCCTACCTGAGAGAGGGACCAGAGGGGGAAAAACGGACTTGCTAAGCTAAGCTAGTAGATTTTCTGAAAGATTCCTAATTGTTTATATCATGAAGAAATCGATGATCTAGCTAGCTCTCTCTCTAGTATTATCACTAGCCATCTCAAAAGGGAGATGCCACGACATTTTCAGTTATGATGCAGATGTATGGTAGCCTGGTAGGGTGCTGTGTCACTTTTGTGTTGTTTACTTCCTTTCACTAATTAATCTTCTTAAGTATATATTAAAGATTCTTCACCTTCCTTTATGGAGAATATATGAATAAACAATGCATTGCAACCAACTGAAAATTCCATGCCGACATTAATAGTTTAATTCAACTCAATAAGCTCACCTAAAATCACAAGCCATACGTACTATACATTGTGCATGATATCTTATTGGCTCTTTAAGATCATCCTATCATGTTACTAATCATGCATGTTATTAGTTTTCTAGTTTGACAACACGAGGAGGATTATCATTGCCTCTTCCATATGCATATGCCTGCAATCTCAGCCAAATTAATCATTGATCACTGCCATGAGAAACCATCACCTTTAAGGGCCCATATAGCAACACTTTTAATCCAAGCTTACTCACGGAAGGAGCTAGGGTAATTAGCAGAGGCTTAACTTCTCTGTCCTACATATGCATTGCATTGATGTAAGAAAGGCAAGACGATACCAATGGGTCCGAAGTGGTTATGGGCAACATGTGAGGTAGGACTCTTGGCTAATTTTTCTATTGGTAAGTAATTAAATTAAAAGTTAGTGGCCAGTGGGCACTACTAGCTTCTGAAACTACTAGTTTAAGCCTGAGGTGATGTCCTCCACTTGGCTGCAGAGTTAAGTGTAATATAGCAATCTTGCATAGAAGGCAATGGAACAGACTTAGGTGCTTCCTCTCTCTCACACACACACACTCATGTCTCTGATAATAGCAATGTGTGTGTGATCTTCTAGAAAATCTTCTGACACAAGCAATCTTTGGCCAATCCAAGATGCATGAAAGGTGAAAGGGATATCTTTGCCAGATCTGAGACCACATTTACTATTATCATCGCACCACGATCCATAACCAGGCTCAATGAATCTTATTATTCTGTTACGCATGCTTATGTATAGTTTATGTCCATTCGTTGTTCCGGCTTAATTACTGCGATTATCTGATCAATTGTTCTTTTTTGTTCCTTTGGTCTGAGATAAGATGAAATACTTGGTTGTTAAGTTTTAAGAATTTTTACTGAAGACTATTCCAGTATCAATGAAGAACCATTAACATGCTGAAAAGAGTTACTCGAATCCAATTACGAAAAAAAGCAGTTCCTGCTCTCATGGACATAAAATAAGTACATAAACGTGTCCTTCCTAGTAGTAGCTACATGCATGCAGGAACGTGAAACCAGGTGAATCAATTTACAAAAATCTGTCCACATGCATGCAGGTCAAGTCAATGAAATCCTGAATTGCTCCTAGTGAGTCACGTGATATATATGAAAGAATAGTACTGCGCCTAATATGACCATGTTCAGTGTCAACCCTTAAATTTTACTTACCTTGAGAGTCAGAATCACATGCACTAGTCCCTAGATCGGCACACTAGTACAAAAGATCACATAGCCGATACAAGCATAAATCGATTAACTCATAAATCCCTGAATATTACATGTTCAAATTACACCCTTAAGCGATTTCAGTAAGACGATTAACATTAGCCTTTAATACAAAATATAGTTCAGAGTACTGCAGCTATCCAAAATATCTACCCAAAAGAATATCTCCAAGGCTATGTGACTTACAAGCGACCGGAGCAACTCTAAGACTCGTCAGGTCCTCCGAAGTCTTGTCTATCGTCTTCATGACACTCGTATGGATCCACCTCGATTCCATCATCTAAAAAGCATAAGTAGGAGAGGTCAATATCATCCAAACGCTGGCTAGCTAACACTTCCCCTAATGCACTTAATGATTAGCAGGCCTTGATTGGGGAAAGGGTTATTTTATTTGCGTAAAGCCAGATTTTAAAATGAGTTTAAATTGCCCTATCTAGCATCAGGTATTAATAGTCTTTACATCACAAGGAGTTTAGCACCCTACCAAATACTTCCCAAGCCCCAACCGACCGACCGACCTCAACAACCAACCCTAACATGACCAACCCTAGACTCGATACGTACTTGTCCTCGAACTTTACCACACCAAACTCCATGTTGCCCCCAACTTGTTCATAAACCCGCCATCCTTCCGAGATTAGCAATCCCGTTGTGGACCACACTTGCCATAGACTGCCCGCCTCAGCCTAGGGGGTTACCAGCCCGCACTAGCCTAGCGTCATCCTAGGGAAGTGTGGCCTCCATCACCTCTGGTGACAACCAATGCCGGTCCCTATCGAGAGTGGTCCCAGAGAGCCTCTGTAGAGTGCTCGCAACTGGCGATCCAAAACCCCTACACGTGTTTATGTTGGAACCATCCTCCATATGGCAGCGATCTGTCCGCTACACGTGTTTTTCCGCGCTCCTCCTAGGTAAGCCCTGGCTAAACCCAGCACAAGGCACCTCGTGCCCTAATCATCCATCAGGCTGTCATCCATGGGGCAACCTTCCAACCATCTAGTCTCCAACTCATTAATCCAAGACATTACCACACACGATCTATCCCGATCAACCGACCAAACCGGACCGACACACCACATAGTATTAACCACAAACAACACCCAGCCCATCACTCATCTATTTGCCCTAACTGTCACATGTCACACCCTTTGAATGAATAAATGAATGAATGAATGAATGACCGGTGAATATCGGTTCACCGTTTCATGGCTAGTTGCCAGAAGAATTATTTGGACCTAAGCATGTCTAAGCTGGTTTTACCCATTAGGAGGGTTAAAGTTATTACCAAGCTATTATTGGGCTAAACAAAGATATGACAGTCAAAATAGTCATAAAGGCTAAATATTACAATGACAGGCATGTGTATTTATAACATGATTAACAAGTGGCGTATATATTAAGCATGCACTTTGTTAATGAAGAAATATAGTTTAGAAAAAACTAGGTAATGAACATGATTATAACGATGTTAATCCGCACTAGGGAAAGTCGCAATCTCTCCCTAATACGGGTAAACTCTAAAAGAGTAAGTGTTAACTCGCCTTGCTCAGGTGGAAGGTCTTCCTCCGTGTCACCAAACCTTCCCTCGGGATCGCCTATGTCTAATCACACATATAATTCAATAATTACTCAATGATGCAAAACGGAAAACATGATGCATGCATGTGATCTCGGTCCTATCATCGGCACCACGATGTATAAAGTCGGATAACTGTACTATTTGCGTATGATATGCAATGCATGCCCTAATGTATTAATAATCAATAATATCATTACATAGTAACCTAGTGGCACCCAAAATACGATATCATATGCTAAGATAGTAATCGAGTAATTAGGGTTTAACGGGCGACATACGATGACGACACGTCGTAATACGGCCTACATACGGAGTTAAGTTCATCGGTGTTGGCATTTTCTAAGTTTTCCTAAATATAAGGTGTAACTCCAAGTTATGAGATATAGTAGTGCATTTTCTAAAGTCAGCACCTATTTTAATTAATAAATAATTTATTAATTATTTGTTGGTGTTTGGCAAATTAATTCTCAAATATATTTATTGGACAAGAATTGCATTTTTATAATTTTCTCTATCTATTAGAGCATTTTTCTACTTATTTTATTTTCTCCTGATTTTATGGGGTCAGATTATACACTTATAATAATTAAAGTTTCCCCTCATTCTATTTAGGCATTTTATATATAGGAAACCACTAATTTCTATTAAACAGTGTCAATATTTCATTACAGTGGTGGATTACATAATTTTATAAAATCTAGAACAGTCTTATCCATTTACCTAAATTTTTCTAGAATTTTTAGGAGCCTCTAGGTATTTCTAATTATTCGAAAACACTTTTTGTATTTGATTAATTGGTTAAAACGGTGGAAAATGGATAAATCGCATCGGGCCGGACCAGCGAACCAAGCCGGCCCATAGCGAATTCGTCTCACGGCCCATGCGCACGCGCCTGCGCCAGCCAGCATGCGAGGGGATTTACTGGAGTGTGGGGCCCACCTAGCGGCGACTCAACAGGTTTTGGTCCGCACGAATCTTGGCACTATTCTTATGGTTTGTGGTCATCGTCTTCCTCCGAACAGGCGACGTGGCCAAAAGCTTTCAAGGGCTAGCACCTACAGCGAAGCTCGCGCCGAGGGGTCCCAGCGAAGCTCGCGCCGAGGTCAGAGGTGGCCAAATACGGTAGCGGAACCGAGAGCTCGTCGGGGTTGCCTATTCTCGAAGTGGATCTACAGGCTATGAAAATGAACGGAGAGCCAAAGGAGGTATCGGCGGTGCTCACAGAGCTCACGCCCAAGCGTGAGATGGGGCAGAGGTGGCCGGCGACGAAGAGGCATCACCGACAGGGCTCCTTTGGACGGCTCCGCTGAAATTGAGCGTGGCGAAGCGGTTATGGTGAGGTTTAGAGGCTCATGATTAATGGAATTGGTCTCAGGCTCATGAATTCGACGAGTGTCCTCGGCGCCGGCGCGGAGAAATTTGGGGGGAAATGGGGAAAATGGTGCCGGCGGGGGTGGCCTTCGGTTTAATAGGCGCGGGGCGAGGGTACGGATCCGGTGGCCCACTCGGCGCTGCGGGGAAGAGAGGGGCGCGGCGATGGGACGGGAACGGCGTGACGCGACGGGCACGGCGCAATGATGATGGCGCGAGCGACGGGGGCAAGGGCCGAAGCGGCGCGCGACGGAACAGAGCAGACCAGGGCAGGGCCACGTGGAAAAGGGGGGAGAGAGAGAGAGAGAGACAGAGAGAGATGGCCCACTCGGCATCTAAAATTCAAACGAATTTTGAATTTCAACCAAAATTTGTTTTGCCCCAAATTGAGGTGTTACATTTTGCGTAGCCATTAAGGGTGTGTTTGGTTATCTGAATGAGATGGTTCCTGTATGTGATGGTATAGAATTTGTGTTCATTCATGTGTTTGGTTGGGTGAACTGTATCAAATCATCCTGAACGGTGGGATACAAAAAAAATGAAATATTCTCTCAATATGCTATATGACTTCGTTCGCTCGATTTGGTCGAACAACACTGTACAACTTTCTCTCGCAAGCACTTACTTTTTCTTAATTCATATTTTTTTATTTTATAGTATACCAAATTACTAATTGATTTCAATTTTGAATCTGTTAAAAATTTTAAATCTATTTTTTATTTTTAGATTTTGAATTTGAAAATACATTTGAATTTTAAAAATTGATTTGAATTTTCAATACACCTTGAATATTGAATTTAAAATCCAATTTGAGTTTTTAGACTAAAAATTGAATTTATTATTTGCATTTGTGTTGATTTTAAATTTCAAATTGTTTTTCACAACTTGCTTGAATCCTGAATTTAAAAAACGACGTGAGTTTTGAATCTAAAATTTAAATTGTATTTAAATTTGGTTTAAATTTTTAATTCAAAATATGATTTTAATTTTAATTTGATTAAAATTCAAATGTTAAAGGTATTTTGAATTTAAAATAAAATTTGAATATTGAATCCAATTTGAATGTTAAATTTTTGAATTTTGGTCTGAACGTTGAATTTAAAATTAAATTTAGTTTAAATCATCTAAAATAAAATCATGCGTAAGGTTAAATTTTCTTAATTTATAAAGTGTTATTTGATGATATTTGATCATTTGAACCATTCTACGTCATACATACGAGAACCAAACAAAATCTTGTATGACCCTGTTCAACCAACCAAACATCTCACCTGAATCGTACCATACAGAACCATCCCATTCAACTTGTACCATCCCATACAGGTTCAACCTCATACAAACAACCAAACACGTCGTGGGAATACGTTGATATATAGCTTATGGGTTCGGTTTGAAATAGAAATGATATGAGTTGGGTGGGTATGAGTTAAACAAACCGGTTTATTTGGGTTCAATCCATGAGTTTATGACATGGTTTTTATAAAAATTCATGGATCCAACTATTCGTCTAGACAATATATTTGCACAAATTATCTTCCAGGTGCATGTAGACATGTTAAAAATTTTGGTCAATTTTGGTAAATTGTTATATAGTGTGAATGCGAGGTCACTAGAGTTTTTACACTTGGGTCCCACCTATTCGTCTCTTATAATCATGCACAAAGTAGCTTCAAGATATGTCGAGTCATGCCCAAATTTTTGACCAATCTTAGTAAATTTTTGTAGTGTGAACGCAAGGTTTTAAAAAACCTATGATGTTTTTTTTCATGAACTTAAACTTAATATGTATGTGGGTTGAGAAATGGGTTGAACCCATGTTAGATAAGTAGGTTGAATTGGTCACTGAAGTTTTTACATTTAGGCCGCACCTATTTGTTTGTGCCCATAAGCCTGTAGAAAGTAGCTTCAAAATAGGTGGAGTAATGGCCAAAATTCTAGTCAATTTTGGTATTTTATTATGGTGTGAATATGTGGGTTTTTTAAAAACTGAGGTGTTATTCTTCATGATTTAAACTTTATATCGAACTAGATTGATGAATGGGTTCAAATAAGGTTGACGAATGGGTTTCGAACCCATGTAAGAGAAGTGGGTTGGGTTGATTTGGGTTAAAATGGCATATGGGTTAAGTTCTAAGAAATTCAATTTGGGTTGGGGTGGGGTGAAAAATATTAAAGTAGCTTTAGGGGTTACCTTTGGTATGTGTTGGGTCTGAACCCATTAGCACCTCCAGATGTATTACAACATGAGCAATCAACGAAGTACCAGCACGAGCGTCCCCAGAGTGGTCTCTCCTCCTCCTAAACTCTTGGCCCACGCTCTTCTCTTCTCTGGCAAGCTCACCACATGAGGAGGGGAGGGGACCTATGCTCCTTCACGACCTCAACTCCATCATCCTCTAATCCCCAAGTACAATATTTCATATCCATATTTAGATCCAAATCTGGCTGATCCTGTCAAATTTGGTGTTCATCTTTAAGCCAATAGGAGGAAGATGACTGATTGATGGCTGGTGGGGACCTCCATGATTTGGGAGCCCGCTTGGTTGGTTTCTATCTTCCTAATGGCGTATTTCGTCCATACGAGATATGTTGCATCTCTGTGTCTGTGAGCCATGAATCTTCAATTGACATCCTTTGTGGGCACATCATTGTTCTAGCCAAGCGCCAAATCTAATGCGGGTACAATTGCCAGTGAGTGGAGGCAACTAGATCTAGATATTGGCTCTAATGGCGGCCAAACATGACCTATGGTGGTGAGCCCTACAACGACGGTGCGAGGCAAAAGGGTGTTGAAGTGCTAACCCAAAGAGAAATCTCGGTTTCTGGCTTAGCTTGATTCAATGATGGCGATACCCATGATTGTCGTTACCTTGCTACATGCGCCTTGTGGGGCATGGGTCTTTCTTCTTCATTGACACTTGGTTTGTTGATTTAATGGGCGACTTTGCAATGAAGTTTGAGATATTACACTTGGTTTTGACCAATCAATATTGCTATTCAAGACTAGTCATCAGCTATGACCTCTTTCTCACTAAATCATTTTGGATGCCGGAGAAGATTTTGAAATTGGTTGCTCTTATGGAATCGTAGAGGGATTTTACGAAGGCCAATGATTATCTTCTACCTAATGATGCTTAAAATTGCAAGTGTTAAAATGTTTGGGTCATCTGGTTGTTATGAGGTTGAAACCTTTTTTTTCTTGTTGCTTGCCTTAGTATAATAGTTGTTTGTCATTTCACTTGGATTTTAAGCTTTTTTTTGTATGTAATGGTTGTATGCATCCCTAGTTCATACAGTGGTTGGAAGTTTGTTCCATTATGAAAAAAAGATGCATTGCAACAAGAGCTAAGCTTCAAGATCCATATCATGGTATGCGACATCATGTAGTTGGTTTCTTAAGCGGGCATGTATGACTGGAAGAACAAATTCATGAATTGATGGCAATACTTTTGACGTAGTTCGTTAAGATGCAAACTTTGTAGCATATTCATTTTATTCTCAATTTCTCTAATTCTATGAAATCTTGAAGAACACTACTAAACTTACTGAGTAAATTGGACATGGCAAGGATTGCCTAATCAAGATACTTATCGATCATCATTTGCCAAACTTGCACCATTTCTTTCCCAAGTCTACAATCTTAAACAATATCATAGCGTGTCTATATATGATTACCACCTTAGTAGCTAACAATCGAACAGATCCCAAACTACTGTTACGAGTAACTGTGTCCTTGTGACCCGTGTCTCCTTTTTTTTCAGCAGGTATACTTGCAAATTCACTGATACTTCATTCATTCAAAAGTAGAAGCATAAAAAATTAGAATAACATGACTTAAGCACATCCTCGCAAGAATAAACAAGTACCGAGGAAGAATAAAATCATGCGCTTTAGGGTTAAAAGTATGAGAAGAGAACTGCTCTAGCCAGTTCCGAAGAACCTCCTTTTGCAATGCATGTTCTTTGAGACACAAAGTAAGATAGTTTACATAGGCCCTTTGTATTTCAGTGTAGTATAGATGTAAGCACAGTGGTAAGGTTCGTAAGGATTCAAGGTTCAACTATCGTATTAGGAATAAAACTTCAACTGAAAAATCTGAAACGAAGCATCCTGCAACACTAGTTGCACATAAAATGTTAGAGTTTGTATCGAATACGTGTATGTAGTTGGTTATGTGAATTCTGAGTTGTAATAGGCAGTGCTGGGTCGTGTCAAGTTCGAACTCGTATCCATGGCCTCCGCTACAAATAGGGAGGCGCTCCCGGTGTAACCAGTTACGATGACCAAGCTGCAGCATAGGGAGGACAAGATCAATAGCTGGTATGTGACCGTGACCTGGATGACCCAGTGTGCTTGTCCTGACTGGGGAAGAGCACCCATAGTTAGTCCCGCAGATGTAGAAAATCTTGCCATACTACGTTACCGAAAATCATGTCTCCAATGTCGTTTAGATCTTGCATGATAATTAAAATCCGAACAAGTAGTATTAAACTGAGGTTGACCATGTGGAAGATTTCTATGGAGACGTGAGGCTCATGTCTCTACACAACATTCGAGAAAGGCTCGGGGATGCAAGGTGGTGCATGGCGGCGATTGGCAAACCAATCGGTAGTGTTGGACACTCTGGTAGGATGCCTGAACTGATCGATTGTAATTGGTGAGGATAGGGAAGACGTCGCGATCAAGACGACGAGGTAGCTGGGGAGTCAACATGGTCGCGTGGCGGAGACTCAATTAGACCAGCGATGGCTGGATGTGGCTAGAAACAGACAGATTTGAGCAGTGGGAGCATATTGCCACGATGCGACCACGTGCGGTAGGGGATGCCATCAGGACATTGTGAGCAATTATGTGTCGATGATGAGGTCATCTAAGGCAACACAAAATTGGTGGAGGGGAGGAAACATGCCAGACAAGCTCAGATTGGATCTAGAGGTGGAGGTGTGTCTTTCGTCAATTTTTTGGCAGCCGATGGACATCCTTGATGGACCCCATGACATAGGAGGTGGCGTCCACGTAGTGATCAGGAACAGGCCAGTGCATGCAGCTGTCTGGTAGTTGGGCCAGGCGCTGGCGTGAAGAGGCCCATGCGTTGAGGCGGTGGTGGGGGCCCAAGCAAGGCAGTAGCGGTATGCATAGGCGTTGTTGGGTCGGCTTGCACATGGTGTTAGTTGGGCCAGCATTGGCAAGCATCGCGTGCAAAGACAAAACAAGTCGAGTTGTGGGCAGGCGTGTGCTAACTGGTGCGGCGAGTCAGCTTAGCTGCTAAGCCGACGTTGCACGAGGCACGGTGAGCAGCATGCCAACGTCTTATGCAAGTGTGTGGTCCTAGGTCGAGTCAGGCTGAAGAGGTATGGTAGCACAGGTGAGGAGAGGTGGCAGCCTAGGCGTTGGGATGGCTTGTTGGTGGGCACTATGATAGGAGAGCATATGTGCAGAGCTGGGCTAGTGTAAAGAAGTTGGGTTGGACGGCTGCGGTGGCAGGCTGACATGCACAGTAGGCGGTTGGGTCAAATGTGTGCACACGAGCCGAGATGGGCACTTGGATTATGCTTTTAGAGCAGATCCTCCTTGGCTCATACTCCTAATTAGCATAATTACGCAGTAGTTAAAGAAAACTTATGGCACTAACTCAGAAAAATGAGAGCGGTCTAACCAGTTATCATTGTACATTATGAAGAGTTCAATCTCCGAATGAATAAGGGGAGCAATCCCTGTTTCCAAAATGTCAAGGACTACTTTTCTAAGGTTGAGTGGTAGTTCAAAGGCTCATCAAAAACCCATGCTAGTACCACTCATTCAAAGGCATATATCTCTTCTAAACTTAAGATCTTAGAGATTATATGATGATTCCTAGTCCACTTTAGCATGACCTACTACTTTTTTAGTACACTCCTTTCAAGATAAATTACAATATTTCGAAGGATAAGTGGACTTTTAATTGAAAGGAAGAAAGAACCAGGGGCGAAAGAAAAGATATTGTTAACTTTATCTACTTTGGTAAATGGAAGGCCGAAAATAATAACAAGCTGAAGGCAAAACCTAAAAACTCTTCTAAGGACAAAAAGGTTTCAAATCAGTCATCAACATCAAGTAGTGGGAGGTGTCACTTCTACAAGGAAGAAAGATGGCTCGCTAAGATGGGTAATAACCTAATTTCGTTTATTGATAAGTCAGTTTATGCTAATTATTCCCTTAATATATGTTGGATTGATTATGATGCCATTATGCATGTTCCAATTCATTACAAGGATTTCTTACCATAAAGATACAAAGAATGATGAAGAGAAGCATTAGAGTCGCAAATGGGAAGGAATCTGACGTTAAACTTGTTGGATCATTTCTCTAGTTTTAGATAGCGGTTTTGTGCTTTAGTTAAATAATATCTCTTATGTTTGTACCATGAGAAGTTATGCTTATTTAGGAATGATAACTGTGTTATTCAGTTTTATTCCAATAATATTGGTCTTGGCTTCTGACGAGACAAGCTTTATATGATATCTCTACACTGTTGTGAATAATTGCGATGTTTCTACTCTAAGAGAAACCATAATGAGACTTTGTTGAAATCGTGGCATTGTCGCTTAGGCCACATTATAAGAGAAAGAATGTAAGATTTCATTAAGAAAGCGATACTCCACCCCTTAGACATGTCTGATTCACAATTCATGGTCCTTTTGCTAAGTATCTTTGAGAAAATGGCATAGTTTCCCAATATTTGATACCCGGTGAACCTCGACAAAATGGAATAGTTGAGAGAAGAAATCGTACCCTTATGGACAAGGTTCGGAGTATGCTCAACAATTCACGTTTACTGGTTAGTCTATGGATGGAAGCGTTAAATGCGCATATTCCTAAATCACCTTACAAATTATGAACTGGGAGAAAACGGAATGTAAGTTATTTCCATATGTGGCGTTGTCCTACTGAAGGGAAAGCTTTGTATCCATATATTGAGAAATTAGAATCCAAGACAATAGATTGTTACTTCATAAGGAATGTTCAAAGATCTAAGGTATTGCTTTTATTATCTTGATCGTCTCACTTAGTTGTTTGATATGAGAAATGTTATATTCTTTGATGATGACAAAAAACAGTGGGAGCCCAAAGCCTAGAAAGATAGATCTCAAGCTGAAGTGGAATTATGTTCCTTCATCGCCAATCCAATAGACTACTCTTCATGTGCCTTGGTTTGTTATACCTCCGGTTGGGAACATCCTTGATGTACCTACTGTTGAGGACTCATAATTACCTAATGAAGCATGTAATGTTGAGCCTCAAGAGCCTCAAGTAGCACCTGATGCGTCTCTGAGAAGATCACAGCAAGACAGGAGGTATGTCTTTCGGGATGTGAATGAAGACGTAAATGATATAGGAAAAGTAAATGATCCCACTTCCTATATATAAGCTAAGGATTTATCTAAATGGTTTGATGCTACGGAAAATGAGTTAAAGTTTGTAACCACTAATGATGTGTGGGACTTAGAAGAAATTATTGATGGAGCCAAAACAGTGAACCATAAATGTGTCCACAAAACCAAACATGACTCTAAGAAAAATATCAAAAGGTTCAAAGAAAAACTTGTATCAAAATTCTTCTCCCAAAATCTGAGAGTTCACTATAACGATACTTTTTGTCTATCTCATCTAAAGATTCACTAATGATTGTTATGGTGCTCATAGCTCATTATGGTTTAGAGCTCGAACTAATGATTATTAAGACTATGTTCCTTAATGGTTACTTGTAAGAGAATGTATACATGGCACAACCAGAAGGTTTTGTTGTGTAAGGCAAGAAGCATATAGGATGTCATCTAAGAAAAAAATTTATGGTCTAAAGCAAACATCTAGACAATGGTATCTTAGGTTTGATGAAATTGTAAGGAAATTTGGTTTTAACGAAAATGAAGTTGATGAATGTAATTATGTTAAGGGAAATAAGTTTTTTATTCTAGTTCTTTATGTTGATGATATATTATTAGCAAACAACAATAAGAATATGCTACATGAGACCAAAAGTTTTGTTTCCTCAAATTTTGAGATGAAAGATCTTAGTGTGGTGGCTCTTTCGTTTTAGGTATTGAAATTCTTTGAGATAGGTCCAAAGGCATATTAGGTTTATCTTATAAGACCTACATAGACAAAGAACTTCGATGAACCAGTTTGAATCTGATCAAATCAAGTCGATTCCTTATGCTCCAGTTGTCGAAAGCATCATGTACACTCAACTTTGTACACGCTCTAATTTAACTTTTGTGATTGGGATGCTATGCAAATATTAGTCAAATCCAGACATGGACCGTTGGAAAGCTGTTAAAAAATTGCGTTATTTTCAGAGCACTATGGATCACATTTTCACATATAAGAAATTTTATAGCTTTGAAGTTAATAGTTATTTATATTTTGCAGGATATGTGGATACTAATAAATCGACGTCAGGTTACATCTACACTCTCAGGAGGAGCCATATCATGGAAAAGCTCCAAAATTACTACATCATCGACAATGCAGGCTAAGAGCACCCCCAGCACGCACGCAATCAACGCGGCCTGCATCATGTGCGCTCGTGCGCGGGAATTTTTTCAAACGCTGCGGGCTGCGCAGCGGCCGGGCGTGCAAGCGTGGGAAGGCTTAGCGTTTGATGCAGGGGCAGCAGAGCTGCGATGCCTCCCCGGTTAGGAATGCTCTAAGTTTGTGGCATGTTACGAGGCTATCGAGTAGATCATATGGCTTAAGAATTGTATCTCAGGACTTAAGAGTCGTAGACGACATTTCTAAAACGTTTGTTCTATAGTATGATAATCAATTGCAGTCTTTTGCGTGAGTAATAACAAGTGGTGTTGTCAAACACAATTACGTTATGTATCTTGTTGTGAAAGATAGAATCCAGGATCAAACTATAGTTGTCAAGCATATAACTTCTGAGCTAATACTTGCGGATCCGCTAATAAAAGGCCTACCACTCAGTATCTTTTGTAATCATGTTGCGCGTATGGGTGTGTTAGGAAGCCTCAAATTATGGATATATATGAGGGTTGACTAAAGAAAGCATTCTCATAAGTAATAACTATATAATAATTGAGATAGAATTAGTATACTATCGGTGTTGAAGTCTCATTAACCGATTTAAGGTTTTTGCGGCACTTGCCCTTGTATGATCGATGCTTATTGAGACAGGACTTATGAATGTTAGCCTTTCGATCAAGTGGAAGAATGTTAGGATTGATCTCAGACTCACAAGTCCACACGATCTCTAATTAAGGCTTATCTCTAGCGAGTAGCTGTCCTGATCGGGGACGCACCAAATTCCAATCGGTTTCGGTCCTCTGTTGCACATCACTATATATTAGGGAGAAGGGGTTCTATCGGTTTGATCTTCTAATCCAATTAGCACACACCAAAGTCGATCTTGTAGAGCCCTAATCCACAACCCCATCCAATCTTGGGGTGTGGTACAGAAGTAGAAGGAAGACCGCTATATATCGTCGTTGCTGCGCCTTAGGTCGCTGATGTGGTCTTCACTGCATCCATATGTCTCCATGCAACGTCTTCATCACTGCTACATCTTCTCTACTCCACGCAGGCTAAACTAGCCTAACCAAGCTAGCTGACGATGCCTTCTACGGGCAATGGTAAATGTCCAAGCTATTCCGGATTTGTGTTTCGGTGTTCTTACAATTAGGCTAAGCTAAGACTGTTATGTTTTAGATTATGACTAAGTTATAACATAATGGTGTAGAGGACGGGTTTACCCATACTTTCTAGGTGAATGATAGAGTGGTAGAGGCTGTTGGGTTTAGACCCACATCGGTTAGCGGTGATTTGGGAGTACAACTTAAAAGGTGTTGTGGTCATCATCCATCAGGCTAGTTTTTGGGTTGACTGGGCCTAGTCCTTGATTGTGACTCCAGTTGGGCCTGGGACCTAGGCCCGAGGCTATGTGTTGGTTTGGGAAGGAGCCGGATAGCTAGCGGGCCATGTGATGGCAGGATTGCAGTGGGCTCTAACAAGTGGTATCAGAGCTTCAGGTCAAAACCGAAACATCTCCAAGAGATCGCAAGGCGCGGGACAGATGGTCCAATGTGTGATGGTAGAGATTGTTGGGTTTAATCCCACATTCGTTAGCGGTGATGGGGGAGCACGCTTAAAAGATGGGGTGGTCATCATCCATCAGACTAGTCTTTTGGGTTGAGTGGGTCTATACCTTGGTTGTACTCCAGTTGGGCCTGGGACCTTAGCCCGAAACTAGGTGTTGATCTCGGGAGGAGCCAGATCGCTGGCAAGCCATGTAATGGCAGGGTTGCAGCGGACTCTAACAAAGGCACAATGGTGTAGCGGTGCAATGACACAAAAGATCATTAGCGGCCAATGGGCGGTGGTCACTAGGGGACTGACACAATGTCTCGTAGTTAGCATGGGTAGAACAGGCGTGGCAGTGGGAGGAAGGAGTATGGAGCGGCGAGGGTGTTGCCAGACACCAGTTTATGGGTCGACGAGGACAGGGGCAGTGGTGGAGGTATGCGGAGCACTCCAGCAAGTGGAAGGAGAAGGGAAAGGAGGGTTAGTGGTGGAATAGGTGAGGTGCCACTAAGCGGCGACGCCTTGCTGTTGGATTTTTAGTGAACTACCAGGTAGTCACACCCTTATTTTAGGGATTGTTCGGTTGGAGGGAGTTGAGAACAAGGAAAGGAAATCATAAGTGAGGAAGTTAACCCCCTTGTTTCTTTCAAAGGAAATAAGAAAGATAAAGAGAGTTTATAACTAAATGGGAGGGAGTTCAAATTTCTAGGTAACCCCTGATAAAATGAACTTCCACTCTTTTCTTTGTCCCTTTCCCTAACCCTATGGTTGTCAAACAAGCTGATGGATTAAGCTTACAATTAAGAGAGTTGTTAATTAGGATCTACCCTCACTTGTGTATTAGATTTGCAAAATTCTTAGATTCTATAGGGCATAGGCATATTGAGCTCTAGCACAAAGAAATAGAGCCCCCACTTGTGACCTACCAGTGTTAGTATAAAGCTACTAGGGTTCACGACCAAAAAATTGAGTTCAATACTATGGGCCACCCAGCCATGTGGAGGTACCTTCTAAGCATGAACTAAGTTGAGGCCAAGTCAACATTGCATCCCAGGATGGCTGTAACTGCCCATGCTTTCTTGAAAATGAAGAGCAAAACTTTCCTACTTCATCTTTCATAAATAACGGCAACAGATAAACTTTGGTATCCAGTATACACTTTTGCAGAACTCTGGCTTCTGAAAAGTCTGACAACTAATTCGTATTTTCGTAGTATGAGAAATGATCCAAAGGAAAAACTGAACAAGGTTTTCCATTTTCGACAGGCAGGTGTGCTGGCTATCACCTTTCCCTGATCTCAAGCTCTGGACATTGTCAATGGCCTAGAAATTAGAGTTGAATGCAAGCACAGTGCTTTAAAATAAGTATTTACATTTAAGCCTTCTATGAATTGAGTTGCATTGGAGACATGCCTAACTTTCTAGAGCTAAAAATAGGTACTAAAACACATTGTCATTTCATGACGGTGTTCTTATTTTTATATATGTATATACAAGAAGAGCAAAAGTTTCCTTCATCTTGCATTGCAAGCAGCCAGAGACAACTACAGTTTATCTTACGCTAATAGCTGCTTGCATGCGCCAATCTTGAGTTCAAGTTTCTGAAAAGTCTACAATCTAGGAGAAGTGCACTTGAACAAACTCTGATTTTAGGTCGTTTCAGGTGAAAATGTCCGAACTTCTGCAGCAGACATTGGACCATAAAAAATTGACAATTAGCATTGATGAAATCGACTTGTCATGCCGAAGTCCGAACATCACTAATATAATACTACCTCCGGTCATAAAAACAAGTTGCCGTTGACTTTTGGACACGCCTTTGACCATTCATTTTATTCAAAAAACTACGTAAGTTATCATTTAATTCTTATGATTTGTTTTATTATTAAAGGTACTTTAAACATAACTTATACTTACGCATGTTTGCACTAATTTTTTGAATAAGACGAATGGTTAAAGACGTGATCAAAAGTCAACAGCGACTTGTTTTTGTGACCGGAGGTAGTACATACTTTTGTACATTCAAGGTACTGAAATCTGCTACACTGACAATTGGCCAATTGAACAATGATAGAGGATACCAAATTGCCAACCTCAGTTATAGTGGTTTCTGGATTGTAGTACAGGTCAATTGGGACGGCCCAGCCCACCAACACTCAGGAATCAGGAGGCAATTGACAGGTTCCTTTCTCGTTTGTTTGATTATTATCCTCCTTCTGACCGTACCAAGCTTGAGTTGATCAGCTAGTAAGCTGCCTAACTATAGAAAATTATGGGTTTAAAATTTTAGAATTATGGTCTTTCACTTTTAGAGCACACTAAAATTTGGATTAATATAGATAATTTAAAGTAGAATAGAGTCGTTCCAAAAAGAAAAGTAGAATAGAGATATTGGGCCGATAGAGATCAGAGAGAACAAAATGAGTGATGGAACTTAGAACAATGAATAATTAGCAGACAGGCAACATAAGGAATATCAGAATGAACGGATTAATATGTAATTTTACATTTGTACTAACATTACAGGTAATGAGACGGTGAAAGATGGAACTGCAGAGAATAACAAAGCTCTATGCACAATGATTAATTTACTCCGTGAAATTCATTTGAGAAACACAGAACAAAACATTTACAAGAGAGGATATAGGTGCCCCCAAGAGTTTCACATTACAGAAACACAGAGAGATTACAGTATAGGAGTGGGGCCACAGTGACAGCCACAGGATTGGTCATGAAAGTTGACAAGCACTTCCTCCATAGAGGTTTGGGCCATTTAGTACTGAACAATTTTACCCTGCACCTAAGAGACCAACCAATACCAAGTTCAGGAAATGGCTGTAACCGAGGCTCCAGACTACTTTTGCAGACACCGGTGTTATTAGGAACTAGATAGCATAAGAAGAAAAACATACTAATTTAGAACGACCAAAAAAAGGGAGAAAAACATCATCGGATGATTCTGACTTGTACTTGTCATCCTCCTAACAAGAATCAGCAAAGAGCCACAGCTCGATCGGCGGCTGCCGCCGCCGCCTTCAGCATCATGTACATGCCGGAGTGCTCGCTCAGCTCCGGCGCAGGGCTCGCCGCCGGCAGACGGCCAAGCAGCTCCGTCAGCGCCTCGCGCATCCACTCGTACCGGCAGAGCTGGTACGCGTCGGCTGGGGAGACCTGCATGGAGCTGCCACTGTCAGCTCTGGGCAAGAAAAAATGGCATTGCCATGCAGTCGATCTGTCATGCAGATGCATGCAGGTTTCAGGGTTTTGGTTGTAGATGATCGGAGTTCAGAGATGCCTCACCCACTGCCTGCCATGGGTGTCCTGCTCCGGCCAGTGCTCGAGCTCCTCGGTGACCTCGAGCGCGAAGATGTAGCCCTTGCAGGCGCCCCTGGGGCTGCCGCTGCTCTGGCTACTCTTGCTCCTGAACACCCAGTGCCCGAGCGAGGCTCCCTGAACAGGACAGGGAAGAATCATCAGGACACGTTCAGGCATCGCCAGCAGTGCATCAGGAAGAAAGCAATTAACAACTCGTTCATACAAAACCTAAGCAGTTAGTAATCTAACACGGATGCATCGATCATCACCAACAGCACTACGGCAGATTGTTTAGATTGGTGCAGGGCACACTGGAGACATGCCACGTGCATATTGGTCGGCCATGCAGATCTTGGTATAAATTTATGTTTGAAGGAAATTGATATGGATTTTTTTTAAAAGAAAATTGGTCAAAATCAAAAACCTTTTGTTAAACTGAACGGAGGGAGACTGCCAAGTCTTTTGATGACAAGCCAGACAAAGATGAATAAAAGAATCAATGGTTCATACCAAGGGCTCACATTGTGCTAAATAACAAAGATAATCCGGAAAAGACATCATATCGTGCTTATCTCTAACTTATGTTCTACGGTTTCATCATGTCAATTTGTCAACATGCCATGTCTTATCTCCTATCGGACTTATGTTCTACGGTTTCATCATGTCAATTTGTCAACATGCCATGTCTTATCTCCTATCGGTTATGATGATCCAACAGAAATTTCGTCCATTGAGAAAATTTCCCCATCCCCTTCACTGTCAAACATCGTTGGTGTCACTGTCCATCGGCCTATCTAAGCATCCTTACAGATATATGAGAGACTAGAGGGCAACTCAGCTAACCATGAGATGAAACTTGCACCATATATCAGCTCTAATCATCCACAGGGCTCGGGGTGACGAAGATAATTGTTGGGTTTAGTCCACATTAGTTATTGGCTGTTACGGAGGTTTTCTGAATTTTCTGAATTGAGTGGATAAAAAAACTTTGGTTGTGGCTTCGGTTAAATCTATGGATGTAGCAGCCCAAAAAAATCTGGATCAAGATCATGAATCGCGGCGGACCAAGAGATGGCCACGTCATAGTGGGCTCTAGCACTAGCACTGATGGAGGAGGATAGATAATCTTGAAACAACGCAAGTTGCTTGCTAGGACAGTATTGCCACACGTAACGATCGACGCAGACAGGCCGCCGTCGCGATCCTATCGAGCACGTAATTTTCAGACCGGCTTTCTCGATTGCTCCTACAAACACTCGAAACATTTATGACGGCTGATGAACACACTACGGTCATCAGCCACGTACCAGCAGCTTACGCGCACACGTACGCTCGACGTGTAGGTTGCTCGACGGTTCAAGATTGATCGAGATTACGCCTGTGTCACGGCTGAAATGTTCATGGAATCAAGATTGAGGAATCGAAATTACATTGATGTTGCCCCTCACTCCGGCCTCCTCCAGAGCCTCGCGGCAGGCCGCCTCGTACACGTCCTCGTCGTCCTCCCAGCCGCCCTGACAAAGTCACAGAGGCAGCACATGTTAGTTAATTGGTAATGTCAGCTCTTAATCATGCCGCAGCCTGAGCTCTGAACTCGAGTCGAAGAACTGATCGAGTTCAGTATGTTGCAGTTAAGGTTTTGCTACCTTTGGGAACACCAGGTCGTTCCTGTTGGGTGTGGAGATCATGAGCACTTGGAGCTGCCCCTCCTTGCTCACACGGTATGGTACGCACCTGGAAGAGAGTCCAGAGACACAAATTGAAGTTCAAACGGTTCATCACTTCATCTATATTCTATCATCAGCACAAGAGCAACTTCGCAAATGGGGATAAGAAATGGATTTGATCCGAAGCAGATGTGATGAGCATTGGGAGGTACTAAGCTAGCTGAAGCCTGGAGAGAGTGACACTGATACCCACCCTGAGACGAGGCGGTACTCGTTGTCGTAGCGCTGCCTCAACCTGCCCTTCCTCGCGAGAAGCTTCTCTGACGCCATTGCTGCACCGAAGCAAGAACTTGGCAGGTCAAGAATGGCGCATGAACTGAAAAAAAAAGGTACTTGCAACGAAGGAATGGAGAATCACGGAAGAACCAATTGATTCACCTCAGAAATGGGCAGGAGTACGAGACTACGAGGTGCTGAGTGCTGAATCCTGATGACGACGACGACGGGCGCCAAGGACAGAGGAGATCAAGAACCAGGGAGGGAGAGGCCAAGAAACAACAGAAGAGTTTTCTCAACTCAGGATGGCCTGATCACTCAGAGCTCAGAGGCAGCAGCAGGAGATGGCGAGGGGACGGGGCAGAAGGCGATGGGCTCCGCTTCATGGCTCTCACGCTTCTTCTTCTTCCCGCCCGATTTAAAGGCGCGAGGAGGTCAGCCGCCATTAACGCGAGCGCACCACCACCGCCCAACCAGACAAGACAACTAGCCTTTCTTCTTCCTCCTCCTCCTCCCGGCTCGATTCTTCGGAGCGGAAACAAACAAACAAAGAAAGAAAAGAATTGCGGCGATGGGATAATGATTTGGGGAGGGTGGCGGTAATAAACAAGGCGAGCCCCCGTTGAACCGCGCGGCACCTCGAGCCGGCCTATGATTGGGATCGAGGAGGAAATGAAAGAGGGTGCGCGTGCGCTGCCTCGGTCCGGGTGTGGCGATGGACGGGGGAGGGGAACCCTCCATTTATATAAATTAATTAATGTGTGTGAATAGTTGGGGAAGAAGACGGCGTCATTGTGCCGTGGCGGACACTGTGGGTTGGAAAAATAAACTCCACTGCTAAGTGCAGTTCCATGCACAGATTACAGACACGGTGATCGTTCCTGTCAGTCGCGTAAAAAACAGCCGCCAGCCAAAATCGGTCGCACAAGCTCAAAGAAAGCCAAGGCAACTCCCAAACGAAGATAAACCAACTTACTTCCTCTGTCCTACAAAGAGTGTATTTTTAGTGTTAAAAAATTGTCTCACAAAGACTCAAAGAATGCATGTTTAGACGTGGGGCCCATCAAAAAAGACACAGCCCATTAACTCCCCCACTCCCATCTCTCTCTATATCCGTTCCCCACCAAAGGAGACACATGCACATTTAATTATTTTGGGAACCAAAGCAGCAGCACGCTTATGCATGTAATTAATTAAGAGCAGATTAGTCATTTGCCTTTCACACTAATCTGTCTGAGAAAAACCAGAAATGCGTTCTTTGTAGGACAGAGGGAGTACAACCCAAGACGACATGGAGAGGATTGCAGCGACACCTTCCGCAAGGTAGTGATGACAAGGACCGCCACCATCACCTAGTTCACAACCCAAATTTTAACCCAAAGCCTTGGAGGCGTCCATGGTGATGCTTTCAAGGAGGGAACAACACCCAATGATGCCGTCATCGTCGGCCCACACAAGGAACCAAGGAGATTTTTCGTCCGCAATGCACCCTCCCCCCATGTCGCGCTAAAAGGGACTAAAGAAGGAAAAATCACCATGAAAAATAAGCCACCTCAGCACCTCTAGATGGAAATCTACCTGAGCGGCACCACACAGTCATCTCAAAGTCGCCTAGCTCCCACAAGGAGGTGGGGAGGAGACAAGCATACAGAACGAGACTGCGGTTGTGCGGCAGCGCAGACGGTGGTTCTCAGGGGGGCGAAGGTACGAGGGCCGACTCTGTCGAGCTCAATGCCACAACCGTCCTCGGTATAGCCTCCAACCTGGCAAGGAGGACACCAACAAGGAGCCACCTAATGGTCCGATGGTCGCCATAAAACCTAACAAGCACCGGTGTTGGAACCAAGCATCCCTAAACAACACTATGATGGCTAGGGTGTCCCACTACCGCCATCGCTATGTCTGGCAACCGCTAGCTGGAGCATCCTCCTTCGAGATCTATGCGTTGCTCGGCCACAAAGGCGGCATGCCGGCAAGACGCCAATGAAGTAGCACCGAGATGCCCATCCGTCATGGCAACAATTGGATCCAGGCAATCGTCGCCACTCCTTGGAGAAGTCCAGCTGGCGCATCGCCATGGCTGACCGAGGTGGGGGCTGGCTAATTCGCGGTTGTGCCAACCTCGGACGTCACCGGATCTGCGCCCACCAAGGTCACCGCAAGGGCTAGTCATCGGATCCGCGCATCGCACCACCAAGTCCAATCAACATCGCCGGATTCGACCTGTCACTGCCACTGGAGTAGCTGACTTGTCCGCCGCAAAATCTCATGGGGGAAGAGACATGAGGAGGAAGGGGGAGGAGAGGAGAGGTCTTGTTGCTGCAGTGCAAGGATAGGGAGAGGCAGCAGGGAGAAGGTGGGGTGGGGTGGCGGTGGTGTAGCTTTTGCGGTGGTGGAATTGACGCCTCCTAAGTCGCCCAAAGAAGGGGCTCAGGGGGCATGAGACCAGTTGCCCTAAACTATGTTGTTTCTTCTATATGCCTTTCTGACGAAGAATGTTTCAAGTATTCAACCGATTAAGTAAGATCAATCATAAAAAAATTGTAAATCATAATCAGCATCGATGGAGGGAGGAAAATCCAACATCGCGATTGAGCAAATTCGATGCCAACGATAAGCAAGCTCAGGTAGGGAGAGGAGCCGGATCAGTTTGTATCATGTTGTAGCAAGGATGCGATAGGCTTGATGAAGTGCAACGGTGTGCTCACCACATGAAGAAGACAAAAAAAAGGGTAAAGGGCAGAAATGTCTGAATGTGGATATAACATCCCAATTTGGGGACTATTTCAAAATTTGTTTGAAATTTAAAATTCGTTTGAATTTGTGCAGCCACGTGGCCATCGCTCTCTCTCTCTCTCTCTCTCTCTGCCATGCGGCCCTGGCCCGGCTCTGCTCTGCTCTGCTTCACCGC
Organism: Raddia guianensis; assembly: GCA_036346415.1. NCBI lineage: Eukaryota > Viridiplantae > Streptophyta > Magnoliopsida > Poales > Poaceae > Raddia > Raddia guianensis. The sequence continues at coordinate 25,632,957 of CM070537.1, read as the reverse complement.
GCGCTGCGTCTGCCTCTGTCGCGCCGCTCGCGCCATCATCACGCCGCGCAAGCTGCTTCGGCCCTGCCGCGCCGCTCGCATCCCGTCGCCGCGCCCCTCTCTCCCCCACGGCGCCAAGTGAGCCATCAGATCAACACCCTCGCCCGCGCCTATAAAGCTGAAGGCAACACCCCACCCCCCCGCGCCCGCCGCTGGCACCGTTTCCCTCTTTTCTCCAAATTCCTTCATACCGGCACCGAGGGCACCCGCGTCATAGAGTGAGCTTGGGATCAATTCCTAGCGCCAGTAGCATCTACCGAGCACCCCTAAGCTTTCCCCTCGCCCAATTTCAGGGGAGCTGTTCAAAGACGACGTGCCCACGACGCCCCTGTTTCGGTCGCCATCGGGATCCTCATCGCCAGCCGCCTCCGCGCCACCACGAGCTCGTCCTTGAGCACGGTGAGCATCGCCTATCCCTCTTCTTGCTCCCCGTTCATCTCCATAGCCTGTAGATAAGTGGATAGGTATGGCAACTCCGGCGAGCCTTCAGCTCTGCCGCCGCTCATCGCGCCTCCGCGTCCGACCATCTCTGGCGTCGATGAGGGCGTCGTTAGGTCCGTAGGGAGCCATACATGATAGAGCGTGATGCACATGGCCGGTTTGGGGTGGAATCGCCGCCGCGGCTCGAACCGCCGCCACCGGCCACGTCACCCGACTGGAGGTAGACGACGACCACGAACCGTCGATTCTACGCCAATATGAGTGCGTCCATTCGTTAGTTGGTTCGCTGACATGCGGGGCCCACTGTCTACGAAAAATCTTTGCGCGCGCTGGTTTAAATCAGAGGCTGTTGTGTCGCTGCTAGTGGACCCATGGCCCACCAGGCAGGATAAGTGGATGCGTCTCTGGGTGCGACGCGAGTCCCGGGCGAATGCGCCCCGTGAAAATACGCCTTCGGCGTCTTCGTCGCTGGCTGGCGTGGTGCGCGCGGGATGGGCCGTGCGCCGAATCCATTCTGGGTCGGCATCATTTGATGGTTCGGCCCGTAGATATTTAATCATTTTCCACCGATTTAATTGGTTATTTAAACACATAAATAGATATAGATTTATTTAAAATAGCTAGAGGCTCCCAAAAATTTGAGAAAAAAATCAAAAAAAATAGGTAAGTCTGTTCTGGCTTTTAGAAAATTATGAAACCAACCACTGGAATTACTTTTATGCACTGTTAATTAGGAATGGGTAGATTTCCTAAGTAGAAATTGCTTAAATAGATTTAGGATAATTTTTATGAATACAAAAATAGAGCTTGACCCTAGAAAATCACAAGGAAATAAAGTAAGGTAAATAAATGCTTTAGTAGATATAGAACATTATAAGAATACCATCCTTGTCCAAATATATTTATTAGAGAGTTAATTGGCCAAACACCATCAAATAATAAAATAAATTCCTTATTAAAATTAGGGCTGACTTTAGAAAATGTACAAAGAAATCTTATAAATTGGAATTACACCTTATAATTAGGAAAACATAAAAAATGACAACACCGATAAACTTAACTCCGTATGAAAGGCGTATTACGACGTGCCGTCATCACATGCCGCTTTAAAACACTAATCACCCGATTACCACTATATCGTACAACATCGTATTTTGGGGTATAATTAGGCAATTGTGTAATGGTATATTTAATTATTAATACACTAGGGCATGCATCGCATATCATACGAAAATTAGCATCATTATTCAACCTTATACACTGTAGTGTCGAGGATAGAACCTAGGTCACGTGCATGCATCATGTTTTACGTTTTGCATCGGTGAGTAATTATTAAATTGTATGTGTGCTTAGACGTAGGCGATCCCGAAGGAAGGTTCGGAGACACGGAAAAAGACCTTCCACCTGAGCAAGGCAAGTTAACACTTACTCTTATAGTTGTTTACCGTATTAGAGAAGGATTGAGACTTTCCCTAGTGCGGATTAACATCGATATATTCATTGTCTATTACCCAGTTTTCCCAAACTAAATTGTTTAATATTAAAAATGCATGCTTATTAACCCGCCCAAATGATAATCATGTTAATATTTATACATGCCTTCCCTTGGATTACTTTGGCCTTTATGACTGCCTTGATTGTCATATTCCTTGTTAGCCTAAGGATAGTTTGGTAACAACTTCGACCCTACCTGTTGGGTAAAACCTGCTTATACTTGCTTAGGATTAAACAAATCTTCTGGCACTTAGCCACGAAACGGTGAACCGTTATTCACCGGTCATTCATTCTTTCATTAAAATTATTATGACATGTGACAGTTAGGGCTAGTAGATGCATGATGGGCTAGATGTGGTTGTGGGCTTGGCTATGAGGTGTGTCGGGTTGGTTTGGTTGGTCGATCGGGACATATCGTGGGTGGTAATGTTAAATGTTATTGAGGTGGAGGCTAGATGGTTGGAAGGTTGCCCCTTAGAGGACATCCTGATGGATGATTAAGGCACGAGGTGCCTTGTGCTAGGCTTAGCTAGGGCTTACCCAGGAGGAGCGCAGAAGGACACGCGTAGCGGGGTTATCGATGTTATCTCGAGGATGGTTCCAACACAACGCGTGGCCATCGCGCGGACTACGGGTTTGGTTCGCCAGTTGTGAGTACTCTGCGGAGGCCCTCTAAGACCACTCTCGATAGGGACCTGCATTGGTCCTCACCAGATGTGATGGAGGCCGCACTTCCCCAGGATGACGCTAGGCTAGTGCGGGCTGGCAACCCCCTAGGCCGAGATGGGTAGTCTATGGCCAGTGTGGTCCACAACAGGATTGCCAAATCCTGGAAGTATGGAGGATTTAGGAAAATGTTGGGGGCAACGAGGAGTTTGGTGTGGTGATGTATAAAGTCGAGAGTATGTTGGTCGTGGGTTGGTCTAGTTAGGGTTGGTTGTTCAGGTTGGTCAGTAGGATAAGGTTGGGAGGAGTTTGTTTTGACGCTAAACTTTTTCTAACCTATTGACTGTTAATACTTGATGCTAGTTAGAGTAATTTCAACTCGTTTTCAAATCTGGCTTTACGCAAATAAAATAACCCTTTCCCCAATTCAAGGCCTTCTATTCATTAAGTGCATTAAGAGAAGTGTTAACTAGCCAGCGTTTGGATGACGCTGACCTCGCCGACTTGCATTCTTTAGACGATGGGATCGAGGTGGATCCTTACGAGTGTCATGAAGACGATGGACAGGACTTCGGTGGGCCTGACGAGCCTTAGGGGATGCTCCAGTCGCTTGCAACTCACTTAGCCGTGAGGACATTCTTTTGATTAAATATTTTGGGACAGCTGTAATACTCTAAGTTAAATTTTGTACTTAAGGCTTAAGTTCATTGCCTTACTGAAATCGCCTAAGGGCGTAACCTGGTATGTAATATTCAGGGATTTATGGGTTAATCGATGCATGCTTGTATCGGCTATGTGATGTTCCACACTGTACCGATCCAGGGACTGGTGTATGGGATTCCGAACCTAAAGGTAAGTAAAATTTGAGGGTTGACGGTGGATGTATACAATTCTCCAAACTTTGAAGTGACATGGTAAGAATTAATGTCCAACTTTCAATGGCAATTACTGAATAAACTCGACAGTGTATTCATCTAATTAACATTTAGTTCAAAGATGGATGTAAAACAGGTCTAATTTAGCACACTTCCAGATTTTTCTAAGCTCAAAATGTACTATTAGAAATTGACAGACAAATAAAAGTAGATTACAAAATACAAGAACATGAGAGAGTGATTTTGTGTGTATAACCTTTGTAGAAAAAACGCAGTCATTGATTCAGAGAAACCTCCAGTAGGAAGATTTTTAGGGTTGGCGTTTTAATAATAGAATTTGTATGAGTTGAATATAGTCTTGGTTTTTCTGCCTTTTTTTAAAATCTTTTGTGGGTAGTTGGGATGGATGTAACAACTAGGGCTGGAACTTTAGCTCGTGGCTCGCGAGCAGCTCGGGCTCGGCTCAGAAAAAGCTCGGGCTCGGGCTCGGCTTGTTTACAAACGAGCACGAGCCGAGCATGTTTTGTAGCTCGGTCAGAAAACGAGCACGAGCCGAGCTAGGCCTGGCTCGCTCGTAGCTCGGTAGTAGCGTGATGCCCCCACGACCCCACCCTCAGTCTCTCTCCCTTCCCAGCCCAGACCGCCCACTCCCTCCCCTCGCCCCCACCCTCTGTCTCTCTCTCTTCTCCCGCGACACCCTCCTCTTAGTCCCTCACCATCTGTCTCTCTCTCTCTCTCTCCGTCTCTCTCGCCCCTGATCTCTCTCGCAACCTCCTCCCCTCACCCTCTTCTCTCTCTCTCTTCGACTCTCTCACCCCCACATCTCTCCTGCGAGCGTTGGCGCGGAGGCCTGCCGCGACGGCGATGGCGCAGAGGCATGAGGTGACAGCGGCGGTGGCGTGCGGCTACGGCGGCGGTGGCGATGGCTTGGAGACGGCTGTGATGGCACGAAGGCGTGAGGCGGCGGCGGCGGCTTCCAGATCTGGAGGGAGGGCATACGGCGGCCGCTTCCAGATCTAGAGAGAGGAGTGCGGCGACGGCGGCGGCGGCTTCCAGGTCTAGAGGGAGGGCGTGCGGTGGTGGCTTGTTGCGGCTACGGTGGCTACGCTCCGAGAGGTGGCGGTGGTGTCATCTACTCCCCTACGGCGACAGCGCGACGACGTCTCACTGCAGGTAAAAGCTCACGAGCTAGCTCGAACTTTTCACGAGCCCGAGTCGAGCTGAGTTTCTAGCTCGCAACATTTCACGAACATGAGCCGAGCCTCTTCACGAGCCACGAAGGAGCCAGAGCGAGCGAGCTCGAACTCGGCTCGTTTCCACCCCTAGTAACAACATATTTGTATGCTACTTTTAGGCCATAAGTGTACATCTTCGGACGTAGAGTCTGAATTATTTTCTTTGTTTAAAACATATTTATAGAATGGTATATCTTCCCATACGACTTACAAGAGGATTTTATACAAGAGAGACCAAATTATAACCGAATGCATCTCCCAATGAAAACCCGATTCATACTGAGGTGTCTCCGTGGGTTCCACTCCCCACCCACTAGGCATCCTCGACGAGGTGATCCATGGAGACAAGCTTGGCATGCTTCAAAACTCAGACCATAAATCTGCTTTATACTTTCCCAATCCCTAATTAACCCTCTACTCGCTCCACGCTACTTCAGTCTAGAAGTTGGTCTGTTCGGTATATAGCTAGCCTCACCTAGCTTCGAGCGAGAAACTACGAGCTGGATCTACATCGAAGGAGACCAGAAAATACATTGAGGTACAACGCAGTTGCATGCGAGGTAGCTACTGCAGACAACTTTCCCCATATATGTAAAATTTATATGTCCCTTCATAATATGTTCCACTCTTTTTTGCTAGTGTTTGCATGAAAAGACACTTGCATTACATAGTTCCTTGTAACAGCATGCACAATTAATGGTGTGGTGTCTCGGGACTATCTATAATTCTAGCTTGTAAGGTAGAATACAAATTGATGTAGAGGACAGAGATAGGAAAAAAATTTGAGTCATCTACTATATTAAAGATGATTGTGGCATATATAAAGCCATGATATATTGTCTGAAGGAGGTTATCTACAGAGACATACAAAAAAAACTATTATAACAATTGTCTACGTACTTATATGGATGATATTACGGAGAGCGGTTATCCACGCTCATCCACTACACTATTTGACAATATTGCCATTTCGCTGCTCAACTAACCTCAAGTGGTACCATCACAATCTCATCCCGGTTACCGTTGCGGTTGAATGCTTGGCCCGCCGTCAGCAAACGCAACCCTCTCCTTCTTTTGTTTCTTCTCTCCATGTAGTTGATTGTGGGCCCAACCTATCATCCATCTTCCTTTCCCCTATTTTTTCTAAGCTAACTTGTGGACCCTCGCTCAGCCACATAAGAGCATGTTTAATAATGTGAAATCAACTAGTTGTAAGGACTATAACACGGTTCTTTGCTTACGCGAAGGAGACATAGAGCGGAGAGAGAGAGAGGCCAATTAGTTTATAGTGGATTACAAGTTTCATGCATACTAGTTATTACAAATGGGCCATATTGATTTTAGAGACTATGATATAGTTAATCCGTTGAAGAGATTGCCTGTTTGCTAGCTATTTATGGATGACATATTCATTTTTTATATGTGGTGACTGGTTTTACTATTGGATATGCTTCAAGAAAACGGGGTAATTTAAATATTAATTATGTGTACTTCCTAACTGTGCGTGGTAGCTAGTTAACAAAGCTAAGCGTAATGATATACATACAAGGAGCGAGTGCGACCAGCAATTGTCAATGGTGGGTAAACGTGTGATGATCTAGGGTGGTATGAATGGGATTAGTCACTTATGCAATGGCATGAAAAGAAAAAAACCTTTTATTTAGAAATGATGGTGCTATGCAAGGACTCAGATTCGTAGACACGTGGTCGTACTCACCTTTGGATGCTAACTGCCAAGGATTTTGTATTAAGATTGCTAAGAAATCATTCACTAGGATTTTAGCAAATATATCAATTCAGACATATACTAAAACATTATGAAATAACAAGGCTTCAACCTCGAGATCAATGATTTCTTACCTGCTTCACGTCTCAAAAATCAAGCCAACGTCTCAAAACAACCACATCAGGATTCTCAGTAGCACCAACACAGGCATTTGGCTCAACTAATGTCCATAATTATCACCACGTCCATGATTGCTTCTAGTTGCCAGGCAGCATACTACTATGATATAATCTCATGATTCCTAGTTAGCTAAAATTGGTTATAGGACACTACAAGTTAATGCAGTGGTTATGTTAAGAACCCCGTGGCAAAATGTTGCTTCGTTGAAAAGGACGCTATGAATTGGTGATAAACACATTTGTAGAGTTTTAATCATCACCTCAAATTATAAAATTAATAATTCAATATTTCAAATGTTGAAATTAATTGGATTCCTAAATCAGAAAATAAAATTCAAACACATACCAAAATGATCCAAGAAAATATGCCAAATATGCTTGTTTTCAAATTCCACTTTGATCTGAAATTTCAAATACTGAATTATAGAGTTCTGAGTTGGAGGCACTAAATGTGTTTGCAACCTAAATTTTTTTTCTGTCCATTTTGGCATGCGTTATATTTTGTTTACAAATTTATTTGATTTCAGCAAATTGTGGAGTTCATAATTTGATGTGTTGAATATAACTATACAAACGTGTTGTCACCTCAGAATATTTCAAGTTTGTTTTTATTTGTATTGGATTTTTAAAACACCCAATGTCTTATAACTAAACACACCTAACGTATAGTGTCTCTCAACAAAGTCACAAATGGTCGGATACTCAGACGGTCTTAACATAGACACCATATTTATAATGCCATGCAGCCACAAATTTTCTCTTCTTACGATGAAAGCGACGACCTTCGTCCTCCTCTGAGGAGGCCCAATCCGACAACCATAGGATGAGGCCCGATGATGAACGTCCTATGGAAAGCGTCCCCAAGTCTATGGGGAGTAGATGGAAAACGTTTGTCAAGAGTGTTGGTTGAAGCTGTTATGAAGGCGGCTTGTATTGATCATACCATAGGCCAGTATATACATACAAGAGGCAGATAAGGAAAGCTCATAAACACACAAGACCCATATACACTATACATTAACACCCCTCACAAACTCAAGGTGGATCCACAACATTGGTGAATAAATCTGCAATCTAAAGCTCTGAAGGAACATATCAAAGAGTGATCCGAAGAGAAAGAGTGGATCACCAGCACGGATCACCAGTAACAAAGATGGTTACGAGAAATTCCAGGGTTCGGTAGAGAGATCCTATTCACTGGTACCATGTTATGAAGGCAGATTGTATTGATCAAGGGTCATAGACCAGTATATATACATGTACAAGGGGCGGATAAGGAAAGCTTTTAAAGATACACAAGACCCACAGAAGGCCCATATGCACTATTTATTAACAGAAGCATCGTCATCAACCACCTCTCCCGTGGAAACGGCGGTCGTTCTTCTTTTTGGCGTCCTGCAGCAACATGGTCACCCTACCCCTCAGCAGCGTGTAGTGGTGTCGTTGCCCCCTCTTCAGCACCAGCGATGTCTCGTCTTCCTACGTGGTGGCTTGCAAAAGCATTGGGAGATGATAGCTTAGTCTCTATTGAATCACGTGGTGGCGACGACTTTGTCGCTAGAGGTACGCCTATTAAAGCGTCATCATATATCATTTGTCTCTCCTTGTGGTGATGGCGTCTATTTTTTCTTGGTAGCCTACATTGACGCTCCCGTGGTGGTGCAGCTATGTTATCAATGGAGCGTCAGTTGAAGCATCATCGTCATCCCCCTCCTTGTGATGGCGATGCTTGTTCTTCCTCTTGGCGGCCTGCAACATGTGGTCGTCCTCTCCTCAGTAGCTTGTGGTTGCATGGTGACGGTGATGTCTCTAGAGGATCACTGGTTAAAACGTCGTCATCGCCCCTCCCCTACTGTAGCAATGTCTGCTCTTCCTTGTGGTGACCTGAGCGGCATGGTTGTCCACCCCTCAATAGCCTGAAGCAGTGCTACCACAAGCAATGGTGGCCAACCTCGATTGGGCTGGTTCCCGTAGTGGCGATGGCTAGTCAGTCAATGGAGTGCTGGTTGATGCGTCGTCGTCATCTCTCTCCTTTGTGGTGGTGACGTTCATTCTTTTTCTTGGCAACCTACAACGGCATGGTCGTCTCCGATAGAGCTTTCAAAATGTCGATGCGGTGGTCGATAGGGTTGAGGTATTGGGCCTTCACTCAGGTCGTTTGGTAGTATTCTATTGGGACATACCCCTTGGTGGAACCTGTCCATGTTCTTGAATGAATTGGCAGAGCCCCTGCTCTGAGCGTTCGACATTTTTTGTGATAGCAATATGTTCGTGAGTGTCTATCTGGTGGTGAGATTTTTCAGCAACCGAAAACATTTACATTACTCCCTCCGGTGTTTTTATAAGGCGCGCACGCATTGCAAGATTCAAAAATCATAATCTTTGATCAATAATTTATCTAATAATATATAAATTTTGTGAAAATGGTATTGTTGAATTCGTACTTAAAAGTATTTTTTTAATGATTATAACTTTGTTATTGTAAATGATGTGGGATAAGAGAAATTAAGGATCAATGTGTAGTTTAAGAGACCGCGTCAAGTTAAATCGTACCTAATAAAAAATAACGGAGGGAGGAGTGTTTATTTAGATGTAAATTTTTTTCTGATAATAAACGATGAATCCTAAAGTAGTCTTTTCATCTATTTCAGATTTTCGATGAGATCTGCCTCCGTTCGGTCAAGTCATGCCTAATAAGACAGTGTAAGACACTGCCAGTTTTTGGCAGTGTTAGGAGTGTATGGCGGCAAGTAAAGTTCTCTCCACAAAGCAACTAACTTTCACAAATATACCTCGTGACCAAGTGACCTTGGGAGTCAAGTTCATTGCGCCATCAAATTTTTTTTAAGAAAAAAACACATTACATTATCAATTAAATAGGTCTATTGGAAGTTTGGAACAATGGGGATCAAATAGTTCTATTTGCAAATTACCCAAAAAAAATGATTCGATTTTCTAGCTGTTCTTCTCGTCTTATATTTAGGACTTATTTTTTCAGTTCTCGTCTGCTTATCAAAGGTCTTCTTGTCCTGATCCCGGGTAATTCTCAATATTTTTCTAAAATAAATTTCATGTAAACATGTAATGTAACTAAATTATGAGCATGCACATTTCAAGTAAAAAGAAAAACTCACGAACTAGTCTATCAGGGTCAGGGAAGCAGATGCAAATTCTTTCCAGTAGAACAATATGCAAACCTGTCTCTACATGTCAATATATTGCTTGCAAGTAAAATGGCAGCCTACATCGGTAAATCTGCATTGATTCAGGATTGCAGGGTTTCATTCATCCAACATTTTTATAGCAAGTTGATATTTATGCATTATTTGGTTGCGTCTCGTTCCGTTCGGTCGACTTACCAAATCCTTTTATAGATTGGAAAGCGATGCCTGGGCTGAAGGTATAATTTGGGAGGTCGAACGGCTCAGTAAACTATTAACAAGTTGCATCAGCATTCAAGTAGTTGTGATCGATGTTTGCATCGGCATTCAAGTTGTGATGTTATCTCCATGAGTTAATTAAACGGTAACAGAAACAGCTAGACGAATGTAAGAATGTTTCATGAATCCAAACCACGCGACCCAAGAATCATGAGCAAATGAGCAATACACGTCATTTCTGCACTACGCTCACACGAGAAAGACCGTGGCTTTCAGATATTTATCTGTCAAATCGGGGGAAAAAACATGCGTTCCAAACAGCCATGTTAGATTGTGTCGAGTACGTGTATAAATTGGCATTAATCGCTACATGAACTCTGAGTTGTAGCAGATAAAAGAGGGTCGTGTCATGATCAAATTTGTATCCGTTGGCTCCATTATAAATAGGGTAGTGTAACCAGTCAAGAGACCTAGTTGTAGTGTAGGAGGATAGGGTCGGCGGTCGGCCTATGCCCGTGACACAAATATCCCGGTATGCATATGTTGATTACGAATTAGCGCACGTAGTCAGTTCACCGCAGACGTCGAAAGTTGTGTTGAACTATGTTACCAAATATCGTGTCTCCGATATCGTATAGATCATGTGTAGTGATTAAAATCCTAACAAGTGGTATCGAAGCGCGGTTGGGCATGCGAAAGATCTCTGTGGTCGTGCGAGGTTCATGTCTCTATATATGGCACCCAAAAAGACTCAGGGCCGTAAGGTGGAGCATAGCGGTGATCGGTGATCCGGTCGAAGGTGCGGTGCACTCTAGGCAGGAGGTTTAGACCGTTTGATAGAATGCAGTTGATCAAGATTGGCTAAACATGGTGATTAAACCAACAAGGTGGTCAGAGAGTCAATGTGGCGATGACGGAGACTCCAACTCAGGATTAGCCAAAGAGGGCCAAAATAGAGTGGTGGGAGTATTGCGGTGATGCGATCACATGATGCAAGCAATGCCATCAAGACATTGTGTGTCAAAATGTGTCGATTATGAAATCATCTGGGGCAACGCAAAACCAATGGTGTGAGGAAGCACGTCAACGAGCTTGATGTTGGATCTGGAGGTGGAGGTGTGTTTTCGTCGTTCTTTCAACGGCTGGTAGATATTCGCAGTAGGCCTCACAAGCATGCGGTGAGACAGCATGAGAGAGAATTCTGAATCACAAGAAAATGGAGGAAATCAAGCCGAGATGAATAAGAGTCTATTGGGACTCGAATGTCAAGACGGATTGGGTCTTCTCACCACTATGATTAGATCCAAAGGAGAGCCGAGAGGCATATCAGAAGAAGGTTTTTCGGTTGCCGAGAAGAACTTAGATTTGTAGTTTGAAGCAGCTAGTTTGAGCATAGATCTTGGAACAAGGCATTGGGTGCAGAGGAATGGGACAAAGGTTATGTAGGAGAGGTGGTCAAAGGTTGTGAGGTGTGTCAAGCTGGCTGGTGATCTAGTCAGCGACGATCTATGCCAGGTGTGAATGGTTCATGCAGTCAAATGAAAACCTGATCAAGGTTGAGAACAGATTAGGCGTTGAGACCAAGGATTTGTTTCGGATGGCGAACATATTGTACAGTGCAAATCATGGTTGATAGGATTGGACCGACAAAAGTAAGGAACTATTGCTAATATGGCACTGGTTAAAAGTGACTCAGATGACAATGGTGATGATGTTATCTTAGTATCAAACTTTTGGGGACGTAGACGTATTCCCCAAGGTGAAGTTTGTTATAGCGTGTGTTGAATACATGTATAACTTGGTTACGTGGATTCTAAGCTGTAATAGGTTTTGTTAGGATCGAACTCGTATATGTGACCTCTACTATAATTCTATAAATAGGACCATTCTTGGTGTAATCGGTCATGATGACTTAACTGTAGCGTGGGGAGGGTAGAGTTAGCGGCCGTCCTGTGTCCACGACCCGGATAGCCTGATGTGCTTGTGCTTTTTGGGAAGAAGTGTCTATAGTTAAAGCCCCACAGACGTAGGCAGCAATGTTGAACTGTGTTACCAAATATCGTGTCTTCGGTATTGTCTAGATTTTGCGTTACATAAGATGTATCCACAGAAAATATGATGCTCCTACTTTGGGGGCGAAAATTTTGAACTTGCCCCCGCGTCGTCCTGTTGTGGGCGACTCGGGCGGCGACAACTCCCCAGCCACCCACCTCTACTAGCGCCTCGGCCGGCCGCCGGCCGCGGCAGCTAGCACGGCGGCGGCGGCCTCCCTCCTCCTCTCCTCCCCCCCTCCCTCCCTTCCTCCTATTGTCTGGTGGCGGCTCGGCCAGGCCTGCGGTGGAGGTGCGCCCCGGCGGTGCTAGGGCGGGATCCGGCGGCGTGGGGGCGGATCCGCGGTCACGGCGGCATCCATGCGCCGTGGAGCCTTTTTGGCGGCATGGGGCGGCGGCGGCGTGGCGGGCGGCGCGGCGTCGGCGATGCGGCGCGGCCGGCGCGGCTTGGCGCGGCTCGGGCGGGCGTGGCGGCAGATCGCGGCGAACGGCAATACGCTCGGGCGGCATGGGGCGGCGGCGGCGGCGTGGTTGGCAGCGCTGTGGCGTGGCTGGCGGGGCTCGCCGCGCGCAACCTCGTTGTGCTCTCGCCGGCATGCTCCCTCTGCGCAGCTACGGGTTGTGGCACGGTTCAATGCCGGCCGCCCAGATGCAGCGATGTCGAGCCGATGGTGCCCGCGTGGTAGCACGGTGGTGGCGGCCGGCCGCCGGCGAGCTCTGGTCGGCGGTAGCCGCCGCGGCCGTCCTCCTCCTTCCCCAGATCTGGAACGTGGCGCGTGGCCGCCCGAACATCCTCCTCCCTCCCCAGATCCGGCATGCCAACATCCTCCTCCTTCCCTCTCTGCCGTGGTGGTTAGCAGCTCTGGCCCCCTCTCTCCCCGTCATGGGCGCCGGTGTTTGGTGTTGGTTCTCTCCGACGGGGCTGGTAGGCGGTGGTTGTTGTTGTAGGCCCCGCCCCTGTTCTTCGGCTAGCAGTGTGTGCTCCGTCTCGCCGCTCTCCTTCTCGCAGGACGCAGGGTCGTTCCATCCTATGTCTCGTTTCGCTCACCGTGCGTCGTCCCTCGCTGGATGTGCGGCTTCCCTTCTTCGTCCCCGCCTTTGTGTGCCGTGGTGGATCTTGTCGCTGGTCTCCCTCTTCCTTCTTCCCCTTCTCCTGGACCCGTCTCGGGTGACCGCCCAGGGGCCCGCTCCGTTGGAGGCTGGATCCGTAGCGTTGTTGGCCGGAATGGTCGGAGCGGGTGCGCTCCAGGGTCGTGGTTCCGGTGGCCTCGTAGCTCGGCGGAGCTCGGCATCGACTTCTTATCGTTCTCTCCCTTCCCCTGAGCCTGCCTCGGTGGAGGCCGCTTGGGGTGTCCACTTCGGTAGTGGGCTGAGCGGTCGGAGCGGGTGCGCTCCAGGGTTGTGGATCCGGTGGCCTCGTAGCTCGGCGGAGCTCGTCACCGGCTTCTTATCCTTCTTCCCCCCTTCCCCTGAGCCCGCCTCGGTGGAGGCCGCTTGGGGGGCCTGCTTCGGTAGTGGTCGGAGTGGGCGAAGCAAGTGGGCTCTAGGGTCGTGTGTCCAGCGGCTCCTCAGCTCCTCCCGTGGTGGCGTGGTGCGTCATCGCTCGTCTTTCGGCGGCGCGGCGACCTCTGTCTCTAGCCTGGTCCCGTCCTTGTCTCCTTGCCCTCTCCTCCCTGCGAGGTGCTTGGTGGCGTAGGTTGGCGTTTCTCGGGTTAGTGGCGGGGTTCGGCTTGTGTCGATTGGGTGGAGCGGCGTCTGGCTTCCTTTGCTTCCCGTGCGCATGCCACCTGACGTGGTGGCCTCTCTCCGGCGACTTTGGCTGGTGACTTTGATCCGGTGGCGTCCCCGCTCTCTGCCACTTGGCTCGGTCCCATCCCCGCCGTCGTGACCCTCCCTTTCTCCGAGGTGTCCGGTGACGTGGGTGGCGTTTTTCCGTGTCGGGTGGCGGCGTTCGTGCTCGCTCTCCGGTTCTGCTTTTTCGGTCCGCGGCTCGGTTCTTCTAGCACTTTCGACCTTCAGCGGCCCCTTCCTTGTGCGCTTGGAGGACAGGTCTTGGGCGAAAGCCCTGCCCTTTCGGGCTGGTGTTGGCGTCACCTTTGGTGTCGTTCCCTCGTTGGAGGCATCACCTTTTGGACTTTCCTTACTGTGGGTGAAAACCCTAACGGTTTTGCGACGGCGACGGGTTCTCTGCGTCGCTACCTTGTTGGAGGCGTCGTGATCACCGTCTTGCGCTTTAGATTTTCTCTAGGTCTACTACTTTAGGAGTCGCTAGTTGTTGTGTGAGTGTTGGTGGTGTTTCCCCTTCTCCCTTGTATCTCTCTCTCCTGTTCGGCCTGTGCTTTAGTGGTAGCGGTGGGGCTGCATCCCTTCTTTCTACTCTGTAGGTGTTGTTCCCGGCGGTGGCCGGAGGTGTGTCTGGTTTTGGCCAGGGTTGCAGCGGAGTGCTGTGGTTGTACCTCCGTGTTTGCACGGGTTTTGTATTTTGTTTTCTCCTGCTATTCAATGAAATAGGACGGCTGTTCTCCTGCCCCTCTTTCAAAAAAAAAAGAAGAAAATATGATGCTCTTTTAAAGCAAATGAACAAGCGATGTGCCATTTCATTAAGACAAAAATTAAAATAGAAGTATTTATAAGAGCTGCAACTAATTACAAAAGGCTTAATAAATAAACTGTTTGAATGAATAAGTTTAAACCACCTAAGCATAGCGTAAGACATCCTCCCCGTATGGGGTGTCGCCATACTGGGCGTGAAGAACCTCCTTCTAGATCGCTTTGGAGTCGGCACAATCCGAGATGAAGAGGACGAGCATTTCCTGGGCTAGCTATATATGTGGCAGAGGGGCAAAATGTCACGCTGATCGAGCGATTTCTTCTTCCTATTCAAGGCTTTCTACTACTTTTGTGTTGGCCACGTCCTTACCTTGAGTGACACCTATCCGTGCATGTGTAAATTTCGTTGAAACGTACTGCCGCTTTCACTGTACTTTGCACCTCGAATCGTCTCCTTTTTTATCAAAAAGGGCGAGCATTAGGAGTGTTTCAACTCTTCGCTCTCGTCGTTCGCTGCCCGGGAAAACTTCCTGGAATCTTCCTCGATGGAAATCTATGATCTGCTCCACAGCTCCACTCCAGAAAGCCAGATGACAACAACACTCGCGAAGTGTTGCATCGATTCGTCTGCCGATGAGGACGTAGTTCACCCTCTAAAGCTAGAAAGAAAAAGAACGGAAATGGTTAGATTAAGAGGGAGCGAGAGATTTTATGTGCGGAATTCTCGAGGCAAATTGATGTTCAAAACAGATGAAAATGATAGTTTAAGATATTCAAAGACATATACCGCACTCATGTCTCCTTGCTCTTAGAAAAATTATAACAGTAAGCAACATTAACCGAGAAACCATATAGGAAAGAAAACCGCTGATTCACTGAACTCGTTGCCCCTCTTGTCGGTGTTCCCTCCTCGCCGTCTAGAAGCGGATCCAACCATGAGGGATGGTGGGACTCCGCTACACCTAAAATTTCAGAGTTCATTTATATCTAGGTTAGAATATAGAGCAAATTTTTTATATTTTGGCCTGTAAGTGGGGTAAATGGGTGGTCCACTGTTGATAATTTGAATATCAAATGGATGTAATCATGAACTAGTGCGTTTATTATTATTGTGTTCCTGTAATTTAACTAGTTTACGATGTATTTGGCCAACGGTAGACAAAAGAGATTTTAGGCTAGCCCCACCTATACTTTTATCATGCGTCCGCTACGGTCGTCGCCGCCATCGCTGGAGCGACGACAGTCGGCGACGACCATGGGGGTGGTGGGGCCACCCCTCTTTCTCCTTTCTCCCCTTCCTCCCTCCCTCCCTCCGTATGGTTGAAGTTGGTGCACGAGCTCACCGATTTACTATGGTGTTGTGGTGCTAGATCCGGCGGTAGGACATTCAGATCTGGCGTGATAGTGGGTGCTTCCTCCCATGGGCCAGTTCAATGCGTGGTTCGTTGGGCGGCACATGCTCCTCAACGCAATGCCTAGATAGTGGCAGAACGTCGAGTCTGACATGGAGGCCAGGCCAAATCCGCCATGTCGGTGCTACTCCGGTGATGACGGCAGTCGCGGCCTCCCTCTCCTCCTCTCTCCCCATTTCCTACCGTGAGCGTGAGATCCGAGTGTGACTTTGAGCGCCAGATTTAGTCGGGGAGTGAGGTGCACCGTGGTGAGCCCATAGAGACGCGTAGCGAGCCTGGACGGTCGGCTTCGGTTGTGGTGGTGTCACTTTAGGGAAGGTGGCCTTGTTGCGGAGCAGTTGCGCTACGGCAGTGCCTCCGTGCTTTGCATGAGGTTTTTTCTTTTTCTGTATTTTATCCGACTTAATGAAAATGGATAGCCGTTCTCGTATTTTTTTTTTTTTTCAAAAACCAGGAATCCATTGCCAGGTCAAATCTCTTGTTTCCTTGGAGCTGAACTCTAGCCTATGCCTAGTTGTGATCAATTCGGATGTGCCGAATGGTAAGCTAAACTTACTTGAAGCTGCTGCATCCCTTCATTCTGCTTATTCTTTAGAGCCGTGAAAAATGAATTCATTCGGCTTTTCAAATAGTAACCTCAATTAGCCTAGGTACGGCCGACGTCTTCCACCTAAGCAGACTAAAACCAGCCGGCGTCTAGAATCAAGGACATCCAATCACGGCCAACAAAATCAACAATCCGTCCCATCTGATCTTACACAGTGTCTGAAACAAAGAAAAAGAAAAGGATAATCTATCGGAGTCCTAGCTTAATTAATCGCTCTCAAAGCGACAAGCCGACGAAACCAAGGACAGCGTCAGTCAGTCACGGACAGCCGCAAAGCCATGGAAGACGGCGACGTGCATGGTTTTAGCTCTGTCGATCTCTCTGCGTCTGGAAGCATGCGTCGCACTCTCATCTGCTCTTCCATGCGGCACACGCCAAGCTTGTATGATACAAATGCTAATATATAACCAAAAAAAAAAACCCATGGGCTTTCGGCACATTGTTTTCCCAGTATCTGTGAGCATCCGATTTGGTTTATTGAGGCTGATTAGCTCATTACTATACCAGAAATAATTAACTATTTAAGTATGTATTCCGATGCATAAGTACAGCAGCTTTGCTTCTTGGGTGTCCTGCTGCGTGCTCTCAGGAGCGGATCGATCTAGCACGCATGGGCTGGGTTAAGTCACCCCAGTAGCTTTGAGAATATTCATTACAGTGTATTTCCTCGGTATATTAGCATATAAACCAGTCATTATGAGGTATAACCTAGTATAGTGATCCAACGACCTAACTAATGTCTATTTTTCTTTATTCGCCCCTGCGACTCTATTAGTGCTGGGTTTAGGATTCAGACGTCTCAGATTAGGACTGAGTAAAGCTTCAGGCTTGCTTGTGGTTTCTTTCCCCAAGGGAATGCTTCTGGTGGAGAATTAAGCTAGATATATAGGATTTTCGTCAGTACAACGATCAAGCTCTTCTAGACCTCAGGAAAAGAACACTTCAGCTGAATTCTTTTTCTAGTGTCTAGAACATATGTCGGCAGCGACGGTCGCTAGCTCAGCTAATTAACGACCGTCACTCACCTTTGCAGCACACATGACATTGATATGTAGTGTTGGCATTCACATCCCTGGGGGTCTGGGTCCTTGCATTGCAGAGTTGCAATTCGCAGAAAATAACTAGAAGACCGCGTCAAACTGTGGAGTGCATGATCTGGTATTTGTCTGAAGTTTATACATGATCAGTACTAGTTTCTCTTCATTCAGAGATTCAGTGTGTTCGTGCCTTCCACTTCCACGAGACAACGATGCCCACAGACAAATTTAGCCGCTCTTCTGATTTTCAGAAAGCGATGCAGGGTTGGATCGGTGTAGACATATAATCAAACCCCAGGTCATATCGGGTTCGAGCCGGGTTTGAAAAAACTGGTCCCGCGGGACTAGGCCTGAGCCCAGCCCAACCTATTGCCTCAGGCTTCAAATTTGGGTCCGAAACCAACCCGAAGCCCAAAAACACGACCTGAAACCCAGAAACCCGACGTAACCATGGCTAATTTCGCAATTTTTCTTGGTCCGAGCCCGACCTGACCCAATGGTCGGGCTTCAAATCGAGACATGAACATGGCTCCGTGCATTGATTGGGCCGGGTCAGGTCGGGTCCGTCTGTCCGGGCGGCACATGAGCAAGTCTAGATCGGTTTCACTGCCTTGGATGCTTAGGCCCTCATAAATCCTATAGTTTTGTTTGTTTTTCCAAATAATTTTTTAAGCACTTCAAGCCAAGGAAATCCATAACTCTCCAGATCAACCGGGTTAGAACACGACCACCAACATCATGCTAAGATGTACTAATTGAAAAGGCAAGACGTCAGATTTTGGTCCCTCAACTGCGAGAATTGACGCTATAAAAAAATGCGAGATTCACACATTTTGCTCCATAAACTACCATGTCTCTCTCAACCATAAAATAAAAATCAACAAAGGTCCTTTATCGAGTCAAAAGTGTCAACTAAACCACTGCTCTTACAAGCTGTTGTGGGACATCTCCCTCGCAAAAAGGCAAACTCAATGAGAGGTCACCCTTATAAATCATGATCAAGTCCTTCCAACTTTCAATGTGGAACTCTTCCAACAATTTTGCTCTCATAGATCATCCATACATCAGGCCAAGATCATCTATTAACACCCCAGCCATCAGGGCTACGATATCACTTGTGGAAGCTACACTTAGCACACACGATCCTCCAAGTCATTGGTTATTGTATACCCGACCTCCCAATTTTTTTATGTGGGATTACATTTGGATTATTGACCTCAGGTGTAACTTAAACCCGCAAATGGTGTTGCAGCTAATTGGGCTCCTGCGCCAGATTGCTCAGGTGTCGCTAACCTCAAATGAGTCTGACCAGCTACTCTGGCGTTTCTCTGTTGATGGCAGCTTCTCGGTCAAATCGGTATACCGCATTCATTTTGAGGGTCGCATCACCAACCCTGCCTTGGGAAAGGTTTGGAAGCTCTGGGCACCTTCAAAATGCAAGTTCTTCCTCTGGTTGTTGTTGCACAGGTGTGTCATGACTGCAGACGCTCTGTTCCGTCAGCACCTCCCAAACGCCTACTTTTGCCCTCTTTGCAAGCGTAACCTAGAAACACCGTAACATCTTTTTATACAGTGTGACTTCAGCTCTTTCATCTGGTCTCGATTGGCCGACCTCCTTGACATCCCACAACTCAACCCTACTACCTGGACTCATTGCAACAACCTCGCTAACTAGTGGGCTAATGACATTCTCCGAAATGGGCCATCCCGGGGTGCCCTATTAATCATCTCTCCCACTATTTTGAACTTTTGGTTGGAAAGAAACAACAGCGTCTTCCGCCTGGTAGATAAGCATATGCTGGTCTTTCTCAATTTTTTGCTAGAAATCTTGCGGCTTTGGGCAGCTGTAGGAGCGTGTTTTGTAATTAGTTAATTTACTCGTTGTGGCCCTTGGGGGAGGGGCCTTTTTTCTCCCCCCACCCTCTACTCTTCTTCCTTTTGATCAATGTAAGGCAGTTCTTCTGCCCCTTTGCTCTTTTTTTTTACGTGGGACTATTCCCAACAAAAAGTGATATTAACATGTAAAAGGTTTGACCAAATATAGCATGTATTCTTACATCAAGATATTTCATGAAATCTACACTAAATTATATGTTTTGAGTTCTTCATGGTGGTCTAATATAATACAATTTTTTAACATAATTTTATAAATTTGAAATAGATGTGTACAGTTTCTTTTTTTAACACTACTTTTTCAAATAATGCACTGCTGCAAAATGCAAAAAAAAATTTATGAGATCAAAAAATTATTAGGAATTCAAATATACAATTTTATTGAATTTCATTAAACAGCTTTGTGTATGAAAACATTCGAGAATTTAATCAAACCATATTTAACCAATCTTTTTAGTAAAAAGGAAGGAGCACCGCCGATTCTATTGAGATGGATGGAGGTTCAATATATACTCGTAAGGGAGGGAGCATTTAATGGAGCTAGTGATTACCCGACTACCAGGACCATCGGCATGCAAGGTTAGGAGTGCATTTTCTCCCTTTCGAGAGGTCCTGACTTTTTGTTGGAGAGTACCGAGGTGGCTCAATGATAGACGAGACTCTTTGAAGGTATGCAGGGAAGTTTTGTAGCGGCATAATACCACCATTCAAGAGCGGCGTCTTCCTATGAGCTGCGAGGTTCTTTTTTGACAAAAGGGCCGGAGAACTGCCATCTAGCTGCAAGGTTCTTTGTTGCGGTATGATGGGTGTGTGTTTGGATTTCTAACCCATGGCTACCCTACCAAATTTGGTCATGCCAGTGTGATTTTGGACTCATTTTGTTTGAAGCCCACATTTGGCTAGGGCTGCCAATGCATTGGCTTGCTAGTGATCTTCAATGCAAAATCCTACCAATTATTGGGCACGGTTTTTCTTCACCATGCAAACACAAATTTGGCAAGCCAAAACTGAGAGGAAGCAGCGCCGGCAACAAACTCAACGATGATAGTGTCAACGGACCAAAATTGAGGGCGTGTTTGGTTCACCGCCCACACTCGCCAACGCGGCCACCGGCGCGTCGTCGAATTTGGCCGTTGTTTAGTGCTCCCTCGCCAAATCGTCGGCGTGCCGACAGATTTGCACGCGCACGCGAGCGTTGGCGCGGGCGAGCAAATCGCTTGCCAACGCTCGCGCGGGCAAGCCGTGGCTAAGAGCGAGCCTTCGTTTGGCACGGCGAGCTCTGGCCGTGAACCAAGCACTCCCTGAATCCCAACGCTCCAACGAATTCACTGGTGGTGGCATCTCGACGAATGACAAAGCATTATAGAGGCCAATGAATTTACTAAATATATTGTCTTTACCAAATGTTTGCATCAACTCCTGGATTCAATCCGACCAATTCAATTTTGCTAATGAATTGATTGTGCCTTAGATGTATACCCAATTCATTGGCATTATCAGTTAGGGCATCAATCTAAAGCACACCTGATGCCACCAATCCAAAAGGTTGATGCAGCCTTGTACATTATGGCCAAACCTCCATCGTGAAAATGTTCTTGTCAGCTAGAGGGAGCTTTGTTACGTCGTGATGCCACCAATTCAAGAAGTCGTCGTAGGATGCCGTCAATTTAGACGGCGTTGTAGAAGAGTGGACTTACATAGAATGCCTAAGGAAAATGGATGTAAAGATTAAGGGCTTGTTTCATGGGCTTTGGTTGCAAAGGCCTGTTTCATGGACGCTAGTTATCCTGCATCCATTGTGTATTTTCAAAAATTAATTGCATCCATGTTATCATTAATTTTTTCGCATATCTGCCATTACAAAGTTGGTATTCTTCTTATAATTTTAAACTTGCATACATACCATTTTCAACTTTGATGGGTCATAGTGGACCAAATCGCCCTCATCTTCCTCTTCAAATTTACAATAAAATGCCTCTCCACACCATCTTCCTCTACCCTTCTCTCTCCTCCCTTCTCCCCTAACTTTGGCAAGCTCCTCTAGCTGGGGCAGCGGTGGGCCGAGCAAAGCCATGGTGGGCTGGACCAAGGAAGGGAGGCGCAACCAGCGATGAGGAGTGGTGATGCGGTGGGGAGGACGACTGTAGGGGATGTGACAGTGGGTGCACCAACAGAGACGCCTAGGATTGAGAGCTATTATATATGGCGGTCCGCCAGATCTTGGGTCAAGGCTGCACTGGTGGGGATGGAGAGGAAACCGCCAAAGTACGGCCACATGGGGACACTGATGTCGCTTTCTCAAGGAGAGGGCGACGGAGAGCTCATGGGAGAAGTAGGAGAGAGAGGATGAATGAATAATATGATGAGTGCAATTTGATCGGTCAACCCTAGAAATAGTATGGATAAAATAGATTTGAAATTATAATGGCATTAAGGAAAATACCAAATTTGGTAGATATGTGAAAAAGAACTTAATAATGGCATGAATACAATTGACACTTTTTTTCCCCGAATCCTAATCCAGGGTCTAGATAGTGCCGAATCGGGATATGAGTCCAGATATCAGATACAATTATACAAATCTAGGTCAGGTCTTGGATCGGATACCAGGTATTACCATATTCCCTTAGTTGGTCAGGAGAAAAATAGACAAAACCTACTCTCGAAATTATTTATCTACAACATGTAACATGTCACGTACACTGATATTCCTACAAATAGCTAGCTCATGCATTCACTAGCTAATGCATCCATGAATGCATAGATCAAGAAAGCAACATATATACTGCTAATATAAATAATCATTTCAAAGAAAAATAGTTAGGTTGGGTTGTGATCCATGACCTGAATCAATCAGGTATCTCTAGTCCCGTATCTGGATGATCTTGATAGAAAATGGCTACCATACGAGATAAAATCCATACAGATCCAGTCAGATTCAGATATTACAGAGAGGGTACGAGGCCAAAATTTTTTCCAAATAATTTTCAAGGTATTGTTCATGATAAAGAATTTTCACAGTTGAAATATCTTTTTACATTTTATTCTATTTAGTTATTATGTACTATGATTTACTGTTTAAGGACCGAAACAATGCAACACTCAATAGCTTAGGAAAAAGAAGGCATTCATTGAAAAATGCATCAGTCGGATATATTAATTGAAAAGAGAGAGAACAAGTGACGCTATGAAGGCATCCGCACTAAAAAACATTCGTAGAACAGTCCGAATAGAAATGCCAAATATACGTTTTAAACACCGCTGGGCTTGAATAGATGGCTCTGATCTTGCTCTCCAACAAACCTAAGTACCAGTTTCACACAACACCCCCAAGGGATTAATAAATTACTAAACATGGGTTTACTTTGCGAATGTCGCAAAAAAATCAGACTAACATCCTGGAGAACTAAGAAATTTCAGATAACTTTCATCACTTGCGGCGGAAGGAGCATCCCTCGGTTAGCCTGGTCTTTCCACCCGTTGGCTGGCAGAGCACAGTTTGGCAGCCTGGGCAGACCACAACCGTCTGCGAGTGGCTGAACACAGTAGTGCTGAAATCATAGGAAGAATTTGGTTCAGTGCATCTACCATAGAACTCATGGGGCATAACATAAAGAAAAAATGTAATAATTAACAAGAAAAAGAAGTTGATGCAACAAGATTTGAGTGGCAGATTGATGCTGGTCCTAGTAAGCAATAGCAGTAATAGATCCATTAACAATGAGAATTGAGATTTGTGAACTACACATTAAAAAGTTATCTCACAAAGAAGGGAAGTCCGTCAACTTCGTCAAGGGGACAGGACACTGATATTCACTCAAGCAAAAATTATTCAATCATTATCCCAATGACTGTGTTCTGACAACCATCAATAACATGGATAATTAGAGTACATAAACTAGGGAATTACAATGGATATAGTATAGTGTATGCACACAATTAACTATATTTGAAACACACCACCTGTCAGAGCCAGCTTATCATCTAGGTAATGCATGCAATAACAAAGTCCAATTTGAAATAAAGAAAATTAATCTAAACTGTCAAAATGCTTTGAATCCACCAGAAAAGTAAAAACAGCTATAATTAAGCAGTGTATTTTTTCAGGTGCGCGAGATCATATTTCATATCTGTGGAACATGAAAAAGCCTAAGAATGAGCAAAATGCCTAAACCAACTATCTACAGTACAAAAGATAACAGTTCAAACTTCAAAGCACAAAAGATGAAGAAATATTACATGCTGAAGCAGCCCTGGCACTTGACATCCTGCAAAAAATAAGACACCACCGTTAGAGCCCGCAATATATTGATCACACAAATACAAATAACCCTCTAGTTTTTAGCATAAGCAGTGCAGTCATGATGCATGAAGCAATTGCAGCCTGTAATGCACAAGCAACATAACACCTAGCCATGAACCACCAAGTAACATCCCTAACAATGCAAGCTTGTTGCATTAAGCTCCACTGCGATGATCGTGATTTATTTTGTCTAGAGAAATGACTTCAATCACAGCTAAACAGTTTCTCTCCCAAAAATGCAAAATGAATGCCTGATGCTTTGCTTGAGGCTAAATTCAGTCCTAATCCCTCCCAAAACCCAAAAGCATGCACACTGCAAGCTCACACATCAAGAGAAATAGACAAAGTGCATCCTGATTAATCCACGGCCACAACTAGAACCGTTTAGCTGTTGTAGCCGTGACAGGTTCTAGTTGTGGCCGTGGATTAATCCACATTGTGTGATAGGTTCTAGTTGTGGCTGTGGATTAATCTGGATGTGCTGCTTGATCACACAATTAAGAAGCTGTTCACGAGCTGTTCCATATCTAATTACCTACGTATGTTGGTGAGATAAGCATTTTCAAGAGCTTGTAGAAGTAAATCTGAAAAGTTGATCCACTTAGCTCCTAATTTTTTAAAAAGCTTTCATTAGTTGCTTCAAAATTATTTAAAATTTGGGATCAACAAGTCAAATAATTTAGATTTTTAAAAGTCTTATCTCGCCAACATATGCAGATAATCAGATACGGAACGGCTTGAGAACAGCCTCTAACCACCAATGACTTGGTTATAAACATCACTGTCCTTGGCTACACTAACCTATCGCATGACAAACTCAAAATCGGATAGGAATTCTAGACATTCGCCGGCAGATACATACATATCACAACGTACTACATGGGCAATTGGACACCGCGGCGCGTCGTCCCAACAAAGCGATCACGCGCAGAGCGGCGAAGGCTACTACTTTCTAGGGAATTACCATGAAGAATGAGTTGGGGGACTGGACGAGGCGCTTCTTCTTGTGCTTGAGCTTCTCGAGCTCCGCCGGCGGGTTCAGCAGGTCGATGTCGTTCTGGAGCACCTGCAACACCACAAACCAGGGGTTGAAAATCACACGGATCAGAGCCCCATATTCCAGCGGCGATCCGAGCAAGAAGCGCGGGTGATCAGATGAAGCGGGTGGCAAGGTCGGCGTACCATGGTGGGAGGCTAGGGTTTGCTCCTGCTCCGCGCTCCTGTCTGATCTCCGGACTGGAGGCGGAGGCGGCGGCGGTGGGGAGAGATTGGGCGGGGTTTAGGGTTGCAGGCGGTGGAAGACTTCAACTCTGCGAGGTATTTGCACATCAACTTTGGGCAAATAATCAATTAACCAATTGATTATTGGGCTCGATGACGATGTACCGAGTCCGTTTTGCTTATCAGGCCCGACTGCCCGAGGCAATCTATGGAATTGTGCAAGTTCGTTTTGCACACGCGGTGTATTGTGTGAGAGACTCCCAACTCTCCGTGACCGTGAAGAGCCGGAGTGCTGTAGTAGTTTGTAACCTATCTCTCGTCTCGAGTCCCACGCGCAGCCGCTATACGGACAAAATCAAATTGGGTTGAATTCGTATTCGTAGAGGTTCTTTTCTGTTTAAGAAGACCTCTCCTATAAAGAGCAGATAAACAGATCGTCTTGTTCCTTTGCCGCTCGTACCTCTAGGAATAGCTCTAGCGTATCCTGTGGTTAAATTCTCGGAAGCAGCTGTTAAGGGGGTAAGTGCACTCGTACTAATGGGGGTTAAATTACTTTTATTTCTTTGCCCGGCCTGCCTTCAACCGAAAGAGAAAGCTCCGCCCTTACTTTAACTTAAAATCAATGATTCACTTCGTTTCGTGCGCCTATTTCCTTATTTATTTACCACGGGTACTTCACTTCGCTAGCCAACCCTTGCCCTTGAAAGATCCGTTACAGGCATTTTGGATTGAAGACCGATGGCCCTTAAGGGAAGCAGCTGGTGTCGACTGCAATTGAGGGTAGTGCTTGAGAATGCTACTCTATTCCTGAAATTTGCCATCCTCTTCTTTGACTATTCGATCTGCTCCTCGAAGCAAGGAAGGGAATGAAATGCCCTTTATCCAAGTACGGTATAAATGGATCTTTCTCACTGATCAGACTTCCAAATTAATAGATGAAAGACGTCAGGCAGATATTAAATATGAGAGACACATCTATATAATTGTCCAGTTAACATATTGAGATTAATAAAGATAAAGATAAAGATTTTCACCTTTGTGGGTTCACTATGCATCTGTGCCCATGTACTGTGTGATTGAATCTTGTGATTAGTAGTCTACGATTTGTGTGATTCGTAATTATTTTATAACACGTTATTAGAACGAATCACTCTTCTAATCGGTATGTCATTTTTGAATCAATCTACTATTCAATCTATTTGTTTTGCATGTGTTGCATAGTAGATCGGTTTTCTCATGCACACTAAACCCTAACCCTAATCATCTGACGTCTAAGGGTCGGCGTGGGACGTGACTGGCACGGCACGACTATAGCGAGGTGCGCCACGATGCGGCTTGGCCCCGATAAGGGGGCCGGTGCAACGCGGGCACGACCCCTCGATGACCGATGACGCGGATGCGGCCAGCGCCTACCAAGCCTGACATTGTGTTCGCAATGAATCTCTTGCTCGAAATAGCTCGGCACCTACCAGGAAGCATTGGACTGGAGTTAAAACTTTATTTAGGTACCTACAAGGAACACATGATCTTTGGGTTGTTTTATAAGAGAGATGAGTCGGAGACCATTGTGGATATACTGATTCGGAATTCATGTTTGATCTGCACATGGCAAAACTTCAGATGAAGTTAATTTACATGTATGACGGTACGACAATTTCATGGAAATTTTGTAAACAATCATTTGTGGCGATACCCACTAATCATTCTGAGATTATTGCCTTGTATAAAGCCCCGTGAGTGTGTTTTGTTAAGGCAGATGGTTAATCACATTCAGAAGTTATGTGGTCTGAATACCATCGATACCCCCACAATTATCTATTAAGATAATGTTGCTTGTGTTGCACAGATCCAAAATGGATACATTAAGAGCAATATAAGGAAACATATTGCCCCAAACTATTCTATCCCAATGAACTCCAGAATAGTGGTGAGATAGAAGTAGTTCAAATGAAATCGTGTGACAATTTGACGGATTTGTTCACAAAGGCTTTGCTTATCTTAACATTCTAGAATGGGAGGGACTACCCAACGAGATCCCGTCCCAAGGGACCCCGACGGGATCCCTCCCCTCCTCTCGTGCACTACGCCTCCTCCTTTCTCCGCCCCTCCACCGTCCTTGACGGTGCTCCGCGCACCTAACCCGAGGGGGTGAGGTGCGGTCCCTCCTCCACCGCTGGCCGACCGCCTTCACCCCCTCCCCCGGCTCCGGCGGCGCCACCGCCGCCGCCTCGACGAACCCCACACACCGTCGTGCCGCCGCCTTCCCAGCCCAAATCTATACCCGAACCCCACCCCGAACCCTAACCCGAACGGCCGGCTACGACGGCGAGGTCGGCTTCTCCTTCCTCCTCTACGGCACGCGCACGGAAGGGGGAGACGTGGCTCGTAGGGAGTGATCCCACCCGGACGGGATCCCGTTCCCCCAGAATTTCTCTTCCAGAATTGTGTTTGCGGAATAGGGATGAAGTGATTTCAAGAGGTGCAAAGCTCAGAGGGAGCAAGCACCTAAGGGGTAGCCAACTGTGATCCTGAAGATCAAATATTGTACTCTTTTTTCCTTACATGAGTTTTCTAAAGTTTCTCATAATAAAGTTTTAACGAGGCAATATCACAAGGTAGCTTGCATGTTCTATGTACTATTTTCTCCAATCCTTTTTTTCTACTAGGTTTTTAAATGGATCTTTTTTTTTTTAAAAAAAAGTAAATTAGGATGAAGGAGCTCAAGTGTGCAACGGTATGCTTAAAATTTCAAATAAAATTGACGGAAAAGAATGATTATTCAGAAGGATTTTTTTTTTTTTAAAAAAAAAGCTTTGTTGAGAGTGGGATTTGAACCCACGCCCTTTCGGACCAGAGCCTTAATCTGGCGCCTTAGACCAACTTGGCTTCTCCTTCCTCCTCTACGGCACGCGCACGGAAGGGGGAGACGTGGCTCGTAGGGAGTGATCCCACCCGGACGGGATCCCGTTCCCCCAGAATTTCTCTTCCAGAATTGTGTTTGCGGAATAGGGATGAAGTGATTTCAAGAGGTGCAAAGCTCAGAGGGAGCAAGCACCTAAGGGGTAGCCAACTGTGATCCTGAAGATCAAATATTGTACTCGTTTTTCCTTACATGAGTTTTCTAAAGTTTCTCATAATAAAGTTTTAACGAGGCAATATCACAAGGTAGCTTGCATGTTCTATGTACTATTTTCTCCAATCCTTTTTTTCTACTAGGTTTTTAAATGGATCTTTTTTTAAAAAAAAAAAGTAAATTAGGATGAAGGAGCTCAAGTGTGCAACGGTATGCTTAAAATTTCAAATAAAATTGACGGAAAAGAATGATTATTCAGAAGGATTTTTTTTTTTAAAAAAAAAGCTTTGTTGAGAGTGGGATTTGAACCCACGCCCTTTCGGACCAGAGCCTTAATCTGGCGCCTTAGACCAACTCGGCCATCTCAACAGTTGTTTTTTTTTTTTTTTTGCCCTCAAGCCTCTTGACGCACTAAGCATCCGTTTTGCATGCGCGCTCTTCCAGCCAGCCACGTCAAAGTGCCCATATACGGGCCCTTGCCCTTCTCAATTCTCCCGACCCATCCCATCGCAGACCACAACGCATCCAACTTATATCGCAGCACGGCCACTGCTACATCTACTACCACCATTGACGCGATGCGTTGCGCGGCCATCGCCTCCCTCTTGCTCCTCGCCGTCTCAGCCTTCGTGGCTGCCGCCGGTGGCGGCGGCGGCGAGCCGGACCCGCGCCCTGCGGGTGGGCGCGGCGAGGGGCCGGCGTCGGCGGGCAAGCAGAGCGTCGTGGACTGCATGATGGGGTGCGTGGCGGAGGTGGTGAGCTGCGCCAGGGAGTGCGCCGGCAAACCGGCCGACCAGGCGCCCGCCTGCGCCGCCGCCTGCGTCCATGGCGACGTCCGCTGCCTCACCGGCTGCGGCCCGGCGGTCGGCCCCGCGCCGCCAGCCGCGTGACCCAACCGCTCGCTGTACCTTCTTGCGTACATGATGAGAGCATGGGTAGTACGTATATACATCTATCTGTAGTCATGCAGACTTGATGGACTCTAGCTACATCAGAGGAATAGAAATGTAATTTTCTGAAGACATTATCGATGAAGAAAATAGTAACATTTGTTCCTTTCTCAAAAAAAATTGTAATACCCCATCCACTTCAGTTCTAGAAAACATGACATTTGAGATTTGTGCGAGTAAAAAATTTTCTATAAAAATCATTTTCAGATACTATGAAAAGCATTTCATCCATTTGGATAGGACACGTAAAAATCATTACATATTTGTCTCGATAGATACGTTCTTAATATCATAATTGGCAACAGTAACTGAAAGTCAAAATTACACCCTCCAATTATAAATATATCTCGTTTGAACTACATGCAAATCAAAGTTATAAATTTAATCTACAAATATCTTTTAAACTATTTAGATTAAACACATAAATATATGTTTAAATTTATCCTGAAGAGTACTTTTTATAATATAGCAATTTTAGTAGGTATAATAAATAAATTGTGATAGCCCCTCCGGTTCTCAAAAGCATGATGATTTAAACTTGTGTTAAGTTAAAGTTTTAAAATTTTATCTTTAAAAATATTTTGAACATTTGGATTGGACACAGGAAAATCATATACATAAATTTATCTAAAAAAATCCTATAATATCATATTTTTATAGATTTTACAAATAAATCATAATGATAATTAGTGATCAAAATTACAATTTAAAGACCGTGTTAACAACTAATATCAAATTTTCATGAACTACAGGGAGTAGTAATTACTAGTGAAAGTGTAATTTGAAGGCTATATCAATATTTAAACTTAAAGTAGTCCAAATATCAATCAACTACGGCTGTTTAGCGGCGCATGTGCCTTTGCCGTAGGCGAGATTATTTTTCACTCGCTTTGATTAAATGCGTGGGCCCGATTAAATGCGTCGCATGAAACCGTGACCTTTTTGTTCTGATAAAATAGCCACGTTTCACAAAATCCAGCCATCCATACAAACCTATATATAAAACAATTTTTTGCGGTAGCCAACTGACGAGGCGGGTGCTTTGTCCAGTTGATTACCAGAGAGAGTTGTTGTTCATGTGGTTGGCGGTTCGAGTCCCACCCTGGCTCCCATTTTCTCTGTTTTTTTTCCAGCGTAGCATGTAGCTCTCTCGCGCGCTCTCTCTCTCTCTCCACAGCTCTCCACAACAGCACGTAGTTCCC
This sequence comes from Raddia guianensis, assembly GCA_036346415.1. NCBI lineage: Eukaryota > Viridiplantae > Streptophyta > Magnoliopsida > Poales > Poaceae > Raddia > Raddia guianensis. The sequence continues at coordinate 25,602,623 of CM070537.1, read as the reverse complement.
TATAGCTCTCTCTCTCCACAGCTCTCCACAACAGCACGTAGTTCCCTATGCAGCTCTCTCTCTCCCTCTCCACAGCTAGCTCTATGTAGCTCTCTCTCCACAGCTATGCTCTCTCTCCATAGCTAGCTTTCATTTCTTCCCCGTTTTCTATTTTTATTTCAGCACGTAAAAAAAATCAAACACTTCAAAAATAAAACCATGCAATAAAGTACATATGAAGTTATTTTTTATCTTTAATTTAAAATTTTCTTTCCCCCTATTTTCCTTTTTTGAAGGTCACAAAAAAAGGAAAAATTGAAGAAATAAAAAAATGAAACATGCCTACGCAAAGAACGTACATGAAAAAATCCAAAACAAATAAAAAATGCAACCAAAATTTATGATAAGGGTATATAAATGAAATTAGGTATTGTAAATGTTAAATTCTATGAAATGAGTTAATAAATAATATAAATAAAAAATTTGATATAAGCATTAAAAAAGAACATACATACAGAGTTACTTTTTTTATCATAGATTTAAAATTAAGCTTCCCAAATTTTTCATTTATTTTTTAAGGTAAAAAATCAAATAATTGAAAAAACTAAGAAAATGGAACCATGACTGCGCAGAGAACGTGCAGCGAAAAAATCTAAAAGAAATCAACAGTGCAATAAAAAATTAAAATTCTAGGAAATGAATTAATAAATAATAGGAATACAAAATAAACTTCAAAAAAATATAACTATAGGCAAAACCATAATTCCATGTAAATGTGCATAAAAAAATTTAGCCATTTTTTAAAAAAATTGCAATTCTTTTTTTAGAAAAATAAATAATCCATTTTTCTCTCATTCTAACTTTTCTGGTAAAAAAAAACTTTATAAAATAGAACCGTAATATAATGATAATGGGCCATAAAAAGTTTTCGGCATCAAAAATAATTTTAGATATAAAATAAGAAAATAATTGGAATAAAAAAACAATTCTATATTATAAGGGCCTAAGGGTTCGGTTTCCTGCCTCCCCTATATTCTTCGTTGCTATTTAATTTCCACTCGCGCCTGCCTTTGCAACCGCTAAATCTCGCGCTCTTGTGTCTTATAAAACTAATGGCACGCACCACAGTCCACAGGCGCGTCGACTATGCTAGTTTTATACAACGCACCAGCATCCAAAGTCCAAATAGTAATGTTTCTTGTAGTGTTGTGTGCATTGTTCTGTCTCTCGAAGATGACGGTGGTTTGCAAGGAAAGCATGATCGGTACTTCAAAAAATTTGCATATTGAAGCATCTGCATTGGAAGTATGCTGAGAGCATTTGAAACTGTAAAATAAAGTACGCAGAGACAAAGTTTCTGTTAAGAGGATAAATTTTTAACATGTAGTTAAAGTGTGATTTTTTTAAAAGAATGAATAAATGCTCAGTTAATAAAATATACATATAGTGAATAGTTACAGAGTGTGTATTTAAAACTTCGAAGGAGATGTTCACTACTACAGAAATAGCCTTTAGTCTCAATTCCCCCAACCGGGACATGCAATTCGGGACTAAAGGCATGTGTGCTTTAGTCCGATTCTCCCAACCGGGACTATAGCCATCGAAATATCTAAAAGAAATGGCGAACCAAGTCTCAAACATGGGATCTCATGCCACCACATGACTCTACACTCACCCTCCTATATAACCCACTCACCCACACGTATTGATTAGAGTAGAATATGCATTCCTTTTTTAAGTTTGCTGGAATCAGCCTTTAGTACCTGTTTGCTGGAACCAGCTGGCTTGTACCCGTCTATGAAAGGTATATTTACTGTTGCCTCCAACCGGTATTGAAAGTGTAGAATTACTATTGTTGCTAAGAACCGGTACTGATGCACTATTAGTACCGATTTTAATCTAACCGGTACTGATGTGTCTGTAAATTAAGTCATTTCTCAGGCATTGTGTAATGATAGCAGCAAAACCTTATTAAGGAAAATTGATCTAATTTAATGATATCTCAATAATTGGGCCTGAAGGTCATTGGATTATTTCTCATTTTGGAACTATGGTAATCACATTTCAGTCAGCACGTAAAAAACTGCTACTGTTTTTTAATACTACTACGTACCATATGATGGCATTTGAATCCGCCTTCTGTCGAGCATTGGTCTAAACGACCGAACCCAATTGTGTATACAGTACTAGTTGCAAAAGATCATGCCTAGTACGCACAATTAAACTACAAATGATACATTGTCTTCAAGCTACATTATTACAACATAGGGGACCAAGAGTCCCAGAAGGAGTCACAACTTAATATATAAAGAACTGCACACATGCCAAGATACAGAGCCACACAGACGATGATGCAGGGGCCTAATGTACTACGATGTATGTACAATGGTTTGTGTTAGATATAGAATGGTTGAGACATATTCTTTCCCTTTTTTTTGTTTGATGCCTTTTACTTTTGGACACGTCTTTAACCATTTGTCTTATTCAAAAAATTAGTGCAAACATGAAAATATATAAGTCATTCTTAAAGTAACTTTAATAATAAAACAAATCACAGAAAAATAAATGATATTTTTTATATTTTTTAAATAAGACGAATGGTCAAAGACGTGTACAAAAATCGAAAGCGTCAAACAAAAAAAAGGAGGGAGTACTATCTCTAGCAATATGCCATGTTACATACAGACAACCGTTTTATCTAACAATATACCATCTATAATGGTTGTCTCTAACAAACTATTCCCTCCATTCTAAAATAGTAGTCGCTTTAGACATTGATACGATCTCCAAAATGTAACCTTGACCACTAAAAACTCTTACAATTTGATTATAAAAATGCAATTAAATTATGATATTAAGGAAGTTTTTACATACTAAGTGTTTCTTTTTTTTTTTGTGAAAGTTGAATTTTTGCGAAAAGATGAACATCTTTCTGTCTTCTTTGTCCACATCACTACAAATCTAATGTGGCACATTTTAGAAACTACTTAGAGCATCCACATTAGAGCCTCCATCTACCATCTATTTCACTATTAGTCATTCATTCTATCTTAGTCCTAGGAATTGGGCCGTGCTTTTTTGGGCCAGCCCGAGCACAACATGATTTTGGAGACCAAAAGCATGGTACAACACGAAATAATTTGAGCCGTGCTGACGCGACCCGAATGGCTTGTCAACACGACGAGCTGCCCGGCATGGCCCGAACATTTGGGCCATGATCGGGCCGGCACACCCCGAACTGAGGCACGAATCAGTAGTTTGTGTTTGTGAGCATCATTGAGCCCTATTTTTTTAGTGGTATTGATGACGTGGATATTTGCGCAATGATTATTGCTAGAGGGTTCTTGGTCTTTTCATGGAACTCTAGTGAGGCATCGGTGACCTTTTGAGCTGCTCCAAAATGTTCTAAGCATGACCGGATGAGTGAAGAGATCATGTGTACATATAGGAGTAGTAGGGTTTTACTTTTGTTGCACATGTTTCAAGAGGGGTCTAATTGGTCTGATCATGCCGAGTTATTATTTCACATAAATTCCTAACCTTTTCTTAGTCCACAAGCATCCTATAAATACCAAAAGTCCAAGTGAGATCAAAATCCTTGAGCCTTGCATTCTCAGTGTTCATCGGACTAGGTCCGATCACTGTTGGACTGGGTCCGACGGCTCCCACTCTTTGTGCTTTCACCTCCATCGGACAGGGCCCGACCACCGTCGGACCGGGTCCAACTGTACGTGTTTTCGGCTGATTTAAGACTAGGTTACATCCATTGGACCAGATCCGGTGGTCATCGGACCAGGTCCGACGGGTACTGTAACGGCTAGTTTTTGGGGCCTTCCCGAGCTCCAACGAATAGTTTCTCTCTTGGGGTATAAATTGAGTTCGATAGGCAGCCATTTATGAGGTTTGTTGCTCCATTTCACCTAGAGCCAACATTTACTTATCCTAGGGGTGTTCTTGAGCCTTTCTTTCCCCAAACTGAGCTTCACGAAAGTCCTTTAATTTGACATGATCGGGACATTTCGGGCTTATTACTCTTGAAGAAGGTGTTCCTCTCGAATTCGAGAAAAATCGTTTATGTAGCTCATGCTAAGCCGGCAAGCAAGTGGCTAATTCTCATCCAACTAAGACATTCATGTCTACATCCCGACCACTTGAACTTTTGCATATGTATTTATTTGGCCCAACCACTTATGCGAGCATAGGCGGTAATTCTTATTGTCATGTGATTGTCGATGATTTCTCTCGCTTCACTTGGGTATTTTTTCTTGCAAATAAATCACTTGCCGGTGATGTGTTTAAAAGATTTGCTTTGAAAGCTCAAAAAGAATTTGACTCTTTTATCAAAAAGGTGAGGAGTGATAATGGCACCAAGTTTACTAATACAAATGTTGAAAATGTAGGTGATGAGCTACCACATGAAGCCATGGAGTTGGGAGAAATTCGACCCTCACCGGAGGCATCAAAAGATGAAGTAATCTCTCCCACCACCTACATCGATAATCAAGCTCAAGACACCTCTCCAACAACTTAAGATCAAGCGGTGGACGGAGATGCAAAATTTGAAGTTGATCAAGCTCAAGGGGGAGTCGATGATCTACAAGTACCCGTCCAACAACATCGCTCTCTTTCCAAGGATCATCCCCTAGATCAAGTCATTGGCAATCTCAATCAAGGCGTAAGAACCCGTTCTCATACCACTAATTATTGTGAGCATCACGCCTTTGTGTCTATTGTTGAGTCTAGGACTATTGATGAGGCATTGGCGGATGCGGATTGGGTGAACGCCATGCATGAAGAACTAAACAACTTCACCCGCAATAAAGTTTGGGAGCTTATGGAAAGACCGAAGGACCACAATGTCATTGGAACCAAATGGGTTTTCCGCAACAAACAAGATGAGAACGGTGAAGTGGTGCGAAACAATGCAAGATTGGTGGCGCAAGGTTTCACACAAATTGAAGGACTTGACTATGGAGAAACCTACGCCCCCGTTGCTCGACTTGAAGCTATACGGTTACTCTTGGCATTCGCTTCTCTCTATAACATAACTCTCTTTCAAATGGATGTTAAGAGTGCTTTTCTAAATGGTTTTATTGATGAACTTGTTTATGTCGAGCAACCGTCCGGTTTTGAAAACCTCAAACACCCAAACCATATCTATAAGCTCACTAAGGCGCTACACGATCTCAAGCAAGCTCCTAGAGCATGGTATGAGTGTCTTAGGGACTTTCTCTTAGAAAAGGGATTTAAAACCGGTGCGATTGATTCCACATTGTTTCTAAAGCCGATAGAAAATGACTTATTTATTTGTCAAATATATGTGGATGATATTATATTTGGATGCACTAACAAATCTAAATGCAAGGACTTTAGAGAAATGATGTCCAAGGAATTCGAAATGTCTATGATTGGTGAACTCACTTTCTTCCTTGGATTTCAAATAAAGCAACTTCGGGAAGGGACCTTCATTTGTCAAGAGAAATCCACAAAGGACCTTCTCAAACGGTTTTCTATGGATGATTGCAAATCGATCAAAACACCAATGGCCACTAATGGGCATCTTGACTTGAATGAAGATGGAAAGCCCGTGAACCAAAAGCTTTATCGCTCCATGATCGGTTCGCTTTCCTATCTCACCGCTTCTCGACCCGATATTATGTTGAGTGTGTGCATGTGTGCTCGTTTTCAAGCATCCCCTAAAGAAGTGCATCTTATTGCCGTAAAACGCATTTTGAGATATCTAAAAATCACTACTAGCCTAGGATTTTGGTACCCCAAGGGAGCTCGTGTTGAGCTTCTTGGCTATTCCGACTCGGATTATGCCGGTTACAAAATTGATCGCAAAAGCACCTCGAGGGGTTGTCACTTGTTAGGACGCTCACTCGTGTCATGGACTTCGAGTAAGCAAAACTCCGTGGCGCTATCTACAGCGGAAGCGGAATATATAGCGGCGGGGAGTTGTTGTGCTCAACTCTTGTACATGACACGGATGCTTAGTGACTTTGGGCTAAAATTTGAAAAAGTGCCACTTCTATGCGATAATGAAAGTGCGGTGAAAATAGCCAACAATCCGGTCCAACATTCCCGTACAAAGCACATCGACATCCGACATCACTTTATTCGTGACCATGTTGCAAAGGGTGACGTTGTGCTCGCCTACGTGCGAACGGAAGACCAATTGGCGGATATTTTCACCAAACCCTTAGATGAGTCACGGTTTTACAAATTACGGAATGAACTCAACATACTAGATAGATCAAATGCGTGTTGATTGGTTTTTGTGATTTTTTGGTCTTATTTGAATTTTTTCATTTGCTTTTGACCCTTGTCACATTTAGGGGGATTTTAATTTCAACTCATAATCTCAAAACTCCCTCTAGTGGTGAAAAGATAAATTTGATTTTGGGTTAGCACATTCTTGTCCTATATTTCAAGCCAAAACAAATTTGAAATTAATAGACTATCCTTATCCTCTTACCATTTCAAACCTCTCAATTTGAAAAATCTTATCCCCTTTGAAAAATTTGCTCCATATGCGTATTTGTTCTCTTGAAAATCATATGGCATCAAAATTGTTGAAAATATTTGAAAAGAAGCCAAAATTCAAAACATGTGCTTAAACTCTAAAGTGAACCCCTATGCTCGATTTTCATGCCTATATGAGAAATCAAGGCAAAATTTGGGTTCACACATTTTCTTGTTCTCTAAGATCAAAATTTGGGTTTTTGAATTTGAATTGGTTTCATTTGTCAATTTAGAATCTTATCCCTTCAAAATTAAAAATTTAAAAATTACTTCAAATTGCTCACATTTGAATCTTCCTTTGAATTTTGAGTAAAAATGGAGAATATCCCTTCAAAACACTATTTTTATTAAAACTTCTTGCATTGGTGGGACTCACTGGTCAGAAGAGTAAGCAGCTGCGAATTCTGCCTTTATCGGACGCCGTCCGGAAACTCTCGGACGCCGTCCGACAGGGTTTTGTGTGTGCTAAATTTGTACTGTCGGACGCCGTCCGGTCACCAGCGGACGCCGTCCGACCAAGTTCAATTCGCGCCGCAATTCTTCTGTCGGACGCCGTCTTGATTTCCCAGACTGCGTCCGACGAAGTCCCCTCCGCTCTGCATCCGTAATATCGGACGCCGTCCGATAGCCGTCGGACGCCGTCCGATAGGGCCAAACCGTGCAGATCGCTGTATAACTTACCTCTCCGCCTCCCTCTCTCCTCATTCGCTTTTCCTCCTCTCTCCTATTCGGCGCCGCCCCTGCTCCTTCTCCTCACCGGGGAAGGTCCTCCGGCGAACTCCGACGACATCCACCACCACCGGCGGCCTCCCCTCGTCCTCCTCTTCGATTCCCACCGCGGGGATTGAAGGTGGACTGCCCCGTTCGTGCGCCTCGACTCCGTCAAGCTCCCCTCCTGTCCCTTACCGGGAAGGGCCTAGGGGACGATCTCCTCGCGCACGGCGACTTCCTCCTTCCCTTCTAGGGCTCGGTAACGGCTTCCCGTCTCTTTTCCCGGCAAATTCTTCCGTTTACCGAGTTCTAGGTTTTGAATAGAATTTTCCCGCGCTTGTGTTTAGGGTTGGCTCGTGGTGTGGTTGGCACTTGTGGGGGGTACCTGGTCAGTGGCACTTGTCAGTGGATTGCTTCGTCAGCGGATCTTTGGTCAGAAGTCTTGATTCGACATGTCGCGATCTTTGAAGAAATTGGGCAAGGCTCTGAGCAGGACTTTGAGTGGTCGTAGTGGCAGTGGCAGTCGGGACGTGCGTGATGACTTTGATGAAACGGCTAGCAGTGCCGTTCCTCCTCGCACAAGAAGAATCGCTAAAGAGCATCAGCAGCAGCAGGATGATCAAGGATTCCATTGGACTCGGGTTGCGGGGTCTTCTTTTGCAACCACCGAGGACGCTGACGATGACACTTATGTTGGGGACCCAATAGATGAGGATGTCACTGAGACTGTGGTCGCTGAGGACGACCCCGTGGATGATCTGGTTCTAAAATTATCCATGGAAATATTGAGAAAGAAGAGGTCTGTTTCTTATGCAAGGTGGTTCCCTCAGCGGCGAGAGGATACCAAAGATTTCAGGTTTTACACCAAGTTTCAGAAACAGCTATACATGTGCTTGTCTGCACCCAAGGGTGGTCTGAGGGATCCCCATTGTGTTGATTGGGACGAGATTACAGCGGTGGCAGGATCTGAGGTTCACACCATATTCAGCTCTACTCCAGGCCTGGCAGAATTAATTTCAAACAAGAAGTTGACTTGGAGTAAAGAAAGGGTCTGTGAGTTCTTTGCTACTTTGCTAGTTGCCGAAGATGTGTCAGAGTCAAATTATTATCACTCAGTCGATGGACGTGTTCAAGGAATCACAGTGGCAGAGATGAACCTTGCTTTGGGCACCCCTGACTCTGGCACCGACTTAAATGAGATGGCCTATGAAGATGATCTCTGGAGGGGCAAATATCCTCCACTTGAAGAGATAAGATTCATGTACATTGATATTGATGAGGAAGAGTTAAATATAGATAAGGCAAATCAATTGTGACAGGAGCCTGCCCTGATCAATCTTATCCTTCGAAGCACTTTGTTTGTTCGAGGAGGCAACCGCGACAGGATTCTTCTAATCTGCAGCTGGTTCATGCTTTATCTTCTGACAGGCAGGACTATAAATGTTGGAGCCACCCTCATGGGAGAGTTTGATGATGTCATCTTTAGAGAGGTCAACAGAGCGCTTCCTTTAGCACCTTATGTTGGCATGTTACTTTCTAGGACACAGCGGATTTCTGAGGATGAGATAAGGGGTTGGGACAACAGAATCAAAAAGCATCAGATGAAGAATTTCTTGAACTCACTTGGGAGCAAGCCCAAATTGGATCGTCCTGGCGATGATGTTCCTCCTCCAGCTCCGGCTCCTACTCCTGCTGCTCCAATGCAGCCGTTTATGCAAGCGCCTGGTGCGGGTTCTTCTGCTGCCGCCCCTCCTTGGTATGACGCTTTGATAGGTGAGATGAGGGGGCTGCGCACTGAGATGAGAGAAGAGCTTGCAACCACTCGAAGAGAAATGAATGAGTTGGCAGGACAGCAGACATATCTGAGTGATGAGTTTGCAGAGTTCAAGTCTGCTTTGCAGTACATGGGTGCGATGTTTATGCCAGTGGCAGAAGGGGCAAATCCATATGCTTGGTATTCTCATGCCCACGATAGTTATCAGGCCTATGAGCAGCGACAGGTGTTCCCACGCCCACCTGCCTACCCACCACCGGTTCATCCTTGGGTATACCCTCCTCCAGGGCCTGCGCCTACTTCTGTGCCACCACCACAGCCTTTCCCTCCTCCTGGTGCTCCAGCTCAGCATCCTCCTCCCGGTAAGATCTTTTTTACTGGTGGAGAGATGTGTCGTTATCTAAACTTTTCTTTGCAACACTCTCCACCGACCCAGCTCTTTGATGATCAATCCTCTCCTCGGTCGGTACCTTCTGCAGCTCATTTCGCTACATACAAGCGTCGCAGAGGGCCGGGATCATCTTCAGGTGGCCATGGACATGATGGAGGCGACGACATGGACGAAGATCAAGAAGAGTAGACTGACTAGGAGCTTTTCTCTTTTGTGTCACTTGGCGACAAAGGGGAGAAGTTAGAGAGAGTAGACTTGGGTTAGTAAGGGGTAGTGAGATCGAGGTCTTGTTTTTCCTTGTAATATTGTTTATTGTCTCGATACTCTTTTAAATTTGTGATTGTTGTTCTGGTACGTTTTTTGTCATTTAAACCTTGCTGGTTTCTGATCTTAAATTTATGCATGGATTTAGGGGGAGCTTCTCTTGAATGCACATCCTTGTGGTCGAGTTGTGGTTGTTTTAGTTTTGAATTTGCTCGCATATTTGTATTGTACTAACCCTTTTGCAGCTCAAAAATTTTATTCTCTCTTGGGTTGCCATCAAGTGCCACAAAGGGGGAGATTGTGAGCATTGTTGAGCCCTAATTTTTATTAGTGGCATTGATGTCAAAGTTAATTTAATATAAAGTGATAGGGGGTTTTTGGATTTCTTGGAATCCTAGCGAAGACTCGGCGTTTTTGTAAATCCCAAATTTGAAGCGTCGACAATTTTTGAGCTACTCCAAGGTTTCAAGTGCGTGACCGGGCGAGAGAAGAGGTCTCGTATAGATTAGGAGTAGTTAGGTTTTATTTCATGTTCTTCGTCGGATTTCAAAAGGGGTTTGAATCACTCGGACTATGGCGGATCTTTGCGACCTCTCGAAAATCGGTTTCCGTAGTCCACCACTTCTAAAAATACCCAAATGTTCATTTGTGAGATTTCTAGAGAGAAAAGAAATACCCCAAACTCTCCCACACACACTCAATCCTTTTCTCGCGAAAACACTCTCTGTCGGACGGCGTCCGGGCGCCGCCGGGCAGCGTCCGACCAGCAAAAACACGGCTAGTGCACACTGTCGGATGGCGTCCGGCAGTTACAGGACGGCGTCCGATAAAGTTCAAAAATCTGAGTTTCCTCCCATCGGACGGCGTCTGGGAGAGGTTGAGAGCGTCCGGTGATTTAGCGCGTCATCATTTCTTGCTGTCGGACGGCGTCCGATAAACCTATTTTTTTGTGAGCAGTAGGCTCTGTCGGACGGCGTCCGGTGCCCGTCGGACGGCGTCCGGTAGAGACTAACGGCTAGTCTTTTTGTCCTCTTCCAAGGGGCAACGGCTAGTTTGCTCTTGGGGCTATATATAGATGTCTAGTGGCTGGCTCCTTTGAGGTTTTGCTGCTCTCTACACCTACCACACTTATTGCTCTTCAATTAGGTGACCTAGAGCCATTCCTCCACCCACAAATCATCCAAAGCCACAATTTATAAAACCCCAACACCGAGCTTCATGGAAGCCCTTCGATCCGGCATGATCGGGGCGTTTCGGGCTTGTTACTTTTGAAGACGACATCCTTCGTGGAGGCGAGGGCTTGGGAGTAAGCCTTGGCGTATGGCTACTCTCGAGTCGGTGTACGGGTGACGGAGTCCACCTCGCCAGAGTGGTGGAACGACTACCGGGAGTAAGTGAGGCGTTAGGCTCGAGAGCGAGCCGGTCCTTGTGCGCAAGGGGTAGCCTCAACGGAGAGTAGGAGTTGCGGCTCCGAACTTCGGTGAAACAAATTCCGTGTCGCTCTCTCTTATTTACTTTCCGCACTTACTACCGTTACATTGATTGTGTTGTTTGTGATGTCATGTCTTAGTTGCATATTAACTTGTTTATCGCTTCCGCTTGCGTATCAATTGAAACTAGGATTGGGTCACTACTAATTTGATGCTTAATTAACAAATAATCGAAAAAGAAATTAAAATTGCCTATTCACCCCCCTCTAGGCCTTAGGATCCTCTTTCAACTTTCCTTATGAATTAATATTGATTACTTGGTTGTTTTGGACAAATGGAGTAGGTTATTAGTGCGTCTTGTTATTAATTACTTGACACTAGAAGCTAGGATTAATGGGTTACTGTTAACTTTGTTGATTAATCAAAGAATAACCGAAAAGAAATTAAAAATACCTATTTAACCCCCTCTAGCCCATAGAGATCCTTTCAATTTTTTTTTCATGTTTTTTTGTTGCTCGGATGAATTTTTGTTCTACATGAAAGTTGTAGAGAATTTCGAGCAAGGTTCCGAAAATCGAAATTAATCGGTGATTAATCGGCGATTCCTAGTTTTTTACACTGCTCCGCTGTGATTTTAGGCACATCGCCGTGTTAGTCGGCTGACCCGATTAGTCGGTCAAAAATCGGTTTTGACCGATTAATCGCACGTTGTACAAGCCCAAAACTGCTCTATCCATAGCCCACCATCGGGTATTCCTCTATGCAGCCCATCCCTAGGGCTTGAGGGAGCAGGGTGTCTCCACTGCTACCGCCGGCCGCCGCCGTCGCCACTGGCCGCCTTCGCGGACCGTCGCCATCCTCTCCAGGCTGCCTCCTCCTCCTTGAGCTCGAGGTATGCATCTCCCGCGCCTCTGCGATCTATCTACCTCATTTTTTTCCCTTGAGGCCATGCGTCGCCGCCGCCGTGAGGCCGTGCGTCGCCACCTCCCCGCCGGGACGCAGCTCCTCCCTGTGAGGCCGTGCGTCGCCGCCGCCGTGACCCGTGACTCCGTGAGGCCGTGCATCGCCGCCGCCGTGAGGCCGTGTGTTGCCCCCTCCCCGCTGGGACGCAGCTCCTCCCTGTGAGCAGCCGTGCATGGCCATGCCTCTCCTCTCTGCGCCGCTGTGCGCCGCTGCCTCTGTGATGCTCCTCCTCGTGATTCAATTAATTACTTGGTGCTTGTTGATCAATGCTCACAATTGGAAATGTTGTTGTATGATGCAGCTAGGATCATGTCGTCCAACCAAGATTCCACGGCAGCAAGCACAAACCCCCCTTAAGAGGAATTCTGATGACATTGGATGGGAGTATGGTGTATTGGTCGATGCAAGTAAATTGGATAGGGTGAAATGCAAATTATGTAACAAGGAGTACAGTGGAGAGATTTATAGATTGAAGCAGCATATTGCTCATATCAAAGGAAATGTTGCCTCATGTGCAAAATCTACAAAGGAAGATCAATACAAGTGCCGGAAATCCATAGAAGATGTACAAGGAAAGAAGAGGACTAAGCATGCAAGAGAAGAGGCTATCAGAAATGAGGTGGCTATTGAAGGCAGGAGTGATAATGCCGAAGAAGTAGAGGCGGCACCTCGTAGGTTAGGGCCCATGGATAATTTTGCTAATCCGATTGATCCTTCCAATGTATCTTCCAAACAACAAGGAAACATTAGTGGGGGGCTCTTTAAAGAAAGAACACATGCATGCAAGCAATTTGTTGCTAGATGGCTTTATGGTCATGGTATGTTTTTTCTCTCTCTTGAGTTTTGAATTTTGCTAATTATGGGTGTCTATGCCTCTATGGATGACCTGATAGGCTGATATGTATCATATATGTTCTTTAGGTATCCTATTCAACGCCATTAATAATGATGACTTCATAAGAATGGTGCAAGCTATTGGTCAATTTGGCCCGCGCTTTGTTCCTCCAACCCAATATGAAGTTCGGGAGAAGTTATTGAAGGAGGAGGTTGAAAGAACCAAGAAGTTGTTGAAGCCACATGAAGATGAGAGAGCTTTGTCATTTGCTCCATCATGACCGATGCTTGGACAGATCAAAAGAGGAGAAGTATAATGAACTTGTGTGTGCATTGCACTGTAGGAACAAGTTTCCTACATTCAAAAGAGGTGTCAGAAGAATCACACACAAGTGAGTTCATTTTTCAGTATGGGGATGCTTGCATTGATGAGATAGGCCCTCAACATGTTGTACAAATTGTCATTGATAATGCCTCAAACAATATGGGTGCAAAAACTTTATTGAAGGAGAAAAGGCCAAATATTTTTTGGAGCTCATGTACAACTCATACTATCAATTTGATGTTACAAGCCATTGGTAACATAGTAAGATACAAGAGGCCAATTGATCAAGCAAAGGCAATGACCATATATTTATATGCATATCATAAGACCTTAACATTGATGAGGAAACATACAAGGAAAAGGGATATCATTAGGCTCGGGATGACTAGATTTGCTTCCTCTTTTCTTACTTTGTAAAGTTTGATAGACAAGAAGACTGAACTCAAAAGTATGGTCATTAGTACGGAATGGGATCAATGCTCTCATACTAAAAAAGGCAAAGGAAAGAAGGCGACTAACACTATCTTGAGTGGGTCTTTTTTGGAAAGGTGTCAACAATGTTTTAAAGGTACAATCTATCACTATTTGTATATTACTGCTTGCTGTCCATTATTAATTTTTGCATCATTTGCTAATTAGAAGTGTTGCAAATTGTTTTTTATTAAGGTTTCTGAACCATTGGTGAAAGTTCTACGAATGGTTGATGGGGATGGTCCATCTATGGCCTTTCTTTATGGAGAAATCTTAGATGCAAAGAAGAAAATCAAGGAAACCTTGAACAATTTGGAGAGCAACTACAAGTTGGTAATTGAAGCAATTGATACTAAGATGAAAGGAAGGCTTGATACTCCTTTGCATATTGCATGCTACTTGTTGAATCCATATTATAGTTATCGTGATAGAACCATTTTTCAAGATATGCAAGTAAATGATGCATTCCAAGAATGTGTTGAATTAATGTTTCTTTCATGGTAATTTGGAAGCAATGGATCTAGCAAGTAATGCTGAATTTGATCGTTTTAAAGATCAAGAAGGTGCCTTTGGAAGGCCTATTGCTCAACTTGGATGTCAAAAATTTAATTTTAGCCCCGGTAAATTACTAAATCCAATAGCAAAATATTCAAGAAAGCATATGCATATTATTGACTTTACTCTTTACTAATGATCAATGCCATTTATGTCTAGCTAATTGGTGGACTAAATATGGAGGTACTGCTCCAAATTTACAAAAAATGGCTATAAGAATCCTCAGTTTGACTTCAAGTTCATCGGGTGTGAGAGAAATTGGAGCACATTTGATATGGTAACTCCCACCACTCATTCTCCTCGATATGCAAATTGGCAAGTGTCTTTACTATGCAATATGCAATGTTATAATTTGTAATGTAGGTACATAGCAAGAGAAGGAATAGGCTAGATACTGAACGTGCAAGCGATCTTGTCTATGTTCAATTTAATGCAAGATTGCTTAGTCAAAGAGAGAGATGTAAGACAAAGAATGTTTATGTCCTTCTAGCTAATGATGCTAGTACTGCTCAAGAGTGGATCGTTGAAGAAGAAGAAGAAGAAGAAGAAGAAGAAGAAGCTAGTGGGCAAAATGACGGCATTCAAACCCGAAGGAGTGCAAGAGTGAGAGAGCTTGATGAAGATGAATTCATGTTAAATACTGAATCCGAAGAGGAGGCTGATGATGATGATATTGAATTCGAATCAGACAAGGAAGAAGTGCTTCCACAGAAGGACTGTGAGCAAGAGGATGAAGATTGATTGTTTGCTACCTTGCCATAATTATTTTTATGCTTTATCGCAATTTAATTCTTTATGGACTATTTTGCTTATGAGTTGTGACTTGTAAGTCCTAAGAATTAAGAATTATGCCTATGTTTATGTGGTTGTGCCTGTGCACTTGATATTTTGTAGCTCGTAGACCCTATGTGGCTATGTCTATTTAATATTTATTATGAATTTATGAGTTGGACTTATGAAATTCGTATTGATGTGCTATGTCGTATTGATGTGCTATGTCGGTGTTTATTGCGAACTTGTGACGCATGTACTATTTCATGTTGTATACTTGTATGAATGCATTATGACCCTTGCGTTTGAAATACTACAATAGTACAATTAAAATAGATGAATGTCTCATCTTTTTTATCAACATGTGTAGATTTATAAGAATAATGTACTCTAGACTACCGATTAATGGCCACCGATTAATTCCGATTAATCCTTGACTAACCGATTAATCCCTAGTCCCTAGGCCACCGACCGACTAGCAATTACCGATTTCTAGAACCCTGATTTCGAGACGCATCGTTTTCATGTATACAATGTTTTCATTTGAGCAATGCATGAAACTATAAAAAATATTTAGTGTGCTGGTTGTTTTAGAACCCACCTCACACATTTCGGTAATTTGCATTTTTCGAGGTATTCCACTGCTCAAATGAATTTAACTTCTACACCAAAGTTGTAGGTAATATGGATGCGCATCTTTTCTGTATAGACAAATCTTTCATTTGAGCAATGCATGGATTTATAAAAAAATTTTAGTGCGTTGGTTGTTTTAGAACCCACATAACGCATTTCGGTAATTTGCATTTTTCGAGGTATTCTGCTGCTCGGATGAATTTATGTTCTACACCAATGTTGTAGAGATCTTCGAGACGCATCTTTTTTCATATAGACAAACTTTTCATTTAAGCAACTTACAAATTTATAAAAAAAACATTTATCTTTCTACTTTTTCGGACGTGCCGTGCTTGTGCCGGGGCGGCCTGTCGGGCTTTGGGGCCATGCCGTGCATAGCTTTTGCCGGTCCGTGCCGGCCCGGCATGGCCCGAAGTGTTGACCAGGCCGTACCGGCCGGTTACATGGCGGCCTGAGGCACGACGAGCCCGTGCCATGTCGGCCCAATTCCCGGGACTGTTATGTCCTTCTTTATAAATTTCCTTCACATTTTACTGTAAACTCTAAAAGTTTTTTTCTCCATCAGACACTTTCTACAAAATTACAATATTTTGGAGTCACTGCTAAGAATGAGCTTATTCTGCTGTTATGTTCCATTGTAGAAAATACGATGATGTGGAGGAGAGAACATGTATAGAAAATTTGAACGTCTCTAATGCGAGTTCACACTACATGTGTGAAACAATAAATTTTATGTGTGAGATAGCCGTCTAAAAAAATGTACAACTGTCTTTCCTGCTGTATGGGACGCCTTTAGTCTTGTTTGTAATTAACATAGATTGTATTATAGGCCTTGCTTGTTTCAGATTAAATTAAATTAAATGAAAATTTGTCATTTTTGTATAAGCCAACTAATGTAATATTTTGTACTCATTTTTGTGGGGTTTCAAATAGTTCTCTAATAATTTTTTTCATAATTTTTTAAATTTTTAAAAAGTATTTTAACGGGGTCGTAAATTTGTTACATTAAAACTCAACCCAATTTTAATCTGAAACAAGCAAGGCCATAGTTGACGGGTATGGACAGGAGCCATCTGCACCATTGTACATGCCTCGACATGACGTAGAATTACGCTTTCAGATCAGCTTTGCACCTTCTAGGTTCGGGTGCGTTAGTTTACGCTTTCGATCCTGGTTTACGTACTACACAGTATCAGCTTCTCGGTTTCTTCTTCCCGACCGATCACCGATCTGTACGATCGGTGCTCCAAGCCTCTAACTGACCCAAACATGGCGGAGCCGGGCCCGAGCTCGCCGGCCGTCGGCGGGGACTTTCCGGAGCTCCTCGGCTTCTGCGCCCGCGCGGAGGCTCTCATCGCCGAGCTGCTCCTGCTCTCCGACCGCATCCCGCCGCAGTTCGTCGACCGCCGCTTTGACCCCGTCCTCTTCGACTTCAGGTCAACCTCTCTCCCCCATGGCGACAAATTTGTGGCCGACACAAAGCAAGCTGCAATTTAACTGGCATTTTGCTCCGCTTGCGTAGATACTTCGACTCCCCAGGCGAGTTCGAGTCTAGGATCCAAGGTAACATGGAGCTGGAAGCCCTGGATGACGAGCTCCGCGAGTCCTGCGGCTCGTACATGCAACGGTTCTTCTCCTTGCTGGATGGCGCCGTCACCTACCATGAGGAGCTCTGCAGCTACCTCAATGACCTGCAGGTTAGATTTGATTCGCTCTTCATTATCAGCTGCTCATATTCTATCTGGGCTATTTTCTTCCGTCAATTGAGGCCATGACAGTGAATTGTTGACCTTAATTTGTCCTGCAGGAAGGACTGTATGTGCATTGCACATTGGATGTGGTGCTGGAGAGTAAAATTGCTTGTCAGTTGCTCACAGAGTCGATGACAATGTTCGGGTGTATGGTTTTGTTAATGGAGCACAGAATTGACGGGTTGCTTCGGGAGAGGCTTCTTGTGGCATATCTGCAATACAAACACTGTTTTGACCATCCTAATTTGGATAAGATGTGTGTGCTCTGTCGTCGGCATGTGCTTACAACTGGTTCATTTGGTAGTGCTGGTTCATCATCATTTAGCTCGGATATCATCATTGTACAGAAGTCTGAAAACCTGCTAGGGAGGTTTCCATTTCCCGAGCTTGTAGTGGATGCTGTAATGGCTTGCTTGAGAAATGGTGATGTGTACAGCAATGTTCGCTTCTATAGTGATCCTCAGCACCGTACTACAGCTCTGTCCTTGCAAGGTGGACATCTGTATGTCCTGTTGTTTTATTCTCCTGGCCTTCTACACAATGGTTTGGTTATGCGGGAGATCGTTGATCACTTCTTTAAAGATAACTGGGTGGTTCCCATCTTCTTGCATTTTTCAGTTGATTTACTTGTCTCATGGGATGCATACAAAGAAGCAAAACTGTCATTAGTCTCCTGCCTTTCTCCCACCTTCATACGTGACCACACTCTACACCATTATACAAAGGTCAGTTTGGACAAAACCATTTTTGTTTTTGGCTTTTAGCATTTTCAAAGTCAAGCTTAGCTTCATGATCTGCTTGTACCCCTAGACCCTATTTATTATCTGTAGCCAATAGTTAGTTTGGGAATTTTCTATGTTCCATTTATGATTGAAGTTTCTCAGTTATGATTCTTGTAGTTTAATGTTTGCTCTTGTATTCTGACTCCTGTGCTGCTTTTTTTTTTTCGTTTCAGGTTCCTTTTCTCTTAGCTGATTTGGACAGTCATATACGTGCCATAAGCAAGGAGTATGTGCTAGATAATTCTCTGAATCTTCTTTCTCTCATTAGAGATTGCAATTACACCCTGCGTTGGCTTTTACTTCATCGCATGGTAATCCCCTATATAGGTCCTCAAAGTAAACAATCTTTTCCTATTAGGTAATCATTAGACATTGTCATATTGAAGTAAATTTTGTAAGACATTAAATTAAAGTTATGCTTGTGTTACTTCCATTTCATGCTTAACATATTGCTTCATAGACTCATGGTAAGAAGGCAAGGGACTTGGTGATCTCTGTAGTATCATCCCAGCAAGGAGATGAAGGGGACTTGTTACAACTTCTAAAGAAGTCTGCTAAAGTGAACACTACTTTCTTAAAATCTTAAATCCATTAATTAAATTATCCTAGCTGTACTAGAATATTCATTGGTTTTGTTTTTTTGTTATATAGCTCGAGTTTGAGGTGAAGCAACTGCATACTGAACTATTGAAGACCAGAGAAAGTATGTGGTATGAAAAAAGACATGATGCTTTGGAATGTATGAAGGAACTGTCTCAGAACTATCTCGGAACCTGGGTATGTTCGAAATTCCTACTCCTACATGCCCTTGCTATAGGTACATATATAGATGGTAGTTTTTCACTTTTCCTCCTGGATGGTGTCATTTCTCCCAAATTATATTCCTCGTAGTGACATATTCATATGTTTCACAGTACGGTTGAAAATATTTCGTATATATCTTTCTTGTTAAGTTTCCGCGTATTTATTTATATCCCTTTTCTTAAAGTTCTTGAATTAAATTATCCCACAATTATGATAGATCAAATTACTTAACCAATAAGAATTGTCGGGGATTGGATTACGTCTGCTGACATCATTCGACCTCGCCCTATGGACCCAAAGTGGTGCCTTGGGCCTAGGCGTAGGAAGAGCTTGGATTGCTTCTCTAGGGGTAATTGGGTTTTTTTTAGCTTAGGTTAGCCACCTATGGCTTGGGCTAAGGAATCCCTAGCTATTTTGTCCTGGGATGTTGCCCGGCATGAGGTCTAGCTCGCCTAGTCCTCACGGGCTTGGGATATGACAAATCTTATGCACCGGCTACATGAAACCGCCTGGTCCACGTAAATCCCTAAGTTTCCATGTAGGACTCAAGGTTATTTGTATGATCGACGTGCTAACCAAGTCAACAGTGCTTCAGTATGGATGGACTCAAGGCGTCTTGGAGACAAAGTTCGGCTTGTATTTGAAAAGGACTACACCGACTTAGGGTCTATTAGCCGACATGTCGACACTATAAATACCCCCTGTATTGATCCTTGTAACAGAATACACAATATACAATCCTACAATCCCAACACATCTGCATCACACATCAATTAGCCAACATGCACATCCAGTCATCCATCAACACGCAGTCTCGCATACACCCCCTACAAACGCAATTCTTGGCGAGGTCTGCCCTCGTCTAGATAGCTTGGTCTTAATCTTGACGCCTTCTTGAGACTCTAGATCGAGATCACCCTTACACTCATATCCCATGTAAGTTATGGAAGGTTGGACGTAAGGTTATTACTTCTCCCAGGAGGAGCCTAAACCAGGATAAAATCATTGTCTCCCTCTCTTGTTTATTTGCTATCATCTGAACGTCAAGCCTGTGAAGGGAAGGGTTGGTTCCCGCGATAAACTCGTAATATCGGTCAACATGTGGGTTGTGAAAAAAAAAACTTAAGCTTTGTTCTGTACATCTGTTTCCAGGCAAGGCATTCTCTGTATTCGTCTAAACAATAAAGGCAAACACTTCTGTTTTTTGAGGCTGTCTTTTTTTGAAGGCGTGTGTGTACATGTATATGTACTTAAGTGGCAGTTTGGCATTTTAGAAGATACAAGTGGGAGCCTAAAAGGGTGTTTCAATGCAATATTCTCAAGATTTAGGCCTTAGTCTCTTCGTCTTATCGAACTTATCTTACCTTCTCATCTACAAAGTTAATAAAATGAAGATAAGTTAAAGAGAAAAAAATGAGACTGCATAATTTACTCATGCTGCTTGAGTTTTATCTCATGGGTCTATTACATGAATGCCATGGAGCGATGTTTATCTCAGAATATGAATAAATACCCTAAGCACTATTGTTTTTTATTTTTTAAGTAGGCTGTGTCATGCAAATTCAAGAACAAGGGCCTGAAAGACTGGTTGGAACACCTGTCATCAGAGGTCATTTTCTGTTCATTTTCTCTTTACTGGTTTTATGGATGATGCTGACAATTTTGTCTGTGAGCATCTGCTGCTTCTACACTGAAGGTTTATCTAGGCTTTTATATTACTATTCTGACTGACAGGTTATCTCCTTAAATTATTCTGCAATTGGAAGCTCTGGCAGGATAATTCATCGAGTGCTATCTACACTAAAAGATTTTGAGCTGCTCCACCAAGTAAGAAGCTTCCTGACAGATGACCTCTTTAACAACAGGATCAAAATTTGATAGAATTGTCATGGGTGCAAGCATACGTGTCAACCTGCCAGTGTGCTGAACAGAAGCCCGAGTACTTTGGTCATTATAAGATTAGGATTGTTATGGATCTGATTGAGATTATATTATATTTGCTAGGGAAAAGTGCTCTGTATATGGAGGCCTAATGTATTACTTAGAGTCTTGGAAACAGGCTAGTTCCTAGTCCCTGATTTGTAGTCCTGGTCTCTCCCTTGTTTGGCTATTCTAGGACTAATCGTTCCCAGCACCACCCTTCATCTAGCACCATTCGGTCTACTCCTTTTGGTGCCGTCCTTCATCTAAAACCACCTTTACCACAGGTCATCGCCATCCGATTACTCTTCAACGGTGTTTATCCTCATCATGAACCAAATTAGGTTCTATTTAGAAGTTTTGTCAAAATGTTGGAATATTTGTGAAATAGATATTAAAAATGGTGGAGGTTAACTACATATTGAAACATAAATGAAAACATGAATGAAAAACTACTTGATGTTTTAATGGGCAACTTTGAATTCAAATTATGCTCTTAAAACTGGGTGATTTTACTCCTGTTGCACCTGGCCAGTTATCTCCTATAGTCCTATTGGCTGCTAAGTGGTAACTGACCGGTTACCAACGAGAAAGATTTTTCCTGGTTTCAACTTAATAATGCAATGGGCGACTAGCTTTATTAATTTAGTTTCTTTGCCTAAGCTTGTCATATATCCATATCTACTAACTTCCCTGTCGAAATCACACAGATTAAGGAGAGTGTGCAGATAAAGCATAGCTTCTCCATAATACAGAAGAATCTTCATGGTATGATAAAAGTTCTTAACCTAAACCAAGAGGCCATAAGTATTTTCTCTGTGGTAAGAGCTTATTTGTTTCTGTCTGAGTTCTGTATTCCCTAGAATAAAGGTGTTTTTTCATATTGCTAATATATCCACTTATCCAGTGTTGACTTCTGGGAATTTGGAGTTTTTAGCTGGGTCCTTGTAATGCTCTCTCCATTTTGAATTATAAGGCGTATTAGAGAAGGGCACATGGATTAAGGAGGTGGTAAAGTCAAGAGAAAGACAAAAGGCAATAACCATGCTACCCATGTTATAATACATGAAAATATGAAAGAAAATAGTTTGTGAGAGTGTTGCAAATAAATGTAGAAGTGTGTGATAAATAAGGGTAGTGGAGAAAAACATTAATAATACACATGCATGCCTTATATTTTGAAACAAACTTCTTAAAACTATATGCCTTATAATTTGAAATGGAGGGAGTCGAATAGTAATGCATGTGTTTGACGTAAGTGAAACCCAATGCTGTCAACTATAACTATGCTTCTCTTTCTCTCTCCCTTACTCTCACAGGTTACGGATGCTAAGTATGCATGGGGCTATCTTACATCATTTAAAGAACTATTAAAGAAGAGCATCAGTCAAGATCCATTGGAAATTTTGCTTTTGCATACAATGTTTCTTAAATTTCAGTCCTGGCTTGATGCACCATTGCAAAGGATCAAGCGCTGTGAAAGGTTTATCTCCTGATCTTATGCATATGCATATACGTAACTTTGTGGGCTTTTCCTATGTATCTGGCTTTTCCTATTATGCTCCTACTCGAAAGGAAAACGAAAGTAATGTCATTTCCACCAATTAATGTATAGTGTATATGGGCCTTTTATGGGCGTTGTGTGTGTTCATAGGCTTTCCTTATCTGCCCCTTGTACATGTATATACTGGCCTACAACCCCTGATCAACATAAGCTGCACATCATAACATGCTATCATAGCATAGGCTCGCTACCAATCCCTAGCCATCCTAGGGTTTCCCACAGCTGTCATCGTCGACGGTGATCCCCATCAGAGACATCACCACCGTTGTGATCCTCTCTTCCCTCCTCGTCGTGTCATCCAGATATGGATCTGAGACCGCTGTGCATAGCCATCTTTGTCTAGTCGTGTACCACCTCATTCTTCCTTGGCCTGATATTGTCACCACCATCTTCGTCCAACAGGCCACACACCGCCTCGTGAATGGACGAAGTTGTTTGCTCAGTCTATCGAGTGTGATTCTCTTGGATGCACTTATGAGCGTAAGGGGTATCGCTGCTGTTGGTCGTCTACCATCAAGTTGGACGATTCTTTTTATGATACCAGCAGGAGTTTCATACAATGGATTCAAGGATACGAGTTCAAGGAGGCTTTGCAGAGGATGGAAGGGGCAAGGAGATGGATCTTGACCAAGCTATTTAAACAATTTTTTCAGTTAAACAAGTGCCAAAGGAGTGGAGGTGAAGTATATTAGTATTAATCTTCAAAAATAAGGGAGTCCAGA
Source organism: Raddia guianensis (assembly GCA_036346415.1). Classification (NCBI taxonomy): domain Eukaryota; kingdom Viridiplantae; phylum Streptophyta; class Magnoliopsida; order Poales; family Poaceae; genus Raddia; species Raddia guianensis. Next base: position 25,579,454 of record CM070537.1, on the reverse strand, counting down.
GTTGCACCAACTACTGTGGAGCTAAGCTGATGAGTCACACAATGAGACTTTTAGAGAGGGTTATTGATCATCCTTTAAGAAGGATGATGAGTGCTACGAAAAACCAGTTTGATTTTATGCCTTGGAAGGCAACCTCATAAGCGATGGTCTTGGTAAGATGACTTATGGAGAGGTATAGAGAGCAGAAGAAGGATTTGCACATGGTTTCATTGACTTGGAGAAGGCTTGTGACCAAATACCATATGGTGGGCGTCAGAGAAACACAAAGTTCCAACAAAGTATGTTATCCTTATCGATGATACATATGACAATGTTGTGACAAGTGTGTGCACAAGTGACAGTGATACTGATGATTTCCCGATCAAAATAGGACTGCATCAAGGTCAACCCTGAGCCCTTATTTGTTTGCTTTGGTGATGGATAAGGCCACAATGGACATACAAGGAGATATCCCTTCGCGTATGTTTTTTTTGCTGACGCTATGGTGCTAGCTGACGAGAGTAGATTTTAGGTTTATATGAAATTGGAGCCATGGAGAGAAACTTTAGAATAAAAGGGATTTAAACTTAGTGGGACCATACATGAGGTGCAACTTCGTGTTGCTAGGCATGAGGAAGATATTAGTTCGGAAGAACAAGTAATGCTCAATGAGGATACCTTTTGCTTTCTAGGGTCAATGCTATAGAGAAATGGTGATGTCGATGAAGATGTTAGTCATAGAATCAAAACAGAATGGATGAAATGGCACGTAGCATTTGCCATCATTTGTTATAATGAAGTGCAAGAGAATCTAAAAGGTAAGTAATATAGGGTGGCGGTTAGTCCTGTGACATTGTATGATGCAGAATGTTGGCCTGCCAAAAGACGAGATGTTCAATAACTAAGTGTAGCAAAGATGTATATGCTACGATGGATTCATGGTCATACAAGAAAAGATCAGTTCATAATGACATTATACGTGTTAGGGTAGTGATGACACCAATTGAAGAGAAGCTTACCCGGCATTGATTGAAATGATTTGGAATTATTTAATGAAGGCCTTTAGAGAAACTGGTGCATAGTGGAATTCTTAGTCAACTGGTAATGTAAGGAGAGGTAGGGGTCAACCAAACCTGACATGGGAGGAGGCATTAAGGAGAGACTTAAAAGATTGGAATGCAAAGACTTAGCCTTAGATACAGGCGCATGGAATTAGCAATCCATTATCCATGTGCCCATAACATGACCTAGCTATTAATTTTCTTTTATAAAAAAGTTGATGGCTTTTATCGGTTTCATTTCTAACCTACCCCAGCTTGCTTGGGACTAAAAGGCTCTGTTGTTGCTGTTGTTCCATTTTAATGTTCGAAAGCAATTATTTGTACACTCTTGCCGCATAAGTTTGTGCATAGTATTAAAATTGAAAGTTACCTGAGTTCATTTCTTGATGTAGGAGCTAACATAAACATTGTAAATAATGAGCTTTGGTACTGTAACCATTCTGTTAAAATTTGTATTGATTTTACTGTTCCAAATACTCACCTTTTGGAATATGTAAATCTTACTTCTCAATTTCAATTTGTTAATACTTGGCAGCCCAGATCTTCACTATGTCTCAACTTACTATTCTTCGAAGCATGCAGCTAAGGTTTTTGCAGTTTTAGATATTATTCCGGTAAGTTTCTGCTTTAAGGTGCTAACTCTATGATTTGGAAAACTTGATAGTTATTTCTAAGCAAGGTGTTAACATGTCAAATAGGGTTAATATTTTATTCTGGCCTATCTTGATTTTGGTAAATTGGTAGTTGTCGCTTTAAATCTCCTTTAGTTTTCATCGTTTTAGCAGTTTACTGTTCATTGTTCTACTGTTGCATGAACAATGAAGCATTGGATGTATTATGTACTTGATGATTTTCGTCCATGATTTGCAGACTATGTTGCTTCAAATTTCCTTTGCTGTGGATTACATAAATGTTGAACAGTCCATTCATCCAGTAAACCACATCAACAAGGAAGTATTGGAGGATTTCATTCAAGTATGTAACATATAACTGTCCTTCTACCTTTTTCTACTTTTCTTTTGGTATTATCAAAGTTGTCTAATGCACTGTCTAATTAGTGTTTAAACAGTATTTTCATGAAATGTTGTATTTAATTCCCTAAAGTATAGGTATTCATTTATCATGTCCAAGCTCCAAAACATGTGCTGATCAATGAATATTGTTATGAATATGACTTGTGCATTGTTATGTAGGCCAAGGGCATGTATATATAGGTATAATGGAACACCTAGATAAGGCAGGACATATAGGGGAAGGATTCAATCTCTATCTATATTATATCTCTAACGCCCCCTCAAATGCTAGGCTTATGCAACGGGAACATACTAAAATGAAAGAGATAAACCTGAAGTCCATGTCTTGCATATGTCGGTGCAGCTCCTGAAGATAATGCCAACCTCCAATAAATGAACTCCCATCCACGTCATGCAATAGCCAAGAAAGCACATGCTGCAAAGTCAAAGTGACAACAAAGGATAAAAACATAGGGAAAATATCCTATGTTCCATTGTGGAGCAAGTTTGTCTTATATGCCATCACCTAGTCGCCTTCATCTTATGTCTCATTATAGTTAGCTGAATATTATTTTCCATACCACTACCGTCATAGTCCATTAGTTTTCAGCGTTAGCAACATCTATAATGCCCAAAATACCCTTGGCATCATATGTATTGACATCTTGAGTCCACATGGCAATTTCAAAATTTAAAATTTGGCAAGATTCAGATTTTTTTAATTCGCCAAATTTTTAAAATTAAATTGTCAGATTCCAAAATTTCAAAATTTCAGATCTTATCAGATTTCAGAAATTTTTTTATTTCTGTCAGATTTCAAAATTTTCAAATTCAGTTAGATTTCAAAATTTTCAATTTCGGTCAGATTTCAGAATTTCAAATCTAGCAATATTTTAGCATTCCAGAAAAGCCCAGATTTCAAATCTCCCAATTCGGTCATATTTCAACTTTTTCAAATTTGACCTAATTTCAAAATTTAAATTTGATCAGATTTCATAATTTTCAGTTTTGGACAGATTTCAAAATTTTCAATTTTGTCAGATTTAAAATTTTGAAAATTGTCCAGATTTTGATTTATAGGTACAATGGAAAGCCTAGATAAGGCGGGAAAAGCGGCAAGGACTCTTATATCTCTAACAAATATATGCATCGGCCATCGATTTTTGCTTATGTCTAAATATTCAAATACGAATAGCTTACTTATCTTGGTGGCTTTTATCACTTTTCAACAAGTTCTCACGAATCCAAGAGAGTTGCACCTATTTCCCCCATGTTGCAAAAAAAGGGTACTGACCAGTTTGTGGGAACTGCTCTGATTTCTGTCATGAAACATAGGTCACATCAAAGCCCAGCAGTTTAATATCCCCCAGACTCTAATAGCGGGCACTTCTTTATATTTACACATGATATTAATAGTTATCCTCTTTATCTGGACAAATTTTGAGTTGGTACTTATGTGTGGTATTTATGGATTCAGTTTTTTATTATCTGGATGAAAATTTAGTGCATAATTATTTGATACTACCTACGTTATCATTTATGTCATTTTAGCTCCAGACACACAGGCTGACGAACTAATAAATTATGTTACTCTTGACATATATTGCCTCCATTAGTGGTATATCGGTATGATATACCCCCCTCTCTAACACCACTGCCTATAAGCAACTTATAGGGTCATTTTATCAAAAAAAGAAAAAAAAGTTGTCATGGAAAGCAAAATGGAATGGCTTTGCGGCCAAATTTAACTTGCTAAATGCTAAAACAATATTTGTTTTGGATGATTTCCTAAAAAGTACTTCCTCCGTTTTTTTTCTTTGACACTTTTGACTTTTGGACACGTCTTTGACCATTCGTCTTATTTAAAAAAACTATGTATATATCATTTACTTTGTTGTAATTTATTTTATCATTAAAGGTACATTAAGCATGACTTATATTTTTTCATATTTGCACTAAATTTTTTAATAAGACGAATAGTCAAAGGCATGTTTAAATGTCAAAGGCTTAAAATAAAAAAAAGAGGGAGTATATGTTTTGGTCATATGGCACAGAAATGTGCCAAGATAGTGTAAGATTCACTTGTTTCTAATTTGGTTGCTTGAGCTTATCTTGATAGCTTCATCATGCTATTCTTGCTGCAGCTGGATCGGCAACTCTTTCGAGCAAGCCAGGCTGCCAAATTATCCATTGTTTCAGAAGTGCGTATAAGTGTGTGCATTATTTACCATGGTATCATCACTTATCGAGCTGAATAAAAAGGCACAATATAAATAGCAGGAGAATTTAGCACTATTGTTACTGAACCATGATACCCGCTGTGATGTTTGGTTCCATTGACATTGGGATATTTTATGCATAATACAGGGCCTTCTGAACATATCAAAGAACTTTGATGGCCTTATTGATCTGGTGTGTGCTTTCTCTTTGCTCATATTATCTTGACAATTGTTAATCATGATTTAAAATTGCATACAAAGCTTAATTAAGGAGTTGAAATCTGTGAGTGATACTATGGTTTTTAAACCTATTAGGGTATTGTTTTAATTTCTTAGCGCATTGAAATGTTCCCTTATGCAGTTACGCTTAGGCTATGATCTGTATGGTATGAGACTTTACCTTTGTTTGCACAAGAAGTATGTTTAATATTTGCTAAGACTTTAGAGTATGTTAACAAATACATTGAGTTTATACATTGTTGGTTGATGTCAATTATAATAATTATACACTCAACAGGCCTACTAATTTATGTGTTAGGAGTGATAAAACTAATTTGTATAGGGCACTTGCCTTTCAAGATGAGATTTAGTTTTAGTTCGACTTTGGCATTCTCCCTCCCCTGCTCCCCTCCTGCTTTCCCCCCTTTCCTTTATTCACTTTTACAATGGTAGTGATTTTATATATCCTATTCTTCATGAAGAATTTAGATGGATGGCTGAAGCAGATGATAAAAAAAGAACTAGGAAGTCAGTTAGAAGGAAAGCTGAAAAGCGTATCATCCACTTATGGTATGATATTGAACTACATCGAGTTACCGTTTTACTTTTCTGAGTTCATATTGTTACTATTATTGCTTCTACCGATCTACCCTTCTAGAATTTTAGTGAAAAATAAATCAGCTTTTACATTAGTCAATAAATATGACTTCCTATATGGTATTGTAAAGGTAGCTGTTTGTGTTTAACTTCTACACTAACGATGATTGTATATTGGTGCATAATATATAGACATGCCATCCTTTACGACCTATATGCAGTGTTCTTTGTTTGTAATTTTACTTTGGAGTTTGGAGTAGCTGGATGAGTCTGTATTTGTTAAGCTTCACTTCTGGACAGGTGATATGGAAGGCAATCTTATCTCATTGTCTAACTATATGCTTTCCCAGATGCAAAGGTTGGAGTTCCTGCAGGTAATTATTAGTGAATCTTATTGTTGCTTGTTTTATAAATTTATGTATTAATATACACATTCATTGTAATTTACATTTTCACAATGTTTTTAAAGGCAGTGCAATTAGGCATGTGGGAGTTTATTCCTATATCATATGCACGTGGGTCCCAACAGGCATAGGATAGGATTAGTTCTGACCATAACAGTATGTGTAGAAGTCTAGAAGACACCACATGTTTGATTGAGAATTGGAAGGAGGTGGCTTTGATTGCACCATGATGAACCACGGCAAGGATACACGCTTCGCGGCAGCGTACCGGCCTTGTTAATTGGAAGACACTGCCTAACTGGAGATATGCTGGTGGAAAATCAGCTACTATTTTCTTATTAATGCTCTGACAGCCCAAGTTCTGACTAAAAAGAGTTGCTAATTTACTGTTAAACGTGGTCAACTTTACCTCAATCAATGTCATCGCAAGTTTGCATCATCTTGTGGCGGGTATCCCTTCTCATTTCAGTGGCATAATTGGCGATTTTTGAAAATTTTCTAGTGGCATATAGTGCAATAATACCTTCAATTTGGGCCTCAGCACCAATGCACCATATAATTTTTTTTAATTCTAACTATGAATCTCGGAAATATAACATTGGTATTTTGCCCCAAAACAATCAATATTTTTTCTCTATTACATTAACCTAAATCGGTTGTATGCATTATTTAAAACAGGGAAAATTGACTAGCAAAGACTCATGATGCATTGTTGATGTGTGATTCTCTAATATACCTTTCTCAATTAGTGACATGCCAGAATCACCATAATTCATAAAACGTTCATGCCCTTGCTTTGCAGTAACCACGAGTTGCCAAGACTGATGTGTCTTCTGCTTAATGCATAATTGCAGGATATACTGCATATTGATGGGAGCTCAATCTGGCAAGAAACATTCACTGGTACACTTGAACAATGTGCTAAAAGGATATACCAGGAACTCCCTTGATTAGTTTTATCATTTCCCTAACTCATCAGATTAGCCACCATGTATTTCTTATTTTTTTACCTTTTCTGTCTAAAGCAGGAGGTCCTGGCTATAGGATGCATGAAAAAGTCTGCTAATGTGGTGAAACAGTTGAAAAATGCATCCAGCTTGAGTACTTTTTTTGGTAATATTCTAGATCAATCCATGTCAGCATCTTGTTACTTGTGGTTTCTTAGGTTTTACTAGAGGTATTGGTTCCTTTTCAGCCCCAGCCACCTAGGAGTCTAGGACATAGAAAACTTCCCTTAATCTTATAGTACAATTTTGACTTCCGTAATTGAAGTGCATCATTATAATAGTGCAAACACAGTTGTAAGTGTAGAGCCCAGTTCACTGTTTACTTCCCAAATTTCTGTTATTCATCCTATGTCAAATGCCTTGCTAGATTTCTGCAAATCATCCATATTCTAGCTGCCTTCAACCCAAAATTTCATCAATTAAAATTAGATTCAGAATCATGGATTGAATCATACCTTTTTTCAAGACCTAACATGTCTTTGAGAACCAATGTTTTAAATATATAGGGCTCCGTGCAGTCGGTGCAATAAGCTTTATCATTTAATAATGAGCTTTCAGTGTAAAAATGGGACACCAAATATTCGGCTGAACTCTTTGTGTTCATGCTATCAAATGCCATCGTATTGCAGGCAACCTGTTGCAACATATATTTCATTCGACGAATCCATCACACTCAATGTTTATAGAGGCCATGATGGGTTGGTAAGTGTTTTCTATAGGATACACAATTTTTAGCTGCATAACATTTGCATTTTCCCAGTACATTTAAAATTCCCGAATAGGCATCTAACTGCATACTTACAATGGCAACATTTGTTTGATGCTTATGGATTTAAATGGTCGTTCTTATGGATTTCTCAGAAGTTTAAGCAAATGCAGACTAGACAATTTTGGAACCTAGAGATCCAAAATTGTTGTAAAATTAGTATGTTTAGTCTCTAATTTCTTTTGAGGGGTCTCTAGTAAATTGTTTTCTTGTGTCGCATTGGTTTAAGCTAATCTTCTATTTGTCTTGCCTCTTTTTTTGGGTGATTTTGACATTTTATTTCTTATTTATTCATTATATTTGGCTCCAGGTTTGATGCAGATGGGCATGAATTGCTAGGTATGCGCTTCTTTAATCTGCTAGAATCATGGTAACCTCGTCTTCTTATTTTTCTTATTGAATAAACTAAAACTGGGTGCCCATGACAATGAATATTAGTAATAATATCTTTATTTTTTCCCCATCTGCCCTGGATCGCAGATAAAATACTGTTGTCTGCCCATTGCACTCTGGGTGCTTTATTCTAAATGTGTGATAGTCTGCATATATCTGGAAATTTGTTATATTTATTTTATTCTGCACTGTTTAAAACGACATTAGATTCTTTGTGTCGAGGTCCTGACATGCAACTGTGCTTTATTCTTCAGCCTGGGACAAGTTGGGTTGGCTTGCTTGGATTCCTTAATACATATAATTGTCAAGCAGAGCATGGAGTGTACAATGAAAGATTTGCATGCTTTGGTATGTTTAATGACATCAACACCTGCAGATGTTGAAAGTTCCTTTATATGCTGTTCATTTGAACTTACATTGTTTCAATTTTTTTTGTCATCGTTCAATATTGTTGTTCATAATGAGGTTGTCATGTTTGACTTCAGGTTGATATTAAATGTCAGGGCGAACTGAATAAGTTGGATGATCTTCTGGGGACTCCTATGTCAATTCCCCTGATGAGCTGGCCATCATATAAGCAAATGGTATACATGCAAATTATGTTATCACTAATAGCTTAAGATTCTGGAAAACTATGCATAGGTTAATCCACCGCAAAGGGTAAACCATGACTCGGTGGAATGGTTAAAATGGTTTAGGCATGCAAATATACTTGAATGTTTTTGTAATTAATTTACTGTCATTTATACCTTTCTGTAGATGAAGATGTTCCATTCATCTTGGGAACCACTGATTGAGCAATTAGCAACAATCGGACAACTTCAACTGGTTCGGAATCTTATATGCTTTAAACTGAGATCTGCATGCAAGGTAACGTGCACTGAAGGCTTACATAACATTTCTTACGAACCTTCTGATGTGACATGCTAATGCTAGTTCCCTGAATGTTATACCTTGAGTATACAAGACTACAATGGTACATGCCAAATTCGAGTTATCAGTACCAATTACAAATATGCTTCAGCTTCTTAGTGGTAACAAGCACTATCTCTTGGCTTGGACCAGGAGAGCATAAATGTCAGACCTGACAAAAACCAGATATGTTTTTTGACATTCAAACTTGAAATTTTGTGAGCTAATAGAACTGGATTATTGATCAAAATTTGTGTGTTTAAATCTTAGTATTTGTGACCAATTTTTACCAGTTCAGTGGAAACTGTATTAAACCTAATGCCTGGGTTATTCCCGGACCCAGAGATTTGATCCTGATTTTGCATCAGGATTCACTCTCCACATTCTGCCTGATCAGTATCTGTCAAACTCTTAAGAAACATTCACTTGCATAATTTGATTTCTGGATATATCATATCTTGTATGCTCTATTTTTTGTTGATACATGCATATATAATATATGATGTAGTCTTTTCCCCCTCTAAACCATGGCTCTGATGTTTCTGGCAGATCAGAGCAAACACGATAAACTCATCTGTGGAGGTTTTGTTGTCTTCAATTCATTTGCATGAAGGGAAGTTTGAGGTCAGTTTGAACAATTGACTCTCTTATCAATATCTTATTAGGCATGATACTTGTGGATTGTAAGTATGTAGTATGACCATACACACAGAGAGGAGCTGAAGACCACCACATCAGACTATTTCTTCAAGATATAAAGGAGCAACAAAAACTATGTGGTTTACTTTCACCTCTTCGAACCATCTATATCTCAGAAGACCCTCCAATGTTCTTGGCCAGATTATTGTCTCTGTTTTCAGTATCACAGGTTTCTTTTATTAATGCAGTTAAGGAACGTGTGGCACATAGATCATATTTTGTTGAATACTGAAAATTGCTTCTCTTTTTGTCTGTCTGCAGTTGTCAAAATATGTACTTGACGTTCACTTGGGGAGTTTGACCAGTCCCCTAAAGAGATCCATATTTGATTCCTCCGCTGTGGTAGGCAACTCTAGCATTTTGCAGCTGGAAGACACAATGCATTTTGCTGTTAAGTAATTGCAGCTTTGTTTCCCTGCCAGATCATAGGGCTTGGTACCCTCCTGCGGCAGTTTGATCCTTTTCATATGACCCAGTATATTCTGGTAGTGTTCTTTTGCCATCTCAATCCGTTAGACATCTGCCCAGAACTTGATTTTTTTTATTTTATGTGGGGTTTCAGTTCATGGCTCAGTATATACGGATGGTAGAAGCAGCATTTAATGTGACGGCTGATACAAACAAGGGATCCACTAATTCTTTCGAGGTTTGACATGTCCCAATGTTGCTATCCTCGTAAAATCATTTTGTTGTCCTGTTGCTATCCTCGTAAAACCATGTGGCGGTCCATGCAAGAGGACACCACTAAACGTGGCACACCATCATACATAGCTTGCTAGGTTTTTGTAGCAGCATGATTTAACTGATTCTAGTTCATTCAAATGTGTTGCATACTCTGGCCCTTTGTGTTCTATCCTCTTCTTTTCGCCAATTTTGATCAACTGTATTAGTGAGCTCTCATAGCATTCCGTGGCTCTGTGCAGGCATCAAAGGCAGTATTTTGGCTTATGTCCTTCTGCAAGTGTATGGATCTCTCAAAGGATTTAGTTGAGTCTTGCTTGCCATCGTCTGCTCTTGCCATCCTGCAATCATAAAACCTTCTGATGTACATACTTTGACCAAATTTGACAAGGCTCCGAACTTAGTAGGCTCAAGAGCAGCTCTTGTCCGGTGGTTTACATTTCGAAGGAGCACAAAGGATTTCACACATACGAAATACGTATATGGTACTTTAAAAGCATAGACTTAAAAGCAATTGTCTTCGTTAATATGTTTCACCATCATGTACAGCTTTTTTTAAAAAACAAAACCAGCATTCGCCAGATCCTGAATAAAGCTTATATCTTGCTGTTCACTGATTCTGTATCTTTATCTCCTAACATCCAGTGTTGGTTCTATAGAATCTTTGGTGCTAATTAATTATATTCCTTGGGAACCTATTGCCCATCCTCTTTTCTTTTCCTTTTCTCAATGTTTTCTATGTATATTGTAAATATTTCATGAGTATTTTCATTAATTTATTTCTAAACGTGTGGGTGCAATGAGCAGTCCGACGCTATGGCCCCCATACAAGTTTTTGTGCTAAACAAACCACTAGGCTACTGCTAGTTAAAAGACGTCGATTGTTTTTAAGCGACCTAAAAGACTTGTCATGCAAGATCGATAGGACTTGTCATGTAAGATCGATGATGATGTGAAAGAGCTGTAGCAAACATAGAAATTTAAGTTGTCGCTAATGCAAGAGTTGACTTACATGAGAATTTTTTTTAAAAAAAAATATGTTTAAGCAAATAATCTGAAAAAGCATGCAGCCATCTTTATCATTATATGAGTTATCTTTTGTGCTATCTATCAGTGATATGTCAATAATAAAAAAAAATAGTCCGTTGTTTGATCCATTGTACATGCCATTATATGTTTCCATTAAATTCACGTCGACATAAGCCGGTTCCTTTAATTCTATTAATTCTATTTTTTTAAAAAAAATGCATGTAAGCCGGCGAGCGTTCAACGTACATCCATTGCTATTGCCTATCTTTGGAAAATGGTTCTAAATTGTTTTTGAAGAGAATCACGTGGGTATGATATCATCTTATATCCTGCCTCTTTAAACCACTTTAGCTTTGATCAATTATAGGAAAAGGTGTCGATTTGGTCACTCAATTATATCCGCTGGACCACTTTGGTCCCTAAACCTCAATACCGGACTTGTGAGGCCTCTTATATAGTAAAATCAGACTAAGTTAGTCATTTGACTAAGTCAGTGGATGGTTTTAGGGTTTTTTTTTCTTTTGTGGCATCCATGTAGGATTTTTGATGACTTGATGGCTACGTGGCAGCTATCTCATTGTCTTATCTCTCACTTTATCTCTCAAATCTCTCCTCTCTCAAGTTTAATACCGCTGTTTTGACCGGTCAAAGAATAGGTCAAACATGATTTTGCTACATGAGGGACTTCACAAGTCCGGTATTGAGGTTCAGAGACCAAAGTGGTCTAGTGGGCATAGTTGAGTGACCAAATCAGCACTTTTTCCATTATTATATATCTCCGTAACTTGATTTATATCTAAATGCTCTTTATAAGTATCCTGTACAAGTGAGTACAGTATATTAATAACCCCTCAGCTCAATTTCCTCGCCATGTGTTAGACACATCGGTGTTGTAGCTTTTCCTTTTTTGTTTTGTTTTCTTTTTTTGGCTTGCTATAGGGTTGGCCTAGGGCTTAAGTTAGTTGACGTCGTTAACAAATGGCTAGGCAAGATTTTCGGATTGCTGTTGGTTTGCCACTCAAAGAGTAAGGATCCATTATTGTGATGAGTTTAACCAAACATCTTTATACGATCGCAATCTTGATATGGGACGGATCTGATCTAGAGGGGAAGGTAAGATCGAGATTGTCTGTGTCCTTTCACTGGTTGAGAGCCTTATTGATGCAGTGCCCAGAGACTTGTACATATATTTCTCGAGGTACATGCATGAACCCTAAGTATGGCGCTGGTAAACTTGGTGTGAATTTTTTGATAAGTTTTGTTATGATGTTTCTTCCGGCCATGGAGCTGGAAGTTATATTTTATCTTGTGGGTAAAGCGTACAATCTCTACATAGTAAACTAATTAAAATGGTCATGGTCCTGGACAAAGGACTTGGTGGTTCTTTACATTGTAGCTTTACTTTAATTAAATTGGCATGGGTATGGCGATTCTAGTTGCGTGTCATTGCTACATGATCTTTATCATTGAGCATGAGAACCTGGGTGAGCATCAAGAACTCAAGACCACAAGTATGAGTTTGAGAATGTCACTTTTGTACAGGAGAACTAAGCTATGAAAATTTGAGACTAAGCTCTTGAGCATTTTTTGGATGCTTCTAATAACCAACAAATGGCAAGTGTTCTTTCTTGTTTAGATCATATTTCAATTGGAACTTTCTGCATTGATCCATTTTTATTACATCTTGTTTTTACTCCTATATTGGGAGTTACTCTACGTATTGCTTGACTTAAAACCAATAGTGGATTTGTTTTCGTATTTTATTGAATCTTTTTTACGACTCGATAGAGAATTTGATAAGCCAATGATTTTTCCCGTCTTTCATAATACGGTTAACCACCATGTTAACTAACGATTACGAAAAATTGATCGGATTTTGCAGTTCTTTTTCTGCAGTACCTTGATGTGACATGAGCGTGAAAGAGGTTCAAGAATCCGTTTTATTTCTGTCATTCAATTTCGTTTATTTATGAGCTTATGCTATATGTGTCTATATTTTCATAAATGCTTTTATACTGTTAAGTAAAATTTCATTATGCAAATGAAACTTCAGCTTTCCTAGGATGAGCCTCAAGTTAGCCCTTCTAAGGAAAGACTTGCTAACAGTCACATGCTAATCTCGTGTTTCATGCGGGGTTGTTCATTCCAACAAGTAGATCAAGAGTACAAGGATGTGCAGGACAACAATAATGCTTTCTCGGAGGGTGATTCAAACTTCTAGCTATTTCCCTTAGTTGTGTTGACAGGTATGATAGTGCGATGGGACTATTTTTTATTTTATATCTTTTATTTCGGTTTCAAGACGCATGTCATGAACTATTGTAATATTAAGCTTCACCGCACCCGGGCTAGGGAGTTTATTAATCGACTATCCACCATACTCGCTTAGGGGGTATTTAGATGTAAATCAAGTTGTAGGGGTTTATAAACAAAGGATTTTTCTCCATACATACCATTATCAACACACTTGCATCGGAAAGGCCATTACAAAGTTAAAATATTATAGATGCCATTATTCTTTGTAGTTTATTTCATCCACACCATTACAGAGCTTTTAACATATATATGATCTGAAAATGCGGTCCAAATATACCTGGCAAGTGGGGGCTGCATGTCATTCTCCCACCACCTCCTACTTCCTCCCATCCTCTTCCCATCTCCCCTAACTCTGGCAGTCATCATGTCCCATCTCTCTCCCGCTCACCTCTGGCCACCCCTCTCCTAACCTTCAGCCACTTGCGAGCAGTGGCGGCAAGGGCGGAGGCAGGAGGCAGCAGCGGGTTCAGCAAGTCGATGATGCGATAGGATTTAGATTTACGATGAGCGTGGGGACCGGAAGCAGGTGACGTGACGGGATTTGCAACGTGTGGACTTGGGCGATCCGGTGCATAGCTCTAGTTTGAGCAACGACTATGGTGGGTGAGTTTTTTCAATAAAAAGAGCACAACACCTAAATCGTATAGTTAACATTATCCACAGCCAAAATATAAATATGGTATTAAAGTTTCTTGAGCCACCCATTCAGGGATGAAAGTGGGGAGGGCTACGGCCAGCCTAGGGATGGCAACGAGGAATTCCCCGTCGAAGAATGGCTCCCCATCCTCGTCCCCTCATGGTGAAAAATTTCCGTCCGTCCCTCGCTTAACGCCATGGGGACATTTCCTTCCATCCCGTCCCCTGAAGAATAAATTCAATGGATCCCGTCCTCACTTAAATTGTAGCTAAAATGTATGTATTTTTACTATTAGTACAAAACATTGTCATATATATATAATAGTTAATAAATCATCATATATGCATCAAAATAATCACATATATGAATGATCACTTGACAAGATCATTATTCATTTTTATCATTAACTATTACATGAAAACATCATCACATGCAAGATTAATGGCCCCGCGGGGAACGGTGACGGGGATGCTTCCCATCCCCTTCCCTGTTTACCCGACGGGGAAAGAATTTTTTTTTTTACATTTCCATGGGGAAGAAAGCTTTCCGTCCCCTTCCCCTAATAGGGGAATTCTCTGTGGGAATGGGGGATTGGGTCCATTGCCATCTCTAGGCCAGCCCGCACCCGCGCGCACAAGCTGCACAGCTCCTTGCGGCTGGCACAAACCCGCAATGAGGCGGTAGCCGCGTCGGTGCCAACCTGCTGCGGTAACCACACACTGCTGTGAGTTGCGTTGATACATGCAGCCATGTAGAACCATGATTAGTTGACTAGCAAATGCCATTTCCTTTATACATAGTGCACATGCAATGTTCAATACCAATTTTTTTTTTAAAAAAAAATCCATGATATTGATTGTTAGAATAATCTTGACGTTTAGAATTAGCTAGTCTAGCATGGAGTCGTGCATCGTGTGTACATGGCAGATTCAAGTTTATTAGCATGTAACTAGGGCTCAGGTTCATGGTGTTTGACGTGCGGGACCCGCGGACATTGCGGGCTAACCGCTTTGAACGGCTGTGCTACGTGGGCTTATCAAGGTATAGAGTGCGGGTATCCTTGTAGGCTGAATTTGCACACATACATATACACATGTCATCCTTCTGTTGGCTAATTTTCAGAATAACAATTTCATAGCTACTAAATTATAAACCTTAGAACAATAAGTAACAGAATCAACAATGAAATTATAAAAAAGTAATCATATGATTGACTGGATAATCATTGCATTTGCATATCAAGTTGTCTGATTGAAGGTTAGCTTTGCCTAATTTTGTCACCCCTTAGGTTTAGAGTTCTTAATGGGGCAGGCCGGGACCGGGTCAAGCCTCTATTTGACCCGTCCTTTCCATTTTCAACATCCGCCCTACCCGACTCGACCTGGTCTCTGGATGGACAAAACCTTGACCACATTGGCCCACCGTGCACTATTTGTGCAACCACCTGCACCGGGCAAAAAAAATTCATATAAGGTCATCCCAATCAAAGGCAATTGGGCATATAAAAATCTCACCAAATACACAAATACAGTTACTTAGGTACATGAAAATCCAAACACACACAAATATAGTAGTGTCGTTATAATTAATAAGTAATGTCGTTATAATAATACATGCATTGATACAACTAATGGGTTGGGTTAGGCTCATGAGTAACATATATAATATACAGAACCGGATCCGCGTTTGGGTCAGGTTGAGGCAAGCTTAACCAGGACCCGCCCTGGGATGAACTGATGCAAGACGTCACCACATCAATATTGTATGAATTAATCCAAATAAAAATAATGACATAATGAGATGTAGTTAAAAAATTAAGTGCAATATGTATTGAAAATCAATACTCATACTTATGTTAGAATATTCTATAAATATAATTTTTATAACTTATATTACGTAGAAATACATTATATGAAATAGAAAAATTACAAACATCTCATTATAAAATTGTTGATTCACAAAAATGCCACCCAACGAGACAATGACATGTGTGCTCTAGACCCACATGTTATATACAAAATAGTGGAATTTTTGCAAAGTGAAAATTTTATAATAGCATTGATGCAATTTATCCTATGAAATATATAAATATATAAAAACTAAATATTTATTGTGTAATATTATTTTTATCAATAAGTTAAAAAATAGGAATAAGATAAGATACAACAATACTTACGTTAAAATATTTTTGCAAATATAAAAGCATAGATTTTTTATAAATGATTCTAGATTTAGTTTTATATGTTATGGATTGTGCCACATGGCGACAACATAACGTTAGGGGGTCCACATGGTAGAGCGCCTTCTCCGAAGCCGTGCCGTCATGGTGTGTCTATGTCCGCGGCTTCATAGGGCGCCAACATATGCTTTCTCCATGTGGCACTACCAAGGATGCAGTGTTGTCGTTGGATTTTTATTGAGCCACCGACAAAGATGGCATGTGTCGTCAACATTGTGTCGACGAACTTTTGTCTCGGCTATCCGAAGACACATGCCTGTGTCGGTGGTGTGGTGTTTTAACCTATGTTGGAGGCTTTGGCCTCCGATATAGAGTGCGGTTCCTGTAGTGAATGGTATAATAAGAATATAAATAGACACCTATTGTATTATCAAATCTCTTTCATCACGATTATGTCCTATTAGATCTCATTCTTAAACTCATAATAAAATAAATGAGAGATTTTTATAATAGGTAATTATAAAAATAGAAAATTGTTAATAAATAGTATAATATTAATATATTATATATATACTATTAAAAGTTTCTTATATTGTATTTGATGAGTGATAAATAACGAAATTAAAATATTTAATTGATAATGTTACTAACAATATGTTAACTAAGTTAAATATTTTGTTTTTGTTAAGCTATATTTATCAGGCTGTCCAAGTTTTTAAAAAATTATAAATCTGCCCCTGTGTTAGTACACATATAGAGTATAAGAGAAACAATGAGTCTAAATGTATATATACAACTCATATACATATTTAACAGCCTGTATAAAATGAACAATAAAGAATAATAGCTTTTATAATATTTTTGACTTTACAATATAACATTTATGATAAAAATGCATTTAATAATGGCATGCATGAACAACCCTATAAATAATTGGTTCAAACTAAGGTTGTTTATAGATATTTTCGTAAAATTATCAATTAAATGTGGGGTAGAAATAAAAACAGAGAATGTAGCTGAAGTAATTAAACCGAACCCGCGGGCAAAACAAACGCACAGCTATACCAGCCCACGTAACCTCACGAAAATAACTAAATAAATATATAAATCACAAAAAAAAAGGGGTCTCTCTCCTTTCCTTACCTTGGTCATCGTCCAGAGTGGGGTCAAATCCAAGTACCTTCTCTACAACGAAGCAATGCCAACTGCACAAACGAACGGCAGCTCCAAGTGCATCCTACTTCCATGGGCAGCCACCAACATGTCCAGAATCTCAGGCTATTTAAAGACGGCACAAATGGAACTCCAAACCAGGCAATCTCATTACCCTCCTCTCATCCTTACACCAAATAAAAACTTCACCTTTCCAACCATCAGCCTCGCCGAGGCAAACATTCACCGGAGAGGAAGGGGAAAATACACACAGCCATGGCCTCGCTCCGCACCCTTCTGGTGATCATGGCCATCCTCTTCTATGTCCTCGTCGGCACCGCTGTCGCCACCAAGGCCCCCGACTACATCGTCCAGGGCCGCGTCTACTGCGACACGTGCCGCGCCGGATTCGAGACCAATGTCACCGAGTACATCAAGGGTATGTATGCAAGCATTTCTGAATGAATCTGTCGTCGACAGCTGAAACAGAGGGAGTGCCCGGCCTCTGAACATGCCAAGAAGTTCGCACGCCAGGGCTCTAAAAAATTTTCAGATGTGACAGAGTGCATCCTCAAGTTCAATGTTGGTAACTGATAACTTGGCTTCTTGATTGCAGGCGCCAAGGTCAGGCTGGAATGCAAGCACTTCGGCACCGGCAACATCGAGCGTGCAATCGACGGTGTGACTGATGAGACTGGCACTTACAAGATCGAGCTCAAGGACAGCCATGAGGAGGACATCTGTGAGGTCGTCCTCTTAGAGAGCCCCCTCAAGAACTGCGCTGAGGTCCAGGCCCTCAGGGACCGTGCCCGCGTTGTGCTCTCCCAAAACCTTGGCATCAGTGACAACCTGCGGTTTGCCAACCCACTTGGCTACCTCAAGGACGTGCCGCTGCCCATCTGCGGCGATCTGCTCAAGCTGTTTGACCTGGCTGATGATGATGAGTAAGGTAACGGTCGCCTGCTATGGCATCAACGGAGAGTCGGAGAGGCTACAATGACCATAAATCAGTGACCTGGCTTACAAATAGCATGGATGTATCAGCAAAGTGCAGAATCAATGCATAAGTATGTTATCAAAACATGAAAACTGTAATTTTGCCATATATCTAATGTTACATGCAGCCTTGTGTTCCTGTTGCCAAATTTAGCCTGCATGTAAAAATGCATGACGTAACAAAAACTTGCAAACCAAAATTAATACCGATCAAACTTGGTAGGAACAGCACCATTCCATTCCTTTCAATATTACCAATTTACAAAGCATTCCTTAAGTTAGATAAGGCCTAGGTGTATATCGCACCTCAGCACTGCATTCTGATTACATCACATATAAGTATGACTAATCCTATGGGGCTCCTGTTGGAAATATTGTCGAGGAAGGCACCTCACTACCAAGGTTTCAGGTCTCCAACAGGACCAGCAGTCCAATTGAGATGCTTCTCGCCAGGTTTTAAGACTACACCCTCAGGGTGTGGGAGCTTGCGAGCAAGGCCATTCAAGATCTGGTGGAATGCATCTCTTGGTTGGGCTGGCTGTGGGAACAACATGGCCTGCTTCATTGATGGGTTTGCTAGCAATCTTTGCTTCCTTAAAATATCATCGATAGGCATTGATGTGAGGATCGTATCTAATTTTGGGACATCCTTCTCCTCGACAAACACACCAATTTCCTCCCATGGGATTGCATCAGCAAATGGCAGCACAATATCATCAGCTATGATGACTGGAATGCAGCCAAAGACCACAGCCTCAACCAACCTAGGGCTCCATGGTGCCCAACCCAATGGGCATAGACAGAAGACAGCACGCTGCATGTCTTCATAATAAGTGGCAGGGTGATCTGTGGAAATGTCAAATAGAGGATTGTTCTTGAAGTTTTCCCATAGTGAAGCCCGTGCACCTCTGCACAGCACATTAATTAATGAAGTAAGTGTCCATACCATTAGGATTTAGGATGAAATTCAAATCTATTAAAACATTACATCATTACTACCTTGCATAGTACCCGCCCTCAGGATCATTCC